>CM062819.1:1204580498-1205235498 GCA_031772625.1 Pinus tabuliformis | reverse complement strand
CATCATCCATATGCCTTGATATATTAACCATATTTAGGATCCCGAGGAATCCATTCCGCCGCCCTCACCCCGATCAGGGGCAATAAAATAAAATTAAAAACAACAATGAAAAAAAACATTAAAAATAAAAACATTAAAAAAAATTAAATTAAAAAAATAAGAATTAAAAAAAGTAAACCTTGCCCTAGCTTGCGGTCCCTCATGCGCTAGGTTGGGGCTTAGCTGATTCCCGACCTTAGGCGCTAGGCGGGGGATTGGACAATTTTAGGAATCATTCAAGCCCCTGCGCAACACCAGAAGGGCCGCATGCCAAGGTGGGGGGGAGGGGATCGTTGCTCACAGGCCCCCTTGCCCAGCCCAAAGCCCCTTGCGTGCTAGCCGAGGGGTTGGTCTATTATGTGAATTAGCCAACCTCTAGGCTAACACCCGAGGGGCCTTGAACTTGGGCAAAAGGGCCTACGTGCACCGCTCCCCTATGTCACCCTGACATGCGACCCCTCGTGCGTTGGCCATAATTTGTTTTTTTTTAATGTTATTTTTTTAATTTATTAAATGTTTTTTTAATTGGTTTTTTTAAATGTTTATTTTATTTTATTGATTTTTTATTTTGATTTTGATTTTATTATTATTATTAATTTTTTTGTAATCTTTGTTTTTTTAATATTTATGTTTTATTATACCTACGGCAAGCACGTATTACGCATTCAATTTTGCTTTGACTTGCATATTAGTTTGTCTTTGCCCAAATTTTTTTTGCCACTTATCCATTGTTTAGTATTAGGAATTTAATTTTTGTTATTTATTATTATTTATCTTTATTTATTTATTTGTAAAGTAATTAGTTGAGGTCTTATTATGGGCTCTTTAGTAACTTCCATTTAATTACTAATTTTTTGTTTTTAGATTTATTTCCTTTTTATTTAACTTTTTTTTCATTTTTCTATTATTTCCATTTTCATGAATTCTATTTTTTTCTCCATATTTTCAATTTAAGGTAACTTATTATTATATTAAAAAACAAATTTTAGTAAATTTAATATATATATATATATATATATATATATATATATATATATATATAAAATGTATATATGTTAATATAAACCATATTGGTTAATCATATTTCTTAATTTTTTAATTTTGGGTGATTCAACCATACAACATTTTATTAGCTGTCTTATTTTGGCGATGATTTTTTGTTTTTATTATTTTTTAGTTTAATTAAGCTATATTTAAGCTAAGCGGTAGGTACTAGCTACTATGTAGCCCTTGTTTATTTATGGTATAATGTATTGAGTTTTGTGTTTGACTAGGTATTAGTTTGTCTTTGACCAAAAATTTATGGTACTTATCCATAGTTTAATATTAGGAATTCAATTTTTGTTATTTTTTATTACTATTTAAATCTATTTATTTGTAAAGTGATTGGTTGAGGTCTTATTATGGTTTGTTTAGTAACTTCCATTTTTATTAATTACTAATTTTTTGTTTTTAGTTTTGTTTCATTTTTATTTAAATTTTCTATTTTTCTATTATTTCTATCTTCATCAATTATAATTTGTTCACAATATTTGCAATTTAAAATGACTTACAATTAAATTAAAAACATATTTAATAAATTTAATTATAAACAAGGGTTGCATAGTAGCTAGTACTTACCACTTAGTTTAAATATAGCTTAATGAAACAAAAAAATAACAAAGACAAAAATTTCATCGCAAAAATAAAACAACTAATAAAATATTATATTTTTTGTTGTCATCATAAAAAATTAAGAAATATGATGAACTAATATTGTTTATATGAAACTACATATATCTATATGTGTGTTTCTTATATATATGTGTGTGTGTGTGTGTGTTTCTTTTATATATATATATATATATATATATATATATATATATATATATATATAGATATAGATATATATATAATTATTAAAATATGTTTTTAATATAATAACAAGTCATCTTAAATTGAAAATATTGTGAAAAAATTATAATTCATGAAAATAGAAATAATAGAAAAAGAAAAGGAAAAAATAAAAAAAGTTAAATAAAAAGGAAATAAAACTAAAAACAAAAAATTAGTAACTAATAGAAATGGAAGTTACTAAACAACCCATAATAAGACCTCAACCAATCACCTTACAAATAAATAAATTTCAATAATAATAAAAAATAATAAAAATTGAATTCCTAATGTTAAACTATGGATAAGCGTCATAAATTTTTGGTCAAAGACAAACTAATACCCAGCAAAGACAAAACTGAAGGTATAATAATTATATATATTAATTAAAAAAACACATACAATATAAACAATATATTAATCATATTTTTTAATTTTTGGTGATGTCATTCAATAATACAATATTTTATTAGTTGTTTTACTTTTGTGATGAAATTGTTATCTTTGTTATTTTTTATTTAATTAAGCTATATTTAAGCTACGTGACACTCACTAGTTACTACGTAGCCCTTGTTTTTAATGATTTTTTTAAGAGTTTTTTTTTTTTTTAATTATCCAATTTGGTTTTATTTATTTTTTCTTAAATTATTTTTTTCTTCTTCTTGTTTTTTTCATTTTTTTTTATATTTAAAAAAAATACTATTTTTATTTTTATTTTTTATAAGTATATATATAATATTTTTAATTTGTTTTTGTCTTCCTTTATTATAAATTCTTTTATATATATATATATATATATATATATATATATATATATATATATATATATGTCATTTTTTTATGTTTTAATATTTTTTTTATTTACTTGTTATTATTTTTTTATTTTCTCAAAGGTTTTTTTTGTAATCTTGGCAGGTCCTTCCTTTTTCATTAATATATAAAAAGCAAGTTACATCCACATACAGATCATTAGGTGGCCTCAACTTGCCCAAAGGGAAACCAAGTTTGTCGGCCACCTAACAACGTGATATGCCATCTAGTAACAAAAAATAACAAGTCTTTCTAACCAAGCTAAATAAGTCTTATTGCATTTGCATTACCTAAATTCTATATACCTAAAAACATAACTATCAGCATACTGAAAACTAAATGCTTTCCGCATACAAAAAATAAAAGAAAACTGAGAGACCAACTATCAAATTACTATGCACCATCAACAGACGTGAACTCCACTAGATTCAGGTCCTTAGAATTGGATCTCGGGAGCTCTGTTTGTGGGAGAATACAAGGAAGATGTTCTTCAATATGTCAAAGTCAGCCATACTGCTTTTGCATCTGAAATTGGAGTTGCTGAAATCCCTGTTTGTAGTCAAGAAAATCCTATACTTCTATTGTCATACCCACATAAATATGTTCCAAAGCTTTTGCTAGGATACTCTTCATAGACTAATACAAGAACAAATTTTGTTTAAATTGAGTGACGTGACCTCGAGTGTGCCCCGCATCTGAAACCATAGCTCAACAGTCTTTTGCGTTGATTTCCATTGTGCCAACCTGCTTGTTCAAATTTGCTTCCCATTCTTCCATTAACTATCGAATTTCTTCTGGCGTGCCTTCATGATAGGCTATAGCCGCATCATTTATGATGTTGGAGATTGGATTTTGGCCCCGCGTTCTACCCCCAAAGGAGCTGGGATGCCCTGTCCCCGAGTCCCCCCTGGTTCTTCTATTGTGGTCCCTCGAGGATGGGCTTCTTTCCTTTGTTGTCGCCGACCGAACCATTACCTTACGCATACACTTTGCTATGGAGGTTGTGACTAATCTAGTTATTTACATAGGTGGTAGCCTGAGCCCAGAAGCTCCAATTTCTAGGAGACACTCCCGCCCCGCACACTTGTTAACCAATGCAGGGAGAAGCCAAGACCTCCACCTCGCCTACTCCTCCATCGATCCACAGAGAACAACACCACCACCCTTCAACAATCCTTTACCATACACTACACGATTACTGACTTCCCTCACAGAGCAACTTACCAATTGCCAAAATGCAATGGCATTGTCACCTTCAACGGGAACCTTAATACCTCACATGCATGTAGCCACCACACCATATGCCTTGAGCATGTGAAGGGTGGTGGGTTTGTACCTCGAGGAGACCCCCATTAATTCACCATGATGGAATTTCTCTCCAACTCACACCCCGATTGGGGGTATTTTTTCAATGTTTTCATTTTTTTTTTTTTTTTTTTTTTTTTTTTACAAAAAAAAATCATTATAAAAAAACATTGCAAATAAAAACAAAACACACAAGTTTGGAAAACCCTTAAAAACAAACATCTTAGGGAAAAAAACAAAAGGAGGAATAACACAACTTGAAAAATGGTTAAATAATCAACATTTAAAATAAAATTGCATACTTATGACATAAGAAAATTTAAAGTGTAAAAAATATGCCTAAAAAAAGGGTTGATATTTTTCAAAGTCCGCATGAAAATCACCAACACTTTAAAAAAATTATCCATACTTAATATATCAAAAACTTTAAAGTTCCAAAAATAAGCCCAAAAAAAGGGGTTGATGTTGCTTCAAAACTTTTCAAATTGGCATGAAAATCACTAACATTTAAAAAATTGTGCATACTTAATACATAAGAAAAATTAAAGTCTCGAAAATATGCTAAAAAATGGTGTATTATGAATCAACACTTTTTAAAATCAGATGATTTTTTGTTACTTCTAAAAAGTGAGAACTCAATTTAGTACCCGTTTGATTGGTAACTATGTTACAACCCAAATTTCTTCCTTGTAATAGCTATGAGGTCCCTTCTCTTTGCACTCTTGTACATATCAATTGTCTCAACACACATTATATAAGTACATTGTCTTAAAACATTAGCATTCATTCATTGTTAGGGTCCAAGCCTAATCCCTTTATTTATGTAATAAGCCCAATGGTCCGAATCATAGTCATAGTTAGTTAGAGATTTAATAAAGCCCACATTAATAATTGTATGTGGTTGACTTGCATTAGAGAAAAGGGACCATAGTTAGTTGTAAATGGGCCATAATTAATAAATAAAGTGGTTAACCCATGTTATGCAAGGGACCACTAGTAGTTAGGGTTTTGGATGTAACTTAGCTATAAATAGTCTTAGTTAGTAAAGGAAAGATCATCGAGCCTTATTGTAATCGAGCTCTACTCTGCTGGAGGTTGCTCCCTCGAAGAGGCAAGTGAACATTGAATCTATTTCTGAATAGTAAAATACTGGTTGTTTTTTCTTATTTTATTTTGTGTTCTAGGTTATATTTCTTCGCATTTCTGGTATTTGGGAATTTCTCACAGGTCAAGAGCATAACAAGTGGTATCAAAGCACTTTCCAGGGCTTGTTGTACCCCCAATTTTTTTCAGAATTTATTGTAGGCTAGAGACGTGTTTCAGCGTCTTTAAACAAAGGGATTTACCGTTGAGCGCATAAACCTGCAGATTTGGGGAGGCATGCATGCAGGAACTACAAGAAGTGGTTATGCTTTTTGGACTCCCTTGTAACCCCTGTGGGTACCCCTTCGAGTAGTTGTGCATTAGGCAGAACTGTGCACGAACTGCACTTCCACGTACCCTTGGGTATATTGGAAGCCCCCTAGGCTCACCTGAAACCTAGCCTTAGATAAGCCATCAGTCATCTTGTTGCTATGGTACACTGAGAACAACACTCAAGGAGATTACTCACGTGTACAATAGGGGAGTCAGGTAGTATGACTAAGGGTATGGTCGATCCTCCTTAGTTAGCGCCCTGAAAGATTGGGTCGACTACTGTTGTTGGACCCCTGTGTATATTGCAATCTATAGCTCCTGACACTCTTTTGTGACCATAGTTCCCTCTGCTATCTGAAGATCGCCAACTACTTTATCTTGCAAATTAGATCTAGCAGTTGGGGTTCTGCCACCATGGTGAAAATCAGATCCAACAGTTGGGGTTTTGTCACTGATGTAAAAATCAGATCCAAGAGATGGGGTTTTTCCACTGCCGTGCAACTCACATTTAGTAGTTGGGGTTTCACAGTGTTGCTCACTCTTTGTGAAGTGAGTCTTGTTGCTACTATAGTCTGGGCCCTATTTTCACAAGACATTGGGAAGGATCAAGTTTTCTAGAATTCAGCCACTATAGTATTGATCAGTAGGGAGTAAAACTCCTTTCAGAGTATTAAAAAAAAACAAAGCAAAAAATTGAGACCATTCCGGGACGCTTGCAAGAGACTTAGCCCATAAGCTTCAGGACGACGAGTTGATTGTAGTGGTACCATTAACTTGTTAGCCTTAATTTTCCGGCGGTCCCAAATTTTTCTGAAGTGACTTCAAGTGACCCCCACTAATAGATTCCTAAGCTCGCCCTCTTTCCAAGAAGACTACTCTTAAGTAATTGATCTAGGTTTGTGTATGGTAGGTACTAGATCTTAAGTCATGGCCCATGAGAAGATCGAGAGCCTTTGAAAAAAGGTTGGATGAGTTCCAAGGTAGTATGGACCGAATTACCTCACAACTTTAACAACCCAACAATATGATGCAGTGGTCTCATCGGGAGGAACATAGTGTTTATGAACACCTCAAAGTAGAATCTAGCCATCACATTCACCTCCATGGAAATCACCAACATTCCCACCCTCGGCCACCCAAGCTAGACATGTACAAATTTGATGGCTCTAATCCGACAATATGGGTAGCACAAATGGAACAATATTTCTCCCTTAATGATATATGTGAAGATCAAACTAAAATACGTGTGGGAGCCCTTTACCTAGACCAAGAGAGATGGAAATGGTGATAGTGGCACCAGAAATGTTATCCCAGGAGCATAACTTGGCACATGTTTTCAAAAGCCCTATGTGACCGCTTTGATAGGGAATCTAATTTTTTGGGTCATCTCGCTAAGCTTTGACAGACAGGCATAGTAAATGACTACATTGCAGCCTTTGAGACATTGGCCATCAGAACTCATGGTCTAAGAGATGACTTCTACTTGGAGTGTTTCATTAGTGGTCTCAAAGAAGCCATCAAAGCCCATGTCCATATGCACCACCCAACTACATGGATGGAAACCTACAGAAAGGTCGTCGAGGTGGAACTCACCTTAGCTTCCCAGTCCACTCGTCCAAATTTCATAGCCAAGGGGTGTTACACCCAGGGTTAGGGCCCTACCCAAACACTTAATGTTCAAAAGTTGTCTCTAGTAGAAATGGTTGTAAGAAGAAAACAAGGATTGTGTTACTACTGTGATGACAAATACTCCCAGGGCATAAATGAAAGGAACCAAAATTATTTCAAATTGATGCTACTGATAAAAGCTCATCTGAGGAGGCCCCACCCCTTGGGGGGTCCGAAGATGAAGTTGAAGAAACCCAGCCTAACAATGATCTCACAACTACACCAGATGAACCAGTTATCTCACTACATGCTTTGGCGGACATTTCTTCGCCTCAAACTCTCAAAATCTAAGGCTTTATTAAACATCGACCAATAGTGGTATTGATTGATAGTGGAAGCACTCATAACTTTATCCATAAGCGAGTCGTTGAAGCTGTTCATTGTTTTGTGCAGACAACCTTTAATTTCCAAGTCCTTATCGCTAACGGGGGGACCATGAAATGTGAAGGCTGTTGTGAAAATATTAAACTTCAGATGGGAGACTACCACCTAAAGACCTACATGTTTTCTATTGAAATGGGTGGTTGTGACATTGTCTTGGGTGTTGAATGGCTTCACACACTGGGCCCGATCACAATGGATTTCCAGGAGTTATATATGAGCTTTAAGCAGAATGACCACATGCATACATTATGTGGAATCTAGGCAGGTACTCATACTATCATCAACTCGCATTGAATGGAAAATATTTTGAAAAAGGGCTATCACGGAGTCATCACCTAATTTAATATCGTCCAGGCCATTGAATCCACTACTCCTCATATTCATCTTGAGATGCAACAGGTCTTAGACCACCACTAGTAGGTATTTTACAAACCTAAAGAGCTTTCAACCTCTAGGGGTGAACATGATCATAGCATCCCTTTGGTCCTAGGGGCCCAACCGCCTAATGTGCACCCATACCAATATCCTTTCGCACAAAAGAATGAAATTGAAAAAATCATCAAGGAATTCCTCGAAGCTGGTGTTATTCATCCCAGCATCAGTCCTTATTCATCACCAATGGTCATGGTGCTAAAGAAATATGGAGAATGGCGCATATGTCTGGACTTTCAGGCCCTCAACAAGCTCACTGTCAAAGAAAAATTTCCTATTCTAGTTTTTTATGATCTTCTTGATGATGTACATGGTGCTCATTTCTTTACCAAGTAGGTCTTCACTCTCGCTATCACCAAATGCGCATGAAGGAAGTAGACATTCCCAAGATTTCCTTCTGAACTCATGAAGGCCATTATGAATTCTTGGTCATGCCATTTGGTCTCTGTAATGCTCCATCCACTTTTCAAAGCCTCACAAACCACCTACTAAAACCATATCTCCAAAAATTTGTTCTCGTCTTCTTTGATGAAATTCTCATCTACATCCTAACCTGGGACAAACATCTTCATCATGTAGATATGATCTTGCAACTACTCCGGAATCACAAATTATTTGTCAAATTGCCCAAGTGCTCTTTTGCCGTGGAAGAATTCAAGTATTTGGGACACATTATAGGTCGTGAAGGAGTTAGGGTTGATCCAAAAAAGATATGGCAATGAAAGATTGGCCCCAACCAAAAATCTTGAAGAGTTTGAGGGGATTCTTGGGTCTCACTAGATACTATTGCAAATTTTTCTGCAATTATGGTCACATTGATAAACCCCTCACTAATATTCTGAAGAAAAAATCATTTCTCTGGACTAATGCAGCTCAGCAAGCATTCGTGGCTCTCAAACAGGCCATGTGCTCCACTCTCATTTTGGCCCTACCAGACTTCACCCAATCTTTTGTGATTGAATGTGATGCTTCTGATACTGGTATTGTTGTATTAATGTAGGAAGGTCGACCATTGGTCTTCACCAGCCAACAAATGAGTGGAAAGCAATTGGGTCAATCTACTTATGAGAAAGAAATGATGGCCATCTTACATGTAGTAGACATTTGGCGACCACACTTGTTGGGGCGACGTTTCCAAATCCACACAGACCATCAAAGCCTAAAATATTTTTTGGAGCAACGTCTATCATCGCCACAACAAAATAAATGGTTGGCCAAAATGTTGGGATATGATTATGAGATAATTTACAAGAAAGGCCCTAAAAATGTAGTAGTTGATATCATGCCAATTTGAGGATGACAACACCCTGCTATCATCTATCTTCCCATACCTAATTAGATTGAAGAGGCCCGCAAGGAATGGTTCTCACATCCCTCTCTCTCTAAACTTATTAATAACTTGAGAGAAGATCATAATTACTCATCCAACTACTCTTGGAAGCATGATATTCTTCGCTATAAGGATCGAGTAATTATATCACCAACATCCACCCTCAAAACCCACATTTTGGAAGAATTGCACTCATCTCCAACTGCAGGACATTCAGGCTTTTAGAAGACATGCTCGCACTAGTCATTCTTTCTTTTGGATTGGCCTGAAAAATGACATTCTTACTTTTGTAGCTAAATGTGATGTGTGTCAACACAACAAAGGAGAAACAGTCAAGTTACCGGGAACCTTACAACCATTGCCACTCCTTGCCTTTGTCTGGACGGATGTTTCCATGGATTTCATCACTGGTCTCCCAAAGTCGGGCAACAAATCTGTCATCATGGTGGTTGTGGACAAACTTTCTAAATATGCTCATTTTTGCGCTCTACCCCACCCATTTACCCCCACTTTGGTGGCTCAAGCTTTCATGGACCAGATCTTCAAACTGCATGGCATGCTGACTTCCATTGTGTCTGATCATGACCCCACTTTCACCAACAAATTTTGGCAAGAACTTTTCAAGCTACAAGGCATGCAACTCCAACTAAGTACCACCTATCATCCCCAAACCGATGGTCAAACAAAATCAATCAACAAATGTTTGGAGACATATCTAAGGTGCTTCACTTCAAAAAAGAAGCATCAATGGGTACAGTGGCTACCTTTAGCTGAATGGTGGTATAATACTAACTATCATGAAGCCACCAACATGACTCCATATGAGGCAGTGTATAGCCAACTCTCACCTTCACTTATTTCTTATATCCCTTGATGTTCTAAGGTACAGGTAGTTGATCAACTCCTACAGAATTGTGCTGCCATGATAGCTCATCTCAAAGATAATCTACATCAAGCTTAGAATCGAATCAAGCAACAGGAAGACCAGCATCGTTCCAAGTGCACATTTGAAGAAGGGGTCAGGTATTCCTACGACTGAAACCATACAAGAAAACATCTCTTAAAGAAAAGGGTTTCCAGAAACTAGCACCAAAATTTTATGGACCTTATTAGATACTTCAGTGCATTGGATCAGTCGCCTACAGACTGGCCTTGCCACCAACTTCAAAAATCCATCCAATCTTCCATGTATCATGCCTCAAGAAAGTAGTGGGGAACAATTGCATAATTCACACTAGTCTACCCAAATTGGATGAGGAAGGCTCACTCTGTCTCCAACCATAACAGGCCCTCGATACCCGTGAAAGACATCTTCGCGGTTGCATGATCAAGGAAGTCTTCGTCAAGTTGAAAGACACCTCCCCAAAAGATGTGACATGGGAACCAACCAGTATTCTTCAGCATTTTCCGCAACTTCAGCCTTGAGGACAAGGTTGCTTTTGATGGGGGAGGGCATGTTAGGGTCCAACCCTAACCCCTTTATTTATGTAATAAGCCCAATGGGCTGATTCATAGTCATAGTTATTTAGAGAGTAAATAAAGCTTGCATTAATAACTGTAAGTGGTTGACCCACATTAGACAAAAGGGACCACCGTTAGTTGTAAACAGGCCATAGTTAATAAATAAAGTGGTTAACCCATGTTATACAAGGGACCACGAGTAGTTAGGGTTTTGGATGTCATTTAGCTGTAAATAGTCTTACTTAGTAAAGGAAAGATCATCGAGTCTTATTATAATCAAGCTCTGCTCTGCTAGAGGTTTCCCCCTCGAAGAGGCAACTAAACATTGAATCTATTTATGAATAATAAAATATTGGTTGTTTTTCTCATTTTATTTTGTGTTCTGGGCTATATTTCTTCGCATTTCTGGTATTCGGTAATTTATTGCATGTCAAGAGCATAACATTCATACAATCTCACAAGCATGTGCCGATATCATGAACTTAATCGAACATTCAAACAATGTTTTTTTTGCATAAAATTCAAGAGTTATAAACAATAATATTAGAACACTTATTTAGAGAAAACCACTTACTAGCAACAAACCTCCTATTTTCTCTTATATATAGGCTTTGTTGCTCTCGTTTTGTTCAATAATGGGTTATTCTCAGGCTAGACCATGACTCCATAATGACATTGGCTTACCAAGATCCAAGTATGATACATAACCAATATTTAACATAAACAAGTTCAAGGTACCAACCCGAACAACCTCCAACCAACAAGCTCATATCCTTGCATGAGCCCATTGAAACCAAGGTAGTGCACCCCCTTCTTTGATCACAACATTTCCTCGGGCTATGCCACTATCCTTCCAGGGTCTCAAACTTGGGTTGGCCAAGGATATCTTAGATCCATATGGCTTATAGAAGTTTCATCTACCTTCAGTTCTTGAGGTACTCTCTAGACCCCACACACAAACACTTATCCATACACTCCTCCCTCTAGGGCTCCATCCTTCCACAAGGAAACCCAGGGATAAGTTCACTCACAAAATTGTTGCAACATGCATATCAACATGCATAGGTTCCACTTGCAACATTCTCTCATCAACACCTTATCTTCCATGGTATTGATTCTACAATACTACATGTAGCAGCTTCATTGGCTTCCCAATCATGTCGCCAACTTGTTCTCAGTTACATGCTCACTATTAACCACAATTGATCATCTGAATCATGTTATGAAAACATAATAATCTGAGTCTTTATGCATGCACATCCATTACTGTAAGCACCTAGCATATGTTCATGCATCTAACATATCATTATTTAATACCTATTTAATGGACATGCATCTTTAACAATTCCATCTCTTGCATTTTTATTATGCATGTGATAATATTCATCAACATATGACAACTTCTCAAAACATTAAAGAAAAATATTAAAATTAATAAGAGATAAGTTAAGAGATTCCCCCACATAGTTATGGCTACATCACTTGGCCATAAAATATCATAATTTTGTTGGGTTTCTTTAGGGAATCTAGTCAACATCTTACATATTTATCATGCCGCATCAAACTCAAGCCAATGTTCAAGTAACATTAGTGTATTCATATATACAACTAAATTATTTCACATAAGTACAATGCATGCATATTTATTAATTTAAAACTTAATTTCTTTCATATAATCGATCCCATTCAGGTTCAGTGTTAAACTTTTGCTCTAATACCACTTTGTAACATGGTGCCTTAATGCTCAATTAAGGATAAAAGGTATCAAAATTATGTTCTTCACGAGCTTAACAATCAACTCTGATACAACTTTTCCATATACCCAATTCCGTCAATGAATTACAAAGGTTACAAGGTACCCAAAATTTTCTTTTTCTTTTTTACTAGCTTAACAATAAGCTTTAAAACCACTTTGTCACATACCCATATTAAATTTATTCTAACCACATTTGTAGAAACTTGATTTTCATCTCTCATAGTTGTCGTCACAAATACTTTACATGTGAACATTTTCAAATACTTTGTATACAACCAATGAAGTAGTTTTTTCTTGTACACATTTTATCAAACATTTTCTATGAAATCAAAAAAGAAACATTACTTTGATTCCACTTGTAACATACTAATTAAAATATAGCATTGAATCATGTAGCTTTTTATTTCTGTCTTTGAGGTAATTTATCAAATAATTCATATGAAAATTGTAATAAAACACCTTTAACACGTTTCTTCAAATGGTTTGCATGCAAATAGACATATATTAGCTACTGCAATACTATCATACAACAATGCTAACATACACGAATATTATCCCCATCCACAAAACGACATTTTCATTGGGTCATTTCATCAAATAGTTTGTATGCATGAATCATTAAACCATGTAGGTATTTCTTCAAACACTTTGCATGCAAATTAATATAAAAAATTCCTCGGGGCATATCTCTTGAATTATATAAGTATTCCATGTTCTGGAAATCGAACTAGATGATTAGTGGGAATTCTCATAACTATGGCCCATGTTTCAACCTTTAGAACTTGCTAGATGAAAAGTTATAATAGAAATTTCAACATGACTTGTTTGATGGATGATTTTAGGAGCATCCAGAAAGCTAGAATTCCTTTGATCATATCTCCTAAAATATTGTGGCCCAGTGTTTGAAAGTTGGAAAAAATGACCAATGGTATTTCCCCTCACTATGCTCCAAGTTTCAACTATTGGAACTTCCTAGAAGAAAAGTTATAACAGAAGTTCCAACATGACCTATTTGATTCATGATTTTAGGAGCATCCAGGAAGCTTGTCTTCCTTTGATCATATCTCCTGAAATGTTGTGATCCAAGATTTGAAATTCGGTCTAAATGATTATCAATATTTCCCCTCATTGTGGTCCAAGTTTCAACTTATAGAACCTCACAGAAGAAAATCTATAGCATAAATTCCAACATGACGTCTTTAAAGATGTATTTAGGAAGTCTAATTTCCTACAATCATATCTTATAAAATTTTGTGACCCAAGATTTGAAAATTGGACCAAAATATCAACCAGATTTCCACTCTATATGGTCCAAGTTTCAACTTTTTAAACCTCCTAGAAGAAAATTTATATTATAAATTCCAGCATGCATTATATAAAGAAGAATTTAGAAAGCATACCTTCCTCAACGAATGTTGTTACAAAATTAATAAATATAAAAATCTACAACTAAATAGTTTAACATCTATAGTCATGATAAATGTTCTAAAGGGAAAATTCATGTACATATAAAATTGTTGAAAAGAGAAATTAAAAAATCATGCATGTCACTAAATCATCTATTCCAAAAATATCATTAATACATAAATAAATATTTATCTATTGCAACTAGAAAAATACTTGAAACTGAAGTATATTGAGCCATGTTCTACCACAATATAGGCTCAATTGTGCTATATTTTTTCTCATATTTGGCCACCCTTGTGCCAGATCTTGATGCCTTAAGGAAAGATTATCTCATGGGTATTTTAGACACTCAGATTCAGACAAGATTGTAACACCAGAAGTGAATTACATTCTCCTTCACACACACAGGAAAACTTAGTGATTAACCTTTCCATCTTTGACTAGGCTCAAATTCATAAAAATCCCATGCAGGGTCACATAGCACAAGGGAGTTATTCTCTAATTTTTGTAGTCCCTCCACCCTCCCCTCTTCAGTGATATATGTACGACACACAACCAAGATCATTCCTAGTCCTTAGAGCCATCTAGTCCAAATAAAAGGCATTGCAACACATTCATTTCCTGTCACACAAGATATCACCAATTCGATATTTCTAAGCAAGAGAAAGAGATGTATGATAGAGTAATAGAAGAGAGAAAAAATAGAAAATTAAGAACCAATAATAATAACCCCTTGATTGCTCCTCCCTCTTTTTTTATAGTCACATATTGACGCTTCTTCTTCCCGAAATTTCTTTGGAAGACAAACTATCACATCAAAGGGAAATATTCATGCAAGGTATATTTTTCCTCTTAAGTCAGCTTTCCCCCTCCCCATGGCATCATAAGATGTTGGTTGTCCCATTTCTTAATCTCTAGCTAATTTATTAATAAAAATAAACATTATATCATATAATAGAGTTTGACATCATAACATCAATGTTGGCAGACCAACACTATATGTTCTTAATTACATAAAAAAAATGTGGGGTAATGAAATGGGTGTCACAAACACTTCATGTCCAACATCTTTTAGACATCATTATTTCTAATCTTAGGAGTTTCCATTTTACACCATTTTATTGTCTAATTTTTGAAACTATAAGTTTCTCAAAGGAGTTGTTGGATTCACATTGATGCTGAGAAGGAGGGGGAGGTAAGGTGAACCAATATAAGACAATTTCTTACTTATTTAAAAATTCATGAATCATAACCAAACAATCTCACATATGAAACATAAGATATAATTCAAAACTTATTTATAATAAATCGTTGTAGGAATCAACCTAGTGATACAAACTTTGCAGGCACTAACCTACTGTTACAAAATTTGTAGGCACCAACCTACAAGAGACACCAGTCCCCCATGCTGCAAGATTTGTAGGCACAAATTTATAGGAGAAACCAATCACCTTTATTTCAATATATGTAGGCACCACCTACAAGAGACACCAATCCCCTTTGCTAGAATATTTATAGGCTCTAACCTATAGGAGACACCAATCACGTATGTTCTAATATTTGTAGGCACCAACCTATAGGATACACCAATCCCCTTTGATACAAATATTTGTATGCATCAACCTACTTCATTGAGTTTGCTTGCTACTTTTTCCTTCACCAAGTTTGTTAGTTGTTTCTACCTTCACCACGTCTATTAGCTACTTCTATCTTCACTAAGTTTTCTCGGTGCTTAATCTTTCACTAGGTTTGCTTGCTACTTCTACCTTCATCAAGTCTATTCCTCCCAAAACTTGTCGTTTTTGGCCTCTTCTCAAGAACGAAATTTTACAACACACCACGTATCCAATTTTGCAAATTTTGACTGGAGGCCTTTTTGTATGTCTCCTTCGGTCTCTAAAACTTTCATAGTCTGAAAAGTTTCGGAAAATAAGTTATAGAAAAAATGAAAAACTAGCCTATTTGAAGTAGATTTCAAGAGCATTTAGGAACCTTAACTTCCATAAGGCATATCTTTGAAATTGTAGTGAACCAAATTTTAAAATTTATACCATAGGTACCTAGATATTTCTCTTTATCTCCTCAATATTTCACAATCTGAACATATCAGAAGAAACATATAGCAAAAATTCCAAGTTGCCTTGTTTGAATCATATTTTAGCAGCATTTAGAAAGCCAAATTTTCTTAGAGGATATCTCTAAAAGTATAGTGAACCAAAGTATAAAATTTTTACCATAGGTACCCAAATATATCTTCTCTCTCTCCTCAAGATTTTACAGACTAAAATATAGCAAAATAAAGTTATAGGGAAAATTCCAAGTTGATATTTTTGAAGCAGATTTCAAGATAATTTAGGAAGCCTAATTACCTCATAATATATCTCCAAAAGTATAGCAAACCAATGTCTGGAATTTCCATCAAAGATACAAAAAAAATTTCCTCAATATCCTCCAAGTTTCATGGTATAAAACATCCCAATCAAAAGTTATAGCGAAAATGCCAAGTTGACCTTTTAGAAGTAGATTTCAGGAACATTAAAACATCTTAACTTCCTCAAATAATATCTACGAAATTATAGTGAACCAAAGTATGAAATTTCTACCACATACACATAAACAAATCCCCTCTATCTCATCCATGTTTCACAAATTAATACTTTCCAAAATCAAATTTATAGTGAAAATGCCAAGATGGCTTGTTCATTCCACAAATCACATTTTTTCTCCACCTTTAAGTCCCCAAGAGTATTCCCTAGCTTCTGTTGTGCATCTAAGATTTCTTCTTGCTTGGATGGTCTTCAAACACACTCATATATCTTTTATTCATATTTTTTCTATGTTCACTTATGGGGATGGCTTGTAAAACTGGTTAGGTCGACATATACTTTCTTGATGGGGTGACCTGATAGAATATTTCATGTTTCCTCATTCCTATGGTTTTAGAGGGAGTACCATATACGATTGGAAAGGTAATGGAATATCATTTTCAACCATATATTCTATGCTCCCATTTGAGCTATGTATTTAGATTAAATATTCATTCAAAGAGAGGATATGAAAATTAGGCATAAAACGAAACTAGGTACCCTAACAATATTTCCAACAATATTCATATTGTAATCACTGCCTTGGACATTTGTGGTCCCCCCATCTTTGAAATAAATGACAACAATATTTCCAACAATCTTCCCCTAAATTTGACATCAATGACAACATAATATTCAACAAGGGCACCCTTTTTTAACTTTGAGTATATATAAATACACATTTTTTTTACGTGGAATAAAAGAACGGGAAACCTCAAAGTACTTCTCCACATTTCATTGATAGTAAACAGTTGGTGTTGATTATGGGCCCTCGCCCCAAGGGAATCAAAGAGAGTCAAACCCATGATCAACAAAAACTAGTAGCAATATCAAAGAACTTCGTGTTTGGATCTAGACTACTTGATCTAACCCTTGGAGCTATATATAAATACACATATCTGAAGAATCCTTCATCACTTATGTACTCATTTTGATCCTATCATGGTGTTTGAATTGGAATTTTCCTATTTCCAAAATAAAAATAAAAATTATGATGATGACATATAAACCAGTCACAATTCACTCACCATATAAGAACTAATGACAACTCTTGGATACTTTGCTATAATCTTTTCAACACCCATGGGATTAGATTCCCATAAGCTTAAGGATTTTGATATTATGTAATATAATATGAGTTTAATAGAAAGAAGCTTATTTACAAAAAATAAATCCATTTTTCCATATAAATTAAAATAATAATTCATATCTATAACCATTGTATTTCAAAATTTCATATTTTAACTATATATATATATATATATATATATATCAATGTTTTGCATGGCACATTAAAAATTGAATTAATAAAATTATTTAAAATGTCAAAGAAAAATGCCAAGCACATATATGTGTATATTGTCAAGGTTTTAATAAAATTAAAACTAAGAATATTTCTATATATAGAAATTGAAATTTATATATATGCGAATAATATTATTAAGAACCAACATAGATCCATCTTAACTCTAGATCTACTAAGCACGAAAATGAATCAAATCTCTCGAGGTGCAAACATTTCCTCAAGTTTTGCAATAAAAAACAGGTTTGCATCTTGAGAGATTTGATTTCTCTTAGTGCTTGGAATATCTGAAGTTAAGATGGATCTATGCTGGTTCAATGCACATATAAATTATTATAACGTTTTGTTTCAATTATCCTATTGTTATTTCCCTTGTGGTGTAGATCTGTTGGCAATAGGGTGCACTGTTAAGGCACTCCTTGTGATGTCATTGGTTCAAACCTCAACTAGCCACGTGTGTCGCATGTGGGGAAGTGTGGGTATGTGTGGATATTATAGTGGAAACATTATAATTGTCCACATGTCACATGAGTACGACCCTTACCTAGTTATCAATTATGCCAGTCATGCAAACGAAATTAAAATAAGAATACATACATACATACATACATATATATATATATATATATATATATATATATATATATATATATATATATATATATATATATATATATATATATATATATATATATATATATATATATTATTGTCTATTGTTCTACAGATATTAACACATTTGTTGGGGATGAGCCTCCCCAATAGGATCAACAGATGGATTAGGTAGACCAACAACCTCAAGTTCTTAGACTTGACATGCCACATAAGATGAACCATAGAGTCCGAACTAAGGAAGTAGATTGCATATGTGGTCCCATTACATGACAAGGAGTGGAACATGTGCTTATTTGATGGATCTTACAAGACCTAAATATAGTTGAAATATGGGAATTCCTTCCTCACAACATAACACCATCGATGCATCATGTTTTCATCTTTTCATGTGCTCATTCTGATTCATCTAGATCATTATCTGATGATGGTGCTCCTCATCATCCACCTCTTGATTTTCCACCACTTGGTCCTACACCAGGCCAAACACCATCCCCACATCCTCCTCCATGACTTGGTCTTGCACCATATTTATCACCATCCACTCCTCCTCCTCCTCCTCCTCGAGTGTCATTAGTTTGACCATATAATGATCACCTCCTCTTCCTCATATTTCAATAGTTGGACCATCTAGTGATGCATATCTTCCTCCTACTCCATATGCATCACCAATTAGACCATGCACTAACCCACCACCACCTCCTCCTCATATGAAAGCAGTGGCGACAAATTCCATTGATATACTCAATTCTCTGCCTTCCTCCTCCCCGTTTTCCACATCTCCACGACTAGATAATCATGATATTTTAGAGGCTATGGTTACATTAGGTATTATACCTCCTAATGGAGACATATATCATCTACATTCAGCATTGATATTATTTGATATAAATGTTTATAGACCTCTTAAGTCTGTTAGAAGAGCAATTGATGTCTGCAGCTTTGGTGGTGAAGCTAGCTATTAGTTGTAATTACATGTGTATTATACTTGAATTAAGATGTATATCTGACATGATTATTGATTTTGATGTGATGTGTATTTGACATGTATATTGATATGTATATCTCTCATATATTATGTTTTTCATATCATTATTGTTGTTTTTGTTGTTTGATTTATAAAATGTCTTATGAGTAGGCTAATGATTAACATTATTATTGATTTTTCTATTTTGAATTAAATTTGAGATGTATCGCTCATTTAAATTTAGAGTTGTCATTAATGTTTAAATATTTTTAAAGGTGATTTATTTGTTGTAAAAAATGTGGAATATGTTGATTAAACATGATTACAAACTTTATCAAATGATTCAATCAATGACTACATAGTTTGGTTTGATAAAGAACACATATTTGCGAAGTGTTTATGTTTTGAATTCATATAATTTAGCTCTATTTTAGTGTTTTATGTGCATTAAGATATGTTACATCTTTGATATCTACCTAAAGAAATACCATATTAATCAATGTGTTTGTTTTTCACATGTTATATTAATTATAAAGTTCCTTATAATTCTAATGTATCATATAAATTTGAATTATGTGATTAAGTTAAGTTAAAGATGGTAAGCCACAATATATGGGATATTTTTGTGGATATAATATGAAATTGCAATATAAAAATATATTTACCAAACAAGTTTGAATTGATACAAATTCCGAACTATGTGCATTATATGTAATTTAGTTAACTAATACCAATAACAAAATATTACAATGTTAAATATTAAATATTCATTCTCTTCCTATCATGTGATTAAAATCAACACTTAGTCATTGCATATATATATATATATATATATATATATATATATATATATATATATATATATATATATATATATATATATATATATATATATATATATTCATGAAATTATTTAATCTAGGGTGATCCATTCAATAAGGTTTACATGTTACATGCTCATTCATATGTTGGTCTCATTACTATTGTATTGTAATAATACACCATTAATTTTGTGATAATTCAATTAATGATTATTAAATTAAAAGTTAACATAAACACATAAACATGTGTCAATATAATAAACATGACACTAAAAAGATATCAAAACCACATTTTATGCTTGCGCTACTTAATATGTTTTCAATCTAATGGTTGTAAATCATTGTTAACTTTTGATACCCAACATTATAAAAAAAGAATTGACAATTACAGATACCTATAATAAATGACTCATCCACAATATAAATATTGTAACAAAACATTTACATATCACTCTTCCTTTCCATCATCCTAATTATCTTCCTCATTTGGCATTATAACATTTTTATTTTCAAAAAAATATTTTGATCCTAGATCGTGTCTCAATACAAACCACCAATCCCCATTTAACACATCTAAGTAAAAAAAGGTTGGTTCAAGCGTTTTGAGAAAACATAAGGCTCCTTAGTTTCAACCCACGTTTTTTTAGAGTTAATACATGTTATCCCACTATCACGATATTCCTTTACATTTCTCAATTAAAATTATCCCATCATTTGTAACAAAAAATATATCATTGAGAAGATAAGAAGTCTACTTGCATGATCTATTGTATATTTCCAATATAATCTAACTTCCCCCTCTATTAGGTTTTGATCATGGTGGCTAGCATGACTATATTGGTCAAAATTGACCGTCGGTCCACAATCATGTGTGATATGTCCATCATCAACATCCTCAATGCGAGAATGATGTACATATGCCCATATAGATGTGAACATATGCACCTATAAAAATTTTAACAAAGGATAGTGTCATATGTCTAATAACTCAAGCATTATTAAGCACATAATATATGTTATAATTAAAATTCACATTATAAATTGAAGTACTTATAAGAGATATTATTATAAAGTTGTTGCACTCGATCCCTATGTTTAGTGCATCCATGTCTTCTCCAGGTGGGTAATGATCGAACACATCATATTTATTTATGATCTAGTTAACCACCCAATTGTTGGGATAGATATTTGGCATATTTTATTTCAAATGATGAGGATAAGGCATGCTTCTACCATTCTACCATCTGAATGATTTCCTATCACTATTTAATTTCCTTCTCGTCTCTTCATACAATGTGACCATCATTTTGTTTCCTCTAAGTTGTAAAGAAAAAATCTATTAATGACAAATTTCTAAATTAATTATTATATACAAGAATTTAGAATGAATAGTATGATATCAAATGTATATTATCATCTTCAATGTAAATAGTTACTCTGTACAAATTTAAAAATAGATAAGTGACATACTCTTTACCGTGCACCTTTTTCCATTTGTTTGGAGTAGCTCCACTTTTGTTTTGTCATCATCCCATTCATTATCTCAAACCATTGTCCTTAATGCATTGTAAATTTACTTTGTATACTCACTAGCATAATAGAATGACTCATATACTATGTACCTCTATGCCATAGAGCCCTCTAGTTTTTCCCTTTATCAAACAAACCCCTTCAATTGTTTCATGTATTTTTATAAGAAGAATATCCAATGACATGATAACACCCTAGCTAATTCAACCTCATTAGGTATGTGAAATAGAAGATGGAATTGAAAAAGTTGTCTGCAATTCTTTCTTAAACATACAAAAAATCTTAGTTGTCTCTCCACAGAGTAAGGGAATGCTAGCCATATGAATCTCTTTTGAGGTGATCCAATGTACAAATGCATATAATTTTGATATAGTACATCATAAGTCTCAAGAGAAGTAATAGTTGACATAATCACACCTGAGAAAAGGATAATAACACTACAAAATAGAAACACAGTTAAATGTCATAACTATGAGTGCATAATATATTTTAACTTAACACCATAGAGAAAAAAATCATGTAATTGACATGCATACCCTTAGAAGATTCAAATGGTCATTTGATTTCAACTCTAAAAAATTCCCTTCTACAATGAAACAACGTCATATAGTTTACCCATATGAAGAAGGTTCCTTTACACCAAATATAACATCCTTCACCATAGAAAGATTATATTTCTTCAAAATTAATGCACATCACCTTCTTTAAAATTCCAAGAGGTACCACACTCTCCTCTACCTTTTTCTTTTTTCTTTTTTCTTTTTTTTTTTTTCTTTTTTTTTTTCTTTTTTTCTTTCAGTATTCAAAGAAATAAGATCTCTCATAATAACTAATGTGTTGCTTTTATTTTGATGATATTTTCTCCATAAAGACGATGAAAGATTTTCGAATATATGCATGGTATATAGTAAGTGGGCAATCTTAAGATGTTGCAAATATGGAAGCTCACAAACTACAAATTTCTTTTTCATCCCAATGGACATTTTTTCTATATGGGTGTCAAAAAATTCAGGATCATCAAACAAAGGTTCCCCATTTGAATCAAACAAATCAAAATTTATTTCTCAGTTTTCATGTCATATGCCCTAACCCAATCCATTGGTGTCATTTTTCTAGGTCTCTAGGCTCTCTCTCATTTAACATTGAAAGTATATGCAAGTCTTCTATAAGGGTGGTATTTTGTGAGGAATAACCTTGAGCAATCATACACTACTTTTGTAGGTGGTTGGACCACCTAGCCTTTATAAAAGGTCCACAACATTTACATCCAAAATACCATTTTCTTACAATATTTGTCACATTATTATATATAGATCATGTCAACATCTAAAAGATAGTTGCACCAGATTAAGTATGCCAAATAACATTACAAATATGAGAAATATCCTAGTCCTTGATAATTATGTGTGGTGTACGAACATATTCCATACAACATAAAAGACCTATCCATTGGGATGAGTCTTGATACATCATATACATGTATCCTTTTCCATAATTGTTTAAATTCATTGACCAATAATTGGAGGTAGACATCAATTCTCTTCACTTGTCTTCTACCTGGGACTATAAGAACCAACATAATATGTTCATTATTCATAGAAAACCATGGGGAATATTGTCATTAATCACTATCACTAACTAAATAAAATAGTTGGTGTTTTGGAGGGAATATGAGTTAACTCCATCCATGGATATGCTAAATTCTTGGCTATATACTTCAACCTTGAATTTATCAGGCCATGTATCCTCTATATGCTTCATGGGTATTGAATCTACTAGGACTTGCATAAATCATGGCTCACTTCTATGTGAATCATGCCGCCCTTGCAACAAGGCTTGTTATGTATCCAGATCAAAATAACGCAGAAACATAAGAAAGTATAGATCAACTACTTCATAATAAGCCACTTCAAGGGATAAACCTCATTTTACATCACATAAATGAAAAATTATTCAATTATTCAAATGATAAGACCTCCTTGGTATATACAGGAGTTTAAAGGGTCAAAATATAATTAGGGCCTACATTATACAATAATAATGTAAGGAAAAACAATAACAATATTGGGATTTTATGGGGCACAACAATAACAATATAGGGTCTACACTAGTATTATAGGGACCTAACATGCCCCTCTCCTTAAAAAAAGTGTTTTCCTCAATGCTTGAGTAGTTTTGGATGCTTCTATGTAAAATACTGTTAATTTTAGGTAACAATGGTATGTTATATGCTTGCAACAATTTCTTCAAGGTATTTTAGTTAGCCTAATGACAATTTCCAATTTAATTTCCAATAGCACTCACATTAATCATCAAATTGACTATAAATGTAGATAGAACATCAACAATAATAGCAGAAGACAAGATAAAACTAGATTTTGGCGAATGCTAGGGAAAAAACCCAGTATGGGGAAAACCATTTGATCAATTATTCTTATTATAAATATCAAATATTCAACACATAGAAAGAGTACAATAAAGTCAAAATTGACTTGCAAAATCAATGTTCAAAAATAGCCCAGTCAAATTTGTCCTTAGTCAACAGAAGTCAAACAAAAACTGTGTTTACCCTAACCAGTTAATGGTCAAGGGTCAAAACAATCTCATAGCAGCTCGGTCAAAGATCATCTAACTCGGCCTCCTTAGCTAGTCAAACAATAGTTAAAATAGTCCACATTTGAGCAGTCAAACCTTGTCAGTGCATTGGAGAATACTATGGAAAAAGTATGCAATTGGTCTATGGCCAAAGTGCCCAAACTTCCTCATCTTTTGTGCCCTTCATTGCGGCCCAGAGAAACAAAAAGAATCCCAAGAAAATTATAGTTAAAATCAGTCAAATAGACCTTGGTAAATGTTGGTCAAATCTTGCAACAGATCTAAAATTCGACATCTTGAAATTCATCCTCTTTCAGCCACATGTGTGAGAAGAAGATATGCATAATGAGTTGTACTAACCAATTAGATGAGGAGACAGAAGAATGAGTTGAGTTTATGAGGTGCCAAATGAGGTTGGAGGTCTCTCTTATTTATAAAAGTCGTTGAGGGCCAAGAGACATGTCCATTAGGATTCATGAGCCTACATGATGATGTGTTCGACCTTAACAATTTGCACATGTGTGGGATTCACTCTAGAAACATATTTCTCCTTGTCCAAATTGAGTAATCTTTAGGTTTATTTTGGTCCTCTCGAAAAGAGGAATTCAATGCAATAATTATCTCCTCCAAATGAGTTGTTCAAAGCGAAATTTGGCCCTAGTTTCTAATTTTAACACTCCCTCTCAACTAGGGATAATTCCACCTACCAATATATGACCATCGATCTTCATGCCATCCTATCATCATGTACCATCTCTGCATATCATCTCAAATATGTTGAAAACTGATATAGATAATGAAGACAAATTGATCGAGAGTCAGTCACAAGACCTTTCCACTCTCCACTGACAAAATTCAGTGCAGATAACTAGGGGTAGAACCCTAATCAGACTTGATCCTAGATCATGTTGTTGACCACCATGCATCCTAGACATAGGGAGTATGAAATTATACGATGCATCCATCTGTAGTGTTATTCCCTATCCACTTATCCAAACTCATTAGCCAGATGCGAGATACTTCCCAAGAGTCTCAAGCTACATGGGTAAGATATATGTTGGGGCAGCTTTGGGAGAAGGTGAATCACTCATCCTACTCATATGCCATATGAGAAGGTAAACCACTCATCCTATGCATATATCATCAATTGTAGGGGAATGTGAACCACCCACCCTACACACATGTGTCATCAATCGTAGGGGAAGTTGAACCACTCACCCTACACACATGTCAACCATCATGGGGTATCACAGGGGAAGGTGAACCACTCACCCTATACACAACGCACCTACAGGGGAAGTTGAACCACTCAGCCTGTACATAATGCAACTATAGGGGAAGGTGAACCACTCACACTATGGTCGCTCATAGCTCCAAGAACTACCCCAGGCCCCCAAGAGCTCTTAGAGCTCAATGTCCAACTCAAGCAGGACCCTCATGGGAGGGTCCTTCCATAACTCTATGTCTCTCTTAGAAGGCTAATAATGACCTTCCCCAAGGGCTTCATGAGGATGTCAGCAACCTGCTCATCAGTCTTGATGTGTTAAAGCCTTATTTCTCTTCATTGTACCATATCCAAGATAAAGTGGTACTTCATGTCAATATGCTTGGAGCGGTCGTGGAAAACGGGATTCTCTGAAAGGTGAATCCCACTCTGGTTATCACAATAGATAACATTGGTATATAACATGTGCTGAAATCGCTCATTGAAGAGCTTCCTCAACCAAACAAATTCACAACAGTCCATACTAGCTGCAATGTATTTAGCCTCGGTGGTTCTTAGAGCAATCGATTTCTGCTTCCTTCTCATCCATTAAATTGAAGAAGATCCCAATTAGAAGCAACAACATGATGTGCACTTTATATTCACCACATGTCTAGCCCAATTAGAGTCAAAATATCCATGTAGCCTCAAATTATTGGCAGTGTATTTCAGCCCATAGTTGATTCTACCACAAAGATATCTCAAGAGATTCTTAACAGCAATCCAATGTATGTGATGTGGCTCAACAATGAATTGACTCAAAATATTTACAGCGAAGCATATGTACATAAGGGATTTTACCAAGAACATCAGGGTCCCCACAAGTTGTTTATACTCAGAAGGGTTCTAATTTTGGCTTAGTAGCACTTCCACATAGATTCTTGAATTTAAGTTCCATCGAAGTTGTTGGAAACAATTTTAATAATGAGAGGGGGATGAATCAGTATTAAGGCTAATTTTAAACTCTTTATGTCAATTTAATTCCCTTATTCAAACTTGGAAATCATCCATATAATCAGCAGCAACATATAATATGGTAGCAGTATGAAATCAACATACAAGCACACACCATAAGCATCATGCACATGAGCCGCAGGTTTTACTTGGAAACCTATTTAGGAAAAAACCACCAAATCTTGTTGTTGTTATTGATATAAAATAAGGGCACCTACTCTATTACATCAATCTATTTTGTGAGCCACCACTCACATGAAGCACCAACTCCCTTTAATTTTTTATAGCACCCACTAGCAGGAATCACCAACTCACTCTTTTTGTAGATCCTATCCAACTTACCAGAAGCACCATGTGAAGCACCAACTTCATGGATTTGTTGCAAGTACCAACTTGCAGGAGGCACCAACCCCCAAGCCTTATCAAGCACCCACTAGAGATGGAAGCACCAACTTCTTGTATGTAAGCTCCAAGCCACACTCAAATAGGAACTGAAGGTTCTCTGTAATTTGGCAGCCACCCTACCTGATGTCAGCTATATTCTCTTCACAACCTTTGGCCCATGCAGCACTCTCCACACCTATGTGTGCTCTTCCCACTCTGTAGTAGCACAATGGTCTGCTCAATAATAGTCACTCATCACAGTCCACACATATCTCTGTTCTCTTCTCTTCATCAACATACTTTCAGCTCTTGACCTCTTTTATTCATCAATCCCTCTAAACCTTACACACCATATCACTAGTTCACTCGACCTTCTTTCTCCACACAGGCACCTTCGTCCTTTCTCACAGAGCATGGGAAACTTTCGCCTTACACATAGCAGTCAATATCTCAGGGTCTCTTACCTCTGTACAGGAACTCCCAGCCTTTTCTCTACAGAACAGGCTCTCTCTCAGCCTTATAAAACAATGCACTTTTACAAAACTTTTCCACTTATCTCTATAGAAACTATGCTACTTCCCCCCACATTTCTCATCTGAACTCCTGGGTTTTGTTCCTCTATTGCCCCCTGATTGATGTTGTCACTCTATTTTGTATTCACACTGCCCAAGTGTACCTTTGCATGGCCGTTCATTCTGTTGTTTCATCTGACTTGGTCATTAACACTACATTAACCATGAAAATGGGCACTTTGACAATTTATCCATACTGAGAATGATTTCTCAGTCCACCTACAGACTCCAACCAGACACAGTCCTCTCTTTGAACAACACTTATTTCATTGAGGCTCTCCATTCTTATCCATGGTTTTGCATGGCTTGGTTGTACTTCGGCATGGCTTCTCTATGGACCATTGTCCTTGTTGCCTTGTCTCAGAGTTTTTTGTTGATCCATCTGACTCCATGAACCAACTCCACCGATTTGCATTTGTTCTATGGTAGTTGACCCATTCATCCACTTAACTCACTGAGATGTGCATTAGAGCACATGAATAGCTTGTCTCACCTCAAGGCAGACCCAACACTCTTTCTAAAAGATCATGGTCATTTTTGCATTAACCCAGTGATCTTTGACAGTTGTCATTAATCCTAAGACCAACTCCTTTGTTCCTACATTCAATTTCACAGTTGCTGACCCATACACTCTTTAAATCCCTGTACTTCCTTATCGGAGCGATTCCATGTCACAATCTTCAAAGTGGTGCAGTATTCTAATCTTTTGATTGTTGACCTCCTATATGATGAGCTCCTTCCGCTTAGCCCTTCCTGCATTTCTCACCATAGGACCAAGGGTCATGACCTATCACTTAGCCTTGAGGTGCTAGAGCATTTTTTATCTTGTCGGGGGCTATTTTCATTTGTTAAGTGCTTAACACCCTTGGTTCTTTAAGTTCTTCTTGACCATGCACTAGCCAAATATCAGAGCCCCTCTCATCGGAAGTTTTGAATCGGGGATTTAACTTTGGAGTTGCGATATTCCCACTTCCGATATAGCCCATAGCTCTCAGTGCTTGGCCCTAAATCCACACCTTTGGTTCTTTAAGTCTTTGCAACCATGTACTAGCCCATATCAGAATCCCTTTATGTCACAGTTTTCCAACACTTGATCTGTTATAGAGTTCTGACATCTTCAATCCTAGAGTTCAGGCTTATGTGATCCATATCAAGTTTGTGAGAGATTTTTCGACGAAAATCACATGGAATATCATTTGTCGACGCGTTTCGAACCAACTAGTGTGGTTCATCGTCAGGAAAAGTTGAAGAAACAGATCCAGCCTAGCAAGTTAAATACTCTGAGCAGAGCCTCCAACGGCTAACTTGACCAACGACTAGTTTGACTCTAGGACCGGGGTTAAAATTATTTTATTAATTTAATTATTAATCTCTGGGATCAATATATAAATATATAAAATTCTAATGGGTATTTATTTAAAAATTATAAAAATTTTATAAATTAATTAGTATTTAAAGGAAATCTAGTTAAATAAAGGACCTTATAATATATGAATAAATTGAATAAATATAAAAGAATTTTACTTAAAAGAATTATTATAAGTTAATTAGTTATATAAAGGGCATTATAATATCAGAATAAAATAAAATAATATCAAAAGGATGCTAGATTAGTTAGAAAAATATTTAAAAAGTATAAGATGATCAGAATTTAATTGGAAAATTAGTTATGTAAAGGACCTTATAATCATATATATATATATATATATATGTATGTATGTATGTATGTATGTATGTATGTATGTATGTATGTATGTATGTATGTATGTATGTATATATAATGTAAAGGGGGGAATATTTATAAAATTAAAAGAAAGTTAGTACCAGAGGACCTATCAGTTAAAAGAAATGAGAAAATTAGCACTAAAAAAAAAATTAAAAAAAAATAAAAATAAAAATAAAAATAAAAATAAATAAATAAAAATAAAAATAAATAAATAATAATAATAATAATAATAATAATAATAATAATAAAATAAAAATAAAAATAAAAATAAAAATAAAACAAAAATAAAAATAAAATAAAATAAAATAAAATAAGATAAATAAATAAATAAATCAAAATCAAAATAAAAATAAAAATAAAATAAAAGTAAAATAATAATAATAATAAAATAAAAAATAAATAACTAAAAAAAAAGTAAATAAATGAGTAAAAAACAATCAAGGAGGAGGGCGGAAAAAACGACTAGGAAGGGAGTGCTGGGACCCAACACCTACTGATTTTCCAGCCATCCTCCCTATTGAGATTGCTTGGCCTCTTTTCAATCTCAAGCGCTTCCCTAAATTTACGATGATGGAAATGCAAAATCTTAGCAATAACACTAGCCTCCTCAATACAAACATGATGATTGGTTTTCTCAACATGTTCAGCTAAAGCGGAAGACTTAGCTCTCCTATGCTTAAGGTCCGTTGCATGCTCGCTAATCCTTTGATTAATGGAGCGACCAGTCCCCCCAATATAGGGGGTCCCACAGGAACAAGGGATCATATAAACACCTTTCATATCCTTAGGGTCAATAGGATCCTTCACCGATCTGAGGGACATACGAATGGTGTTCAAAGGCCTAAAACTCACAGGGATACTATGCTTCCTGAGAATCCTACCAATTCTATCAGTGACCCCCTGAACATATGGAATATGGACACCTGGAATTCGTTCCTTTGGTTCCCTTTTAGTCAGAGAATTCTTGGAAGCTTTAAGGAAATCCTTCTCACCCACTAATCTACTATAACCATTCTCAACAAAGACATCAAGCAGATGGGATTTTTGTTTCTCAAAGCTCTTCTTGTCTGAGATCCTTAGGGCCTGAGTAGCAAGGGTATTGAGAACACCCATCTTTTGAGCCAGGAAATGGTGGGAACTGGCATGAAAATACTGCTCCGTATGAGTTTTCTTCCGAAAAACTTGATGGGCGAGGGAACCATCACTATTCTTAGAAATAATAATATCAAGGAATGGAAGGCGTCCATCAACTTCCTGCTCTTTAGTGAACTTAATGGTTGAGGATTGATTGTTGAGATGATCAAAGAAGAGATCAAGCTCAACCTGGCCATGAGACCAGATGACATTGGTGTCATCCACAAACCTTTTCCACAGCTTTGGCAAAAGCCGGGAAGAGCTCAGAGCCTTGGACTCAAAATCCTCCATAAACAGATTAGCAACGACAGGGGAAAGGGGGGAGCCCATCGCAACCCCACAGGTTTGCTCGAAGAACTCTCCCTCAAAACTGAAGAAGGTGGAGGTGAGACAGATCTCAACCAACCTGGCCGTGTCAGGATCTATTAGGCGGTTGATCACCTCCATGGCCTCATTAATAGGGATGCAAGTGAACAGGGAGACAACATCAAAACTAACAAGAATGTCCCTAGGTTCAAGCTTAATGTCCTTGAGTTCTTCAATAAAGGAAGCAGAGTCCTTTACGAAGGACTCCGTATGACCGACTAAGGGCTTAAGCTTTAATGCAAGGAACTTCACTAGAAGGTAGGTAGGACCTCCAATGGTGTTGACGATGGGCCTTAAAGGGGCTCCTTCCTTGTGAATCTTGGGGAGACCATAGATTCTCGGAGTAATAGGGTTGCTTTCAATGAGTTTTTGGTGCAAGGAACTTATTGAGCCAATGGATTTAATGGTCAAAGCCACATTCCTAGCAACCTTCTTCAACGGATTTTTGGGGAGCTTTTTGTAGCTACCACTATTATGAAGGTGATCCAACATCTTGCTGCGGTAATCAACCTTATTAAGAATGACGGCAGCACCACCCTTGTCTGCCTTAAGAACAACGATATCCTTGTTCTGGTTTAAGGATCTGAGAGCTAAAGATTCCTCCTTGCTAAGGTTGCTCTTAGGCGGCCTAGCCTTTCTCAAGGCAACAGCACAATCCTGCCTAATAGTATCCTTGATCCTATCAGGCAAACCTCTGATCCCAAACTCAATATCACAAATAATATCCTCCACGGGGATTTTTCTAGGGGCTAAGGCAAAATTTAATCCTTTGCCCAGAACATTAAAAACAGAAGGGGGAAAATCGAAACTGGAAAGATTTATAACCCTGTTACTAGAATGAGAAGAAAGGGAAAGATTATTAATACCAGAGGTCCTCCCATTCTTATTATTTTTCATATATTATAAGGTCCTTTATTTAACTAGATTTCCTTTAAATACTAATTAATTTATAAAAAAATTATAATTTTTAACTAAATACCCATTAGAATTTTATATATTTATATATTGATCCCAGAGATTACTAATTAAATTAATAGAATAATTTTGACCCCGGTCCTAGAGTCAAACTAGCCGTTGGTCAAGTTAGCCGTTGGAGGCTCTGCTCAGACTATTTAACTTGCTAGGCTGGATTTGTTTCTTCAACTTGTCCTGACGATGAACCACACTAGTTGGTTCAAAACGCGTCGACAAATGATATTCCATGTGATTTTCGCTGAAAAATCTCTCACAAATCTTCAATCCTTCGATTACCGATTTCCGATATGACTTCATCACTACCACATTACAACTCCTTATAGGTGTAATGTGTCACCCAGTTATGGCCCATTAGACCACCCAATATGGTTGAATATTCTTGCCACGTTTCCTACCGTACTGCCACGTCATGCTGACATCAGTTGCCACTATACCCTATCGGAGCCAATCAGATGTTGTGATGTTTCCTTATCGGATCCAACTATACATTGCCATGTGCCCTTATCAGAGCCAATCATATCCTGCCATGTTTCTTGCTAAAGGAGAGAGAAAATGGCTCGCCCACCTTTGGTTTTGTGATGAAATCCTTTTTTAATCCTTTATCGGTGTTCTCAACGGCTTTTAACATTATCGACACTTCACCCATATGAAACTTTTAAAAGGTTCTCACATTCAGAAGTTCTGATTCTTCAATCACTGATATGCTTGATATGATGACCTCTAATAGCCGATATACTGATATGCTGGTCCGTCAATCTCCGATATGTCGATATGTTGGACCTTGGATATTCCAGTCTTCTTTAGAACTTCAAGTCCCTGATCAGCGACAATCCATAAATTTTGATCCAGGAGTCCATTTTTGGACTTCCGCATATCATTGCAAAAATATTCCAGACCACTTTCCAATGGATAGGGTTTGATGTAGTCTTTGAGCCCATCTTCTACCTCTAATATGGATCCAAACTCTCTGCCATTATTCTTCTCCTTAATTCTCTGGACAAAGGAACTGACAACCACCATGATGATCCTCTTCATGAAGCCTACATCTATCATGGACTTCCATCTAGTCCATCACTGTAATCATCATTTTATTGCTTCTCCAATAATCATGTTATTGTGATGATTTTCTACATGAAGCCTGCAATTACCATGAGATTCCTCCTGGGCCATCACTGCCAACATCTGATGTGACAAGCATCCAATCTAGTATGGTTGACATCAATTCCAACACTCCTGCCAATATTTAGGCAATGCTCTTGCCAACAGTTAGGCATTGCTCCTGCCAATCGTTAGGAAACACCAACTTCCAAACACATCTCCCTTGCATGACTGTTGACATCAAGCCAACACACTTGTAGATGCCTTCACTGGGCCACTGGCCATCCAGACAATGCCAACTATCCAACAAGAGTAGACACAGACTAGCATTCCAACATCGCACATCTTTCTAGCAGTTTCACAATGTATTTTCCTTGAGAAGGGAAAATCTCACTTGGCTTTTGCCATAACTCTAAGCCTAGGAAGTAATGCATCAGTCCTAAGTCCTTCATCTCAAACTCAGAAGTCAACTCCCTCTTACATTGATAAATGAGAGGGCTTGCACTAGTCAAAAAGTGATCATCAACATAAAGTACCAAGATAATAGGTATGTCTTTTTCAACCTTGAAGTATAGGTTAGGATCAACATAGCTCATTATAAATCCTAGATTCATAAGATAATTGCTAATCCTTTTGTACTAATCCCTAGGGGCTTGCTTCAAGCCATAGAGGGCTTTCTTCAACCTACATACATGTGTCCTTCGATCTTGTTACACAAAATATTGTCACCATGACATTCTGCAGTCAGTGTGAGTCTATCACCACTCATACTTTCCTCCTATGCAAGTCTTAAACCTCAGCTCTTCATGTCAAGCCTTGAAAAATGAGAGAAAGTCGTTGAAAATCTCTAAAACTCTGGTTCTAAACTTTCTCTTAGCATTACCTGTGGTCCCGCACCTACTGGTCATGTCCCCTGCGGACCTGCCCGCTCCGTTTCTGTGTAATGGGTGTGGACCCCTGTAAAAGTCAAAAAGGCGCAAGTACATTCTTAAAAAACTCACTTTGGGTTATTTCTGGAAGCTTCTAGAGGGAATCTTGAGGTGGCAAGTTCGCTCCTTTGAGGTTCACGCATCCCATAACTAAAGGAGCTAACCCCTTGATGTGAGGAGCTTATCCCTTTGAAGGAGGAATCTATCCCTTCATAGGTGGACCTGTAACTTCCTTCCTCTGCACTATAAAATGAGGCATTGGGCTGGTTACTAAGGAGGTTGAAAGTTGAATATTTTTTAGGGTAAATGTTGTTGGAATTTAGACTTCCTAATTGAGCTTGAGAGGAGAGATTACATACCTTTTGATCTCATTGGGAAGAGTGTGAGGCTTGTCAAAGTAGAGGAGATTCTTGCTTGGACCCTGGGAGGAGCTTGTACAACATCAAGGCACCAAGGTTGTAAAGTTCTTCTTTGTTCAAAGTTAATACAATCAAGTTTATTTCTCTCAATAAGTTGTATTTTATGGTTTATTTCATGGATTCCTTGATCACCATGATGAATATGATTTATTATATTGGCTATGCAGGTGTTATTTGATGTGTGCTTGTTTGTGTTTGCAGGTTCTTAAAAGGAAACTCATTCGGATGGTCGAAGCGTGGCTGCCACAAACTAGCGTTGGACTTAAGGTAGGGTCTAAAACACCTCTTGGTTTTTATTTATAAATCGCAATATTTAGAGAAAGGTAGATTTGCTTGTTCTGCTTGTCGCTAGATATCTGTAGATACTAGGGAGATCAGTCTTGTCCGCAAGAACGATTTATCCGGCTGAAAAAATGGCGACTCCACTGGGGACTTGAATTTTGGTTTTTGCCTTTACTTTTACTTTGACTTGAGAAACTTTTTCTCTGTTTCTGGTTTTTGCTTGATGTGTGTGGGATTGGGTAATTTTTTAGATTCTGAATTGTTTTTTTTTTCACGCTTTTGAAAGAGGATCGCACGTTCTGTTTGTAACACAGTGCAGACATCCTTGCATGGTTTCTTTACTACACAGAGCGGTATCACATCTGGTTATATCGGAAGCCTGCGAACCCTGTCAAATTTTTGAAAAACCTAAAATCTTTTCATCTAGTTAAGCTTAGGATTTGTTTACATTTTTTAGCCTCTGCCAAGATCTGCATGTGTCTTGTCAGAAACTTCTTGTAGGCGAGTTCCATTGGAATTTTGGTTTTAGGTGATTTTCTAGAAGTTTTGCGTGCCTGGTTTGATTTTCGTTTGGTCTTTGTAGTAACCCAGAGATTAGAAGCCTAAGAAACCTCAGATTACCCTGGTCTTTTTTTTCTTCTTGATGAGTCTGACAGATTTGTGAAATCTTCCTTTGCTGAGAAGTAGATCTTGTTTTCTCTTTGCAAAGCTTTGAAAGAACTTGTTTGAAAGTTTTGAATTTCATTTTTAAAAAAGAAAACATAGCTGGGTGTTTTTTATTAATTTGTTATTCTAAATGAATTAGTCCTTAGTTCACTGAATAAATAAGTAAAACGTCCTCAAAAAGAATTTTTTTAAGCTTTTACTTCAATTAGGTTTTTAGAAGTGGTAGATCTCAAGATTAGATTTTTCATAGTTTTGAGTGTTTTCTAGAAATTTTAGAATCTCTTTTGAAAGAATTTGTTTTTGTAGTTTTTGAGTGTGGAAAAAGCAAAAGGATTTTTTCGTGAGCATAATTAGTAGTCTCGTTTTGAGTTTATTGGAAAAGACAAAAAGTTTTTCTTTTCATTTATATGTTGAAGAAAGATTTGTTTACAAAGAAGTGCATTCTCAACTCTTTCTTTAGCTAGAAATTCATTGAAGAAAAAGAATTGTTTATCATCTAAAGTTTCATCTCCATACCTTTTGACTTAAGAAATAACCATAAAAATAATGCTTAAAGTAAAATTTATCTAGCAATCTTTTTATTTCTAAGGCTCTTTATCACCAACATAGCTTAGGCTAGTATCTTGGAGTAGGGAGTAATTAACTCTCCAAGATAGTTAAAACAAACAAGTAGCTATATCTTGCGGTAGGAGATAAATTCCAATTGTTACATCTATGCTCTGGGAAGCTCCTCTTAAAGGAGTCAAGCACGAGATCATATCTGAACCAGTGGGGTAATCAATCCTTCCTCATTGGGAATGATAGAAGATATACACGTATTAAAAACGGTAAACCTCAGATTGACCATTGTCGAGGAGCCTGGGGTCACTTGTTGGTAAACCTTGGATTATGTCAAGGAGCCTTCAAGGGGATTGAGCTTTGTTACTTTGCCCTTGCGTGTGTATCGGATCACAGACTGTTCCCCCAGGTATATTTGTTTTTTTTGGTAACCATAGTGACCATAATCTATAGGATTCTTTCTTAAGGTGACGGTGGAGGGAAGATCCCACTATACCTGGAGCAAACGTCGACTAGACTCACTTGGACTCTCTGGGGGGTTCTCTTCACTCGAGATAGTTTAGTGAAGAAACTTGTGCCAGTCTGTTTCATTAAGCAGGTTGTCAGGGTAACTGTTCCAACCGCCCTTTCTGTATTGAATTCTACGACGTTGGATTTCATCACTAACTAGTGTTTTCAGTACGGAAAGTTACTATTTGTGTGTGGTTTGAACTCCTAGATTTTTAGGCATGTGATTCAAATTGTTTGGTTCTTTAGAGACTTTAGGTGGTTTTATTGAGATTTTTCTTTGTTTGCGTGTGAAGTAATTAAAATATTTAATCGTGGCTAAATTACCGATACAATCCCATAGACTTCGGGGGCAACCTCCCGAATATTCACCAAGTCAGCTTGAAGGGCTACGAGCTCTTGTAACTCCTAGTGATAGTAAATTTGGATCACCAGAAGAAAGAGAATCTTCTTTAGTTTTTCATCCTGATTATCAAGTTCAAGAAACAAAGTATATTTCCGAACCAATTTCATTTTTTGAAGTTACTGGTAGTGTTTCTTCTACTAGTGAATTAGCTGAAGAACCTGAAATTTCTAAGCTTGAAACTGAACCTGCTGCTACTCCATCGTCACGATATGCTTCTCCAACTTCCAGTGGTCGTGGTTCACACAGGGTAGGAAGGATCATTACCCAAAATCTTCCTTTTGGACTTATTGCTATTGAAGAACCTGTTAATCTGGAAGAAGGTATAACTATCCCTAAAATCAACCAACTTTATAACCTAGGGAGCGTGAATCAATTTTCTACAGTCCACCTAGGAGGGACGCTTGGTATCTTTCATTAACCAACTTTTTACGAAATCCAGGTCTCAGTTTTTCACCACCTCGAGTTCCTTTGCATCCAACACCTAGAGGTTATTATCCTCCTTCGAATATTTCAAGACAGTCATCCATGTTTTCCCAATCACCGGAAACATTTTTGTATGGCGGTCCTTCTGTTCCTTCTGGGTATCAGTCACTCACTAGTACTTTTTCAGGAGCATCTCCTCAACCTATTGAACATGGGTTATCAACTGGTAATAACGGAACTAAACCGTTGAGTGTAGAAGAAATTCTTATGATGTCTGGTACTATTCCAAATCTGCAACCTCAAGGTAGTCAGTTACCGCCTAGGGGGCAACCTCAAGGTACTCAATTATCACCTGGGAGGCAACCTCAAGGTACCTAGTTACCACCTGGGGGGCAACCTCAAGGACAGTAGATACCTTCGGGATAGTACATTCCTCAAGGTCAACCCCATACTTAGTACGTACCTCAAGGTCAACCCCAGTATCAATATATACCTCAAGGTCAACCCCAGTTTCAGCACGTGCCTCAAGGTTATCAACCTCAAGGTCAGTACCCAACCCGAGGTTTCCAACCACCTTCAGGTCAATCATTTGTCCAAAGAGCTGGAAATGTACCTTTGAGTTATCAACCCTACCCTCAACCCGGTTATGGTCCTCAATATGCTCAACCTTCTATGGGTCCATACCCCGGAATGAACATGGTGTGGGATCCATCTTAATCTCAACAGATCTTGCAACCTAATGTGCAGTTGTCATCTCAATCTGGACAACCTTTGGTTTCTGGCTCAACCTAGCAACCTGTCTAGCCTACTATTCAAACTTCTACACCTGGTGTATCTCATCAGTCTGGGCCTAGTTCGCCTCGAACTCCGTCTCAAATGACTGCTGCAACTACTACAGCTTCTGTTCAATCTACCCCACCTAATTTTGGAGTATCGGCAGCTCCGGTTTCTACTGTTCCTACATCAACTCCTCAAGCATCTTTAACTCAGTCTAGACTTACAATTCAAACTTCGGTTCAGATGCCTGTAGGACAACTTGGTCCAAGTATGGTTGTCACAAGTCAACCTCAATTTACTTATCAACCATACCAGGGACAGTACCAATTCGGACCTGCTATGCAGAACCCAGTCTATCAATATCAACCATACCCTGGATATACTTATCAGCAACCTCAATAACTCCAGTACGGTCCAGTTAATCCTGGTTTTCCGGGAGGATATAATATCCCAAATTCAATTCCAATTCCAAGTTATCCGGGATATCCTCCTCTTGGGGCTGGTCTTATGACCCAGGGTTTTCGAGACCCTAATAGTCAGTTACCATTCATTGCAACTTTGGACTTGCCTGATTTGTCGCGCCTTACGAATGATCCGTTTAATTATCTTCCGTTTTGGCCGCCAATGCTGAATAATTTGCCCAGCGATATCCCAAAGTTTGAAGGTAAATCAGGAGAGGATCCGTCAAACCAGGTGATGACTTATCACCTCTGGTGTGCATCTAACTCCATTATAGATGATTCAATTCGTTTATGTCTTTTTCAACGCACTCTGATTGGTCTTGCGGCCAAGTGGTACATTGAGTTACCGCGAGCCTCTTTTTATAATTTTAGTCAGTTAGCCACTTCGTTCTTAACTCATTTTCAGTTGCCTGTCAGATATGACAATGGCACGGAATTATTAACTTCATTAAAACAGTCAATGTCCACATACATTTCATATCATATTCATGAATGGCGACGTCAACGGCGTTTAGTGAAAGTTTTTATTCCGGATCAAATCTTAGCAGAATGGTTTGTTAAATCATTATTACCTAAAATCACTGAAGATGTAGCTAAGGCATGAGTTGTTACTGAAGAGTAAGTAATTGCTCAAGCTGAGTACCTTGACCTCGTTTATACGCAGTTGGGTACTTTACACACAAAAAATCCCCGACCTTCCGAAACAAAATCAAACAACTGCAGCTCCTTCAGGGTCTCATGCCGCTGATGGTATGATTGGTTCAGTTAACACCAAAAGTAAGAAGAAATCTTCAAAGAATTCTTCTCCTATCATAACTTTACCAGATTCCCCAACAGGAGACTCTTCCACTGAAATTCCTGCCGATATTCATGTCGTAGAACCATCTACGGCCAAACCAAAATCTGGCGGTAAAAAGAAGGGGAAGAAGAAAAATAAACAATATTCGAAAGAGAAATTAGATAAAACTGAATCTACTGAAGAGAAACGTAAACCTCACTATCCTTGTCTCATTTGTGACGAAGAGCATTTTACAAGAGATTGTCCTCATCGCACTGAGGTTGCAAAAATTGTCAAAGGTTCTCAAACGCCTGCTGTCTTGAAGAATCCTTTTCCTAGTCAAGATAGTAAGATGATCGGTTCTTCCTAAAATGCCTCAGAAGAACCCATAATGATGATGTCCCATGTTAGGATTGCGACATGATTGCAAGATTATGGAAGTAAAAGTCTTGTTGGTGGTAAGGAAGCAGAATCTTCTAATTCAAACCCATCAACTTCAACTCCAGGTGGTTCTAATCCGCTACAGATCAAGAAACCTAACCCAGACTTAGTAATAAAACTGCCTGCTAAAGGTATACTTTGGAAGTCAGCTTTCAATCCGCATGCGAGAGCTGCTCAGATCTATAACATTGTTGAATACTTAGTTATTTCCCCTTCAGCAATGTCGGCTTTGGAGGTCCTGCAATCATGTCCAGCACAACATAAATTGCTATTGTCGGCTATAGGAGCTGTTGATATTCAGGACTCGAACCTTATAATCTTCGATTTAGAAAATAGTACACCTCGCTTACCTCATCAAATGGCTTTCCAGATTCCAGTGTTAGTCAAAAATAGACCTTGCTTTAGGACTGTAATTGATGAGGGAGCTTCTACGTGTATTATGTCGATTCAGTGTTGGAGATCGCTTGGTTCTCCTACACTCAATCAATCCCCGACGATTCTAAAGGTTTTTGATGGTCGTGGGTTCCATCCTTTTGGCATTCTATAGGATTTACCTATAGGGGTTGAAGGCAAAACTATTAATCTAGATGTGGAAGTGGTTGATGCCCCTCTAGATTACAACCTTCTCTTGGGTCGTAGTTGGTCTTACGCTATGACTACTGTTGTTTCATCGGTCTTTCGGCTTATAAAGTTTCCTCATAATGGAAAGATCATAACTATAGATCAGTTGACATACTTTTCATCCGACCCATCCTCTTCTGAAAGTATACAACATGTCGGTAAAACAACTATCCCTTATAAGGATGTTGGGGTAGGATTAGTTAAAGATTCTGGTTTACTAGGAACTTTTTCTTTTCCTCCTCCTAATGTATCGCCTTCTACTGCAACCATTCATATGATTTCATCAAACACTATTGTTTTGGATGATCCTTGGATCGTACCTTCTGAATCTGAGGTGGATTCATTTGGTGATGTTATGCCTTTGAGTGCCTATGAAATTGCGTATCAAGCTGTACAGTCGTTTTCCAACCCTGGTTCAACCGAAATTGATCTAATGAATGTGGTCCATGGAGAATCAATTTCAACATCAAACTCAGATTCAACAACTTTTTTCGAGCTTGTTCATACTGATGAGCAGATTCGTGAAATTTTGTCTGTTGATGACTTACCATGAGAAGATCTTCATCATAGATCTTCGTTCTTACTTGAGAATGATAATTTTGAAAATGATTTTTCATCTATTTTTACTACTGATTATGTCAAAGAACCACAGAAACCATTGCAAAATCCTGATTCTGAATTAAATTTGGGAAATATTTCTCGAACGGTTCCTATTGACATTTCAGTTAAACCTGGAATTGTTGAAAACATTCATATAGGTGCCTCCTGTACGAAAAATGAACTCCAAACTTATAAGGCCCTATTTCAAGAATTCCGCGATGTGTTTGCCTGGTCATATGAAGAAATTCCAGGAATTGATCCAGCAATTGTTGTTCATGAGATTAAAACTTACCCGGATGCTAAACCTGTCCGGCAACATTTGCGTCAGATACATCCACGAAAAGCTGTCGCTATTAAAGCAGAAGTTGAGAAATTACTTAAAGCAGGTTTCATTTATCCAATTCCCCTAACAGATTGGGTATCAATTATTGTTCCTGTTAACAAAAAGCAAGGAATGATAAGAATATGTATCGATTATAGGGATATTAATTGAGCTTGTCCCAAAGACAATTATCCAACTCCCTATATCGATCAAATCATTGATGATTGTGCCGGCAGTGAAATTTTCTCCTTTATGGATGGTTTTTCCGGTTACAAGCAAATCAACATTCTCCTTGCTGATCAACCAAAAACGACTTTCATTTGTCCATGGGGGACATTTTCTTATTGCAAATTACCTTTTGGATTGAAGAACGCCTAAGCAACTTTTCAAAGAGCTATGTATTACGCGTTTCATGACATCAAGCACATTGTGCAACCTTATCTCGATGATTTACCTGCCCATTCATTACGTAGAGCCGATCATCTCACTCATTTACGAGCGATCTTTATGAGATGTAGGCATTATTGAATTAGGTTGAATCGACATAAATGTGTTTTATGTATAGAAATGGGTCATTTACTGGGATTTTTTGTTTCGAAAGCCGGCATTCATGTCGATCTCTCGAAGGTTGAAGCTATTGTCAAATTGCCTCCTCCTTCGACTCTTCGCCAACTCCAAAGTTTTCAAGGGAAAGCAAACTTTTTACGTTGATTCATTCCTAACTACGCCGAGATAACAAAGGATTTTACCAGGTTGTTGAAGCAGAATACTCCATTCTTTTGGGATGAGATAGCTGACAAATCTTTTGATGCACTTAAACATGCGTTGACCCATGCACCGTTATTGCATCCTCCCAACTACAATCAGGATTACTTCTTGTATCTTGCTGCTTCTCATTCCACCATCGGGATGGTGTTAGTTCAGGAAGATGAATTCAATAGTGAACATGTGATTTACTATCTTAGTCGAAATTTGAATCCAACTGAGTTAAAATATTCACATGTGGAGAAATTGGCCTTGGCAGCTGTTCAAGCTGTCCAAAGATTTCGTCATTACATCTTACTACGCAAAACTACCGTAATTTCTTATTGTAACCCTATGATCTATATTTTGACCAAACAATTGCTAGGGGGAAAGTATTCCAAATGGATTGTTATCCTGCAGGAATTTGATTTGGAATTTGAAAAATCCAAGTCAAAGAAATCTTTAGTTTTTGTGGAGTTGATGTGTGACTTCCCGCGTGCTGATACTGAAACTGTGGCAAAAGAGCCCATTGTGGACGAATCCTTGTTTCTTATCAGCACTCTTGATCCATGGTATGGAGATATCATTGTTTATCTCGAAACCCAATCTTTTCAGCCTGAAATTTCACGATCTCAGTGATGGAAAATACGTTTCCAATCCCAACAATACAAGATTATTGGAGATACACTCTATCATCGTGGGGCGGATTCTGTTTTCCGAAGTTGTTTAACTCATGAAGAAGCTGAAAAGGTTCTAAATGACTGTCACTATGGAGCTTGTGGCGGTCATATGTCTGGGTATTCCACAACCCAAAAGATATTGCGTGCTAGCTATTTCTGGCCGTCTTTGTTTAAAGATTGTATTTACGCAGTCCGAAAATGCCACAATTGTCAAATTTTTGATCGAAAGATGCGTGCTCCACCTGCTCCTCTCCACCCTATAATTGTCGTCGGTCCTTTTGCAAAGTGGAGTATCGACTTTATTACATGTAACCCTCATTCGGCCGGGGGCATGCGTATATCATCCTTGCGGTAGATTATTTTACCAAGTGGGCCGAGGCGATGCCTACATTTTCGGCAGACAGAAAAACTGCTGCAATTTTTGTTTTCAATCATATAATTACTAGATTTGGTGTTCCACAAGCGATTATCATTGATCATGGGCGTCATTTTCGAAACATCATGATGACTGAACTAACAGATCAACCTGGCCTGCGTCACGATAGTTCTACTACATATTACCCACAGGCTAATGGTCTGGTTGAAGCCATCAACGAAGTTCTAGTCATTATGATCTGACGAATCATTGGTATTCATAGGTCGAACTGGCATAAAATGTTATTTTCAGCGCTTTGGGCGTATCGAACCTCAGTGAAAACATCAACTGGTTTCACTCCTTTCCAACTGGTTTACGATTTGGAAGCTATGGTACCCATTGAATGAAAAATTCTGTCATTGCAAATAGCGATAGAGTTACTCCCAGCCACTTCCGAAGAGGAGAAACGTTTGTTGTACTTAGCTCAGCTAGATGAGAATCGACATGATGCTGCACTGGCAATCAAAACTCATGCCAAACGAATTAAAGCTCAGTATGATCAAAGTGTTACACCTCGTAATTTTTCGGAAGGAGACCTAGTCTTACTATACGATCAAGCAAACGATAAGCTAGGCGCTGGAAAATTTGTACCTATGTGGCATGTTCCTTTTATTGTTAAGCGAAAGCTGGCAAAAGGGGCCTATGAATTGTTAGATTTTGACGGTGTCTCTTTGGGTAAACCCAGAAATGGTCTTTATCTGAAGAGATATTATGCTTAACTCTAGGTGTGGAGATTTTAGTTAGATTAGTTTTCTTTCTAGTTGGTGTGTTTTAGATAAGAAAAGTGTGCTTATTTTAGAGAATGTTTTTATCATTATTCCTGCTTATCTTTATTTTACTCTTGATATTGCAGATGTCGACGTCTCTTCAAACATACATTGGTTTCACTGATGGTGCTTTTCGTAATACACGAAACATTTCTTCCACAACTTGGGTTATCTATTCACCCTCTGATGAGTTGGTATCTATGCATGGGGTAAGCCTCAGTCAAACAACGAACAACATTATAGAGTATAGTGCAGTGATTGAGTTATTATCTGAATCCATCTCATTTGGGATTCGGAGTTTGATTGTGAGGTTAGATTCTGAACTCATTGTATTGCAGCTTAATAGAGTTTATGCCATTAGAAATCCAGTGTTGTTAAGATTATTTTTGAGAATTCATCTCTTGGAACGTGAATTTGACTATATTGAATATCATCATATTCCAAGATATTTAAATACATTAGCAGATGCAATTGATTCTCGAATGTTAAGTAGACATTTGCAATAATCAAACAGTAAATTTAAAAACATTCCATAACATGTTTTACAAGATAGCTAGTAATAGTGATATATCATAGCATAGAAGTGTGTCAAATATACATTGTCTTCGATCATAGGTTGAAAAAAACCTTATGATCAGCAAAAATGATAGTACAAAAAGAAAAAATGTCATATGAGTCTACAAAAGGTGATCATCATATCACTGGTGATGATCACGATAAGGAACCACTACTCGGGCCACCCTACAAAGGAACCTCCTGAAAGGTCCTGGGACCCCAATCACATAGCACTGTAACCTAAGAGAAATGTCATCTATGCTAGTCTCTGGAATATCTGTTGTCAAAATCTCTAGATGATTTTCCAATTCGGTCAGGGTCTCTGTAGATTCGTCTTGTGGGGATGGTACTGTTGTAGCTGGGTGTCTCCTCTCATAGGGCTGGAGAGTGGCTGGTCGCTGTGGACCCACATTTGCATTTGAAACTCTTACTATCAGTTTTGGATGAATTAAAAACAAAAAAATTATAACTTAGAAAATGTTGAGAATGATTTTACCTGAGTCATCCCACTGCTCTCCTAGTGGAAGATTCATGTCTGGGTCACCACGATAATCCATCCCAGCATAAGGAAAATCCTGAATCGTGAAAAGTTGGTTCTCGAACCAACAAAAGTACTCAGGAGCAAATCAAACAACCTCTGAACCCTCCTCAGGATGACGGGCCATAACTGCAACCCAACGCATTAGCTTGGGCTCTCAGGGAAGTCTAGCTCCAACGGAAAGATGCTGTGGGACCAACATCGGGACCCTCTCTAGACCAAAGCTCACAACTAAGAAACCATATCCAAAGTTTTTTAGTTGTTCGTTCTTTGCTCTAGTCAGTTGGCCTTTTACATTCGCCAACACAGCTTCGCACCAGTTGAAGATGGTGCCTCGACTACAGTCTACTGCCATTCGCATTTGGGATCCGGTAGCTACATGCAGTGTTGTGCTTCCACAGAGTCTAGTGACAGTAAGTGCAATCACTTTGAGTTCAGGAGGGGAAATGGTTTTGATATCAATCCCTTTGTCCTTTGTTTGGTCATTACAAAACTCTAGTCGGGGACTATCGACAGACTGGCCACCTGGCCTAGTCCCGAATAGAGTTAATTGTTCACCTCTCTTGGGCAAACCAGTCAAGAAGTAAATGTCCTTTGGCTCCATTACAAGCCGGTGGCCACAATAATGAAACATTGGTCCTGTATATTCCATCTGTCCACCAGCCACTGCAAAAAGTCTACTTGGGCCCTCATGCCAGGTATGGCCCAGAATTTAAATAGCCCGCATGCCTTCAATGCATCTATTGAAGGTTGATGATTAATTGCGGCAAGTTCCACATCTTCGTGCTCCCGTTCCCGCCAACTGAGCATTGTGTATATCCTACATTGAAAGAAAAGGCGGATTAGAACATTTTAATTCAAAGTTTTTGGGTGGAAATTGAAAAAATTGAAGTTGTAAAACCTATGTCGTGGGGTCCGCACTCTCCAGTTAGGGAAAATGCATAGGTCCGCACTCTGCCCAAGCAGCAGGTGCGGGCCCCTGGCTCTTTCCTCTGTATTAAAAAGTCAGGGTCCGCAAGTTTTGCATGTTGCGCCTACGGACCCCCGCGAGCGGTATTTTAAACTAATTTTTCTCCTAAAAACCAAAATGGAAGCCTAAAAACAAAATTCAAATGGTTGAAATGCAAGATTAAAGTGATGTGGATTACCTGGAGGTGACGGTTTTCGATTCCAACGGACGGATTTTCCGCAATCTTCATAGGAAGTTTCTTACCCAAAAGCTCTCTTCTCTCACTTTGAAGTCAAACGGTAAAAATGAATTTACAAAAGCCCTTTTTATAAGCTTTTTTGAATAAATGAATTTTTAATTTGTTTATTTTTCACTTTAAAAAGGTAACTTTTTGATGCATTTTTTTTATTTTAAATAGGTATGAGTAATGTTTGAGTTTTTGTGTGGAATATCGGATTTTTCAGGCAAAATTGATCATTTTCAACAAAAAACATTAGAGTCCTCTTTAAGCTCTTTTCTGACTCGTAAAATATGAAAAGATTGCTGAGTTTTTCTTTTTAAGCTCGTTAAAACGGAATTAAAAGGACGGTCCACTTACAGCTCTTTTCTGACCGTATAAACATGAAAATATTGCCGGGATTTTGTCGTTTCAAGTTTGATATTGGTTATAAAACGACGTGTCCTTGATCACTTTTTTACTTTTTCGGATCAGGACCACTAATTATGAAAAGTACTCCTTGATCGTAATGGTCAAGCGGTTCTCTCAAGTATTATTTTATACTTTTTTGGGCTTGGGAGACACAAATTTATGAAAAATGACAAACATGGAGTTTTCTTAAGTTTTTCTTCTGACTCCCTAAAATTGAAAAACGCTGAGTTTCTCCTATACTGGACTCGTTAAAATTTAACAGTAAAGGCCCTGTTCAATTTCAAACAAGAACGAACCACTCCTTCTTAGGGTTCGAATTTTAAACTAAGTTGGACTCATCCGAAGGATGAGCTTATAACCAAGCAAATGTTATCCTCCTCAAGCTTGTCAAAAATAAAGTGGTACTTGCCAGAAATGGTGGGGGAAAAGAGAGAAAAATGAACCTGTTTGTTATACTTTGTGTCTCAGAAAAGCATTTAACCACTCTTGAACATGACACTTTTTGTTCACCTGGGTTGGGAAATCCTTTGCCTAATAGTTAATCAAACTATATTGAAAGTCTTCAGCCGGTTTCTAGGTATTAGCTTTGGGTCAATTGTCACCAAAACATCTACAGTGTCGTTATGTATTCAAGAGGTCAGTGCAAATAAACCATTCATCTATAAAATATCTGTCATCCATCTTGACCATCCCTGAGTTAGTCCTTGCAAACATATTTCTTCAAACTTGATCTATGATTTCCTGTTGTGGGCTTGCCTACGGCGGATCGCTTTCTATCGACTTCAGCTCATTATCTAGAAAGGTGATCTAGAAATCGTCAGTACCTTGGAATCTACATGCCTCAATGGCAGGTTTCTCGCCTTCGATGACAGGTTGCATCATTGACCTTCTATCAAAGGATTCCGTGACATGTTCGACATCAACTCATCTATTCACATTTCATGGATTGTACTGAGTACTTTGAGAGCCATTGACATTACTGGTGATTTCTCTCACACTTGTTAACAGTTTACATAATTGACTGGTAATCAAGTGGTTTCTGCCATGTTCGACTTCGACACATTCATTCACATGGATAGAATTGTACTATTTCGGGAAGTAGAAATCAAGACCCTGGATCTAGTTTCCACCATCTAGGCTGCGAGGAATTTTGTTATTCATTATATAGTGGACTATTCATAAACAGATGGTTGCACCCATACTATGTCTACATATGTCTATACTTGTGATGTATTACAAGATCATTCCTATATCAGAGCAGTTTAGTTAGTTTTCTAGTCAGTTTTGATCTAAGTATGGGAATGCCTACCTCAGCGATGATATGATCACATATATATATTTTGTATTGAATATTTTTACAGGTTCCAAACAGGCTCTCCACAGGATGATCCTCGAAATGATAAAGTACTTCACTCTTCTTAGATGACAAATACTATCCTCATCTATTACAGACTTCGCACTTTAGGGGGCAATCTGTTACACAAAATATTGTCACCATGACATTCTGCAGTCAATGTGAGTCTATCACCACTCATACTTTCCTCCTATGCAAGTCTTAAACCTCAGATCTTCATGTCAAGCCTTGAAAAACGAGAGGAAGTCCTTGAAAATCTCTAAAACTCTGGTTCCACACTTTCTCTTAGCATTACCTGCGGTCCCGCACCTACTGGTCATGTCCCCTGCAGACCTGCCCGCTCTGTTTCTATGTAATGGGTGCGGACCCCTGTAAAAGTCAAAATGCGCAAGTACATTCTTAAAAAACTCACATTGGGTTATTTTTGGAAGCTTCTAGAGGGAATATTGAGGTGGCAAGTTCACTCCTTTGAGGTTCGTGGATCCCATAACTAAAGGAGCTAACCCCTTGATGTGAGGAGCTTATCCCTTTGAAGGAGGACTCTATCCCTTCATAGGTGGACCTGTAACTTCCTTCCTCTGCACTATAAAATGAGGCATTGGGTTGGTTACTAGGGAGGTTGAAAGCTGAATATTTTTGAGGGTAAATGCTGTTGGAATTTAGACTTCCTAATTGAGCTTGAGAGGAGAGATTACATACCTTTTGATCTCATTGGGAAGAGTGTGAGGCTTGTCAAAGTAGAGGAGATTCTTGCTTGGACCCTTTGAGGAGCTTGTACAACATCAAGGCACCAAGGTTGTAAAGTTCTTCTTTGTTCAAAGTTAATACAATCAAGTTTATTTTTCTCAATAAGCTGTCTTTTATGGTTTATTTCATGGATTCCTTGATCACCATGATGAATATGATTTATTATATTGGCTATGCAGGTGTTATTTGATGTGTGCTTGTTTTTGTTTGCAGGTTTTTAAAAGGAAACTCATTCGAACGGTCGAAGCGTGGCTGCCAAAAACTAGCGTTGGACTTAAGGTAGGGTCTAAAACACCTCTTGGTTTTTATTTATAAATCGCAATATTTAGAGAAAGGTAGATTTTCTTGTTCTACTTGTCGCTAGATATTTGTAGATACTAGGGAGATCGGTCTTGTCCGCAAGAACGATTTATCTGACCGATAGATCTTGTTCCTCAAACCCCTGAGGCTGTTCCAAGTAGACTTCCTCCTTAAGCGAGTCCTCCAAGAAAGCAGTTTTGACATAAATTTGATGTAGGCTCCAACCTTGGTTGGCAGCAAGAGAAATAATAGATTGGATAGTGGTAAATCGAGCAACTGGTGCAAATATTTCGTCATAGTCCACTCCTTCCTTTTGAAAGAAGCCACAAGCAATGAACACAGCCTTGTATTTCTCAGCACTTCCATTAGCTCCATGTTTTATTTTGTAAATCCATGTAGAGGTGAGCACAGAATTGTCCTTAGGTCTAGGCACCACAACCCAGACATAATTTTTCATGATTGGTTCATATTCCTCATTCATCGCATCCTTCCATACCTGGTGATTTACCTCTTCTTTGAATGTGCAAGGTTTAGCTTGAACAATAGTACTCATGGTGGCCAAGTACTCTTGATACATATTTGGCTTCTTACTTTCACGAAATGTCCCTCTTGGAGCAATATGTCTTTCAACGTCCTCGAGAGTATCTTTGGGCCATAGTTGTCGTTTCCTTGAGGTAGAAGGATCAGTAGGTGGTGGACTAATAGGATCCACCGGGCCATAAACATCAAGCATAGGCTCATCTGTTGAAGGTTCATCTTGTTTTTTGGCAGCGTCATCATTTTCCTTCCTTGAGATAGGGAGATCTCTAACTTTCCCAAGGACAATGTCTTCATCAAATGTAACATCATGGCTTACTTCCACAACTCTTTGACTTCATCAAAGGTAACATCATGGCTTAGTTCCACATCTCTTTGACTAGGTACATAGATTCTATATGATTTTTAATTTTCATTGTAGTCAATGAATATACCTTTCTTCCCAGAGGCTTCTAACTTATTCCTTTTCTCTTTAGGCACATGAAAGTATACTAGACAACCAAAGATTCTAAAATTACAAACATCAATTTTCTTACCAGTGAATACTTTCTTGGGTGTCTTGAAATCCAAAGCTTGATGTGGGATTATATTTTGAACATATACGATAGTGTTGGAAGCTTCTTCCAATAAGAACTTCGGTAGACCTTGATCACAGATCATGGCATGGGTGGCTTCCATAATTGTTCGATTCTTCCTTTCAGCAACACCATTCTACTAAGGAGTGTATGGAATAGTTTTCTCCTTCTTAATGTCATCCTCTCTACAAAATTCATTGAATTCATTTTATTCATATTTGGTTCCATTATTGATCCTCAGCGTATTGATCTTATTCCCTGTTTAATTTTCCACCAATGCCTTGAAAAAACAGAACCATTTGAACACTTAATCCTTCCTATTCAAGGAATAGATCCATGTTTTGCATGAGAACTCATCCAAAAATGTTGCATAATACATGTATCCTCCCAATGAGGTTATAGGCAAGGCACCAAATAGGTCAGAATCAACCAATTGAGGAATATCAGTTATCTTTCTTTCACTAGAAGGGAATGTTCCCTTTGTATGTTTCCCAACTGCACAACCCTAACAAACTCCTTCCTGGTTCATGTTAAACTCGGGTATACCTGTGACCATCTTCCTTACCTCAAGTAAGGCTTTTTAATGTAAGTGGGCATATCTCTGGTGTCATAATTCACATTGAAGAGAACTATCACTTGCCAAATCTCCCAAAGGACTTCACCAACTTGATAGAGACCATCTACCCTAAATCCAAGAGTAAATGCATATTTAGGGTTTCTATGCCAAATACATACATTTCCATCAATGAATGCTATCTTGAAGCCTTTATCTTCCATCGTAGAAATATACACCAAGTTATTCTTCAAATCAGGCACATACAACACATCTTGTAGATGAATGGTTTGACCTTGATTCAAGTGAAGAGTGACAATACTTATCCCTTTCATGGGGTAGGTGGCATTATCTCCAAGTATGATCTTTAGATTAGTCTTCTTTTCAACCAAATTTGAGAAGGCCTCCTTGTACCTAGGAAAGTTCCTTGAGGCTCTGCTATCAATCAACCAATTATCCAAAGTATCATACACAATATTTCTTTTCCTTTTGGGAGGTTGACCATTTCCATTTCGAGCAACGAGAGCATTTCTCTTTCCTTTGTTGTTGAACCTATTTTTCCTTTGATTGTCATTTCTTTTGAAATTGTTGCTCTTGTTGTCTTCTTCCCTTGGAGGATTATCCTTGTGAGTACACTCTCTAGCATAGTGGTTGAACATGTTGTAATTATAACACCTTCATTTATTCCTTCTTTGAATCCCTTCTTAGATCCTTGTACCTGTCTCCTTGAACCAACAGTATTCTTCCTTTTTGCATGAGCAGAGAAAGAAGTAGGTTCATTTCCATTGGAGGGATTATCTCTCTCCATCATCCTTGTTTCCTCTTGAGTGCATCTATCCAATAACTCATCAAAATGAGGTATCCTATGATTGTTGAGAATGGTGGTGGTAAATACATCCCATGGTCTTCAAAGACCTCCAAGTGCAATGAGAGTGAGATCCTTATCAGAAATAAATTCTCCAATAGATAGTAGGTCATTCTTGATTTGAGTTATTCTCATGAAGTAGGATTGGATAGAATCCCCTTTATCTATCTTGATATCCTTCAACGTGTTCTTGAAAAATAGGATTTGAATTGTAGTTTTCGTTTTTAACATCCAAACCAACTTAACATATATTTCCTTAGAAGTTCCAAAATCATAAATATAAGCAACTAAATGCTTTTGAATGGAGTCAATCAAAATTTCTTTGATTTGACCTCACCTTTTCTATACTTCATCTTAGCAACAACCAATGCATTTAAAGGAGGCTCCACCACTTTTCCCTATATATAGTCCAATACTTCATGATCCTCCAAAATCAGGTCCAAAATCATCTTCAATGCATGATAGTAAGATTTTTCATTGATATTTTCCTCAATCTTGAAGTAGGATAAAGAAGCCACTGAGACTTGTCCAATAATCTTGTCCAACAAATCTCTTAGTGATTGCTTTTCTCTCTTTCTTGGGATTTGTCTTCACCTGGGCTCTGATACCATGTTAATTTTAGTTAACAATGGTATCTTTTATGCCTGCAACAATTACATTAATGTCCTTTAGTTAGCCCAATGAAAATTTCCAATAGCAATCACATTAATCATCACATTGATAGTAACTGTAGATAGAACATGAATAATAAAAGTAGAAGACAAGCCAAGGTGAGACAATGCTAGAATTTGGTGAATGCCAGGGAAAAACCCAAGATTGGGGAAAACCCTTTGATCAATTCTTCTTATTATAAATAGAAAATGTTCAACAGAGAGAGAGAGAGTATAACAAATTCAAAATTGACTTGCCAAATCACTGTGGTAGAATATCCCAGTCAAATCTGTAATTGTCCTTAGTCAATAACAGTCAAACACTAGTTGTGTGTGCCCTAACCAGTTAATGGTTAATGGTCAAAAATTCATATAGTATCTCAGTCAAAGGCCATCTAACTCGACCTCAGCTAGTTAAACAACAGTTAAAATAATCCAATTTTGAGCAATCACAACTAGTCAACGCATTGGATAATCATGTGGTCAAAGTTTGCAATTGGTTTATGGTCAAAGTGCCCAAACTTCTTAGATTTTTTTTCCCTTCAATGCAACCTAGGGAAACAGAAAGAATCCCAACAAAATCATAGTAAAAATCTATCAAACAACCCTTGGTCAACTTTGGTCAAACCTTGTAACAGATCTGAAATTTGACCTCCTAAAATTCTTCCTCTTTTAAACACACGTGTGAGAAGAAGAGATGCTTAATGAGTTGTATGAACCAATTAGATGAGGAAAGAGAAGAATCAGTTGAGTTGATGAGGTGTCAAATGAGGTTGGAGGTCTCTCTTATTTATACAAGTTGTTGAGGGTCAAAAGACATGTCCATTGGGCTTCATGAGCCTACATGATGATGTGGCCGACCTTAACAATTTACTCATGTGTGGGCTTCCCTTCAAAAACATATTTCTCCTTGTCCAAATTGAGTGATATTTGGGTATATTTTGATTCTCTCGAAAAGAGGAATTCAATGAAATAATTATCTCCATCAAGTGAGTTGTCCAAAGTGGAAACTTCAGTAGGTAAGTTCTTTCACTTAATGAGATACCCTAAAATTAATTTATTACATAGGTGTTGGATTCTTGTTTCCATGATTGCTTCGGGCTCCAATATGATTTTTACTTCCTCGTCAAGTTCTGGAAATATTGTTTGAACTAGGAGCTTATCACCTATAACCTTCTTTAAGCATGAAATATGTAAAACTAGGTGTACTCATGAAGATTAGGGCAACTCTAATTTGAATTCCATAGCACCAATATTTTGCAACACCTTATAAGGGCCATAGTACTTGGGTGATAATTTGTATCCTGCTTAGCTTGCTTGAGGGACATTGTTTTTATGGTTGTAGTTGTAAAAATACCCAATCACCCACATCAAAACTTCTTTCACTATAATGGTTGTCTACTTGTTGTTTCATTTGATTTCGAGTTAAAGTCAAGTTATCCTTTAAGAGTTGGAGAACTTGTTGTTGATGCTCGATGTGATCTTTCACTGCTTCAACCTTATAGTTGTCTCTTAGAGATGATGTGATGGATGGTCAATGATATCCGTAAAGCACCATACATGGGTCATTTTTTATGGGGTATGAAAGAAGTGTTATACCACCATTCTGCTAGAGGAAACTACTCAACTTGTTTTGTTTGTTTATCATATACAAAGCAACAGAGATATCCTTCCAAACATTTGTTCACTATCTCAGTTTTCCCATCAAATTGAGGATGATAAGATGAACTATGAGCCAATTGAGTATTGTTACTGCTCAAACTAGCAGGGGACCTAGGAGGGGATCCTATAGAGCAACTACTGGGTCAAGAGGAAACAATGGAGAGCTAACCCAATGTCACCTTAGTTAAGACTCCCTTCTCTTTATGGAATTTCACCGATGGGAGGAGACTCGTTATAAGAGGAATCACAATGACGAATGGATCAATGATCAGATAAGGAGTGATTCCTAAAGCCTATTCACAAAAGAGACTTAATTAAATAGCTTACTTGCTTGAGAAGCAAGGTGATGGGCTTTCTAAGAATGGCTATGAGAAAACCTTGGCTTAAGGTTAGAGGATATGCCTTGACAAGCGGCTTCCTAGACTTAAGGATCCTTATGGAGAAATGGATTATATATAATCCTTATGGAATTTTTGTTATACAGTTGTGGGACCACATAGAACCCAGGTGAACCCAAACTAGGTCAAGGGTATGGAGTTGATCAACCAAAGAGGGGCTTGACCTAATTAAAGAAGATAAAATGATGAAAGAACTAATTTTATTTTGAAATTTTAATGCAATGATCTAAGTAAGGACACTAACCAAAAATCAACCTAGATAAAGAAATGATCCTCGAGATAGGGCTTGTGATATCTTGAGATTCCACTGTCAGATTGTGCTCAAATTAGGAGGACCCCTTGAGAAGACCCAACAATTTTGGACCAATTTTCAAGGCGTTTGGATGGCTACAAAGATTTAGTATGATGCCCTGGGAGACCTTATGTGGTCAAGCCTAGAATTGGGAGAAGTGGAGAAAAGAGAGGAAAATTTGACCACCAAAGAGATACAAGTATCAGTTCCTTATTACTTGGTGCTTAATGGAGTTAAGATACACATAGATTGAGAATTTCATGTGCTAAGGAGCCCTAATTGATATTTTCTAGCCTCTCCAAGGGAACTAGATCAATATGGATTTATACTTCAAATTTCTCAAAGAGATGAAGTTTCGAGGTCTTTCAACCTAAGAGGTGCCTCTAGGAACATTCACCCACTCTCTTCAAGTACAACACATGCATTAAATCACTTATTAAAGGTTCCTAGAAGAATTTCACATTTAATTTAACTCATACATGAATAATGATAATCATAACATGTAGTAAACCAATAAAATAACAAGAATAGCATCAAAATTCGACCTACAGGAGAGAGAGAGAGAGAGAGAGAGAGAGAGAGAGAGAGTATATCCATTCATCAAATTTTCATTAGAAATATGCTCCAAAGAAAATAGAAAAAATCCAAACATCATAGTGCATCAAGAAACTCCAAACGTTTACCCAACAAAAAGTGTGAGAATCTCTCAAGAGATGTTAATCCAATCCAAGTGATAATGATTAGAATGAATCACCTCATTTGTATTTATTCAATCGCTAATGAGTTTGATTTTACTAATCATGCCTATTTGAGCCCCAAATAATAAAATAATGTACAATAACAACATTCCTCAGTGACAAGCCCACCAAGATAGCTCAATAACATAATGATAAGCCTCTCAAGAGGGCCGAATTATCAATAAAGTGTGTTATTGGGCCTTTGAGGAGGCCTAATGAAGTCCAGAATATGCAATGATGAGAGAATGAACCTCAAACATAGTGCACAAGGATTTGGCCCCTTATTTCCAAGAAAAATCCCTGTGGTGCCCCTAAGTGGTTGTGAGGGGAACAAGGACATCCTCATGGGTATCCAAGTGGATCATAATGCTTGTAAACCATCTTTAAGGGCTAGGATGATATCATAAGCCCTCTGTGGTGCTCATATGGACCCTAGATCATATGCCAAGTGCATGATGAAGGTGTGGGGTTGGTTGGGCATGGTGAACCAGGTGCATGATCCTCATCAAAAAGGTGGAACACGAGTAATCAATGAGTGGTTTTGGGGATCCATGAAGTACTCTCTATTATGGTGAAGGCCCATGGCTCTCAACGCCCACCCTAAAAGTGCCATTGTGTCCCTCTGGAGGTCTAGGACCCCATATAGGGACACCAAGCCCCAAATGGAGGCCCACCTGCAATCATGCATAAGATCCAATGTGTCCCCTTTCCCTCAAATATACAAATAATTAGAATAATCAAGGAAAATAGCTTACAAGTCATGGAATCAATGGAGCACTTCGTGGTGGAATCTCCTTCCATAGTGGGCTTTGGCATGTACAAGTGTCTCCAAGCTCAATAGGGGATTAATCAAGGAACTTATTAGGTGGTTTCAACCTTTAAAGGGGCTGACATGTCCATGGTACATCCCTCAATTGGTTGGTAGAAAATGATATAGTAAAAGGAATGGAGTGGGGATCAGGGGAATCATCCAGACCACATGTCATGGTGCAAGGGTAGCTATAATAAGGGAACCCCACACCTAGTTATATGAGTGTAGGAGGGAGAAAGTTGTGGTACATGAGATACCTACGCCTTTGTTTTTCCACCCTTCTCCATATGCCTTCTGCCTTTGATTGATTTTTCCTCATAATTGCTCAAGGCTCCCAAGGGATGAGAGCATGATGTGTAATATATAGCAGTGGACACTCCCTTAAGGTGGGGTAGTTCATCTCTCACCAAGGGTTGGGAAAATTATTGGTTCCCTAATGACGGAGGGGGTTCATCTAGGGTACATAGGAACCAAGGTGATGGCCATGGATAAGGGGTAGAGCTCATGTTTGGCTTTTTCCCATGTGCTAAATTTGTATGTCTCGACCATATTTTGCATTTTGTGGTACATTTCCTATCGAAAGTGGACAAATTGTGATTTTTCTTTTCTTTTTAGCTGCATCAACCCTTAGGGCATCATTCCAAGCCCGACCCAAGCTGTGGACAAGGGGAGGGGGAGGCTAACCCTATGTGGACCCAGTGGACCAAAATGAGAAAAGAGATGAATGGGGCTAAAACGAATGGAAGGGAGTGATGTATATGGTGTCAGGAAGTGTGGTCATGTAACCAAAATCGGGATTTCCCATGTAGTGCAAACCTTAAAGCTGATGGTCAATAAAGGAGATCCCACGGGACTAGGATACAAGGCTAACAACAAAATCGGGCAGTGGAGACAAGAGTACAAACCTATCCCACTCTTTCTACCAAATCACCCCACCAATCCATGCCCAAAATTGCCCATGATACCAAAGGAAAATTACTTAATTGTACCAATGAAAAGCCATATATTCGGGGTTGAGAGGCACACCTTCAAACATAAAATCATAACAATTAGGCTAGGGACCACGTGGCTGGCTCAAGTGGCAGAGATAATGGCACTTCGATCTATCTAGTGGCTGCAAGGGGATGTTTGCAACCAACTGTGGACCATCTAGGAGTAAACATTTCCCCTATATACACTACCCACAAGTGGTTGATAACATTTGGCTCCAACTAGGACATGAGCTCTCGTAAATGTATGCAAAGCTACTCGAATAGGAGGTCATGAAGACACCATCAATCTCTTAGTACCATAGATCTGTTACCTACACATATCAAATACCAAGCACACGAGGCAACATGTTTTTGTGGTGTCTTATGATCACCCATGCTTAGTATTAGGCCTTAAAATCAACAAGAAAATCAAATTTATTCTAAATGCAGTTTAAATGCAGCTAGTCTACCATGAAAATATCATATGATATTAGTTCTAATGATAAAATAAGAATGTAATACGTCCTACTCTAACATACATGTTACATCACCAAAATACTAAGTATAATCATAAACCCAATGCAGCCAACATATAATCCAATCAATATGAAAACAACTCCCCTTTTGCTTACTCATGCAACAGATCCATAGGCAAGGGCAGGAATGACAACATGGAAGGTCACAAGGGCGGGAAGCAGGAAAATGAAGTAACCACTCATGGAGTATCATGGGGGAAGAGAGAGCAAAGGGATGTAATCTATTACACAGGATCCTTTCTTCCAACCAAAATATAGAGATATCAACAATCAAGCCCTTAAATTTCGAATGGATGGAAACCTCAAACATATCATCCCCATCATGTTCCTTATCATTAATATCATGCTTCATGGCCACCATAAGGTCATGATTGGGAAGAAAGAGAGATTGATGACATGGGATGACACAAGAGGTAGGTTTCTCATGATGATCATATTCATAATCTTGAAGGTATGAGGGGGAAGGAAGGGTACATCTAATGGATAGCTCCTCCTCAGCATCATGCCTAGGAGAGGGAAAGGGATCATTAATAGTTGTGACAATGTGAGAATGACCAAGGTGAGGCTTCGTCAATAATCTAGCTATGCCATTGGGACTCTAGAGAAGGCATGGGAAAACAAAGCCTTTGTTAGTGTCATCATCTTTATAATAAGTGGGACCCACTATTTCCAATAAACCTTCTTCATGCATGGGAAAACAATGACCCTCCCTTTCATTCGTGTGAGTAGTCATATCATTATGAGTAATGTCCTGGAGAAAAGGAGAGTTAATTTCAACCTCATTTTCTGTGTTAGTATCATAAATAGCGTCACTGTCAAAATAATGGTTTCCCATATCCCATCTTCTCTCATTTATGCACAAGAAATTACAAATGTCATCTTTTGAGGGAGCCATAATATCCATATCTTCAAACCCTCTTTCCAGAATGAAGGTCCCCACTTCATCGTGTTCATCCTCATGGACTTCAATAGGGCTTTCACTCATGTCATGGACATTCTCAATCCTTAAATTTGCATCCTTAAGGTCTCCATTACGAACTTTTCTAGATTGATCCAATTCAACCATATATTCCTTACTTTCATGATGATCCCTCACACTTGAATTTTCTTCAAGATCACCATGGTCACCCAACTAATTACATTCTATGGGGATTTTTGATTAATTGTAATATTTTTCATTGATAAGACCAGTCAAAATGTTAAAAACACAAGTTCAGCTAGAAAATTCAAACAGATGATTAGGATCTTTCTCATAGGCACACATTATTATGACGAGTTGGTTTTATGTTGTCCTATGAAACCTGAGCATGAATAATTATCCATGTTCTCCAATAAATCTCCATAAAACTCAACATATTTTTCCACGTTCTTTTACAGTTCTTAAATGTCTTGATCATTGATTTTTGCAAATGTAGAACAAAGATTAATCCATTTTTTAAAATGGTCCATTGTTCATGATTTTGCATATTGGGATTAAAATGGAGGCACTAGGGTGAATTAAAATGGCTTGATATATGCTTGCTTCACCCTACAAGCATTAACTTTGAAGTTCAATGAATAACTAGGGCTTCATTCTCCAATGGAGTTGCTAATAATGATATGTCAATGTGTTGTATGGGTAAAAAAACACATCTATCATGTCCCTGGCAACAACACCAAAATGCTATGCTCAAACTAGCAAGGGTCATAAGAGGGGATCCTATAAAGAAACTATGAGGTCAAGGGGAAACAATGGAGTGATAGCCCAATGTCACCTCAACTAAGGCTCCCTACTCTTTACGAACTTTCACCGATGGGAGGAGACCTGGTATAAGAGGAATCACAATGACGAATGGATCAATGATCAGATAAGGAGTGATTCTTAAAGCCTATTAACAAGAGACACTCGGTTAAATATTGAGGATCAAGGTTATGACCTATCTAATAAGGGTTATGAGAATACCTTGGCCTAGGGTTAGAGAATGTGCCTTAACAAGGGGCTTCCTAGACTTAAGGATCCTTATGGAGAAATGGATTTTATGTAGTCCTTGTGGAATTTGAGCTATACATTTGCAAGACCACATAGAACCCAGGTGGACCCAAAGTAGGTCAAGCGTATGGAGTTGATATACCAAAGAGGGGATTAACCTGATTAGGGAAGAGAATAGGATGAAATAACTAATTTTATTTTGAAATTTGAATGCAATTATCCAAGTAAGGACACTAACCAAAAATTAGCCTAGGGAGAGAATGGTCCTCAAGCTAGGGCTTGTGATATATCAGGATTACACCGTCGGATTGTGCTCAAATTTGGGGGACCCCTTGAAAATATGTCAATGCAGTTGTGGACCAATTTTCAAAGTGTTTGGATGGCTACAAAATATTTCATGTGATTCCCTAGGATACCTTCTAGGGTTAGGCCTAGAATTGGGAGAAGTTAACAAAAGAGAATGAAATTTGACCACCAAAGGGATATGAGGATCAATGCCTTATTTCTTGGGCTTAATGGAGTCAAGGTACACATATATCGATAATTTCATGTGTTAATGAGCTCTAATTGATATTTTCTAGCATATTCAATGGCAACAACTAGATCAATAGGGGTTTATACTTCAAAATTGTCAAAGAGATGAAGTTTCGAGGTCTTTCAACCTAAGAGGTGCCTCTAGAAACATTCACCCACTCTCTTCAAGTACAACGCATGCATTAAATCACTTATTCAAGGTTCCTAGAATAATTTCACATTTACTTTAACCCATACAAGAATCATGATAATAATAACATGTAGTAAACCAGTAAAATAACAAGAATAACATCAAAATTTGACTTACATGAGAGAGAGAGAGAGTATATCAATTCATCAAATTTGCATTAGAAATAAGCTCCAAATACAGTAGCGAAAATCCAAACATCATAGTGAATCAAGAAGGCTCCAAAAGTTTACCGAGCAAAAAGTGTGAAAATCTCTCAAGAGATACTAATCCAATCCAAGTGATGATGGTTAGAATAAATCACATCACTTCTATTTATACAATCACTAATGAGTTCAATTTGCATAATTAGGCCTATTTTAGCCCCAAATAATAAAATAATGTGCAATAACAACATTCCTTGGTGACAATCCCACAAAGATAGCTCAATAACATAATAATAAGCCTCTCGAGATGGTCGAATGATCAACAAAGTGAGTCGTTGGGCCTTTGAGGAGGCCTAATGAAGTCCAAAATGTGCCATGATGTGAGAATGGACCTCAAACATAGTGTACAAGGGGTTAGCCCTTAGTTTCCAAGAAAAATCCCTGTGGTTACCCCAAGTGGTTGTGTGGGGCACAAGGACATCCTCATGGGTCTCCAAGTGGATCGTAATGCTTGTAAAAAATCTGCAAGGGCTAGGATTATATCATAAGCTCTCTTTGGTGCTCATCTAGACCCTAGATCATCTTCCAAGTGCATGATGAAGGTGTGGAGCTGGTTGGGCATGGTGAACTAGGTGCATCGTCCTCATCGAAAGGGTGGAACACGAGCAATCAATGAGTGGTGTTAGGGACCATGGAGTACTCTCTGCTATGGAAAATTCCCATGGATCTCAAAAATCACCATACAAGAGCCACTATGGCCCTTTGGGGGGCTTGGACCCCATATAGGGAGACCAAGCATGAAATGGAGACCCACCTGCAATCCTGCATGAGATCTAATGCATACCCTTGCCCTCCAATACAACAAATCATTAGAATAATAAAGTAAAAGAGCTTACAAGACATGGAATCAATGGGGCACTTCATGGTGCCATGCCCTTCCATAGTTGACTTTGGCATGTAAAAGTGTCTCCAAGCTTTGATACATAAACTGCCATGGATATTCCACTGGACATTTCATCACAACAGATCTGATAATATTATATTAAAATTTTTGAAATTCTACACTATTACAATTTTATTTAACTTTAAGATCTGTAGATTTAATTGTAATTAGTGCATGAATGCAAATGGAAATTATGTATAAAAGTAGAGAATGGAAAAATAAGCTCACACACATATAATACACAATATATGCTCTCTAGGAAACCCTTTTGGGAGAAAACGTAGCTGGAAGGTGAGGTCGCTTCTCTCTCTTTCTCTATCTGGAAATATGGCTGCAGGTACAAAGAAGTAATACCTATGGCTTGTGGGCTACTACAATGACAAATCCTCTCTCTGTGCTCTACCTCCTATCTCTCCTAGCTATCTTTGCTTAGTTATCGAATAAAATGCTCTTGAAAGAATGGAATTCCTCTTTTTCCTAGTGGCCCAGTTAGAACAAAGCTCGATAACCTACTAGTGGTTGATTGACTACATAAACTCTTAACTAGAGTTAAAATATAGACTCTTCTAGAGTCTTTTACATCATAATCATGTGGCTAGCCCCTTTTCCATGAATAATGGGGGTTGACGTGGCATCTTCCTGAACTATAGGTGTGAAAACAGGAAGGTCAACTTCTAGATTTTGCATATGGACTCTGATTGACGCGCTTCTTAGGCCGTTGTTAAGATATCTGTGTAGAATATCATGAAATGGTGTTGCACAATTAAGGCAATTTTTTACCCCCAAAAAAAATCGTTTGATGCCTCAAAACTCTCCTGGAAGGTTTCAAACCCTATTTTTCTAAACTAGGTCTCACCGGTAAAAACAGTCTTGTGAGTTGTTTCCTCCACTTTTTCCACTCCAAATGCATCGAGATGGATGAAAATTAATATAATGATCCAATCTAGATCAAGCTCAATAGGGGGTTAATCAAGGACCCCATTAGGTGGTTTCAACCTTTAAAGGGGCTAACATGTCCATGGTACATCCCTCAAGTGGTAGGTGGAAAATGATATAGCAATGGAACAAAGTGGGGATCAGGGGAATCATACAGACCACATGTCATGGTGCAAGGGTAGCTATAATAAGGGAAGCCCACACCTAATTATATGAGTGTAGGAGAGAGAAAATCATGGTACATGAGTTACCCCGACCTTCGTTTTTCCACCCTTCTTCATATGCCTTTTGCATTTGATTGATTTTTCTTCATAACTGCTCGAGGTTCCCAAGGGATGAGAGCATGATGTGTTATATATAGCAGTGGATACCTCATTAACGTGGAGCATTTCATCACCCGCCAAGGGTTGGGAAAATCATGGGTTCCTTAATGATGGAGGGGGCTAATATAGGACCCATAGGAACCAGGGTGATGGCCATGGATAATGGTTAGAGCTCATGTTTGGATTCTGCCCACGTGCTAAATTTGTATGCCCCATCCATATTTTGAATTTTTGGTACATTTAATGTTAAGAGTGTCCAAAATTATGCTTTTTCTTTTCTTTTTAGCTACATCAACCTCTGGGGCATCATTCTAGGCCCGACCCAAGGTGTGGACAAGGGGGGGGAGGCTAACCCTATGTGGACCGAAATGGGAAAAGAGATGAATGGGGCTAAAATGACTGGAAGGGAGTGATTTATATGGTGTCAAGAAATGGTACCATGCAACCAAAATCAAGATTTCCCATGTAGTGCCAACCCTAAAGCTAATGGCCAGTAAAGGAGATCCCACGGGACTAGGATACAAGGCTAGCCACAAAATCAGGCAGTGGAGACAAGAGTACAAACCTAGCTCACTCTTTCCACCAAATCCCCCCACCAATCCATGCCCAAAAGTTCCCATGACATGTAAAGACAATTACTAAACTATACCAATTAAAATAAATATATTTGGGGTCGGGAGGCCCACCTTCAAACACACAATCATAACAAGTGGGTAAGGGACCACATGGTTGGCTCAGGTAGAGATAATGGCACGTCGATCCTTCTGGTAGCTGCAAGGGGTTGATGGCTGTCGGCTAAGGACTATCTAAGAGAAAAAAATTCTCCTATATACACTACCCACAGGTGGTGGGTAACAAGTACCAATACAAGAAAATAATTATGTCCAAAAAATTCCAGTGAAAATGGGATCACTATCACTTACAATAATATTTTAGTTTCCATGTAGCTATTGAATTGCTTCCACAAATGTAGTAGTGATTGTATTGGCTTTGAAAGGAGGAGTTAGTGCACAAATTTGTGCATACTTGGTAATTTTATCAACGTCCATCAGGATGGCACTCTTTCCTTTAGACTTGGGTAGACTTGTGATAAAATCCATTAAGACCTCGTCCCAATGCTAACTTGAAATGTCTAATGGTTGTAAAATACCTGGGATCTTAATTTTCTTGACTTTATCTTGTTGGAAAACTAAAAATTATTCCACAAACTTCTAAATATCATATTGAAGGTCATCCCAAAAAAAATCCTTCTTGGCCCTGTGGTAAGTTTTTAAAAATCTTGTGCCCTCCTATAGGAGAGGTGTGTAATTCCAAACGAACCTTTTGTTTGAGTTGGGAGTTCTTACATAGGTATAATTTATCGTTATGCCACATTGAATCATTTTTCCATATAATGTAATAGATGCAGTGGGATCTTGTTATGAATTTTGAATGTGTGTCCGCACCTCTTCGACATTCTTCCATTCATCCCTTGTTTACATTATCTAGTCAGGTTGGATAATAGAAATGGCACAAAGCAATTCCTCAAAATCCATCTTTTCTTGAGAGTAGATATGAAACAACATTTTTCTTCCATTTTTTGTAGATGATTGCAAAGCAATAACCCAACACATTTGTGACCAATTTTTATTGCTCTTTTGATGATAATATTTGTTCCCAAAAGCATTAAAGACTATCATTATCTATTTTTACCTTGAAGTGTGTTCCCATTAGGTAAGGGTTCCATTGCTTTAGGGCATGTAGTATTGACAACATTTCATTCTCATAAATAGGTTTGTGTAAATTCTTTCCCTTGATTGGATGACTTTCAAAAGAAATGGGTCATCCTTCTTACATTAAAACAACACCAATGTCATTTCCTAAGGCATCACATTCCACAATAAAGGTTTTTGTGAATTATATTGTAACTAGGATTGGAGCTCAGAAAATTTCCTCTTTAAGATGCTTAAAGGCTTTAATTGCTTGTGGAGTTCAAGAAAATGCATCTTTCGTTAGTAATGTTGTTAGAGGTGTTGCAATTTTCCTATAATTCTTAACAAACTTGTGATAATACCCTGTCAACCCAAGAAGTCCTTGAGTATTCCTTAAGGTTTTTGGGATTTTCCATTCCTTGATGGATTTAATTTTGTTTTGGTATACCTTGAAACGCTAGTGAGATACAATATGAACCAAATATTCCACCTTATATACCCCCAAAGAAACATTTGGAGGGTTTTTCATACAATTGTTTCTCTTCAAATTGTTTGAGTATCCTGTTAACATGTTGAACATGATCTTTCTAAGACTTGTTGTAGATTATTATATCATCAAAAAATACTACCACAAATTTTCTAAGGAAAGGTTCCAAAGTGGAATTCATAAAACCTTGAAATGTGGAAGGTGCATTAGTTAGGCCCAAAGGCATGACCATAAATTCATAATGACCTTCATGAGTTTTAAATATTGTTTTTAGAATTTCTTCTATATTCATTCTAATTTGATGATATCATAAATTAATATTGATCCAAATTGGATCATTATATTTTTTGGAATCTATATTGATGCTTTCAAAGTGGAAAAAGTGGAGGAATCATCTCTTAGGACCATTTTTACAAAGTGGCCTAGTTTGGCAAATTGGGGTCTAAAACCTTCCAAAAGTGTTTTTAGGCATCATATCTATTGTGACAAAATGTCCAGTGGAATATCCTTTGTAGTTTATGGATCATATTGGAATCAGAGCATGTTTCTTTGGTATATTGTGGATATTTGTATGAGATTTAGATCAGCTGTGCCAAAAGTCGTAAAACCCTAATCATGGCCAACGAATCTATGAACAACCCTCATGATCCTCCAAAGGAGAGGTTCTCATGGTTGGAACAAGTCGTTGATATAAATTGTGTTGTAAATCTCCTCATGGCTGCTCTGAGCAATAAGCTTTGGATATTTGGAGAAGATGGGGGTTATAATGCAGAGGAAAAATCAGAATGGGGATTAGGAGATCGAGAAGAAATGGAGAACCAACCGAAGAAAGGACCCAAAAAAGATAAACCAAATTCAATTGCAATGAATCAATCACAGTCCCTATTAAAAATTGAATCAAAGTTCGTTTTCAAATTGTACCATGGTGAGATCGATGCTCTTAATATAAATCATTGGTTGTAGCAATTGGAATTGTATTTTAGTGTCCATCAAATTGAGGAAGAACAAAAGATTCCATTTGCGTAGCTGAAATTAGAGAACCATGCAACCCTAACTTAGTGGGAAAGCCACATGGAGACCCTGAGGTTGGAGGTAGAGCCTCCAGTGACTAAGTGTGAAGAATTTAAAACCCTCATTAAGTCACAGTTTACCCTATTTGGTATTTTGAGGACCAGTGGATCCATGGGAACTACTTCAAGAAAAATTTGGAGCAATGTGTGTAGGAGTATATCATGAATTTCAGAAAGATGGCTATAATGTTGAGTATCTCGCCAAAGAACCCAAATGTACTCCTCAAGTATTTGGTGGGTCAACGTTGCCATCTGAGTGAGCAAGTGATGTTGTGCAAGCCTGAATCAGTGGATGAGGCTTGAGTACAAGAACAATTTCTAGAGAACATAAGTCTAAAGAAAACACAATCAATTGGATTGAAGTAGAAGGAGAAACATGACACTTCTAAGGAGTGGAAGAAGAAGCAAAAGGGGGGAAAAGATAAAAATATGATAGCCACAACACACCAGTGAAAAGATCCCAACAACCATTGCAACCACTACAACATGATGACCATACAATGGATAACTATTGGAAGTTTCATCCAGAGCTTAACTTGAAGAAAAAAAGAAAGATAATAAGAAGAAAAATCTCATGGCTACTGATTCGATCAACCAAGTTAAAAGAAACTTGGACTTGGATAAGAAAATTGTTTGTACATCTATGCAAAAGGAGGTGAATCTGAGTATCCTTCAAAAACATGAAGAAAAATAAATGACCAAACTTTTCCATACAAAGATACAGGTCAAGAAGACCAAGATTGATGCTCTATTTGATTTGGGATCACAAGGAAATCTCATTGCAGTAGAGCTAGTTAAGAAATTGGGGTTGGAAGTTCATGATCATCCAAGTCGATATCCACTGGGATGGGTAAATAAGGATGCATAGTTGAAGGTAACAAAACATTGCAAAATTAGAATTACCATAAGTGTTGATTTTATTAATGAAGTAGAACTAGATGTGGTTCCCCTTGATGTATGTGTATTTGTGTTTGGGATTCCCTGCATGTACATGTGAGATGAAATACTCATGCGGAGATCCAATCAGTGTTGGATCATCAAGGATAGAAAATTGTTCACCATTAATGCGCATAAAGAAAATTCAAAAACAAAATTGGTAAGTGCCAACCAAGCCAAGAAATTTATTAGTTCCAACAATAAGTATGTTTTATTGTTTTTAAGAGAAAATTAGTATGTATAAGAGTCAGTAAGAGGCAAGGCATCCCTGGAGCGGTGTACTAAGAAATGGAAACAACAACTGTGAGAGTTTCTACAGAATACAAGGCTGTGTTCCAAGATCCTAAAGGGTTACCACCTAAGAGGGAAGTGGAGCACAAGATCCAACTTTTGTCGGACTCCCCATTGCCAAACATTGGGTTGTACAGCTAGTCTGTCATAGAAGAAAGTGAGGTGAAGAAATAATTGCAATAACTTCTCAAAAAGGGCATCATTTGATAGAGTGCATCACCATGTGGGTCACCCATCATCATTGTGCATATGAAGGATGAGACTTGGTGAATGTGTATAGATTATAGGGCATTGAGAAAATCATGCTCCATAATAGGTACCCCCTACCTAGGATAGATGATCTGTTGGATCAATTGCAACAAGTAAAATACTTCACCAAGTTGGACTTAAAGTCTGGATATCATCAGGTTTGAGTTAAAGAGGAAGATACTTGGAATACCACCTTCAAAACTAGGCAAGTTTGTATGAGTGGTTAATCATGCTATTTGGCATATGCAATGCACCAACTACATTTATGAGATTGATGAATGATGTATTATGCCCTTTATATATTCATTTATTGTTTTCTATTTAGATGATATACTGGTATACAGTGGTACTTGGGAGGAACACATCTCACATTTGATGTGGGTGTTGAAGACATTAAAGAAGCACCAATTGCTAGAAAATCTTAAGAAGTGTGAGTTTACACAATAGTTTTTGGTGTATTTGAGGTATGTGATAGGTGGAGGAGAGTTGAAGATAGATCCTTCCAAGATGGAGACCATCATGAAATGGTCTATGCTTACTAATGTTTCTGAGGTTAGGAGTTTCATTGGGGTGACACAGTACCTGAGGAAATTCATAGCCTCCTTTTTAGGAGTAGCAGCATCGCTCCACGAGATAAAAACAAGCGACAAGAGTTTCTCGTGGGGAAATGATCAGCAAAGGACTTTCGAGTAGCTAAAGAAGAAGATCAATCAGGTACCCATTCTGTAATTACCAAAATTATGGTATCCCTTTTAAGTGTAGATATATGCTAGTGGGTATGTTATGGGAGAAGTCTTAATGTAGGGACAAAGTCCTATATGCTACCATTCAAAAGTATTCATGGGGAAACTCTTAACTACCCTACCTATGACAAGGAGATTTCTGCCATGATACAAGTTGTGAAGAAGTGGAAGCACTATCTGATGGGAAGGAGACAATAATCCACACAGATCACCAGCCACTACAGTACCTATAGGCCCAAAGTAAGCTACAACATACTAGGCATTACAAGTGGATGGGGTTTCTATAGCTATTTCATTTGGTGATCAAGTACAAGAAGGGAAGCACAAACAAGTTGGCTGATGTGCTCTCAAGGAAACCCACATAAAATGTCACAACTTTGGGGACTCTTACGCACATGGATCCATTCACCCATGATGCATATAGGGAGGCATATTTAAAGGATGAGGACTTCAAGAAGGTTTTTCAGCAATTACAAAGTCAGATTCATGTGCATGATGGAAAAAACATTGTTGACTAACATCTCCAGGATGGGTTACTCTACAAGTTGGATAAGCTATGTGTTCCTAAAGGTGAGTAATTGCAGCTGACTATAGAGGCTTACACCTCCAAGTTTGCAAGGCACTTTGGTGTAGGAAAGATCGTGACCAAATTGCAAAGGAATGTGTATTGGCCCAAGATGTAAGAGCAAGTAGCTAGGTTTATAAGAGGATGCATGCTTTTTTGTACTAGAAAGCTTAGCAATAGGAAACAAGGTCTATATCATACCTTACCTATACCCACTCATCCTTTGGAAAGAATTTCCATGGACTTTTTGGGAGGTCTACCGACAACCAGGAAGGGAAGATGTGGGCAAGAAGCAACAAACTTGTTCTTTGGACAGGTCTATTTGCACTTTGGGATACGAAGGACCATCATTTTAGACAAGGACATAAGATTTCTCAGTGCATTTTGGACTACATTATGGGAAAATATGGACACAAAGTTGAAAATATATACAACATTCCATCCACAAACAGATGGGAAAACAAAATTATTCGACACAAATTTGGTGTAGCTTTTGAGGGGATACAACCAGAAGCATCCAAAGACCTAGGATGAAAATTTAATATATATACAACATTCTTACAATATAGCAGTCTACACTTATATAGGTGTTGGCTTAGTGGGTCCTGACCCAGGTTCAGAGTTAAGTTTGCCAAACAAATCCCTACCCTACTGGTCCTTTCAGCATCAACCCGGGGAGCGTGAACTGAAGTCTCACCCGAAGCAGTATGGGGGGATGTTGGAACCAAGTTTCCACACCTAGAGATTAGTGTAATGTCATTTTGTACCCTAAACCTGCCTTGGCGCAGATCGATAAGCCTCTAAGGCTTATTGATATAACTTACTTTAACCAACCTCTAGACCTTCGCGAAGGTCTACAACTGTCTTTTGCGGACCCTAAACAAGTGAATCAACCACTTGCATGCCTCTGTAATTACCCTTAGTTCTGTATTTACCCAGATAAGCTTAAGTGTTTGATAGCATTAACATGCAACAAGATATGCTTCGCGTAAACCATTATTATTACTTGCGTTCATAGGATAATGTAAATCATGTAAAATCATGCATTAATACAGTATTAATGCATAAACCCTTCATTCATCATAACATAATAGCACATTCATTCATAACATAAATAAATAGACAAAACACAGGAATTGCTGGAATAATCTCTTTATTAATGCTTTTGTTCTTCTTACAGACTCAAGACTTCCTTGCGCATTTAGTTGCAGGGGTCCATGCACTCAACTGCGGACTCTACTCTAGGCCTCTATGCACACAGCTGCAAAGCCTCTCTTCTACTCTAATACTTCTTTGCTCTTACTACTAATGACCCATTACATTCATCTTCATCCTTAGTTATCATGCCTTAGACTCTCTAAGACTCTCCTTTTTATAGAATCCCATGGTCCGTAAGTCTATACAAGCCAACACAACTCACATAACATAAGGGTAAAACCTTTTATGAAACTTTACCATCTATGCACTTCGCGGCCACATTTTGCGGAGACTTTACACTTTTTGCAATAAAACTTCAGATTTTTTCCCAAAAACTTGGGATTTTGCCCCAAAATTGGCCCTAGGGGACCCTGTCCAAGCAAGCCCCCAACAAAAATATTGTGACTTGCCCCCAAGTCACTATGTTGGTGCAAATACCTTGCTGTGGAGACCTCCCAAATCTACCTATGCCACTGCTACCTCAACCGCGGTTTGCGTGGCTGCATGTTTGATCTGCTCCACCAGCTGCTCTGTTGTTGGTCCTACATTTTCATCTTTTATCTTCTATTGTGTTCTCTGTAGGCTTTCCAGCTTCTCCTCAATTGTTGCAGAGATAACATAGGCCTCATCTAGCCAAGGCCCTCACTCTTGCTTCATCATACTTCCGTTGCAATTCACGGGCTTCTGTATTCAACCTCTGCAGGTTAGGATCTTCCTGGAGCATCGTGACGACCTCCATGGACTTCTCAAAGAGTGCAGTGCAATCCCTTACCACGACGTCTACTGCTGCGACTCCATCCTTTACAGCTGCTTCACGCTGTTCTTTGACCTCTCATGGAGTTGAAGGTTGTGACTTCAACTCGAGCTCCGTTATCTTCAGGTTCAGTTCAAACTGAACCTTAGCCACTTTTGTTTTTGCGTCACGCACACCTATGGCCAACTTCCTAATCTTGGCATCCACTAGCACTTCCTTCAGGATATGCAATTCAGGGACTCTCTTACATGCCTCGACCACCACATCTGCAGTTTGCTCATTATGCGCCTGCACTTTCTTCCATGCTTCCAGTGCTATTATCTTCTCAACGAACATATGTTCGTTGTTAACCTTATATTCGCTAATCATGCTCAGTGCACACTGCTCTTGGGCCTTAATCTCTGTGATATCACCTGCTTGTGGTGTGTGAAGGAACTCACTGGGAAGCGTAGCCAAGTTGAGGCCCACATTCTTCAAAGTGCTGACAATTGCCTTGTGAGCGGTTTCCTCTATGTTCAAAGCTCCATCAGATAGCACGACTGCCCAAAGATCCATTGACCAAACCAACCCTACTACTGGAGTGGTCCCCGGTGCCAAACTGGTGGATGTCGTGTTGCTCTATCCTACACCTGCTTGGAGTCTAGTTTCTTCAATCTCCAACTCACGTAGACCCAACTGTGTGGCGACCAGTGCTTGCTTCTGTTGCTACTCAAACTGTTGCAGTGATTCTGCTATTGTATCTCGCACCTTATCACCAATATCATCCAAGCCACCCTTTGTCACGGTAATTGGATCTAGCAACGACTTAGAGGCTTTGGTCTTCTTGTGCAGTCCTTCCTTTTCCTACTCCCTATACTGCTTTACCTGAAAGGGAGTGCTTTCCTGTTTATCTCCACTGCCCTACTCTGACCGCTCTTCCTCCTTTGTTTGTGGCAAAGGAGACTTCTGACTCCTTTTGGAGCCACGCTCTTCCTGGTCTGCTTGTTCTTTTTCAATGTGCTCGGAGTCTATCCGGGCCTTCTCCCTGGCCACTTTCTTCCTCTTTTCAGCCAACAACTGAACCTTCTGTCTGGATGCTTCATTTTTCTTTTTCTCCATGGACTTACTAGTCCTGTCAGCCTCATCAGATGCAACATGCCAGTCTGTTGGCCAATGCTTGATGACTTTTGCAATCACGTCATCCATGGCCAGGTAGGGTAAGTCAAACCATTTCTGGTCGGGGTCCTTGTGCGCCCAGATGTAAATATGGTGGAAGTCCACCTTGAACTCTGCATACCCTAACAACTGCTCAAACATGGTTGGTGACAACTATGGCTTCTAGTTGATGGCCATGCGAATACTCGCCTCCATTAGCACCTAGAAGATTTTTCTTTCCATTACCCGCGTAGCATCTTTCATGGCCCAAAGAGACATGAACTTTGTTGCTTCTAGTAAATCCTTCTCCAAAGGAGGAAATTGGCTATCCTCCGACAAGTCCCATGCGACTAGAACTATTGAGAGCAACAACCATGAATAGTGAAAATCCTTACTATCATTTTGTGCCTCTCTGCAATTCGTGAGGAACTAGCTACACAGGTAGCACACCTAGTTGAACTGTACGCCTTTTGCACACTAAGATGCTAAAGAAACTACTGGTGTCAATACCTCGTCTGTGCGACACTTTCTCATCACCTTCCCAGCCAAAATTTGCGTGGTAATCTTGACCGCGGGGTTAGTAATGTTGGTAATTGAATACCTGTGCGGATTTTTGACAAGGTTAAACTTGTCCTTCATCTTCTCAGCGAGGTCGCGATCGCTCTTCTTTCCGCCAAACACCTTGGCTAGATTCATTCCTGAGTGCAGTAATAATGTGATCCTATGAATCAGCATGTCAGTTATGGGGATCGGCTCATTCAACCACAAGCACCCGTCATGGACTAGGCATATTAGCTGCTTAATGACAATTAGGTTGATGTTTGACCGATGATAGTGTGGAACCCATAACAAGTTCAGCAGCCCTGACTTGTTGACTCTGTGAATCCATTCCACCAGCTCCAGTGCGGTGACACCAGATTCTTTATAGAAAACCCTCTGCATGAAGGTGTCGGTAGCAAGGTGGGGGAACCGCTCATAATCCGCCCAATCTCAGTCTTCAAGCTTCAAATGAGGTACCCACACCAAGTGCGTACCTTCAAAGGTAATATTCTCTGGCAACAGGGGATCGTTGAGGAAGAATTTTCCGGCATCTGGGTCCTTCAGGACCTTAACCTTTCCCTTTCGTGGAGGGATATGCTTCAACAGCTTTGAAATAGGGTCTACTCCTTCAATAAATATGTCTTTCACACCTCCCTCCGCTTCTAGATCTACCACCTTCCCCTTCTCTTTTGCAATCGTCTTTTCTTTTTGTTGCACCTAGGTAGCTACATGTTTCCTTGGTGACTCACGCACTGGCATTGGCTTCTTTTGCTTATCCTTCATCGGCCTAGGGACCTCTCTCATCGGCGTAGGCTTCAGCCTAGGCGACCTTGGTGCCTTAGGCACTGTTGCTAGAACCTCCATACTCACAACCTTAGGGGCAACTCCCTCAGAGGTAACAGTCTCTCCAATGCTTACAGTTTCTACGGGACCTGGTCCTAGCTTGATGTCATGGATAAGCGTTCTGTCTGACTCATAATACTGAGCGAACATGGGGCTTGCGAGAAAATCCTCAAAGAACTCATGGTTCATGCACAATAGAAAACACAACTCAGGAATTATCAGAATGAAAAGTGTTTCTCACTAAATGGCCACCTGTAATTTAAAGGCGAATTCGAATTCAAATTTGACCATTCCCCCCAAAATCCGTCCATAATTACGATATTGGCGGAAAATTTCCAAAGATTTCACACTCGATTTCAGCCTTGAATTCCTTAAATGCCAGATGCCCTCTCCTCTTAACCGTCTTCTGGTAGTAAAATCATGAACAGTTATGGTAACGGTCACTTTCTGGCTGCATTGTGCAGTCTCCACCCCTATAGCACAGCTCCCTTCGCGCTTCTTCTGGTACTATGACATCCTCCTCTTTCACGCAGAACCCTTGTCGCACAGCTCTACAACCCGGGTAGTGTAGTTTATAGTCCTGCGCCTCCTTGTAGCTGCCTGGAGCGCTAAGGTTGTGCTACCATCATGTAGTCATCGGGTTGTATTCCCAGTGTATGGCTTCAATCAACTTCCATTTACCTTTCCCGGAAATGGATCTCCATTTAATTTCACCTGCTGAGCTGCTCCACCATCGGTAATCTCTTTGACCACATAGGGCCCCAGCTAATGCATTTGAAATTTTCCTAGAAATTTATCAAACTTTCTGTCATATAATAAAACTAAATAATTTACCTTGAAGGTGCGTAGTTTGATGTGCCGATCGTGCCATGCCTTTTTGCATTCCTTCTAAACCCGCTGATGGAATCCAACTAGAAACATGTCTTCCTCGAGCTCTGTCAGCTGCGCGAGCCTCTCTCCTAAGGATCTGCAGTCTACCATCCCTGTAAATGTCACTATGTGTAGCCTAGGCGCGATATACTCCATAGGCATCATAGCCTCTACGCCATAGACCAATCTAAACGGCGTCTGACAAGTAAGATTCTTACAAGTAGTTATATAGGCCCATAACACAACTGGTACGCACACATCCCAATCATTCCTCTACGCATTGCAAACCTATGTCAGCACATTCTCCAATATCTTATTAAACTCTTCAACCATCCCATTGTCTTGAGGGTGATATGGCATACTCTTCTGATGATAAACTTTGAATTCTTCTGTTAGTGCACTAATCGTTTCGTTAAGGAAGTGCGTACCGTGATCACTCATTAAAATCTACGGGAAACCAAACATGGTCAACACATACTCAAACAGAAATTTCGTTGTTGTTTCCCCTGTACAGTCCTTTACAGGCTGAGCTTCCACCCACTTGATCAAATACTCAGTCACGGTGATGATATACTGTGCACCCGTCTTCTTTCCTAGAGGCTAAATTGATCCCATAAAATCAATTGCCCACTTCTCAAATGGTTGCAATGATACCTGCGGATTCAAAGGAATCTCATCCCTCCGCAATGGCCTGCCAGTTCTCTCACATGCATCACACGCCCTACAATATGCTTTGGAATCCTTATGCAATGTTTGCCACCACAACCCAGCGCGTAAAATATTATACATTGTTTCTTTTCCTGCATAATGGCCTCCCGCAACCACTCCATGTGCTTCAACTAGGATACTGCTTCGTTAAAAATCAGGCACATAGCATCGCAATATCTTTTCCGATCCCATCATATACAAGTGACCCACAGTAATAAAAAAATCTGATGCGCACACCACCATTTCCTTCTTCTGTTGACTAGTGTATCCTTCTGGAGTCGTCCCCATAGTCAGGAAGTGCATAATGTCTACAAAATGATTGTCTTATACGTGCACCATAAAGACCTACTTGTCAGGCAACCCTTCGTCTAAATTGGTAGGCTCCTCTCCTATTTCAATGTGTGACAGATGATCTGGCCCTACATTCAATCTCCCTGGCTTCACAATTACTTCGAAATCATACTCCTGAAACAACAACAGCCATCTGCATATTTCCCCCCCAACACAGGCTTGTTGACTAGGTACTTTAATGCAGAATGGTTTGTATACATCTTAAAGTGTCCACCTAGTAAGTAATTCCTGAACTTCTGGAGTGCGTACACCATAGCAAACCCTTCATGCTCTATCGTCGAATAATCCTTTTCAGCCTTAGATAACTTCCTGCTCGCAAATGCTATCGGATGATCCAATTCTCCTTCACCGACTTATGTCAGAACTGTCCCCAACTCAATGCATGATGCATATACATGCACATGAAATTCCTTCTTCCAATCCAGGAAGACCAAGATCGGTGCGATGACCTTTTGCCTCTGGGATATTAATGTTCCTTGGATCCTCCTCTTCTTCTTCAACAGTCACATTGTAGCACTCCAACGCATGGCACAACTGTGTGGTCCAATCTGGTTGAATCAAATCCAAGGGATCCTGCAGTATTATGAAGATCACTGCCTTGACCTCCTACAATGTTTCATCGATGCACTCGAATCCATCCTCAAAGATGAATGTCATCATGAATCCCTATCTCAAAATTTCCCACTCATTAGTGTTGTGGTGGAGCTCTGTTTCCAAGTACCAATTCATTGGTATTACATCCAAAGTGTGACAGAACAAATGCACCCACTCCAGTTGCGGCTCTGCTCCATAAGCATCAGTCCATTTTGCTAAGTGATCGCACAAATCACTCCTCCCATCATATTTCTCTGTCAATCGTACTTTTGGGTGACCAAACCGCACCCTCATGATTCTTCTATATTCACTCCATCCATCAAAATTATCTTTTTGCATACCCCACCACCTTGTGGGCATAGCATGCAACGCCAAATACAGTGCTTGGAAGCGATGCCTCTCAGGCACTTCCCTTTCAAATGCATCCAAAAATTTATCTACATCAATTAGACCATCATAATAAGGTAAACTCCTTACCTCTGATGATACACAGCACAACGATTTAGTCATCATGTTACAATGCAGCGTAGATACTTCATGCAACCTATTCTACCAGTGTTCCAACTCCTCATCTGAATCTGGTGTACAGGAAATTTCATGGTCCCATGTAATCCATCCATCTATTGTCGGATTCACCCAATCTTGGTCTCGCATTGTTATTTTGTAGATTTCGTCCAAATCATCGTCACTTTCATAATTGCGGACTGACTCAGTATAATGCGGTCCTTCTGCAAGGTCCAGAGGTACTACTACGCAAAGCAATTTCCTCTCAAATGAAATTGTCCACTTCTTCAGATTGATCACCCCATTCATGTCAATAACCCATTCAATCCCCAAGAGCGCGGGGTATGGATTGTTGTCATCGACAATCTCTATTACTTCGAAGTCAGCCATTACGCTTGCACCTTCAATATCTATTGTCACTCCCTGCAATCTTCCCATGGGGATAATCTTTTGGTGATTCACCATCCTCATTTGAATCGGAGACCACTACAATGCAAGTCTTACCCAAGATCTAGAATAACTTGATCCATTTCATACTCCCCTATTTTCGCAGTGAGTCTCATCTCGTGCCCTGTTCTTGCCTCGTGCTTACCAATTTTTCTAACCACGTGAGATCCTTCAGGAACATTTTCTTTTCTGACACACTTATTTATCAACTCTTGTGATCCTTTGATAGCATTGCTATTGCGCAACAACTTCATGCAAGTTTTCAAAAAGGTAGTGAGCATGGGTGGGTCCATTTCTTCATACTGCTTATCTTGACTTCCTGAGGTAGAAGCCTCAATGAAGCTTTTCTTTGCTTCCATGAAGGTTTCTTTCACGTGATCCAAATCAAATCCAACCTATCTTTTTGGAGCTTTGTAGACCCACTCACTTTATTTAGGCTAATTTCCCTTTTCTTCGCCAGTCATCATTCCACTTCGTAGCACGATATTCACATTAGGATCCTCTTCGCGGGGTTCAACCCTCATCATCTGCAGGTTCTGGGTAGGTTGTTGAGGCTTCGTCCCATTTTCTAGCATCTTAGCTATTAATACAGGGCAGTCTTCTATTGCGTGGTCAAACTGAGTACAGTATCGGCACAACAGGCATGTTGGGTTCATACACTCTTGTGCATAGTGTCCCATCCCTCCACAATTGTAGCAAATAACTTGTCCCTGACCTCTTGTAGGATCTCCTCCACCTCGGCCTCGTCTGCACCCTTGATATCCTACTCACGCTCCCATAACACCTTGGTCTGGAGGCCGAGTTTCTGTTTGTGTCTGATACACGAGCATTATTTCCATCATTAACTCATAACTACAGAAGTTACATTCATCATGACCCACTAATTTACAGAAGTTGCAAAAGAGTTGTTGCGGTTTCTGCACAAATTTCTATAGCAAGTGACAATTGTCTATTACATGTTTTGCAGCTACCTGATAGATATCACACCATAGTGTGGGCCATGTACTTGGTCCGACTTGAGCTTCCGGCCTTAGAGGCATTAGCCCTCCTCCTGCAATGTAATTCATGAAGACAGGGCAGTGATCTTTATCATGGCCCTAGCTCTTACATTTCAGATACCAAACTTATTCGCGCACCTCCAGCCAAGTCACTCTATCTTTCGTTAGACTTTGGAAGTCTAGGAAAAGATTTTGCAACTCTGCGTGAATCTGCTGAACTCCCAAAGAAACATCTTGAATCGGTGTCTCATGCAATCTCTAGAGCTTCCACCTGGGTCCCAATATTTTGTTGTGATAAAGCAACCCTTTAATGAGGCAAGAGCGAAGCGACAAACCATTCGTGGTGCTATCCATCCATAAGATTCATGTTAGCTTCGCTTATCTTGCATTTCAATCTCTAATTCAGCTCCCAAGGCATCTCGCCAGACTTCATCATGATTTCCTTGAATCCAATGATTGATTGCACTTCAGACTTGGGTCTACTGAATTCCTTATTCAACGTAGTCTGAATGTTTTCCAACGCAACTATCGGGTTATCAGTGCAGTACTTAATGTACCACATTATCTCATGATCAAATCTCATGATCCTATAAAGCAGTAACCAACTTTATTTTCTTCATCTGATCATCTGTAATGTTTTGGGTTGTCCATACGACCTTCGCAACGAACCAAAACTGGTTCGGGTCCTCATTTCCCAAGCCCTTGAAAACGAGAAACTTTACTGCATTTTCCATATTGAATGGTGGCAGAGGTGGTGGTGGTGTGGGAAAAGGTGTATGTTGTGGAGGTGAAGATGAAGGTGGTGTGGGCGGATGGGGTATTCATGGGAACCCTCGCCTTATTAACTAGACAATGCTTTGTGGAGAATCCTGTGTTGCGCCTTCGTCATCACTTAGAGGAGGCTCAATCTACGGGCTATATTCAAGGCATGTTCTCCCTCTATCCCTAAATAACTTTCCACTTCTTGTAGCTCCAAACATCGAGGTAGTTACATAACCCGCTTTTCACACAAGAGCATTTTAATCCTAGTATTCAAAGATCTTAAATACTTATCTCGCGGTCCCTTGTAGAAGTGTCGCTCTACTTTGCTATAGCTGACCGAGGTATCGACGCGAACTTTGTCACAAATCCTCTGATGACACAATCAAGCCAGTGATCAAAAACGCCTACGATCTTATCTTCAGAGGCTTCCAATCTCCGTACTAACTCTGGGGTCCACACTATTGGACCATCAAGCCTCCACCTTCCCTGGTCATCTACTAATTTATTGATCCACTTGTATAGCTCGATCGTGAAGAAACAGAAGAAAATTTTGTGTATCTCTGTGTAAAAATACCTGTCCAACCACTGTTCTTTCGTCAATCGTGGATTCCTGTTTTCTTGTGCTGCAAATTTGTGGATATTTCTATCCAACCTCTCCTCAATTTCTTTCTTTGTTGGATTCCAGTTATGTGACATCACACATCTCTTTATGCAGATCCCGATCCCAAAGGTCACTCCACCAGCTTCACCAGATCCGGGAGAAGAGCAAGTCACAAGTGATCAAGGAGACACTGAAATCCTTGAGGAAAATCCGGAAGCAGATGCGCACAACATATCCTTTGACGAGTCACAACACAAAGTTGTGCAGTCGCACAGAGTATCCACTCTGGATGTCCATGCATCTCCTGCGTATTTTCAAGAATGAGTGATCATTTCCGATGTGTGGAGACATCCAGCTACATTGGAAAATGCTACAAAGGCATATGCCAAAGCCACCAGCTTAAGTGTGAGATTCTTGATAGCTAAGAATGAGCGCATTGCTAAGGAGTTGTAAGCAGCCAAGTAGAAAGAAGAGAAAGATACAACATCTTCTAGAGCAAATTTGAAGAAAGAAATACTTGATGAAGTATCATCTCTCAAGACAATCATGCGGAAGATGTACTTTATGTTCATCACCGTGCATAAGTTCATTGTCCATATTAATGGTTGGAAGCAGCACTGTGCTACGAGAGCACGCATCCTGACAAACATACACATTATTGTTGATCACATGCAAATATGGACGATGAGGTACAAGGGAGCCCCATTGTACTTGCCAAAGATGATGAAGCCAAAGCTAGTGGAGTTGAAGGCACACATTCAGAGTTAGATCGAGAACTATGAGGAACTCCCACAACTCATCACCAGCTTACAAGCTTCATATGCACAAGTTTTCAAGAGAATGGATTCCATTGTATGTATGCATGCGATCCCATCCATTAGCAAACTCACTGAGGCGAAAGCAAAGAACCAAGTCTGACTGGAGCTGGACATATACTTCGAGCGGTCGATGTGCATAGCCACCAATGTGGATTTGCAGATGAGCGCAGACACTATGCATGTTAAAATTGGCAACCAGGGAAAAACTTCATGTGGGTCATCTTATTCATGGCTGATAATATTTTTATTAGATTCCTCTCGTCGAGAGGTGTAGGATTGATATAAAGATCATCCGATTCCGATAAGTATTCATGGAGATATGAATTTATTTTGATTATGGAATTATTATCAAGCCGACCTACAACTCATGTAGGCTCAAAAGCCCAACAGTGGCATCTATTCAAACACCAACGTTGTGTATAAATACAGGAGGAATTTTCCTCATTTGGAGTCACTCATCTCATCACATCTCTCTCTCTCTACTGCGTAGAAAAGAGTCTCTTCTCTACTGCGCAGAAAAGGGTCTCTCTCTCACACATGTGAAGCCGGAAGCTGCCGAAACTGAAGCTGCAACTACATAAGTAAAGATTGACATTCATGGACTAGAAGATCTCCTCATTTGAACTATGTTGTAGGTTCATCTGAACCTCCTCTGAAATCTGCAACTTTTGGTGGTGGAATCAAGTCAATCTGATAGATGGTTTGCAAGATATAGACTGCCCTAGTTTGAAGTTGGAAGCTGCCGAAACTGAAGCTGCAACTGCAGAAGTAAAGATTGACCTATGTGGAATAGAAGATCTCTTCATCTAAACTGTGTTGTAGGTTCATCTAAACCTCCTCTGGAAGCTGCAACTTTTGTTGCTGGAATCATGCCGATCCGACGGTCGGTCTGTGAGATATCGTCTGCCCTAGTTTGATGATGAAGCCACTGATGTTGATGCTGCTGATCTAGGGTTTGCTACAGTTGATATAAATCATATTTATTGTACTATTTCTCTTTGCTGAATTATTGAAGATAAAAGAATATTTGATCAAAGGGTTTCCCCACACATTATGGGGTTTGTCCCTGGCTAGCCGCCACATCTTGTGTCTCTTGTCTTGGCTTGTTTTTTGTTGATCGTTTAATGTTCTATCTGCACTTTACTTTATGTACATGTGATTGCTAATCTGTGGAATATAATAAGAAAAAGAAGTAAACTTTTATAAGCATAGAACATACCATAACTTAACAATGCACCAGTATGTCACTAGTTCGGCTGCACTCAATACCATGATGTGAATGTCATATGACGAGTTGGACAGAGGTACCAACTCAATATACTCAAATGCAATGGAGGCAAGAGTTTTCTTTCAGAAGGATGTCACCATAGAGTACGCAGACACCATAACATACTACCAAGCTTGGCATCAGTTCACTACCATCGATCACCAAGAGGATGTCGACTAGTTATTCTTCCCATAGCTGTCTGAGTCTCGGTGATGTCTTGCATGGCTTACTCAAGCCCATTTTTGTCTCACATGGTTACATGTGTAGATTGTATTTTAAACATGTTGTAAAGTGAAAGACCAAGTGTCAATAGTAGAATATAAATAGTCATGTATAATTTGAAGAGTCATGAGGGTAGTTGACGAGTCATAAAGGGGAATGTCAAGGGTCACTCCACCCTCTGCTATATATAGAACCTCATAACTCATTTTAAATGCTTTTAGGAGCCAAGCTCCTGATAGGTATAACTTAGAGAAATCTTGGAGTGTATTATAACGAGCCTTGCCTTCTCCATAATGCAGAGAAAGTACATCTCTTTGGAGGAGGAGGCGACAATGACTGTAACGTTCCACTACTGGGGCTAGTGGTTGTCATGGTTGTATGTATGATTGGATCTTTCACTCTTTTAATATAACAGAGCCAACATGTTTCATGCATATATTGTTATTGTGTTTCGGCTATCTTGGTTACTCTAACGATGTATGTAGTTGTAATTTATGCATGTATGTATGGACTATTCCATATGTGTTTATATGAATCTTATCAAAGTGTGTTGTTGGTATTGTTAGCCTTGTTAGCAAATGGCCCAAAATTGAATCCAAAACACTCCCGAAGTCTTCAAAAGACAGCAAAATCTTGCCAAAGATAAAAACCAGTGCATGAGAAGAACCCTTAGCATGGTGGAAATGCACTACCGGAAGGAAAAAACATAGAAAATTAGTGAAAAACCAAGTATCGGAGGCATAAAAAGTATAAAGCATAGCATCCCTCTATTATTCAAACTACCAGTACCCTTATAGCCACTATAGCTATGGCAGGACCACAAGCACCCACCAAAATGGAAAGAATCATAGCTGCTAGGTATGGACCACTAGTACTGCCCACTTCTTTGAATGTCATGCCTACTGGAGAATATCATAAATATAGACTTAAGTTCACTAGGACTTAAGGTGTTACAACTGAAGAACATCTTGAGTCATTCTATAGCTATGTTGATAACCTGGACATTAGTGAAGATGATGTGTGGATGAGAGTCTTTGTCCAAAGCCTAGATGGAGAGGCTAGAAAATGGTTCAGAGAACTGACCCTAAGATCTATAGCAGATATTGAGGCTTTAGATGATGCATTCCTAAAGCATTGGGGGGATAAGAAGGATCTCCTCTACTACCACACTGAGTTTGGGAACTTAAAGAGGGAAAATGGTGAGTTATTGTCTAATTTTAATAAGAGGTTTAACCACATGTACAACAAGATACCAGCTGAAATAAAACCCACCTCTACCTTTGCTAAACTCACCTATGCCAGTGCTTTTTATTCTGACATCTGCCTACTGTTGAGGGAGAGGCGACGTGCTACTTTGGCTAATATGCAGGATGCAACCTTGGAAGTATAATCAAACATCATGGGTGTAGAGAAGCTCAAGGGAAATGTTGATAGAAGGAGACAAAGGGGCGAGTTTTCATCATCTTCAGATCCCAAGATAGATAAAATGACCAAAATGATAGAGTCATTAGCCTCTGAAATCTCCAAATTAAAGGTTGAGCAGCACTCTGGGAAAGGAAGGGTTCCTAATAACTTTGCTCCTAGAAATCCAAATCGATATAGAAGAACTAATGAGCAGTTGCAGATTTTGAAAAGAAGAAAAGATGCCAATGAAGACCAAAGGGTAAAGACCCCTTTTCAGAATGCAGTCATGGAGGAAGAGCAGTTTGAAGAAGATGATGAGATCCATTTTCTTCAAGAAAAAGGAAGTTCCTCCTTTTTGACCTCAGCTGCCTATGAAAAGTCATTATTCAATGACCAGATTAACGAAGAATGGGATGGTGAAGCTGTTCTGCAAACTGAAGATCAACACAAATATAATCTGAGGTCAAAGATGAATAATGCTAATGAAACTCCTATTCAAAGAGTTGTTTTCCCTGCAGTACAACAAGCTAATAAACAGAAGGAACCAGCAATTGATCCTATCATCCTCAAAGCTCCAGCTCATGAGGTAAGAGGCCTTGACAAGTCTCCTTCCCCTTTCAGTTTTCAATCAGAAATTCAGAAGCTAAGAATACCTATACCTTTGATTGAACTAGTTAAGAATGAGTCCTTCAAGAATCTAACCTCAACGCCCTTGAGCCTAATGCCATCCAAGCCTCCACCGACTATGTAAATCTGCAAGATGACAAACCAGCCGTTGTTCTCAGCCCAATGATTGAAAATTATGAGGACATCTCCCCATAATTATATGTCTCTCTGACTATTCATGATAAAACTGTTCACAACTGGCTTCTGGACACTGGAGCCACCCATAATCTAATGCCCAAGGTTGTCATGGATGAGTTGGGTCTTGACATTACCAAGCCTTATCATGACCTATTTTCTTTTGACTCTAGAAAAGTGAAATGCTTGGGATTAATCAAGGACCTAGCCATCACTTTGTCTCAACTACCCATGAAGAGCACGATGATGGATATTGTGGTAGTAGATGTACCCCCTAAGTTTGGAATGTTACTTTCCAGAGGTTGGATCAAGAGATTAGGTGGATCATTACAAAATGATTTGTCCTATGCTACTGTCCCAGTTTTTGGAGGTGAGAGTAGGAGATGATACAGAGAAGCTCAGTTGGCTTATATCATCAGCGATGAAAGGAATCCCATTAATCATCCCATCTATGTTGTCGACACTGATTTTGGAGCTTGTATTCTTCAGATTGAAGAATCTCAGTTGGCCTCCACATAGCTTAAGAAACCAGTTTTCCAGATCACAGAGGAAGAAGGCCCAAAAATTTGGGACATGTTCTTTGATGGAGCTTGCTCTAAGGAAGCTGCAGGGGCAGGTGTAGTCCTTGTGTCCCCCACACATGAATACTTTCATTTATCTTTCAAATTAACTTTTTAGGTCACAAATAATATAGTAGAGTACGAAGCCTTGATATTGGGCTTAAACTCTACTAAAGAAATGGGCATCAAAGACCTGAAAGTGTTTGGAGATGCAGACCTCATCATTCAGTAGGTCAATAAAACTTTCCAAGCAAAGCATCCAAGGCTAAAAGCATATAGAGATGAGGTATGGAAGATCAAGGAATCTTTTAATATTTTTATCATTTCTTACATCCCGAGAATGAAGAACCAACTTGTCAATTCCCTTGCTGTGTCTGCTAGCAAGTTTATTCCTCCTTTGCCTCCTAAATTGAGGTATGAAGTTCAGGTGAAATATAGACCGTCTCTGCCTGACAATGTCAAGTACTGGAAAGTTTTTGAATATGATGATGAAATTAATAAGTTTTTACAAGTGGTTGAGGAATTTTTTGAAACACACATCGACCAAGAAAATGAAACCATGGAAGAATGTGGCCAGTCCAATCTAAAGGACGAGATTGGTCAAGGAAGCATTGTCCAACTGCCTAGCAACCATATACCCAAAGAATTGGTGCCTCTAGAGAAGATATTTGATCATAACGATGTGCCTTATAAGCCTGCCAAAAAAGAAAATGAGTCTGTTGTTCGTAAACATAATATAGGGAGCCTAGCCCATCTGAAATACATAAACTTGTCCACTCATTTGTCTTCTACCCAGGATTCCGAGTATTGCACCCTGATGAAGCAATTCGCTAATATTTTTTCCTGGGAATACAGTGATCTTAAAACCTATGACACAAACATCATTCAGCATAATATTCCACTGGAAAAGAACACCATCCCTTTTAAGCAGAAATTAAGACCTATCATCCCTCTCTTATTGCCTTCGATTGAGAAATAAATCAAGAAGTTGTTGGATGCCAAAATCATAGTTCCCCTAAGGTATTCAAAGTGGATAGCTAACCTTGTGGTAGTAAGAAAGAAAAATGGAGAAATCAGGCTTTGTGTTGACTTCAGAAATCTGAACAAATGCTCTAAAAAAGATAACTACCCCCTACCTAAGATGGAACACTTGCTGCAAAAAGTTTCAAGGGCTAGAGTCATGTCTTTCTTAGATGGATTTTAAGGTTACAATCAGATTGTTGTACATCTAGAAGATTGGGAAAAGACTCCCTTCATTACTCCTTGGGGCACTTTCATGTACTTCAAGATTCCTTTTGGACTGATGAATGCTGGGGATACTTTTCAGAGGGCCATGGACATAGCCTTTGTGGGAGAGAAGGACAAGTTTGTCCTTATTTACCTTGATGACATAACAGTCTTCTCCAGCAGTCATAAAGACCATTTGCATCATTTGAAGGTCTTTCTAAAGTGCAGATAGTTTGGACTTTCGATGAACCCAAAGAAGTCACAGTTTGCTCTAGGAGAAGGAAAACTTCTGGGACATATTGTTTCTACTAAAGGTGTGAATATTGATCCAACAAGAGTTCAACCAATTCAGACATTGTCCATCCCAAGGTCAAAAAGGGACATTCAATCCTTCCTAGGTAAGATTAACTTTGCAAGGAGGTTCATTCCAAACTTTGTAGAGCTTGTGAAGCACATCACTTCCATGCTGAAGAAAGGATTGGAAATAAAATGGATATATGCTTCAAGAAGCTCTTTTGAAGCCATCAAACAAGCTATCATGGAAGCTCCCACTCTAATCAGCGCAGATTACACTAAGGATTTTTGTATCTTCTCTTTTGCCTCTTATGATACACTTGCAGCAGTTTTGTCACAGAAAAATGATGAAGGCATAGAGCACCCCATGGCCTTTTTCAACAAAACTCTAAGGGATGCTAAACTAAGGTATGACCTTATTGAAAAACAAGCTTATGCTCTCATAAAATCTTTAATGGCATTTAGAATTTATATTCTGCATCCCAAAGTGGTTGCATATGTACCTTCAACCTCAGTAAAAGATGTCTTAACTCAATGAGATATTGATGGAAAGAGAGCTAAATAGATTGAAAAATTCATAGAGTTCAACATAGAGGTGAAGCCCACTAAGCTTGTCAAAGGCTAGGGCTTGGCTAAACTTATGGCTAAGGAAAATTGCAATTTATTAGACATAAATTGCATGGTTCCAAATTCAGATGATGAGCAGATAGAGGAAGAAGCAGAAGGGAAAAAGCAGAATCAGTCTTTGGCTGAAAATCTAGCCATCTATGAATGGTATTCCAGCATAGTTCATTTTTTTGCAGAAGCTAGAAGTCCCTCCAAGGCTTAGCTCAAGTCAAGCCCAGACCATTAAACTCAGATCAGCCAAATTATGCATTAGTAAAAAACTGCTTTATTCGAAAGACCCATCAAGAATCTTCTCGAGATGTCTAAATAAAGGACAATCTGTGGAAGTCATAAACTAGTTCCATTCTAACATCTGTGGAGGGCATCATTATTGGAAAACCAAAGCCCACAAAATCCTGAGGGCTGGGTATTATTGGCCTACTCTATTCTCTAATGTGTTTTCTTTTGTGAAATATTGTGACAAATTTCAGATGTTTGCAGGAAGACAACAACTAAAATCTCTTCCCTTGAAGCCAGTACATGTCAATGGTCCCTTCTAGCAATGGGGCTTGGACTTTATAGGTGAGGTCAACCCACATTCTAGTGGCCAACACAATTGGATCTTGGTAGCCACTGATTATTTCACCAAGTTGATTGAGGCCATACCCACTAAGAATGTAAATCATCAAGTTGTCATAAAGTTCTTGAATGAGAATATTTTCACTAGATTTGGTTGCCCAACCAAACTAGTCACTGATAGTGCAACAACTTTCTAGGCAAAAGAATTGGTGGACATGACTGAATCCATGGGCATTCGATTGGTGCATTATACCTCATATTATCCTCAAGGCAATGACCTGGCAGAATCATCTAACAAGAGTCTGGTAAGGGTAATCAAAAAATTGTTAGAGGACAACAAAAAGAGTTGGGATTCCAAGTTGAAGTTTGCATTGTGGGCTGATAGAGACCATCAAAAATTCCATAGGAAATTCTCCATTTAAGCTGGTTTATGGTGCTGATGTTTTTTTCCCTATCCAGCCGATTCTCCCTGTGGCCAAATTCTTGCAAGAAGAACAAGATGAAGAGAATGAAATGGTAAGGAGAATGAATAACCTGGTTGAACTATAGCACATCAGAGAGCAGCTAGTTGAGAAGTCAAAAGCTCATCAGAAGAAAATCAAAGAAACCTTTGACAGGAAGGCAAAAATGGACAATTTCCAAGTTGGTGACTGGGTTCTCAAATGGGATGCATTTAAGGAAAAGAAAGGTAATCATGGTAAGTTTGACTCCTTATGGATAGGGTCCGTTTGTCATTGCTCAAATTCAATAGAACAATACCTTTATTCTGCACAGTATGGAAGGAGGAGATGTTTCTGGTAGCCCAGTCAATGGGCGGTTCTTGAAACTTTATTTCATTTAAGGCTTTAAAGCCTTGGTATTGTAAATATGTTTTTTCAGTTTTTATTTTGTTGCAAAATAGACTCCATGCCCAATGGAACACTAGAAGGAAGATTTGATTTTGGTTTTACAGGAAAGGCATTGTTCTGCAGTTCTTGAAACCTCACAGGGAGGCTTTCATCCCCAGAAGGAGCTAATGTTAGCCTTGTCGGAAAATGGCCCAAAAATGAATCCAAAACACTCCCGAAGTCTTTAGAAGACAGCAAAATCCTACCAAAGATAAAAACCAGTGCAGGAGAAGAACCCTTAGCATGGTAGAAATGCACTATCGGAAGGTAAAAACACAAAAAATCAGTGAAAAACCAAGTATCGGAGTCATAAACAGTACAAAGCACAACAACTGTCCAATCTAGCCGATCAACGGTCCAGATCTAATCGGCGGGTCGCAATCGACGAATCTAATTGGCAGTCGCAATCGGCATAGACAGACAGTCACAATCAGCGCAGACCATGTGGAACTTGCGATGGCGATCAACGATTCAATGTGGACCAACGATCAAGCGTGCAGATCGATGGCCCATGTTACATCGCGATATCACATCAGAGTTTCACAGAGGCGCGATTAACTGGACCTAACGGTTATATACATGATATTGTATAAAATCAAAGATCTACAGAAAGTCATTTTTTAAATGTATTTCACATATTTTCATTATTTAACGAAATACAAGGAGAGCCTTGGAGCAACGCCGATGCGATAAGACCCAGACCCGAAAGGGTTCGGGAATGAAAATATATAATATTTTCAGGTCCGCCAAAGCCATTTTTCAATGTATTTTCAATGTTTTGATGCATTTCTGAAAAAACCAAGGGACAGCCATTTGCAACAGGTGATAGCAATTAAGGGTGGACCTGATAGATGAATAGACCATATTTGAGGACTTTTGAAGTCTGAAAGAAATAGAAATGGGTGGGATTTTATAGTGTTGCAGCATTTTTCTGTGTTTAACAAAAAAACAGTCATTGTTCGCATTTTAAAGGGATTACAAAGGCCCGAAGACCCATTCCACCACATAATAGAGGTCAGAAGACATATTGTTGGAAAACAGAGATTGGAAAGGGAAACAAAAGCATCACAACACGATGCAGAACAAAACGGAAACATCATGGAGCATCAACAGTGCAACACAACCGAAAACAATAGAAGTGATTGTGGGGCATCTCTGGCACGAGAGAACTCCTTGATAGCATAGCAAAATACCAGAATGCGGTTACTCTTCCATTGGAAGAAGAAACCTCTCAGCCCATGCGTGCCTAGTCATGGAATCAAGTTGTTGAAAAAACAAAGAGGATAGATTAAGACCCTCTGAGCTTTTGAGAGCTCAGGAGCATTGTAAAGGGACTAGAAATGGCTGAAAGTAAAATGTAACAAGGGTTCAACTTCTGGAGACTATTGATACTTTGCTACTCAAGCTTCTCATCTTCATTCTAGCAATATAAGCTTCTTTTTTTGTTATATGTTCAATGTCCATTTTCTCTTATGTTCTAAGCTTGCACTTGAACAGGTTGTTCATGTTTCTTTTGTGTCTAATGCCAGATAACTGTCATTTATCTCTGCGTTGATAAATTAGATTTGCAAGCTTCTTTTACTTCCTATAGCTGGCCATTCATATGTGTTTATATATGCATCTGCTGGTATAGTCGATATTATCCATCTATTCATTGAATCTACAAACTATTGAGCATTGGTGGTCTAAAGCCTTGTAAAGTTGAGGGTGTTCATGCATGTCTAGAGTGAAAACAAAATTGAAATGGTTATTTGGCTTGATCCAAACCTTCATCCATTCCAATAGTTTCGAGAACAATATTGAAGATTATATGTTACTAGGCATCTTCGAGCTACAACCTAGGAGAGCTTCCTGGAGTGATAACAGGTATAGCTCATCAATTTGGATTATCGACTATTTTGCTTTCCATCTCATGATGTCTTTCATCTCATGCATTCCATTTCAAGTTGTGTGTTATCACAGGCTTCTAAGGGGCGCACTCTTCTCCCTTTCGGTGTGTTAGAGCCTTTCATGCACCTTCCCTAAATTTTTGCAAGGTCACACCCTTGCTTCCAACAAGGACATCTTAATTACCTCTATGCACAACCGCAGTCAAGGTGATATCGTACTACCCACTGCTAGGACTCCTACTCCAAACAGTTTGAGGTCTAGTTGGGACTTCTTACCAGGGAGATCCCCTAACATGTTGGCGGGTCCAACACCGTCAACACTATGCCACTAGGAGGAAAATGGATTCCATTCTTTGAAGTGCATTTGTTCCATAGCTAATAAAAAAATATCCAAGAGGAATAGGAGGGAGAGCATAAAAGAGTATTTGTGCACTATAGCATCCCATGAGCCACAGGCCATACTTCTTTGTACTCACAACCATATTTCCATTTAGAGAAAGAGAGGAGAGTGACCTCACCTTCCAATTGGGTTTTTCTCCCGAAATGGTTTCCTAGGCCATATCGTGTGTCAAATGTGTTTGTGAGTTTTTATTTTTCCATTATCTATTTTATGCATAGTTTCAATTCACATGCATACACTATTAACAATAATATACATATCTATAAATCTAAAGATATATAAAACTGCAATAGTGTATATTTTGGAACTTTTATGTATAATTTTATCATATTTGTCGTGACGAATTGTGCAGTGGAATATCCACGGTATTTTATGGATCAAAGATCGATCTTGGTGAAGTAAATTGATCCATGTAATTCATGAGACAATTCCTCAATGACAGGAATGGGAAATTTATATTTAATAGTGATCTTGTTGATCTCTATATAATCCAGACATATATGTCGTGATCCATCCTTCTTTTGCACCAATACTATTGCAGAAGAGAAATAATTTTGGCTATATTTACCTATACTTGCCTCTATCATTTCTGCAACCATACGTTCAATTTCACTCTTCTAGGAATAGGGATATATGTAAGGTCTAATGTTTGGAGGAACACATCCTGGAACCAAGTGAATAGCACGATCATGATCATGAATAGGTGGGAGACCTTTGGGACTCTCAATTACCTTGGAATGATTTTCAATGACTCATTGGAGATCTGGATAAAATAGATGATTTAGATGTTTGAACATCTAGTGAGCATAGTTGTGTAATTTCGCATCATTGTTTCTTCTTCAAAAGATTTTCCATGCCATTAGAGCTTATTATGTTCCTCGGTTTCCCTGGGATAACCCTTAATTCAATTTCTTTTCTTTCCCAACTAAAAATTCAAGAAACATTCTTGAAAATTAAAAGTTATTGTCCCCAAATATTATAACCATTGGACTCCTAATACAACGTCAACACCACCCATTTGAATGGAAAGAATTGGACTATTCAATATATATTCCCCCATGGTGTTATAGACAATTTTGTGCCTTACAGCAATAAGCATGAATTGTCAATAATCCAAGGGATCCAAAGTTCCCTAAACATGATGTTCCTACCCCTAGAGGAACAAGGTCAGCAAACCAACAGCTCTCAGATCAGTTCTCCACCTTAAAACACTAAAAAACAAGCAATCTTGAAATCAAAGCAGGTGCTCCACTAGGCTTCTGCGCTGAAACACAACTGCTCCATGGTGTACCTGCGTTGCAAAGCAGGCAGAACAAAGCCCACCTGCGTTGGGCGAGTTTGGACATGTGGCACAGTGTGTCATTGCTTTGGAATCTTCCAAAAATGACACTTGGATCAGGTATTTCGCCTTGTGATGAGTCAGAGGCTTTGTTTCTCCAAGTGGAAGCAAGGTTCACCAAGTGGACTCAAGAACTGAAGATCAACTGAAGATTAACTGAAGAGAGAGACACAAGGCAGCTACACATCAGTTGCAAGTTGACTCATCCTTTCTCAATTCATCTATATATTGAGCTCTCTCCTATGAGCTCTGGAGGCTGGAATTTTGTGCAAAGTAATGATATGCTGTTGGTTTCATTCTTGAGTTATTGGGTGATTGTTTGAGAGAGGTGAAGAAGAGCAATTCTTTCTGCTGGGAGGTGTTGCTGGGTTGGAGCTTGCAATGGTTGTAATCCTCTCAGAACCTTTATTTCTTCATTAATAAAAGCTATTGAGGTTCTTCTATGTGCCCTTGTTTCAATTATGTATTGTGATGATTGCATGTTTGGTTTACACTAATCCATGAACCAGTTATGATTGCATGCCTCTTGTAGTTTCCTTCTTTGTCATTGTGCAGGATCTCATTGCAGCTGGGCGAGCAGAAGGACAAAGAGCTAGGAGCAAGCGGCCAAAGAGGAGAGTTTGGATTCAACATTAAGCGCAAGGCAACGGTTAGTGCTTTCTCCATCCTCTTTTGCTTTCATAAAGAAGTAAACCTTCAGTAGTTTGTTTTACAGTTGTTGCTAAGGAACTGTCACCCTTAGAGTGGGTTAGGGTCATCCGAGTCGGATACTTTTCCCTACAACACATGGTTAGATTGATATTATGGCACTTCCCTGAGCAATTTATATCTCTTCCATTTGAAACCATCACTTGACACTATGGTGCTAGATATAGAAATAAATTCAAATCCTTTCCTATCTTATAAAGAATAAAATTATGGGTACTACCCGAATCAATCAGTACTATTACCTTTTTCTTCTTGATATATCCCTTTATCTTGATAGTTTAGGAGTGGTAATTCCCGCCAATGCTTTACAAGATATGGTTGGATTTATTTCTTATTTTTCAACCCCTCAAGAAACCTTGTGTATATCTTCTTCTTTTGATGTTTCTTGTTACTTTTCTTCCTCCTCTTCACAATTTATGTAAAATAATTTATTCTCAGCACACTTATGACTTTAGCATATTTTCTATCACAATTGTAACAAAGCCCTTTTTCTCTTTTTGTCTCCATTTATTGTGGAATAAGCCTTGTAGGTCATGGGAGGTTAGGAGCAACAACACTTCCATCTTTATAGTTGTGAGTGGTAGACCTCCTTGTTTCCATAATTTTGGTTTCAACATTTCTCGCCACCCTCAACACATTCTCCATTGACTTAGGTTATGAATGTCAAACCTCATGTTGGATGTTATCCCTTAAATTCCATACGAAGACATCAGTCAGATGCTCCTCTGGAATACCAGTTACCTTGATATTCAATCTCTAGAAATTCTCAATGTGCTCCGCAACTGAACCCTTTTGGTTGAGATTTATCAATGGGATAAAGCTGGTACTTCTCTTTGTATCATCATAATGTGCTATCAATTCCTCCAAAAAAATTGTCTAAGTGACACGTGATTTACGCGAACAAATCCATTGATACCACACAAACTAATTGGGATCTAAATATAAAGATGAAATGTGTACATTTTATGTGTGTTGCACATTGTGTGTTCAAATAACTGCTCCATCTATAGTATCCATGTTACTGGATCCTTGCCCTCAAATTTCCCCATATCAATCTTTCGAATATGGTTGGTTTTTAACCCAAATTTGGAGTCTCTAAAATCATGATTCACATTCATTTTGTTATCATCATGATTTTCAAGGAATACCTTGTCACCACTATGAAGCATTTCTTGTAACAACTTTTTCAAACCTTCCATGTCCCCTTTTAAACCATTCTTCAAACCTTCCATGTCCCCTTTTAAACCATTCTTCAAACCTTCCATGTCCTGTTTTAAACCATTCTTAAAACTTTCCATAACCCCTTTTTATTTTTCTTTTAAACCATCCATCTTAAAATTCATCATTGCTTCCAATTCATTTTGGTTACTCTTCGTGAGAGCAAAATTTGTTGCACTTGCTCACATAATTTTGATATATCATGTAGCATTTCTTCCTCTTCTTTATACATCATGGTAGAACTTTCTAGGGGCTTAATGAGTGTATCATTTTTTTTGTTTACAAGAAATTTTGGAACCAAATAATGATATATACTCTTTACTGAGCCCTTTGAATCACTTGAAAATGATTTTCAAACAACAATTATGCAATTTGAAACATAAATACCTTTTTCATTTTTAAGAGCTTGATTTTGGGCTTGTCGATATGGCAGACCTTTAAACTGTTGTATCTTTGTGATTTCAACCTCCTAGTGTCTGAAATCTTTTCTTGAGGTAGCTCTTTGTGTCTTATTTCCAAACCCAAAGTTAGACTGAGATTGGACTCTTCAAGGTAAATTTATGCCAAATTTCTCATGATGACCTGATTATGAACTGATTTGGTATAGCGAACTTGTACATGATACCAAATGTCAGTGTTTTCACATTTGGCTCTAAAACTCGTACTAAAAAAACTAAAGTTTGTGCAATTTCATTCACATTTTAAGGAATTCAAATCTGATGCTCGAAGATAAATTTATGATGATTTTCCCCATGACACATGTTTGAGACTGAACTCTAGAGCATACAAAAAAACTAACTTCCTTAGACCATATTTCTGAAATTATAGCAAACCAAGGTATGGAATTTTAATCAAACGTTCATAAATATGTTTCCTGCACATGGTAAAAATTTCATTGTTTGAATCTTCACAAATAAAACATTATAGCAACAATTCAATGATAACTAGTTTGAAGCATCAAAACCCTAATATCAAGAGCTTTGATACCATATGATATGCATCCAAATAAAATAATACAAAAACATAAGAAAATATAGATCGATGACTTGCTAATAAGTCACTTCGAAGGGAAAACATACTTTTACATCACATACGTGAACAATTCTTCGATGATTAAAATGACAATACCTCCTTAGTATATATAGGAGTCTAAAGGGTCAAAATATAATTAGGGCCTACATAACAATAATAATGTGTTGTCGCAGCTACAACACCCTCCAAAATTTCACTACATTCAAATTTTAGAGCCTAATTAACCATCATATCTAGTGTTTCTTTGGTCTTTGAGTGTTGTTTCAAGTTATTCTATATGTTTCAAGTGTTCTTGATCATCATGATGTGTTGTCGCATTGATTAGAACATATCTAGTGCATTTCATGGTCGTAACACCTTTTCTTGCTATAAATTGACACTTTTGGTTGCAGTTGCACACACTTTGTTTTTTGTACTTTGGGGATGTATGTAAAGTGGCAATTTGATTTCTATTAATCACTGTTAAATCTTTCCTAAGTTTTCTTGATGAGTTGGTATGTGTCGCACATGATTTTGTGTCTAAACGCATTTTGTTTGCACCTTGTTCTATCTTCTAGACTAAGGAAAATATTATTTGCATAGTGAACCCATTAAGGCAAGGAGCACATGAGCGCACTCTTAAGCCTTGATCAGGAATTCTTCATTTCTTCGAAGTGCACCCTGGGCTCTCCAAGAATGCATAACACACACATCAGAATCTTTCCCCTTCCTTGTTCTCAACTACACCCTTAAAGAACTAAGTCTTCCTTTAAGTGCACTTATTCGAATCGAAGGGTTGTTCCCTCCTTGAACACATGAATGCACCCCAAAGAGCCAAATCTTAACTCCTTCAACCTTCATCAATGTGCCTTGTGCCCTCTGTGCCTCTTTGAGCACATGAGCGCACCTTGAAGCTGTGAAGCCCATCCTTTTTCCTTCAACATTGTGCCATGTTCCCTCCTTTTCCTTCGTGATCACACCCTGACGCTCTGAAGCCTTTCATTTCAACCTTAATCTCTACGCCCTACACACTCATTGTCTCCCTTGAGTGCACAATGCAATTGGGAAGCCCAAAGCCTCATCCTTCGTCATTTAGACATGCACCCTGCACCTTCCCTTGAATTTATCTCTTCTCTTGAGCACATGAGCGCATCTCGAAGCCCTAAAGCTTCCTCTCTTTAGCCCTTCAGCCTTTAGAAGTGTGCCCTTCCACCTAGCAGCTCTCCTTGCTCCTCCCAAGTGCACTATTGAGACATTAACATAAAATTTGCATGAAACATGTTAGTATAGGAGATTTTACAGGTTTATTGTTGCTTGCCATGAGTGATTGTAGTTACAAGTATTCGAGAACAATATGGAAAACATGCATGAAGAAGATCAGGCAATGAAGGAAGATAAAGGAAGCAACAAAGAACAAAGAACACATTGAATTCTTGATGATCAAAGCACCCTAACGACTCCATAAGGTCAAAGACCCTTTGGAGGGTGAAGACATCAACAATCAGAAGCCGCATGCAAGAGAAAATAAATGAGTGGCATCCATGCCACCCATTGAGTAAAGTCCATGTCATCAGTCACTATGAGTCCCAGTCATCAATGATAGTGACTTTGGCACGTCCTCATCAGATGATGATGTGGAAATTATGATATAATGATGTAATCATTGTGAAGATAAAGAAGTGGAAGTCCAAGAGTCATGTATGGACAAAAGAGACATGTATAAAAGTCCAAAGGACATGTTATAGCAAGAGTCATGTAATTTCAAAAGTCATTTGGAAGTCCAAAGGTCCTAAAATCCCAAATGTCATTAGAAGTTGGAAATCCAAGATTCATGAGGATACAAAAGGTCATGCCTCGAGATATAAAAGGATCCTCAGTTCTAAAGCAAAGGAATTTTAACCTTGGATTCTCCCATAGGCATTAGAGAGATACATATAATACTTTTGGAGAGAAATTGGTGGCTCTAATGCTCCACTATTGGAGCTATTGGTGTTCATTATAATTATGTAGCTTGGAACTTTTTCTTAATAATTGAAGCCTTTTGGCCAACACATTTTCATGCGTGGATTGTGGATGCTTTAAGACTATTATTCTAATATTTGAAATTCATGTTGGCTTTCACATGTACTGGAGTAGTTGAACTATTTCATTGACTTAGGTGCTTAACTTATTGGAAATATGTTGTAATGATTTAATTATCGTGGCATCTATGTGAACTATTTCACTTGATGTTCAATTATTATTTCTTATATGTGCATGTGTCCATTTTATTAGTACTATTATGTTTCTTTTAGAGACTCACTTTCTCTCCCTCACAGTGAAAGAACCTTGATACATCGACAATTGAACATTCCACAAGGCACACTTTCTTGCTTATTCAAAAGTACAAGTGCACTTCTCTCTCATGCTAACTACTTCAGCCAAGAAATATCTTTAAGTAAACGGCAGTCAAGACGTATTTCCAAATGGGACTCCTACACCGAACGGTGTGAGGTCTAATTGGGACCTCATATATGGGATATCCCCTATATGTTGGCGATAGCCATCACCATCAACATTTTGACGCTAGAAGAAGGGAAGCCATAATTTTATGGTTGATAAATCTACACATCCTAATCATTCATCTTCTAGACATGGCAGTGATATTTTGAGCACCAATCCAACTCATATTCCCAAAGTAGGAGGATCTTCTAAGCCTGGTCCGTATTTGGCTTACGAGGTTACCTACGAACAACTTCGGGTGATTCGACCTATAACTCATCGGTTTGCAAAAGCTATCATTTTACTCCTTGTTGCTCATAATCTTCCGCATCATCCTAATAAGAAATAAACAACTTGTATTGGTGTATTGGTTGCATCAATGGAAGATTTGGTTTTTACCACTCTTGAGGAATTAGCAAAGTCTTTAGAAGGCACAATTTATAAAGAGCCACTTCCACCCAATCATGAAGAGTACGAGGAAGACTTTGTTCTTTCTGATGAAGAAAAACAGAAATTTATTTTGATTTTAACGACAATTTAAACAGTGAAGGAGAAGGCTTGTTAGATTCTAAAAATTAGGAGGAACCAAGGGATGAAGACATGGTCGATCAAGACCTAGATTGGATGGCCCAAGGGCCTCTTAATCTTCTAAATAACCTTCATTAAATACCCAAACATTCATAGAATTTGTTATCAAAGTTTGATCCAGACAAGAAGACTAAGGTAGAAGATCATATTGATGATTTCTACATGCATCTACGGAAGTTAGAGTTACGGTACAATGATGTTTCTTCAACTAGCAAGGTGTTCAACCGGTTGATTGTAGGTTAGTAATGCACATAGCTTTTTAATGACTAATGACATGACAGAATCATCTTGTCCTTCTACTGATTTTTTTTTTTGAGTTCTAATTCCAGCATTGTTATTTCAATCAGTTTTGTTTTGCTCATTTACTTTCCTGCAATTTAGATATCATATTGCTTAACTTGTTCATGATTGCTTCCCATAAGGTAGATTGAGCTGAAGGGTAAAGGATCAAAAGAGTTGAAGTAGTGTGATTAGTTTCCTTTATGCAATTTAATTTCTTGCAATTTAGATATCATATTGCTTAACTTGTTCATGATTGCTTCCCATAAGGTAAATTGAGCTGAAGGGTAAAGGATCAGAAGAGTTGAAGTAGTGTGATTAGTTTCCTTTATGCAATTTAATTTCTTGCAATTTAGATATCATATTGCTTAACTTGTTCATGATTTCTTCCCATAAGGTAGATTGAGCTGAAGGGTAAAGAATCAGAAGAGTTGAAGTATTGTGATGAATTAGTTGCTTTGCTTTCAGTCTTTGAGTTGCTTTAAGTTCAATTTTTACTTTCTTTTTCATACAGCAGCAAGGATACTGGGTTTTATAGTCACTAGCTCATTGATTGGTTGTTGCATTCCATTTTGATTGAAGTAGCTGCATATTTACACTTTTGTTCAAGTACTAATTCCATCAATAACATGTTTTAAAATCTTTTGAAGTGCTAAGTTTTGGAAGTTACCATTAGGGACATAGGCCTTGTCTTGAAATCTCTATCCATACTTGTCCTTTAAAAGTATTCTTAAGACCTTAGAATAGGATTTCCATTTGCATTAGACACTTTAGGAAACCAACAAAAACAAAAACCCAAAACAAAATAAAATCTATAAAACAACGAAGTAAGAAAAAGGTTAACTAAGCACATATGGTGCACCACACTTCATCAGTTTACGATACCCGGATTGATAATTTATGTAGAGCAATTTAAGACGTTAAATTGACTAGACAATAGTTTAGGAAATTTAAAGTTTATTACCAACTTCTCATCCAAAGAAAAACGACATATTGCATGAACAACAACAAATTTGGATGCATACATTTTCATTAAGAATTCATTGTTATTGGATTTTTCCTCAAAGGAAAAATTTGTACTACATAATGAAGACATGCAACTATTTATGAACCCTACAATGTTCCCATGAGTTCGTGGAAAATTGTCAATGTATAAGAGGTTCTTCCTGTTAAAGTTTCTAAAATCATAACCATTCATGCACATACTACGATGGAAATGATAATGTTGTATTTAATTATTCAAGTAATTTGACCAACTATAAAGAGGACCACAAAATAGCATAAGTGATACTGATTTTCTGGGACGAATAGATACATATGAAAGGATAAACAATCCAATATTTGAAACATTTATTTTAGATTTGGAAATCATATAATTATTACTACTAAAGGAGAATTGTATTCCAACATTGTGCACAAGCATCGAGGGATAAGGACGCAACTTACAATGTGTGATTGTAATAAGTTTAGTGTTTACTTTGCAAATGGATAGGAAGATGGAATTCATCGCTGCCTTTCAACAATTGAATCGACTTTCGTGTATACTTGGACCTTTTTTTCTCCCTATTTGTACAAATTTTTGGACCTCCTAATAAAGATGTTTTGGGTAGTATAGGTATCATAGGCTCACTAGAACTCTCAGTCAACTAAATATAAGGAGATGGGTTAGTCAATTTATGATGAAAATTAGTTGATTTGGATTTCAAATTTTCATAAAAGAAGCACATGAAAGTGTTCCTATGTGTCTTTTATACATTGCCTACTGGATTCTTGATTGCCTATGGGACAATGTGAAATGTTGAGTTTTCTCCTTCAAACCTTTACATTTTCAAAAACCACTTACTAAAGGGGTGTCATAAAAGAGATCTAGTTCACACTGTAATATTATAAACCAGGGTTGATTATTAGAAGATGGCATGCTATAATTGACAGGGTAAAACAACTACCCATTTTTGTCAAACATCTAGTTGTAGTATATTTCTCCTTACACAAGTTTGAAACATTTTTGGATTGGTGGAATATATTTCACATCTAAACTTGCTCCTGAATCATGATCCTGTAAAATTCAATGAACAATCATTCAAGTGCACATGCATAAGTAGTATAAATTCAATTAGATAAATGTATCACAAATAAAATCTAGACTTAATACAAATGGTCAAGAAGAACTTGAAAGACTTTCACACGTTTCTTTAAATACTTATAATGAACCACATATGTTGGTTCAAAACGTCGATAAAACAAATACTTATGTGATGAACACGAAAAAAAATTCTACATACATAAATAACCGTAGAAGTTTTAATTCTGAAAAGATATGGGATTAGTTAGACTTTGAAAAATTGACCATTTGATATTATAACATTTTTTCCCTACATTTTAACCAAAATATCATATATTAAATTCTTAATAGAAAGTTTGGGAAGCACAAATCAATGAAACTTCAAACAAAATTATTAATGACTTTTAAAAGTAATCAGTGCTCATAATTATTTTGTGATTCCCTGATGCTTCTGTATAAAACCAAAGCACCAATGCACAATTTGTGATACACACCAATGAGAAACCTCCATTTTTACCTCTACATAGCAAAACCTTTGCAGAATATTATTTGCATAGGTTTTCATTGTAGCTTTTCATTTGAATACTATAAGGGTGATTTTTTTTTACGTAAAAGGAAGTTTTAAAAAAATCATTAATACGCCGAAATATAAAATAAAAAAATGATTGAGAATTTCATTGTTTTAAAATGTATGTATTGATAAATGAAAATATAATACTTGTTTCATTCTTTTACCAAATAATTATAGGAAATATTTGTGTAAGAGGGACTTACCAATAAAGACTCTGCAGTGGGTAGATTTTTTTTGAATATCCAAATATGTAGGGAATAAATCACATATAGATTTTTAGAATAATTCTTGATCATCTTAATCTTTCCCATATTTGATGTACTGCATTTTCAAAATGCTAAAAGGGTTTCATAATTACTTTTAATATTGGAAGCTCCAGCTTTTTGGTTGATTCAGTTGATTTCTCTCTCTATATTTCACAGGAATATTTTTTTTCTTTACAAGCAATAGATTTGTATAGGTTTTTTAATTTGTACATGGGACATTTGATATCGAATGCAATGGGAACACTCATTTCATTAGATCCCAAACCTTATTGTATCAATTTTTTTTAGTAAAAACATTTTCACGGTTAATGGTGCTTACTATACGGTAATAAAGTAGTGGTGCATAAGTCTCTGTCAACAATAGTTCTTATTATTAGTCCCTGCCCTCAGGCATGGACTATAGTAATCGTTCGCCGCTAATATAGCATTAGTTGACCTGCTATTTGTCCCTGGTCATCAGCAATTACCCAAAGTTTTATTCCCGAGCCTGCTTTTTGATCTTATTTAGCCTCTTTCCAAAAAACCCAAGCTACATGCCGAAAACCAAAGCTGATGTGAGGCAAAAAGCATAGGTTATAGGAGGAGTACAGGTAATTACAACAAGCTGTTGTTCACTCGTGCATGAAGTAATGCTAGCATTAATCCTCTAGCATTTAATGTTAGAGATTAATACCACTGCTATTGTATGTACCCTGCTACAGCACGCTGTATGCTTGCCACCTCATCTAGCACCGCCGTACACCTGCAAGCTCATGCGCCATCGTTACATGTACGCCTGCCACGGTATTTTGCTCATTGTGGCTTCTATAGTACCTAAGCTCATCGGCCCTGCGCTCCAGGCATAAATAAATGAAAGGGTAAGACTCGTTCCCTCCGATCAACCTGGGGCTGGCTATTAATGTAAGCATTCTTCCTTCGTGACAACCTGTCGCCTGCGCAGGGAAGCTTTGACGTACAGTTCTCAGGCGGCATAGCTCCACCATAGGTCAGTTAGTACCAACAGTGTGCTTCCTTCTGTCTATGGAATGCTTTTGTATCAGATGACAAGCTGCACATGAATCAGCAGTAAATTTATGAATTAACAGTAAATTTATATCTTTATTTTGATGCTAGATTTTAGAAATATATAATCTCACACTGTGATTGCAGAATTTTTGATTGCAGATTCTAGAAAGATCGAATCCATGACAAACTGTAAGTTTTCCTTATCTAGATAGCAGATTCTAGAAATATCTTCTTGATTACAGATTCTAAAAATATCTGATACATGATAATAATTATCTTTATCTCGAATACAAATTCCATAAATTTCTAACCCATTTTCAGAAATTTCTAAAGGACAGGAAATTGGGGCTAAATGGCAACAAAGGAGATAAAAGGGAGATAAATGACTCACCGAATTGCACAGACGCAACAAAAACAGAGTGTGTTTCCTTCGATGGTTGCTTCTTCAACTAGCAGCTCTCGCCTCCAACGCCGAGACAAGATCCCTCCACTTTGGAAGTATCTAGCCAAAGCCGGGTCGCCTCAAAATGTCAAACTTTCCGGCAAAAGAAGGGGTTGCCGGAACCATTTGTGCGCCACCGCCAGTCGCTGAACTGGGCATAGCCATTGCTCGTTTTCGTTTTCACTTTTTTTCTTCAAAGCTTGTGGCACAAGCTGTTCGACCAGCGAACAGAGTGAAGCACAGTACCAGGTTCCGCCTGTGTCTGCTCCATTTCCTTCTATCAACTGGGCGCGAATAGATTCTAGAGACGGTTCGCAATGTGGTTGGATCGCATGTCTCATCTCTTTCAGTCACTGTTCTAAGATTGTTAGCTAAAACGATGCGTCCATCCTAAACGTCAGCAAACACCTGGAAACTAAATCCTTGTAAATCAAACCTCCGCTTCTATGAATCCAACATTTTCAATCAATCAAACAGATGTCGCCATTGATTTGCAAATATTGAATCAAAAGAAAGCTAAATTGGACTCCCGACACGCAGGAAAAAATTCAAAAACATAAAAATCTATGAACAAAATAGAGCAGAGCGCCTTAAAATCGCGAGTTACACAGCAAATCTATGTAGTCTTTAACCATTTACGATGCAGAAACTCTTCAAATATCATTCAATTGCGAACATTTAAACAAAACCCCTGATCGGCAAATGCAAAGAAATACAATAATCGGAGTTTCTCAGAGCAAGAAAGAAGGCGATTCGGGGCCAAATTCTATACCGTGAAAATCAATGAAGCTCCGGCGCTTAAAAAGAGACCAAATCTGGACGAAATTGAGCGAAATTCAGATCTACTGGGATAAAAATCTGCACCAAAGAAGCTCGCGAGCCTTGTCTCTGCGGCAACGCGGCTTCGAGGTTACGGATGGATCCAAATCTTTATGTATACCGCTGCAACGTTCAAAACCTCGAAATGACCGGAAAAGATTGACGGGAAGGAAAAGTTCCGCAACGTGCGAGGCGTAGTTACTCGAAGCTCGATCGAACGTTTGTTGATCAGTTTTTGTAAATTTCTTTGATCCCACCCCTTCTCCAAGAAATTGGAAGATTAGGTCTGTACGCGCATCGAGTGTTTGCTAAAAGTGCTTACAACCGTCATAGAACTTACGAAGACAACGCAAATGTCACTTGCTCGCGAAGCTTAAAGCTATATTGACAACTGTTCACAATACATGGAAAGGGATGAATGTAGTTCACCTGCGCGTTAGAATTCGTGGCGTTGGAATATAGATTCTCTCGCGCGCCCATATACTTATATATGTGAGACCATAATATAGCTTGGGGCATATGTATGTATCTTATGCCTTCAAAGGGAGTAATGTCATGTGTCAGGCTAAAGACATGAGCATATGTGTGCCATGACCACGATATAACCCAAACAATGGACATTCATTTCTGGGAACTAAATACTATGTTTTACTGTCAGCAATGGGAACAAGAGCTCCGAAACAAATATTATCAAAACCTCTGGCTTCAGACGTTGTCGTGTATATCGTTGTGCCCCCATCGACCAATCTCAGAAGCAACCCTCCGGAGTTGAAGAACTAAGTTTCAACCCATCGCCTTAATTATGTTGGTATTAGTTAGGAATATGCTTATTGTACGCTATTTCTCACGAGTTTACTAACTTATGAATATTTATATAGTATTCAAATTTCAAAGCATAGATATCAAAGTACATATAAGTATAATCAATGCATGTTATTTCATGCCACTTGTAATGTCGCGCCCATGTCAAGTCGAAGCTCTTGCTAAGTCAATGTCTGTTCGTGTTTTTTCATGGATCATTCTCTTGGGAAGAAAACTTGTTGTGTACAGTTTCCTCAGAGAATTGATAGTATTGATCGATGCAGTTCGATAAATTGATAACAAAATTCATTTAAGAATGCAATTTTGCTACATCATGAATTTTATCTTGTTTGGATCACTAGTCCAGGTGCACGGGATTCACTTCCTATTTTCCATCAAGCTATAACAACATTCTACTCTGATCTATAACACCCAAGAAAATCCATTAAAATCAAACACATCATTAAAATCTATGTGGGTATTTTTGTTTAAAAGGACAGTTAATTCAGGCACGATGGAAATAATTATCTCCGCATGGAATTCTGTATGCTGATCGTTACAAAATCATCATGACCGAGTGGGATTTTCAAGAACATTTTTTGGATACCGAATACCATGCAACTCTCATATCCAACATAATTCTATTTAGCCTGTGACGATATATGCCTTTTCAACAATGATAATTATTATCCTCGATAATTATTATTATCGTGTAACCAAACTTTTTCTTTGATGTAACCATTGAACACCGCCGAAAATGTACTCTTATATGCATTTGTGCATTTTCATATATTTAATTAAAAATTTAATAACATACGTGTTTATTAATTGACATCTTTTCATAACAGGCATGAGCATAATTTAAGCATGGAAGCAACTCGTTTTCACTGTGGTTTGCTTGGAAGGTCCACAGTTTCTGCTTACAAAATTTCAAGCTCAAACTCAGTTCATTGTTTTATGCCATTGACTATATATTGATATGTGTTTTCCTCTACTTTGTAGTGCGTAATAGACAGGCTCAACTTCACGCAGGGACTCGCTGCGTCGCAGCTCCCCTTGTTTTAAAATGTAGATAATAATGTTTTTTAATATTAATAACATTATGTTTTAAACTTTTTCAAGATTCTGACAATGTATCAAATACAATAATGAAGAACTAGTGTGCCCACTCTTTGCATCGAGAGACACATTCTATAGTCCAGTATGATCCCGATGTGTAAATGTCACGTCCTCAAAAAATAATAAAAATAATTTTTACTAATGTTAGCCAAAACATTAGCTTGAATCTTAAATTATATATAACGATTTAAACTTATTAATGGACCAAGATTAATTATTAAAAGATAAGTATGTATTATTATATATAATTTGAATGGGAATAAATTATCGCATGCGTTTAATAGTTATTTTATCATATGTATGAATTTGAATGGATCATAAAAATACCTTAATAATAAAAAAAATACCACATTAAAATTCCAAATTAGGAAAAAATTTAAACATCTTTACTCTTTACTAAAGCCAATACCATCTCCTAAATCAAAGGAAAGAGGTTAATTGAACACAAAGAATAAAAAATCCTACTCCAAAATCTTGTTAGAAAATCAGAAAGGCAGAAAGATTTTCTTATACTTGATAATTACTTGTGATGTTCTTGACTTCTTATTAATTTTTCTTTATATCTTCTTTCTTTAGTTCATCAAGCAATTACCAAAGTGAAAGAACATAAAACAATGGACACCATATATAGGCACTATGCCAAGGAAAAACCCTTCTCGAGGGTAAAATACAGTCAATATTCTCTTCCGTTCAATAGTATTCATTTAGACTCTTCACACTAGACAAAGACCAAAACTTCCCTCCACACCAAGTCAGCCTCCCAGATCTTCAACCTATTTTAAACCAACTTCGACTATGTGGCGGCGTTCAGCTTCAGGTAACTTCCGGCATCAGCAAAACTTGGAAGACTTCGATCTCCTAAACTAGGGCACCAAACAAAGAGAGAGAGAGGCACAAAAATTTCACTTTTCTTCTTCTCCTTAGACTCCACCCAACTCGCACTTCCTTTAGCTTCCTTAGACCCACTTCACACTTCTCTAGATTCCTTAGAGATGTTGAACTAGCTTGAGATGAGATGCTCCAAATGAATTCACCTTTCTTCTATCTATAGGCTTCAAGGGAGGTCAAATTAATGTCCTTAGGCTGACTTGATCTCTTCTAGGTCAACTTGGTGTGGAGAATACATAAATTACATTTGACTCAATACTAAACCTTTTTATATGATTCAAAAGCCCAAGAACGGCCTCTTTAAAAGTATAATGACTCTATCGACTTAGAATAAATCCTAGAATTCCTCAATAGGGACTTTGACCTAAAACATGATGACCCAAGCATAAAACCCATGCTTTAATAAGTCATAATAATAATTATTTTTATTATTTTCTTTATTCTTTTGACAACTACATTACAAGATGACTCAAATACATTAAATGAAGACCGAACCTAGTAACATTTTTCAACACTCCCTCTTAACTAGGGAGGTATTCATAATATACAAATACAATGGAAGATCTCAAACTCTATGAATAATGAATAATTTTAGGCACCACAATGCCATAGACTAGATTCCTCACCAGGGAATTCTATCCATTGGTCTCTCATCAATTTAGGCACTGCAATGCCATGGACTAGATTCCTCATTAGGGAAATCTATCCATTAGTCTCTCAACAATTTAGGCACCGCAATGCCACGGACTAGATTCCTAACCAGGGAAATCTATCCAGGTGGCAATAAGATGGACTCAAGATTTCAGCCTCTCTAGGTACCATCAGGCTTACTTGCTAACCATCAACCCAGAAATTGAGGTGTGTATCAGAGCTCAATGACCAACGCCACCTTTCCGACTCCGGGACCTAGACATCAACACAAAGTGTCAGACAGATGTCCTCCCAAACAATGCTTCACTAACAAAGCCTCAACACCCCTTTATCCAGCAAATCAAGGACCACAAATCTCTCCCAATCAAATTGATCGGTAACAAGCATGTTATCAAAAACATTCGAGAGATTTACTTATACAAACACAACCCCAATCAATAATATACTATCACATGTACATAATCAAATATAAAACTTCAGGATATTTCAGACAATAGATGTTTCTTCTCAGCACATTTGGACTATCAACCGAATATTTGACAGAAGATTACTTAATCATACACTTTCCTTTCCTACTTCACATGCAGCAACATATCCTTCATTCTCCAATCCAAACTATGCTATGCCCTCCCTCTCAACTAGGGAGCTTTCCTATATCTAGGCTCCCTCTTAATCTAGGGAGATAAACTTCTTTACTTCGACATCAGAGAATCTTTTGCGGCTTCCAACCATTTCATCATATTAGTCATCGTCCACATTATGTTTATCAATGAAAATCTTCACCATATTGAAGATTGTGTACCTGCATAACTTTGATAGTAAATACAACCAAATCTATAGAAGCATGAAGTTAGCCATATCAAAATTATGGAATCATTTCAACCTTATATATCAGATACCAAAAAAAACAAGAGACACATACTCTTTCAACATCTCACTGGAGACTTAGTCATAAACCCTATACTACTTCATAACAACCTTCATTACATCTAGTGTTTCAATGTTTCTTCTGAAGGTATGACATACCTTTCCTCATAGAAAACCCTAGAAACAATTCAAACAAATATATATCAACAAATCATCTAACAACTTTCAGAATTCATATGTTAGACTTCCCAATAGTGTTTCAGTTGTAGCAGCTACAACCACCCTCCAAAATTTTGCCTTAGCTTTGTTTTGGAGCCTCCCTGCCAACCATCTTCGCAGCATGTCTTGTATTGTCAAGTATATAGGCTTCATTAGTTTTTCAGCAGCTTGTTAGCCTCTGCATGATAATTTACTTCACTACCCTCACAGGTTTCCATTCTAGACTTAAGCCAATTGTTGGCTAAGCAGCTCCCTCAGAAAATTGTGCAATTCTGGAGGGGAACTAGCCTTCCCTCTAGAAATTGCACAAATCTGTTGGGCAGCCTGCTGGGCCCAGAAATTGCGCAATGCAGTTATACAACCTTCCTTGGGAAAATTGCGCAATCTGGCCCAACTCAGCGTAGAAATTGCATAATTCTGGGTAGTAGTCACCTTCTCCTCCCAGAAATTATGGAATCCCTCTAGGACAACCAGCCCAACTCCTCCAAGAAATTGTGCAAAATTCTCTCTTAGTTAAGAAAGTTGTTGCATGTGCCTTAAGGTTGACCGGTTCCACCCTGGACCTAGCGAACTTGACTTGCATGCATGGGCTACTTTTTCCTGAAATAGCAAAAATCAACATGAAAAAAGCATCCCTAGATTTTAGGGATCTATTTTTAGTAGTTGGAGGTGACATGCAAAGATCATTTTAGAAACTTTCCTCCAAGTGTCGCTTTTTCCTAGATTTGTGGCATGTATGTCATATTCCTCAAACTTATTTATTCAACACTTCAGAGCTCATTCTTCACATCGATCTTGGAGCTCTGACATCCCACAACACATCCAAGAGTCTTCGACACATCCAACTCAGCTATTTCCAGGTAAGTCCACTTTACTTGTCTTTTGCAACATTTCTATTGCTTTTTGTGTTTTGGCTTGTGTGAGTGTTGTCTGCTTGATTTCTATGAATGCTTGTTGTCATTTTCATGCATGTTAGCATGTACAAGCACCGTTTCAGTTTTTGTTTGCATCTCACTGCTATCGCATGCATGACACTGTTTTGCACGAACGGTCACCGATTTGGTGACTCGTTTCACACACATGCATGTTTTTCCATTTTCTGAATCTTGCATTCGTTGTTTGCATGCATGATCATTCACTCCTTCTTACACTCAGTCTCACCATGCATTCACATCTTCATATGCTTTCAGTCGCCCGTCGGCGGGTCTGGGAAACCTTGGCCCAGACTCTACCTTGCCCGGACAAAATTGCGCAATTATGAGAGGGAAGGCTCTGCCTTCCTCCCAGAAAATGCACAAATCTAGCCAGACAGTTTCCTCCAGACTTGCTTTGCACAATTCTAAGAGGCAGTGTATGCTGGCCCAGAAAATTGCACAATGCAGTCCCTAGGTATGCATGAATTGCCTGCTGAAATTGTGCATTGCGTAATATTAGCACCTAGCAGGCTAGTCTAGATTGTGCATTGTGATATTCCAGCAATAAACCAGCCTCCTGATAGTCCAGGCTGCCTTTTGCACATTTATGGTAGTCAGTCTCCTGGCCTCCCATAAAAAATTGCACAATCCTTTCCATCAATATCCCGGTATGTTGCATGTCAATCCTCAAGTTTCCTTTGGTTTCAATTAATAGATTTCTTGCCATACATGTCGCCATGTATTCAAGTATAGCAGGTGTTCATCCGTCTCTTATCAGTTCAGGATCAATGGCCTCCAAGAGAGTAGGGTCAAAGGACACCGATGGAAGCACAACTAGAGAAGCAATTGAGCGAGTGTCTATGAGTTTGCCGATTTACTAAGACACCAAGTTAATCGTAGAAAAGACATCAAGCTAGAATGGTAGGAGATCAATGATGCATTCTTAGGCACATTTGGAGAAGATATTGAAGATCACAGAGTCTATGTGAACATTCACAAGTCCCACTTGTACTGGATTGCATGAAGGTATCCCGTGTTTCCATGCGCGGACATGATACATTGGATCATCTTGCACACTTATCCCAAGACGATGGTATTGAGTAGTATCAGCGGGATGGAGATTGCTACCTTCAGGGCATAAACTATGAATAGATGTACCGCTTTCCGAAGTTATTGATCACCATGGAGACACCCTTCAGCATACCCAGTAGCAATGCCAGCTCCAGGGATATCTTGAAGAACTGGGTGAAGGAGTTAGCCAAATTCAGGATGACACGCAACCAAATTTACAAGATGAAGATACTATGGAAGGTGTATCTGTACTTGGTCATCTTTTCATGTCGCTTGTGCGGCCAAGAGAGCACGAAGACCTTCCCGCAGAGTTGGGTGTGTTGGACCAAATGGCCAATGAAGGAAAAACATGAAACTAGTCTGACATCTTGGCTCACAAGCTGAAGGAACGGGTAATGAGAGCTCGGTAGCCGCCCAAAGGTCAGAAAGAAGAAATCTACATGTCTCCTTACATCTTGGATGCAATCTATGCCCATCAGGAATTCCCATGCTTGAAGTGGGCATGTACATCAGCGGAAACCTCTGTGAACACTTATTGCAAATTGTTTTCCGAATGTAGCTTCTGCGGAGTCATCACATAGTTGTCAGACCATTTTTTCACCCCAGTGTACAAGATGATATTTGAGCAGGAGCCATCTTGTATGTCGAAGGCAACAATAGAGGCACTGATTGACATAGCATATTGGTATGCCTCACCTTTTGGCACCTTCATACAAATGTACAGCACGGAGAAGCCTCCACATGTTTTACCAAAGTTTTCCATGGACAAGCTCATCATGTAAGAAGTGTCGTACCACATCTCGCTAGGACTGTCAGCTAGACTGCATCAAAAGAAGAAGGTACCCTGGCCCACTCTTCTGTTGCAGATTGAGTTTTACGAGATACATAATCTCAAGCATGCGGATGTTGAGACAGAAGAGTTTAAAATATTTACCTTCGGCACCAGAATATTTAATCTGTACGACCCACATTGGTTTGTGAAGGATCACTATGCAATAATGCAATTCCCTTAGATACAAGGGCATGTCATTGGGCTGAAGAAGACCCATGGAGATATTGTCACAACTTCTCTAGGCCCAATGAACCAATCAACATCGTTGTGGAATGGTTAGTGAAGCAACATCTAGGAGAGCACCAGTAGCAGCGGCAACAGAGGGAAACATACCGGCACACAACAAAGGCAAGAGGAATATTTTCGATAGTGTAGAGGTGGAACAAAGCTGCAAGTTCAGAGTAGACCCACTTGTGGAGGGAGGAGATTTGGAGATAGAGGCAAAGAGGCAACAACACGACAAGAGGACCGCGCAAAGGAAGAGAGATAAACAGAGGATGGAGGAAACGGTGAAGGAGTTGCAAGAGTTGAATGAGAAACTCCGGAAGGAACAAGAGCTGCACAAGTAGGAGAAGAAAGTGCAGCAGGGACAGACACAGCAGGGGGAACAACATGCACAAATTGATGAAACTGTGCCCATACAGGTAGTAGACTCATCCGAGCAGCTGGAACAAAGCAGATAGGGTGAGTAGTCGTAGGAGCAGGACTTCGCTCAAGAGATTGAACGAGTACTTGAGAAGATGGATACGAAGATGGAACAACCAGAGTTAGAGCAAGACATCGACCACATGCCTTACCACTAAGAGTTCGATCCACCAGCTTCACCAAATCTGAAAGCAGAACAAGTCTTGAGCGACCAAGGAGATATTGAGATCCTTGGAGACAATCCGGAAGAGGAGATACACAACATATCATTCGACGAGTCACAACATAGAGTTATTAAATCGGGCCGAGTGTATACTCTAGATGTCAACACATCTCCTACGCAGTTTGGGGAATGAGTGATCATATCTAATGTTCGCAAGCATCCAGCAGCATTGGCCAATGCTACTAGAGCATATGTCGAAGCCACTAGCTCGAGTGTTCGCTTCTTGATAGTAGAGAATGAGCGAATGGATAAGGAGTTACATACAGCCAAGTAGGGAGTAAAACTGGTTACAAAATCCGCCCGAGCAGAGTTGAAGAAGGCGATACTGGATGAAGTATTGTCCCTTGAGACAGTCATGCGAGCATTGTATTCTAGATTTGGCACTGTGCACAAGGCAGTTGTCCATCTCAATGGTTGGTAGCAGCGTTGCACTAGGAGAGCACGTATCTTGTCAAACTTGCATACTGTTGTCGACCACATGAAAACATTGACAATGAGATACAAGGGATCCCCATTACACTTGTCTAAGATGATGAAGCCCATGGTGATTAAGTTGAAGGAACGCATCCGAAGTCAGATCCGTAACTATGGAGAAATTTCGGAACTCATCACTAGATTGTAGGCTTCCCATGCACTGGTGTTCAGAAGCATGGATGTTGCTATGCACGAACATGCGATCCCATGTATTGGGACACTCACCGAGGCAAATAAAAAGGGTCAAGTCCGACAGGAGCTGGACTTGTACTTTGACGAGTTGATGCGCATAGCCACTAGCGCAGACTTGGCGATCAATGCAGACACCACGCATTAGTATGTCGTTGGTCCAATCGCACTCAAGACAATGATGTGAATGTTATTAGATGAGTTGAACAGAGGAGCCAAAGTAGTGTACCTGGATGCAACAGAGGCAAGAGTTTGTTCCCAAAAAGATTTCATCACAGAGGACACAAACACCATCGCGGACTACCAAGCTTAGCAGCAGTTCACCACCATTAACCATCATGAGGATGTCGAAGAGTTGGTCTTCCTACAATTGTCCAATTCATAGTGATGTATTGCATGGCTTACTCAAGCCTATTTTGTCTCACATGGGTAAATGTGTAGTTTGTATGTAACATTTTGTAAAGTGGAAGTTCAAGTATCGATAGTCGAATGTAACAGTCATAGAGTAGTTGAAGAGTCATGAGGGTAGGTGAACAGTCACAAAGGGAAATTTCAAGGGTCATCCCACCCCTTGCTATATATAGTAGCTCATAACTCATTGTATATCCTTCTGGTCAGCCAAGCTTCCAATAGGGGTATCTTAGAAAAATCTTGGAGAGTATTGTAATGAACTTTGGCTTCTCCACAGTGCAGAACTAGTACATATCTTTGGAGGAGCAGACGACAGTGACTGTAACATTCTTTTATCAGGATTAGTGGTTGTTCATTATTGTATTCTATGATTGGAACTTTCACTTATTAATATAACAGAGCCAACATGTTTCATGCATATGTTTTTATTGTATTTCAGTTAACTTGTTTACTCTGATGATATATGTATTTGTTTGCTTACGCATGTATGTATAGACTCTTTCTGTATATGTATGTATGAATCTTACTAAAATGTGTTGTTGGTTTAACCATCACTTTGGATTTTTGGTTCACCTTCCTTCTAGTTTGTGATTCATCTTTGCTCGTGTGTTCTCTTTCAAGCTGCATGTTTACACAGGTTTCTAAGGGGCGCACTCATTCCACCTTCCATGTGTTAGAACCATTCATGAACCTTCCTTGTCTTACTGAGCATGTCACACCATTTCTACCAACAAGGACATATTACTTGCCTCTGCACACCATTGTGATCAATGCGATACCATACGACCCACTGTTGGGACTCCTACACCAAACGGTCTGAGGCATAGTAAAACCCAACTTCACAAATATCAATAAGGGTTAGACATACAACAAACTTGATTAAACTAGGGTGATCAGAACAGTCACTCTCATGGTGACCCTTCTTATGGCATTGATAGCATTCTACCTTGGACATGTCAACTTTCTTCCTTGGTCCTTTCGATTTCTTTCCTTTATGTTGAGCAATGTAGGCATTTGAAACATCTTCAGAATTGGAAACTAATGAGATCCTCAATTCTTCCTGATTGCAAGCAGTCCATAGTTCTTCAAAAGTGGGAGCTTCCTTCCAACTGTTAAGTCCTGTAGCAAATGCACCCCAAGAAGGTGGCAAACCTAATAGAGCAGTGATCACAAGTTCTTTGTCTGGAACAATTTCATCAATGGCCAAAAGATCATCCTTGATTCTTGTTATATTCACAAAGAAGTAAGCTATTGTGTCTTCTTTAGTCATCTTTGTGGTCCTTAGCTCATTTTTCAAACTTGTTACTTTACCAATGTTCTTAATAGTGAATAAATTTGTCAAGTCTTCATACATTTCCTAAGCATGATTGATGTTGGATATGAATGGGACAAGTTTGTCCTTTATTCCTTCGACCATTAGAGTCATGGTCACAAACTCTAGTTCCCTGAACTTTACTTTTTCAGCATCATTGGATTCTTCTGTATGCTTCTTTACTTTTCCTTTAACCAAGTCTAGAACCTTGTTATTTTTAAGGATGAGGTCAATCCTCTTTTTCCAAGACCTATAGTTAGAGGCTCCTTCAAGTTTTCTCTCTCCCTTGATTGTGTTAGACATTGTCTTTGAAGATGGTAGACTTCTTCCCTTGAATAAACCTTTTGAATGATTCCTTGATCAAGTGCATGAGACTGATTTTTTTTTTCTTTATTCACCAAAGCTTTGAAACCATGTTATAAAATCAGAAAGGAAGAAACATTTTCTTATACTTGATAATTACTTATGATTTTCTTGGCTTCTTATTAAGTTTACTTTATATATCCTTTATTTAGTTCATCAAGAAAATACCATATCAAAATCACATAAAACAATGGACACCAGATATAGGCACTATGCTAGGGAAAAACCCTCCTCAAGGAGAAAACCTAGTCAAAATTCTCTTCCTTTCAATATTATTATTTGAGACTCTTCACCCTAGACAAATACCAAATCTTCCCTCCACGCCAAGTTAGCCTCCTAGATATTTTACCTCTTTTCTAGCAACTTTGACTATGTAGCAACTTTCAGCATCAGCAAAACTTGGAAGACTTCGATCTCCCAAACTAGGGCACAAAACGGAGAGAGAGAGAGGCACCAAAATTTCATTTTTATTCTTCTCCTTAGACTCCACCCAGCTAGCACTTCCTTTGGATTTCTTATACCCACTTCGCACTTCTTTGGCTTCCTTAGAGATATCGAACTAGCTTGATATGAGATGCTCCAAGTGAATTTGACTTGCTTCTATTTATAGGCTTGAAGGGAGGTATAATTGATGTCCTTAGGTCAACTTGATTTCATCTAGTCCGAATTGGTGTTGAGAATACATAAATTACATTTGACTCAATACTAAACCTTTTTGTATGATTCAAAAGCCCGAGAAGGGTCTCTTTAAAAGTACAATGACTCTATTGACTTAGAATAAATCCTAGAAGTCCTCAATGGGGACTCTGACCTAAAACATGATGACCCAAGCATGAAACCCATGCTTTAATAAGTCATAATAATAATAATACTAATTCTTTTCTTTATTCGTTTGACAAGAACATTACAAGATGACTCAAATACATTAAATGAAGACCGAACCTAGTTACATTTTTCAACAAATATTTTAATATTTCTTTTAATTAAATATTGAAAATGAATCCTTAAAGGGAAAAACCATATCCTATAGATATATTAAAATCTTTAAAGACATAAATATTCCCAAATCAAATTTATAATATTTAAAAATATTAATTTGACGTAGTTTTATTAACAATTTTGTTATCATGCCATGTAAAACACATCATTAAATCTAATATTAATATTATTAAATTTAATAACTTTGGATTAATGCAATATTAAATATAATATGACATTTAATTTTTTATATTATATATATATTAACTCTAGATATATATAAAGGGGAGAAAAATTACATAAAGTGATAGAGGTGGAGAGATGGAGGGAGTGACAAGGGATAGATGGAGATAAAATGAAGTAGAGGGGAGAGGAGGAATGAAGAGAGAGAGAGGGAGGGGGGGAGAGAAGGGTAAGAGAGAGATAGGGAGACAAAAATATGGAGGTGTGAGAGAGGGGGAGAGAGTAACAAGGTTGGAGGGTAGAGAGAGAGTCAAAGAGATGGGGGGAGAGAGAGGGAGGTAGGAGAGAAAAGGAGAGAGGGGAAGGACTGGAGAGAGGACTTGAGAGAGAGGGGGAGAGAGGTAAGGATGGATAGGGAGGGATGGAGAGAAGGGAGGGATGGAGAGAGAGTGTGTATGTTTTGGGGTGAGATAGAGAGAAAAAGAAGGAGAGATGGAAGGAATTGGGAAGAGAATGAGAGAGAAGGAGAGAGGGATGGAGATAGTGACAAAGTTATAGGGTGTAGAGAGAGAGGGGAGGAGAAATAGATGGAGGTGAGAGAGAAAGGGAGAGAGGGAGAACGTGAGAGAGAGAACGAGAGAGGGAGGGAAAGAGAGATGGAGTTGGAGGGAAAGAGAGAGGGAGGTAAGAAGAAAGAAATAGAGAGAGAAAAGTGGAGAGAGAGAGGGAGTGACAAGGGAGATAGAGAGAGAGGGAGAGAGGAGAGAAGGAGGGAAGAGGGATAGAAGGGGGGAGAGAGTGAAGGGGAGGAGAGAAGGAGAGGAAGAGGGAGGGAGAGATATATAGATATGGAGAAAGATTGTGCATGTTTTTGGGGTGATATAGAGAGATAAAACAGAGGCATAGGGAGATAGAGATATAGATGGAAGGTGAAGAGAGAGAGATAGAGAGAGGGAGGGAGAGATAGGTAGATATGGAGAGAGAAAGTGTGTGTGTTTGGGGAGGTGAGATAGAGAGACAAAGGAGATATATATATATATATATATATATATATATATATATATATATATATATATATATAGTGGAGTGGGGAGAGAGGGAAGAAGATTTATTACACTATATGCATTGATTTCAGTGTAGATGATGATTTATAATCCTATTTTATTTGTTGCACTAGATGTGTTGATTTATGTGTAGATGTTGATTTCTAATTATATTTTATTGCTTACACTAGATGTATTGATTTAAGTTTAGATGTTTATTTCTAATTGGTGTGCTCCAGTATTGCAGCAATAATGCTGCAACTCCTGGGACTCCCTTCTTTACTTTTATCAACCCGGTAGTTCGTAACAAACTTGGAAGCGACGATGTTGTATGCACAAGTACTAGCTCTTGCCATAGTTGTCACTTGGTCAGCTGGCACAAGTCCGCTAGGGGCTTAAGCCAACTTCTATGAGCTCTTAGAAGAAGCTTTTTAACTGATGGATGAAAGCTAAATCAAAGGAAGCTAATCTTCTTGTGGAAAGAAACTGAAAGCCAAAAAGTAACACAAACCCTAGCAAACCCTAATTTTACCAGCTAGTCCTACTGATGCAAAGGAAAGAATGCAAACTACTAGAAGGAATGCCATTACTTCTATGAAGGTAAAATACATGTGTCTAGACTACCTCTACCTGAAAAAACATCTTTTTGTATTTTTGAATAAGTTATTAGAATTATCATGCATGTGCTTTTGACTGGCTTTTTACTGTGCAGGGGTGGATCAAGGAGGAGAAATGCTTGGAAAAGGTTGGGATGGTTTAGAGAGGGTATAAGGAGTCCCTAACACCCTTTTAGAGAGTTTCACAAAGTTTGGCCATCAAGAAACCTCATTTGTGAGCTTCTACAGGAAGTCTGCAGGGGTTCTACAGGATGTTCAGAGATTTCTACAGGATGTTCAAAAATTTCTACAGGATGTTTAAAAAGTGGATTTTAGAGGATGGGTGAGTGAGGGAAGATGCATGAATGGATAGGGAGGTAGGATGGGGGCCTGGAGTGACCCAGGGACTGGTGGATGGAGTGGTGAAAGGGTGTAGAAGGCTTACTTGGCTTCAAGACGGCTAAGACAAAGATGGAGCAAGAAGGTAGGGTTACGTGGGCAAAAGGACAGGTGTGAGACGAGGAACCTAGCTAGGAGATGGAATAGCTGGCTTTAATGAAGCTTAGGTAGATGAGAGAGTGGTAGAGATGCCCTGCACGGTGTACATTCAACCGAATCAACAAAATCCTGCAAATAATCAAAGTCCTAGCTAATCTAATCTAACTGTCAGTGAGACGAATGAAAAACAGCTTTATTTGGAAAGAAAACCATGTACATCAATCATGCAAAGAAACATTTCAGAGATCTAAACCCATAACTAACTTCTGCAAATGGAAACAATACACTAAGGATTGCATGGTCAATCAAACTAGTGTTTTTGTTGGGGCGACATTGTTTCTTCAATTCCAGCCCCTGATGCAATAAGGATGAGGTGAAACTGAGAGTGTTGTTGACCATTTTCTTGGAGCTTTATCTGTTATCATCCTACCAATCTATTTTAAACATCTGAAGCAATTCTATTCATAACCAGTGACCTATTTAAACAACACAACTAAATCTTCCCAACAGAAATACGCTTCAAATGCATAAAAGGAAAACAACGATGCATAAAGGAAAGGTAACAGTACAAAGAAGGAAGCCCTAGGCTCTCAGGTTGGGCCCAACCACGAGAGCTATGGATCCTATAGAAAACTCAAAGTTGATATAAAATCGGACTGCTTCTCATTATCAAAAAATAGTCATAAGTCAAGAGTTATGCCAAAATGGCTACAAGAGAACAAAGTAAAGCTAGCAGCACTGTAGTGCAAAATATGCAATGGTTTCAAAAGTCCCTCACGAAGGCTGAGGCCTTAACATTTATACACCACGAGGGCCCTAGCTGGCCTCCTAAATCTATGGGACTTGGCTGCCCAAACTGTGAGTAGATAGCTCCTTCCAAAATCTGCTTGGCTGCCTTCTAGATCCGGTTTTGGTGGCCTTTGGAGCTCGGAGTTGGGGGTGAAGATCCCGAGGAAGGCTATTTAATGCCATAGACAACCCCCCTACGAATCCTCACCCCAAGCTTGGCTATCTTCTAGCCCATGATTGCTCGGTTTTGCTCCAACATGTGTCAAAAAAACCTGAAATGAGCACGTGTTAGCCACCTAGGAAGAGTGACTACCCTTATTCGTACAAATGACATAAACATACTGAAAAATAATGCATAAGCTATGAAAAATGAAGGATTGAACAAGGATAATTAGGCCAAATGAGCCCAACAAGTTACCAAATCTGGGGCTCATCACTAATCCTATTTGATTGCTTACTCTAGATGCATTGATTTCAACATAGATGGTGATTTCTAATCCTATTTGATTTCTTGCACTATATGCATTGATTTTAGTGTAGATGTTCATTTCTAATTATATTTGATTTGTTGCACTATATGAATTGATTTCAGCGTAGATGGTGATTTCTAATCCTATTTGATTGCTTGCACTATATGCATTGATTTTAGTGTAGATGTTGATTTCTAATTATATTTGATTTGTTGCACTATATGAATTGATTACATTGTATATGTTGGTGTCTAATCTTATTTGATTGTTTGAATTATGTGCATTAATTTCAGTGTAGATGTTGTTTTCTAATCCTATTTGATTACTTGCATTAGATGGATTAGATGTTATAGATTTGAGGCTTCTGTGATCAACATTTTTTGTATTGATGTCTTCCGGAGTTATCGCATTCATTTTTTATTGTATCGACGTTTCGAACCAACCTCCGTGGTTCATCATCAGGATTAGATGTGTGAAAAAGTCAGATAATGATAGGGCAATAAATAGAGGAAAGGTTGGGATGATAATGTGAGGAGCTAATAGGTTTGATAATATAATTATCAAACCTGTTAGCTCCTCACCTTACCATCCAAACCTTTCCTCTATTTATTGCCCTATAATTGTCTGACTTTTTCACACATCTGATCCTGATTATGAACCATGGAGGTTGGTTTGAAACGTCGATACAATAAAAAATGAATGCAATAACTCCATAGGATTAGATGTTGTTAATCTTGAGACTATAAATTATTTATAAAAAAAAAAAAAACCAAGATTAGATGGAGGGGGGAGGAGGGGAGAAGATTTCTTGCACTAGGTGCATTGATTTCAGTGTAGATGATTATTTCTAATCCTATTTGATTATTTGCACTAGATGCATTGATTTCAATGTAGATGTTGATTTCTAATTATATTTGATTGATTGTACTAGCTGCATTGATTTTAGTGTAGATGTGGATTTCTAATCCTATTTGACTGTTTGCACTAGATGCATGGATTTTAGTGTAGATGTGGATTTCTAATCCTATTTGATGGCTTGCACTAGATGCATTGATTTTAGTGTAGATGTTGATTTCTAATCTCATTTGATTGCTTGCATTAGATGCATTGATTTTAGTGTAGATGTTTCTAATCATATTTGATTGTTTGCATTAGATGCATTAGATGTTGTTAATCTTGAGGTTGTAGATTATTAAAAAAAAATCAAGATATATTTAGTAATATGTAGAGGGACACTATTAAGAAATAATTAGTTGTCAAAAGTTGTGATGCCTAGAATTAAAATGAAAAAGATGTGCAGAATCAATCCTCCTGCAAAGTGCAAATTAATCTTTGACAAGATTGTCTCCCTTCTTCATCACCAACTAATTACTAATAGACAATTACATATATTCAAAATTACTAATAAATAATTTCATACAACAATGTATTAAAAATATTTATAAGAGGAAAATATATATTTATGGATATGAAAACAAATCAAAATATTCTTGAAGGAGATGTGATAATTTTTTGGAGAAACAAACAATGTAAATATTTTATAAATCTAGCCACTCAATAAAAAATTCCAAAAATACATTATTTCTTGACTTTGAAAAATAGACTGTAGAAAAATAAATAAATAAAATTAAAAATTAAAATAAATGAATAAAAAAAAAAATCATCAAAATATTCTTGAAGAAAATAAATGATTTCAAACATTAAAAAAGAAACAAATTATTTAAAGAGTAATCTTGATGCAATATATTATTAAAGCTACTCTTCAAGATATATTTTGTAATACTTGGAGGAACACTATTTAGAATTAATTAGTTGTCAAAAGTTGTGATACCTAAAATTAAATGAAATAGATGTGCAGTATCAATCTTCTTGCAAACTATTGACAAGATTGTCTCATTTATCCATCACCAACTAATTACTAATAAAAAATTACATACACATATCAAAATATAACACAACAATTGTAACATTCATAAACATTACCATCCAAATCCAAACGCACAAACCACTCAATGCATCCAACCATAGATGTACAAACCATTCAATGCAAGCAACGCAGACTAAATTAAAGAAGAGAATGTTATGGTCATGCCAAGCAAAGAAAACCTAATGTGAATTTTGAATTTTATCTCAAACTTATACATAATAATGATAATCTAAAAATGTGACATTGTTTCCCTCAGCTGGAACCATCTTAGATCCATCTAATGATGGATCTATCATGCGCCAAGAGGTATCAAATCCCTCAAGGTGCAAACCTTTCTTCGAGTTATACACACTAAAAACAAGTTTTGCACCTTGAGGGATTTGATCCCCCTCGAGGCATGATAGATCCAATGTTAGATGGATCTAAGTTGATTATAGAACACTTTGTGAATTTCACAATTTGTAAACAAAATGTTTTCAATTTCACACGTCATAGTAATCATATATTTGTGTGTGTGTGTGTATTTCAACTGCAATCATATATATATTTTTCTTATATGCATTGTAATCTTATTTTGTAAAAAATATTTCATGATTTCTATATATAATTATTCTTGGTATTTTGTTGATAGAAGAGGATTGATAGAAGTTTAAGGAAAAAAACTCAGTGTAGTGACCTTGATGATAGCTCATCCCAATAAGGGAACAAAGCAAACTATTTAAATTTTATAAAAAAATTAATATATTTGAATTATTTGTAGGTCTAAATTAATGATATGCATTGGTTAATGCATGTCATACAAAGCAAAAACTTGAAGAAGCTTGATAATATTGTTTGCAACTTTAGTGCAAAAGAGTGTAACAACTTTATAGAAATGTTGCAACGAGAGGAATTAAGTGGATCAAAACCTGATGAACATGAAGTTTTACTTTGACTTTTTTTTTCTAAAAATGAATTTCTTAACATTAGTCACTAATATGTTTAAAACATTATTTTTGATATTTTTTTAAATGTTGTGCGGGGATCAATAGTGAGAGAACCAAATATCATTCTAAGAAGATGGAGCTTATGAAAGATGTAAATGATGATGACTTGGTCCTTAGTTCATCTGGAGTGGTTCTAGAAGTTAATGAGAAAGGGAATATATTTTACCAAAATATGAGGAATATAGTGGAAATAATGTAGAGAAGTACCTTCTATTTACTGTACAAAATACAATCCACTAAATCCAAGAACCAATCTATCATAAACTATAGGAAGTATTTCTAGAGCAATGGTCAATGAGATTTGTGAGACTTAAAAAAAAAAAAACATTAGAATGAAAAAAAGAGATCATTTAAAACATATCATTACTGCACATGTTTTCTATAAGATGTTCTAAAAATTACCAGATAATTTTTATTTATTTTTTATATTTACTTTCATGTCAATGAAAAAAAGGATTGTGCTTTAAGTTTTTCTGGAAGATTATAAAAATTCAAAGACAAATGAAGCCTAATGCGTGCTAGTAGGCATGTCCAAAGGAATGTCTAATAAGATTGTAAAAGAAATGAACATAATTGCATCGCAAAAGGAGTCATCCCAACAACAAAACTGTTATGAAACCAGTTCACAAAAAGATAGAAAAGTAGATGAGCGCCTTAGAAATATGTTAGGTCTCTATAATACTAGTGATTACCCCATTACTATTGTAGTTGTATCCCTTATTAATATTTTTGTGCCCCTTTTGTCCCTATATTGTTATTACTGTGCCCCATAGAATCACTCTATTGTTATTTTTGTGGCTTTATATTATTATTGTTAGGTCAGCTAGGTTATATTGTGACTCCTTAGACTCCTATATATAGAAAGGAGGTTTTGTCATTTGAATCATACAAGAATTGTTCATTTATGTAATGTAAAGGAGGTTTCCCCCTCGAAGAGGCTAAATTCTAAGGCGTTGATCTATCTTTTCTATCTTTTTTGAGCTAGTTTCATAACATTTGGTATAAGAGCTTTGGATTCTAGGGTTTCGCTGCTCCAAATAGGTCATCGTGGCATTTTTGTTATAGCTTTTTCTATGGCGTTTCAGAAGCTAAAAAAAAACCCATTTGAGACGAAATTTCACTGAACCTTGGTTCCGAATTTCAGAGCGTTTCGCACTATATCTGCAGAGATATGATCTGAGGAAGTTGGTATTTTTGCAGACTCCTGAATACATTCCAAACAGGTGACCTGGGGAAAATCGTCATAACTTTCTCTCTGAGCATCGAATTGAAATATCGTTAGAAGGTATAGAAATAGCACGGACTTTATTTTCTTGTATATATGTTTCAGAGCAAAAGGTTGAAACAGTGACTCGTGGCACGTCATACAAGTTTGCTCTACTAAACTAGTCTATAATCAGGTCACTGTGGGAGATTTGGCCTAACTCTTCCCTAGAGAATCCAATTTGGATCAGACTGGTGGCATTGGAAAGAGGATGCAGAGGGCTACTGCAGGTCGCAATTTCAGAACTAGATGATCCGAAATTATAGAGATACATCAGATTCAATATCCAGCTCCTACAAAGTGAAAAAAGGTGTGTAGGTTTTTTTAAATTTTTACATAAGCTTGGTTTGAAAAATTAGTTGAAGGAATTCAAAGGGCGTAGTAAAGCATTATTACCGGTAATTTATGCCTCGAGGAAAGAAAATGCAAACACCTAGTAAGCAACCTGAAAGCTCTAGCATGACTCATGAAGAAGATTAAGAAATGCAACATGATATATCAAAATTACAAGACCAAGTGCAACAAGTGTCACTTGCACAAAAAGTAACGGAATCTAAGATGGATGGTTTAAAGAAAGATGTATAAGCTAAGATGGATGGTTTAAAGAAAGGGGTAGAAGTTAAGACGAATTGTTTAAAGAAAGGCGTAGAAGCTAAGATGAATGACGTGGAAGCTAAGATGGACGATTTGAAGACAGGCATGGAAGATTTGAAGACAGATTTGACAAAGTTTCTACAAGAAATGCTTACTAATGGTGAAAGGGTAGTAAAGGAAACTCATGATGAGAACAAAAGAAATGTTAATCATGATTTCATAGACTCTAATGTTGGACCGAAGACCCACCATATTCCAAAAATCGATTTGAGGAAGTTTGATGGCAAGGACCCCGCAACATGGATATTACAGATGTAGCAATTTTTCGATCTCAATAACGTGCAAAACACACAAAAGGTACATATTGCAACTTTATATTTATAACCAAATCAGTTTGTATGGTATCAATGGCTTTTCTCTCGTAAACAAATTATCAAATGGGTAATTTTTACGGAAGAATTGACAGCACATTATGAGGATACAAAAAGCAACACTTTTTTTAGCCAATTGATAAGTCTCAAACAAAAGGGTTCAATAATGGAGCACATTGAGGAGTTCCAAAAATTGAACATAAGGTAAAAAATATTCCAGAGGAGCATAGGATTGATGTCTTCATAGGGACTTTAAAGGATAATATCCAACATGATGTTTGCCTTTGGGAACCTGATTCATTAGAGAAGGCATTCAGGTTAGCAAGAAAAATGAAAAGCAAAATTATGGCAACCAGGAAGCATAACACTCACAACTATAAAGATGGAAGTGTTGTTGCCCCTAGTCTTCCACAACCTATAAGGTTGACACCACAACAATTGGAAGAAAAAAGAGCAAAAGGGTTTTGTTACAGTTGTGATAGCAAATACACTAAAGGTCATAAGTGTGCTGACAAGAAATTATTCTACATAGATTGTGAAGAGGAAGAAGAAAAGGAGAAAGAAAGGTCAAAATAAGAGGATATACTCCAGGAACAAAGCCTAGATAAAGAAGAAATGAATTCGACCATATCTTGTAATGAAGTGGATGGAATTACCACTCCTTAAACCATCAAGATAGAAGGACAAATCAAGAAGAAAAAGGTAATAGTGTTGATTGATTCAGGAAGTACCCAAAATTTTATTCATTGTAACATAACAAGAGAATTGAATTTCTTCCTATATCCAACACCAGAGTGTCAAGTGATGGTTGCAGATGGAGGAACAATAAATTGCTTTGGAAAGTGCCATAATATCAAGCTATCCATGGGAGAATATGTATTGACTAGCCCAATGCTTTCCATTCCAATGGGAGGTACTGATGTTGTACTAGGAGTCCAATGGCTACAATCCTTGGGTATAATAGCTTTTAATTTTCAAGAACTTTTCATGAAATTTTCTGCGGAAGGAAAGGAAGTTGAATTAAGGGGTATTGTAGGGAAACCGGGAAAGATAATTAGCTCTAACGATATGACAAAGCTTCTAAAAAAGGAACAAAGAGGTGTAATTGCACAATTATGTTCGCTAGATGTTTCCACATCAGAATCATCTATTTCTCCGAATCTCTAAAAGTATTGGACAATCATTCCAAGGTATTTGAGACTCCCAAAGGTCTCCCACCTATTCGTGATCATGATCATGCTATTCATCTGATTCTAGGAAGTGTTCCTCCAAACATCAGGCCGTACAGATATCCCTATGCCCAAAAGAGTGAAACTGAACGTATGGTTGCAGAAATGCTAGAGGCTGGTATAATTCAACCTAGTCAAAGTTCTTTCTATGCTCCAGTAGTATTGGTGCACAAGAAGGATGGATCATGGTGCATGTGTCCGGATTATAGGGAGCGCAACAAGCTCACTATTAAAGATAAGTTTCCCATTCCGGTCATTGATGAATTACTAGATGAATTGCATGGATCAATTTACTTCACCAAGTTGGATCTTCGTTCAGGATATCATCAAATCAGAATGAAGACTGAAGACATTCCAAAAATAACATTTAGAACTCATGAGGGTCATTATGAATTTTTGGTCATGCCTTTTGGCCTTACCAATGCACCTTCTACATTTCAAGGTTTGATGAATTCCATTTTCAAACCCACCCTTAGAAAATTTGTGTTATTATTTTTGATGATATACTAATCTACAGCAAGTCTTGGAAGGATCATGTTGAACATGTTGACAGGGTGCTACAACTATTGGACGAGAAACAATTATATGCAAAAATATCCAAACGTTTCTTTGGAGTACAAGAGGTGGAATATCTGGGTCATATTATATCTCATGAAGCAGTTAAGGTAGACCCTAGAAAAATTAAAGCCATTAAGGAATGGAAAATCCCCACGTCCATAAAGCATCTGCAAGGATTTCTCGGGTTGACAGGGTATTATCACAAGTTTGATAAGAAATATGAGAGAATAGCAGCACCTCTAACAACATTATTGAAAAAAGATGCATTTTCATGGACTCCAGAAGCAACAAAGGCCTTCGAACATCTTAAAGAGGCAATGTGCCAAGCACTGGTCTTAGCTACACCAGACTTCACAAAAACCTTTATTGTGGAATGTAATGCTTCAGGAAATGGAATTGGTGTTGTTTTAATGCAAGATGAAAGACCCATTGCTTTTGAAATTCTTCCAATCAAGGGAAAGTTTTTACACAAAGCTATTTATGAGAAGGAAATGTTGGCAATACTACATGCACTTATGAAATGGCAACCCTACCTAATGGGAAGACACTTCAAGGTAAAAACAGATCATGATAGCCTTAAATACTTTTTAAAACAAAGGTTATCCTCTGAAGAGCAACAAAAGTGGGTCACAAAGATGTTGGGTTCTAACTTTGAAATCATCTACAAAAAAGGGAAGAAAAATGTGGTGGCAGATGCACTCTCAATAAAGGATGAGGATGTGGAAGCATTGTTGTGCGCCATTTCTATTATCCAACCATATTGTATAAATGAAGCAAGGGAGGAATGAAAGAATGATGAAGAAGTGTGGGCACTTATTCAAAATTTACAACAAGATTCTAGTACATCTGATACATTTAGCTGGAAAAATGATTCATTATGGTACAAAGATCTCTTATACCTCTGTAAGAATTCCCAACTCAAACAAAAGATTCTTATGGAATTGCACACTTCTCCCTTAGGAGGGAACTCAAGATTTTTAAAAACTTACCACAGGGTTAAGAAGGAATTTTTTTGGGATGGCCTTAAATCAGATATTCAAAAGTTTGTGGCAGAATGTTTGGTTTGCCAACAAAATAAATTTGAAACAATTAAGACCCCAGGTCTATTACAACCTTTATCCATTCCAAGCCAACGTTGAGAGGAGGTTTCAATGGATTTTATCACAGGTTTACCCAAGTCTGAGGGAAAGAGTGTCATCATGGTGGTAGCTTACAAACTTACCGAGTATGCGCACTTTTTTGCATTATCACATCCATTTAAAGCTAGTACAGTTTCTACTGCATTTATGGAAACAATTCAAAAGCTACATGGAAACCCAAAGATTGTTGTAAGTGACAGAGATCCAATTTTCACTAGAAATTTTTGGACAAAATTATTTTCTTGTCTTGGTACTCAATTAGCTCATAGCTCATCTTATCATCTTCAATCTGATGAGAAAACTGAGATAGTAAACAAATGTTTGGAAGGATATCTTCGTTGCTTTGTATCTAATAAACAGACACAATAGGTCAAATGGTTGCCTCTGGCTGAATGGTGGTATAACACTTCCTTCCATATAGAAACAAAAATGACCCCATTTATGGCACTTTATGGATATCAACCACCATCCATCACATCATATTCAAGAGAAAATTCTAAGGTTCAAGCAATGTAACATCACATCAAACATCAACAACAAGTCCTCCCACTCTTAAAGTATAACCTTGTGTTGGCACAGAATAGAATGAAACAATAGGCAAATCAACATCGCAGTGAAAGAAGTTTTGATGTAGGTGATTGGGTATTCCTACGGCTACAACCATATAAACAAATGTCCCTCAAGCAAGCTAAGAAGGATAATAAATTATCACCAAAGTATTATGGTCCGTACAAGGTGTTGCAAAATATTGGTACTATGGCATACAAATTGGAGTTTCATGCAGTTTCTCGAATGCACCCGGTTTTCCATGTTTCATGTTTAAAGAAGGTTATAATCAAAAAGCTCCCAGTTCAAACAATATTGCCAGAACTTGACAAGGAAGGAAAAATTATATTGGAACCGGAAGCAGTCACAGAAACAAGAACTCGACAGCTACAAAATCGATCAATTTTGGAGTATCTCATCAAGTGGAAGAACTTATCCGTTAAAGATTCCACATGGGAGGATGAGAATTTTATACAGAAGCATCTAGAACTACTCAAGCGTTGAGGACAACACTTTTTCTAAAGGAGAGGGGCATGTTAGGTCCCTATAATACTAGTGATTACCCCATTACTATTGTAGTTGTATCCCTTATTAATATTGTTGTGCCCCTATTGTCCCCATATTGTTATTACTGTGCCCCATAGAATCCCTCTATCGTTATTTTTGTGGCTTTATATTATTATTGTTAGCTCATCTGGGTTATAGTGTGACTCCTTAGACTCCTATATATAGAAAAGAGGTTTAGTCATTTGAATCATCCAAGAATTGTTCATTTATGTAATGTAAAGGAGGTTGCCCCCTCAAAGAGGCTGAATTCTAAGGCGTTGATCTATCTTTTCTATCTTTTTGTGAGCTGGTTTCATAATAAAATAAGCCTCTTCAAGGGGGAAGCCTCCTTTACATTACACAAATGAACAATTCTTGGATGATTCAAATGACAAAATCTCCTTTCTATATATAGGAGTCTAAGCCGTCACAATATAACCCAACCGACCTAACAATAATAATATAAAAGCACAAAAATAACAATAGAGGGATTCTATGGGGCACAATAATAACAATATTGGGACAATAGGGGCACAACAATAACAATAAGGGATACAACGACAATAGTAATGGGGGAATCACTAGTATTATAGGGACCTAACATGCCCCTCTCCTTCAAAAAAGTGTTGTCCCCAATTCTTGAGTAGTTCTGGATGCTTTTGTATAAAATTATCATCTTCCCATGTGGAATCTTCAATGGGTAAGCTCTTTCACTTAATGAGATACTCTGAAATTGATCGATTTCGTAGCTATCGAGTTCTTGTTTCTTTGATTGCTTCAGGTTCCAATATGATTTTTCCTTCCTCATCAAGTTCTGGAAATATTGTTTGAACTGGAATCTTGTCACCTATAACCTTATTTAAGCATGAAACATGGAAAACTGGATGCACTCGGGAAGCTACAGGATGCTCCAATTTGTATGCCATAGTACCTATCTTTTGCAACACCTTGTATAGACCATAATACTTTGGTGATAATTTATTATCCTTCTTAACTTGCTTGAGGGACATTTGTTTATATGGTTGTAGCTGTAGGAATACCCATTCACCTACATCAAAACTTCTTTCGCTACAATGTTGATTTGCTTATTGTTTCATTCTATTCTGTGCTAAGGTGAGGTTATCCTTTAAGAGTTGGAGAAATTGTTGTTGATGCTCGATGTGATCTTCCACTGCTTGAAACTTAGAATTTTCTCTTAAATATGATGTGAAGGATGGTGGATGATATCCATAAAGTGCCATAAATGGGGTCATTTTTTTCAGTATGCAAGGAAGTGTTATATCACCATTCAGCCAGAGGCAACCATTTGACCCATTGTGCCTATTCATCAGATACAAAACAACAAAGATATCCTTCCAAACATTTGTTTACTATCTCAGTTTTCCCATCAAATTGAGGATGATAAGATGAGCTATGATCTAACGAGTACCAAGACAAGAAAATAATTTTGTCCAAAAATTTCCAATGAAAATGGGATCTCTATCACTTACAATAATCTTTGGGTTTCCATGTAGCTTTTGAATTGTTTCCATAAATGCAGTAGAAACTGTACCCTCTTTAAATGGATGAGATAATGCACAAAAGTGTGCATACTTGGTAACTCTGTCAACTACCACCATGATAACACTCTTTCCTTCATAATTGGGTAAACCTATGATAAAATCCATTGAAACCTCCTCCCAACGTTGGCTTGGAATGGATAAAGGTTTTAATAGTCATGGGGTCTTAATTGTTTCAACTTTATTTTGTTGGCAAACCAAACATTCCGCCACAAACTTTTGAATATCCAATTTAAGGCCATCCCAAAAAAAACCTTATTAACCATGTGGTAGGTATCCCGAGTGCCCTCCTAAGGAAGAGGTGTGCAATTCCCTAAGAATATTTTGTTTGAGTTGGGAATTCTTACATAGGTATAACCGATCCTTGTACCATAACGAATCATTTTTCCAGCTAAATGTATCAGATGTACTGGGATCTTGTTGTATCTTTTCAATGAGTGCCCACACTTCCTCGTCATTCTTCCATTCATGCCTTGCTTCATTTATCCAATCTGGTTGGATAATAGAAATGGTGCAAAGAAATGCTTCCACATCATCATCCCTTCTTGAGAGTGCATTTGCCACAACATTTTGCTTCCCTTTTTTAGAGATGATTTCAAAGTCATAACCCAACATTTTTGTGACCCATTTTTGCTGCTCTTCTGAAGATAATCTTTGATCTAAAAAGTATTTAAGACTATCATGATCTGTTTTTACCTTGAAGTGTTTTCCCATTAGGTAGGGTCGACATTTCTTAAGTGCAGGTAGTATTACCAACATTTCCTTCTCATAAATAGCTTTTTGTAAATACTTTCCTTTGTTTGGATGACTTTCGAAAGCAATGGGTATTTCTTCTTGCATTAAAATAGCACCAATTCCATTTCCTGAGGCATCACATTCCACAATAAAGGTTTTTGTGAAGTTCGGTGTAGCTAAGGATGGTGCTTGGCACATTTCCTCTTTAAGATGTTCAAAGGCCTTCGTTGCTTCTAGAATCCATGAAAATGCATCTTTCTTCGATAATGTTGTTAGAGGTGCTACTATCCTCCCATAATTCTTAACAAACTTGCGATAATACCCTGTCAACCCGAGAAATCCTCGTAGATGCTTTATGGATGTGGGGATTTTCCATTCCTTAATGGTTTTAATTTTTCTAGGGTCTACCTTAACACTTTCATGAGATACAATATGACTAAGATATTCCACCTCTTGTACTCCAAAGAAACATTTGGAGATTTTTGCATATAATTGTTTCTCCTCCAATAGTTTGAGTACCATGTCAACATGTTGGACATGATCCTTCCAGGATTTGTTGTAGATTAGTATATCATCAAAAAATACTAACACAAATTTTCTAAGGAAGGGTTTTAAAATGGAATTCATTAAACCTTGAAATGTAGAAGGTGCATTAGTAAGGGCAAAAGGCATGATCAAAATTTCATAATGACCCTCATGAGTTCTAAATGTTGTTTTTGGAATGTCTTTAGTCTTCATTCTGATTTGATGATATCCTAAACGAAGATCCAACTTGGTTAAGTAAATTGATCCATGCAATTCATCCAATAATTCATCAATGACAGGAATGGGAATTTATCTTTAATAGTGAGCTTGTTGAGCTCCCTATAATCTAGACACATGTGCCATGATCCATCCTTCTTGTGAACCAATACTACTGGAGTAGAGGAAGAACTTTGACTAGGTTGAATTATACCATCCTTTAGCATTTCTGCAACCATACGTTTAATTTCACTCTGTTGGACATAGGGATATTTGTAAGGCCTGATGTTTGGAGGAACACTTCCTGGAATCAAATTAATAGCATGATCATGATCATGAATAGGTGGGAGGCCTTTGGGAGTCTCAAATACCTTGGAATGATTGTCCAAGACTTTTTGGAGATCTAGAGAAATGGATGATTTCGATGTGGGAACCTCTAGTGAACATAATTGTGCAATTATGCCTCATTGTTCTTTCTTTAGAAGCTTTGTCATTCCATTAGAGTTGATTATCTTTCTTGGTTTCCTTGCGATACCCCTTAATTCTACTTCCTTTCCTTTTGAAGAGGATTTCATGAAAATTTCTTGAAAATTAAAAGCTATTGTACCCAAGGATTGTAGCCATTGGACTTCTAGTACAACATCAACACCACCCATTGGAATGGAAAGCATTGGGCTATTCAATACATATTCTCCCATGGATAGCTTGATATTATGGCACTTTCCTAAGCAATTTATGGTTCCTCCACTTGAAACCATCACTTGATACTCTGGTGTTGGATATAGGAAGCAATTCAATTCCTTGGCTATCTTACAATGAATAAAATTATGGGTACTTCCCGAATCAATCAACACTATTACCTTTTTCTTCTTGATATGCCCTTCTATCTTGATAGTTTGAGGAGTGGTAATTCTAGCCAATGCATTACAAGATATGGTCGGATTCATTTCTTCTTTTTCTATGGTTTGTTCCTGGTGTACATATTCTTCTTTTGACATTTCTTTTTCCTTTTCTTCCTCCTCTTCACAATCTACGTAAAATAATTTCTTCTCTGCACATTTATGACCTTTAGTGTATTTGCTATCACAACTGTAACAAAGCCCTTTTGCTATTTTTTCTTCCAATTGTTGTGGTGTCAGCCTTGTAGGTTGTGGATGGCTAGGGGCAGTAACACTTCCATCTTTATGATTGTAAGTGGTAGGCTTCCTTGTTGCCATAATTTTTCTTTCCATTTTTCTTTCCAACCTAAATGCCTTCTACAATGAATCTGGTTCCCAAAGGTGAACCTCATGTTGGATGTTATCTTTTAAATTCCATATGAACACATCAATCCTATGCTCCTCTGGAATATCTTTTACCCTTATATTCAATTTTTGGAAGTCCCCAATGTGCTCCATCATTGAACCCTTTTGTTTGAGATTTATCAATTGGCTAAAAAAAGTGTTGCTTTTTGTATCCTCATAATATGCTATCATTTCATCCGTAAAAATAGCCCAAATGACAATTTATTTACGAGAGCAAAGCCATCGATACCATAAAAACTGATTTGGTTCCAAATATAAAGTTGCAATGCGTACCTTTTGTGTGTTTTGCACATTATGGAGATCGAAAAATTGCTCTATCTGTAGTATCCATGTTCCGAGATCCTTGCCATCAAACTTCCTCATATCGATCTTTGGAACATGGTGGTTCTTCGATCCAACGTTAGAGTCTATGAGATCATGATTAGCATTTATTTTTTTCTCATCATGAGTTCCCTTTCCTACCCTTTCACCATTAGTAAGCATTTCTTGTAGAAACTTTGTCAAATCTATCTTCAAATTTGTTTGCAAATCTTCCATGCCTTTCTTTAAATCATCCATCTTAGCTTCCACACCGTCCATCTTAGCTTCCACACCATCCATCCCGTCCATCTTAGCTTCCATGTCATTCATCTTAGCTTCTACGCCTTTTTTTAAAACATCCATCTTAGCTTCTACATCTTTCTTTAAACCATCCATCTTATTTTCTGTTACTTTTTGTGCGAGTGAAATTTGTTGCACTTGGTCTCGTAATTTTGATATATCATGTTGCATTCCTTCCTCTTCCTCATGAGTCATGCTAGAGCTTTCATGTTGCTTACTAGGTGTTTCCATTTTCTTTTTTTGGGGCATCAATTACTGATAATAATGCTTCACTATGCCCTTTGAATTCCTTCAAACTAATTTTTCAAACCAAGCTTGTGAAAAAATAAAAAATAAAAACTACACACCTTTTTTCACTTTGTAGGAGCTCGCTATTGAATATGATGTATCTCTGTAATTTTTTATCTCCCAAGTCTGAAATTACTTCTTGTGGTAACCCTCTGAGTAATCTTTCTAACCCCGCAAGTCTGATCAAGATTGGATTCTCCAATGAAGAGATGCCAAATCTCCCACAATGACCTGAGTATAGACTGGTTCAGTAGAGTTAACTTGTGCGACATGTCGTGGGTCACTGTTTCAACCTTAGGTTTTGAAAATGATACCCAAAAAAACTACAGTCCGTCCTCTTTCTATAACTTCTTACGAAAATTCAATCTGATGCTCAAAGCGAAAGTTATGACGATTTTCCCAAGGTGACTTGTTTGGAATGTAATTCGGGGGTCTGCAAAAACCCTAACTTCCTCAGATTATATCTCCGAAAATATAGCGAGACATGATCTAAAATTCGAACCGGTGGTTCAACGTGATTTCGTCTCAAATGGGTTTTGTTTAGCTTCTGAAACGTCGTAGAAAAAAATTTATAGCAAAAATGCCACGATGACCTGTTTGGAGCAGTGAAACCCTAGAATCCAAAGCTCTGATACCAAATGTTATGAAACGTCATAAAAAGATAGAAAAGATAGATGAACGCCTTAGAAATAAGCCTCTTCGAGGGGGCAACCTCCTTTACGTTACAAAAATGAATAATTCATGGATGATTCAAATGACAAAATCTCCTTTATATATAGGAGTCTAAGGGTTATAATATAACCTAGCCGACCTAACAATAATAATATAAAAGCACAAAAATAACAATAGAGGGATTCTATGGGGCACAATAATAACAATATGGGGACAATAGGGGCACAACAATAACAATAAGGGATACAACGACAATAGTAATGGGGGAATCACTAGTATTATAGGGACCTAACAAAACACATTAGAGATATGTAATTATTAATTTATTTTGTTATCTACATCGAATTTAGTTGTTGCATGAAATATTATTTTTAATGATTTTGTTGTAAAAAAAAAAAAAACTCATTCTTAACATAAGACAAGTCAACAAGAAATAAAAGGGTTGATTGCAATGCTTGTGAATACTTAGATTTTTAGCCTTGCTTAATATTTCATATTTGTTGTGATCTTTATATTTAAATAATTAATTTAGACTTATCCATGAATGTTTTCTAATATGTGCTAACATAAACAGTTATCCAAGTGAAGGACTGAGTGACATTGGGTTAAGTATGGTTTGTGACTATATGTTGAAGTAAAAAGGGTTAATTGAATAATTTGTAAGCAACTATGTTATTTAACTTCACTCATTTTATAATTAATGGAACAACAAGAAACATTTATATTAATTATATGGAGTATTCTTTGTCATGGCATATTAAACATGGATGAAACAAAGAAGCCAACGTAAGAGATTTTGAGACACTGACATGCATCATGACTTTGAAATCAGAGCATAAAAAGCAAGGTCATCATTAAAACATTATGTTAAATAACCAGGTTACAATATCTCCTAAAAATAAGGAAGAAATGAGGCATGCTCATAGCTCAAGTGATGATAATAGTTCAAGAGATGAACGACAATTAATAGAATTGTATGTGACTACAAGTTGTATGTTTTAGGATATTTATCAGTGAAAACCGAAGATTGTGTTTAATTTACTCAGCATATTGTTCCAATTGGATGTTGATAGGTTACCAATCAATGTAAAAATTACATCTTGGTTGCATTTTGATTATTGAGGACATTTATGTTGTCCCATTTTGTATGATGATGGGTCACTTATTCATATATAGTAAAATGGGTTTCTTATTTTATTGTATTGTCCAATGTTGTAAAATTTTGTGTTGATTAATTCATTTATGGATATTTTACATTATTACAGATAACAAAGATGTAATCCCTTGGATAACACATATATGGAATCATTATATCAAAATGAAGTAACAAAAATAGAAAAATCAATGTTATTATAAAACATATTTGATTTTGAGATGATTAATTGAAATTTTGTTCAAAACAATCAATTAATGTGTGTGTGTGTGTGTGTGTGTGTGTGTGTGTGTGTATATTCATCTGAACTCAGTAAATAATGTGTGTCGTAAGAATTGACACTAGTGCATTTTATAATTCATATACAACATTGTTATTAATTATAATGTTGCACCAGTGTGAATTTTTTTTAGAAAGGATCATTATTGTAAAGGACAATATATTGTTAAATTTATTAATGTTTCAAAATATTGTGGTGCACATAATTACAATATGCACTGATGCTTTATATATTGCTCACTCTAGTGTGTTATATATGTAATATGCATTGGTGCATAGTAATAAAGAATGACGCTAACATCTTACCTCAAACATTCACAATTTCATGTCCCTTTGATGTATATGTTGAAGACATGAATTGATACACATATTTATAAGAGAACTAGTGTGTGATGTAATAAAATTCAGGATTGGTGCAAATAATCATTGTACTTGCAACATTTTTGTATAGGTTTATGTACACCCTGGTGCATTGTACATAGCTACACATTGGTGCATGTTGATTGTGCAAGCATTCAAAGAAAAAAACTTTCGCTAAAACTTTTTACCACCCAAACTTTTTTATTTATAGAGAACATCCATTAAAACTTCCACTGCCAATAACAAAGGTTGTAGCAGAGTTTTTTTATTTATTTATTTTCTCAATCTTGTAACACTAAAAACCATCTCAAAAACATCCTTTATAAGAGGTTTTCCTTGTAGTGAGAGTTACACCAATGCATTTTACTCCAAAGTTATATCCCATCTTTTGCCATGAAGTTTTAAAGCTCCATATTGCTCATCCAAACTAATATAACAACATATCCATAGAAAATGACCAACCAATGTTTGCAAACCTCTAACAAAATTTTTCAAGTTCCTCATATGACATGCACCTTCTTCACATAGTTTCTTATGCTATGATAACACATGTAAGGTAATATCTACATAAAAATACACCAATCCTTCATATGGAAACTAATTTTGTAATATTTTTGCAAATATTTAAAATAAAATAAAATAAAAAAGACCTCGAGTCACTCCCTTTTAATACCCAACAAAATTGTGGGTAACATGGTCGAGAGACAATTGAAGTTCAATGTGGCATTATCGATAGTAGAATTTTATGTGAATGGTGGCAATGAGATATTGAATAGAATATTTAGCATAACAAGAAGCTTGAGACAACCATGGGCCCATTGATACAACAACTTAAGTGCTCAATTTAAGGGATTGGAAAAAAAGGTAAAGAGATCATGAGTTCCCAATAGAGTAAAAATCAGGAGGTATGGTTCAAATTTATTCTCTAAAGTAGCTCATGAAGTGAATTGTAGTCCATCCTAGTCTCCCAGAAACTATGGTTAACGCTCATTTTTCAAACTCCTCCCATTTAGTATAGCCTCCTTGGGTTTTTGAGGCATTGTAATGAACCCCAAGTTGGAACTAGATATAGGTAGAATTTTCCAAATTGTACTCTTAAATGACAAGTATTGTGAGGTATCAAAAGCAAAGGAGGTAAATAAGCATCGACTAGGAAAATTCTTGAGATCCAATATTTCTCTTATCTTGTTCTTTAATGTATTTAATCTCCTTGATGAGTGTTTTTTGCATCACTCATACCAAGATAACATAGATTTATTTAGAAAGCCTATCTTTATGACTAGAAATTTTCCTAATTTGCATTAGAATTCCTATCGGAAGTGGTTGAGACTATATAATTATGCTCCACATAAGTGCTTGGCCTAATTGTAACCCCTATTTTTTCAATATAAATCTTCTTAATCATTATTTTAACTCCCAAAATAATCGTATTCAACTCATTTTAGCAGAGTTGTAACAACCGTAGTGATTGAGTCGATTGTCAAAATTTTAAAGGATAATATTATTATTTATATAGGAGTCAAGCAAGGTTGTCCCTTGTCCCCTACTTTTTTTGCATATATATCAACAATTTAAAAGACTATTTGGAAGATGCAAATTGATGGTCGGCCCAAAATTCACAAGTAATGGTTATCACCCTTCTTCTTTACATTGATGACATTCTTCATATGATGAAGAGTCCCTATGACCTCGATAATAAAATAAGCATCCTCAAGGACTTATGACTATAAAACATCGATAAAACAAAGGTAGTGATAATTAAATCCACAAATATCACCTATAATACCTTCGCATATGACAAGAACAATGTGGAGGAAGTTCCTATATACAAAAATCTTGGAATCAATATTCATCACACGCTCAATTGGAACTATAACATTCAGAAAGGATAAATGGAGGGTGGAAATCTTATTATATGCTTGAAAGCAATTGTAAATTAGCATACCTCTAGTGATGGGACAAGAAAAAAGTCCTCTATGAGACTCTTGTCACTCCTATTGTCTAATGTGGATGTGAAATCTATGGATATAATATCTCTAGAGAATCCTAGAGAAAGATAGAGTAGATCCAAAAGATTTTATAACTTATAATCTAAAAATTAAAAGCAATACACCATCTTTTATCCTCCTCATAGAAGTGAGCCTTTTCCTCTGAGACCATGACTATTCTTAGGTATTTAATGTATAAGAACATGATAAACAGTCTCTCAACTTTTCAAAAATACTCTCCAAGTTTCTCCTAATTACAATAATTCTCATTTTCTCTTAAAACTATTCGAAAAATACATTAAATAATTAAATATTAACTTAGGAAACTAACTCCCTTGGTAAACATGTGACCCTAGGTTAGATGCTCTTGCATGAGACTCCCTAGGTAAAATAAATTCATGGTCTCTTGACCATATGCCTTCATAAATTGATCAAAATTCCTCGTGGATCCCATACTTTAGTCTGTAACTTATCATCCATTATTTGTTGTTATCCATCAATCTCTCTTACTTTTAACTCCCTAGGTTTCCAAATTTTGTTTTGCATCCTTCCATCAACACACCAAGGAGTGCCTTCAACTAAACAATCTATTTCTCGAACTCTTCATCACTTAAGCCAAGTGTTGTGGCATCACTGTGGCTTTTCTCTGAATTATGCAAATGACTATCCATAGTTATCTTTATCTCCTTCTTCCCTTGCATAAGTTTCTTTTTACACTTCTTGTCGTTAGAGGCTCCACAAAATTACTTCAAACTCCAGTAAAAACCACTTGTAGCTCAAATAGAGATGGCATAAAGATGCCAATTCTTGGCTAAATCGTTGGGGAATAAAGGAAGAAATCATTGTATAGAATAACAATAATATTGAAATATTATTACATCTAAATCTAAGGAAAATATGTAGGGAGATAAAGAATTATAAGATTAAAAAAATTACCATTATGAGGTGGTTAACCCTAATTTTGAATATCAAAAGTATCTCTTTGTTTTGACTAATGTAAAGGAAAATCAACATTGCTAAAATAGGAACAATATTTCATAAGCTACATAGGGTGTTAGACAATTCCCCAAACATTGTTAGGCGAATGAATTTATCATCTTTGTAACAGTAAGAGGATTGAATATGAAATTCAAGTTCTCTTAGAGTGTCTTATACATACCTAAATTAGATTACACTTTCAAAATATTTGTCACAATATTGACATTCTTGACCTTCTAAATTATCATAATTATGGTGACATAGATATTCTTTTCTTAATCTTTTCTAGTATATAAATAAAATTCTAAAAGAATGCAAGTAATGGCTTACCTTTCTTAAGGTCCAAAACATTGATTCTACTCTAAATGGCCTTTAATCATCATTGTTATAATATTTAGATTTTTTTTATATTACAATCTCAAACTTAAACAACAAATAAATCATATATATATATATATATATATATATATAGATATATATGAAAATATCTTCATTGAATATAGTAATATTTCGATCATTTGGGTAAGAACTTAAATGGTATTGAAATGATATTTGGTTTATGTATATATTATTAATATAAATATGTATAAAATAAATGTAAATAATACAGATAATAATAATTAATACAATATAATTAATAATTAACATACTCTTTATGAAAGAGTGTCGTTATTTAGATATATCTACAAAACCTCAACTATACTTTATTTTTCAATGATTTCATGTCTTCAAGCTTCTTAATTTACATAAGTATTTTCACTGTGATCCTTAAGGAAGTAATTTTTTTTTTGTCTATGACAATTTTGTCCAGTTCTTTTTTCATATTTTGCATTGATTTTTGGTTTCTTTGAAGAATTACTTTGAGATGTCTTTTACTTCTAACATCATGTAGTGTTGTTTTTTTCTTCTTGTAGGAAAATGTCAAAAACTATTCTTCGTATTTAAGATAAAAGACACTAGTGATTTCATCGGGGGTGAACCTAAAATAATGTTACTAGCATCACAAAATAAATATTAACAACAAATTGTGAGACAAAAGTACTGAGTTGTAAATTGTTCATGTCATATTGTTTTTCATCCATGTCTATTGTTTCAATAATATTCAACTCTAGAACAAGTGATTAGTTAGCACATTTAGTATTAAAATAATTTTCATCTTGAGTAGGAGCGATAGAGAAAATAACATCCATTTCTACAATTATTCCTTTCAGTTTAAATAGTGCAAAAATAGCTTTGCTAAAAGTTTTAGGAATCTTCCTTTACTAGTTTCCATTTTACTTTTCTAAATTTCATAATATTTCACTTAATCTTTAACTTTTTTGTGGTTTAGATATTATTAGCATAATACCCTTCATCCACTTCAAAATAATTGATTTCACTTCAACTTTAACCCCTTAATTGAAGAGTGACAAAATATAATTTTTCCCTAACTTATTATTCTTTTAATAATAATAAAATTCTAAAGTTCTTTGCCTTTAAGATATAATCTATTATTTACTTAAATAAATAATTGCATTTGTTTTGTTTTACTTCACCTTGCAAATACAATGGGAAATTACCATGGGTTGCTAATACCACGAGCTTGTAAATCAATGGAAATTAATGAGGAATCAAGATTATTTTATCTACTCTTCATTTTCTTACATGTAGTTTAAAGATATTTAGAAAAAAATCCTTTTACTTTTACATGCAATTTTTTAACAATTTCCTCAACCATAGAATATTTTACAAAACTTTACCTTTTACTACTTTTTTTGTTAATTACAAGAATAATAGTGGCCAAAAGCCTAAATGTGGTCAAGGACCAAAGAATAGGGGGACCCCAAAAAAAATTATGTGACTAATGGTTGGATCAGACAATGAATCTCTGATACCAAAGGATAACGAACTTTGTTCATATCGGTATAGAATTAAGGTAAAATGTTTTTTTTCCTTCTGTTCATATTAGTATAGAATTAAGGTAAAAAAAAAAATGTTTTTTTTTTTTTTGGTATTAGGAGAATTGATAATTGCTTGTCATCAAGGACTTTTGGGGTTGTGTCAGACGCTTTACTCTGATAATCCTTAGCCTAATGCAATTGCCCACAAGCATGCTAGATTAGTTAACCAAATTTTGAACACAGGCAGGGCCACAATATGGGTCAACAAACTATTTTTGATGTGGTACGTCTATAGTTGGACCTAGCCCGATGTGCCTACACTTAAGGTAAATTGTTATTAGAAAGTGTATGACCTCACAGGAGTTAGATTTAAAGATGACTACAACAGACCTCAAGGATACCATTTAATATCAAAGAATGTAAAACTCCTTTTTTGATTGACTAAGAGTCAATCTTCCTTGAATGTAAAGACAAGTTAACAACCCAAAACTTTAAGATAATTTGTAAGCTGAACCTTCCAAGAAATACCAATAAATCATTTAAAAAAAATAACTATTATCAAATAACGCCAATAAATCAACTTGAGTCCTCAATACAACTTTGAGCAAAGAGAAAGGAAAAAAATCAAAATTCCAAGGGATAATCAAAATTTCACTCTTCATTGCAACAATTTATCTTTTTCTAAAATTTTAGCTCTTTTTCAATTGAATTTGCATGATTTTTATTAGGAAAATGAGAAATGCATATTAAAAAAATTGTAAAACATTACAATCTCACCCAATATCATATAACTGAATTCTTAGCCTTCAAAAAACTCAAGTTGTTAAACTATAACTACGTCTTCCCTTGACCAACACATTAAATCTACATGCAAAATATTTGTCCTTTTTTTTTACTCTGCCCGTGATCAATACAGGGTGTCTAAACTCTTGCTTAGTCATTGTTTCTTTCATGTTTATCATTTTTACCTAATACACAAAAGCAGGTCAAATAGTGGTCATCTTTGTCATCTACTAGGAAATGTAGGACCATCCATGTTTGACACATACAATTATCATCACAATCATTTATAGCATTTTTCAGTTATTAGCTTTTTCCTTTTCGTATTGTATAGAGATGGAAAGATGGAGATTCCAACATATTTCAAGGCAAGGAACCGTTAGGTTGATGGCTAACTCAAATATATGGGAAACCGAGAGAAACCTTTACATGATGAGGTTATTAGTTTCAGAAATTATTATACCTGTCGAAAAGCAGATTATATTGTAATCAATTTATGGTAAAAAAAAATTGACCTCTTAATTTTTTGAAATAATCTATAAAATTTATTAAAATTTTCTAAAATTATTATATTAAAATGATTTTTTTTTAAATTAAATTTATTTTTTTTTATTTTTAAAAATTGGAAATTATAATTTTTTATTGTTTAAAACTATTGACCAGAATAATTTTATAGGGTTTATTTCAAAATTATCAAATATAAAATTATAATATAAAAACTAAATTTAAAAAAATTACACATTTACAACCATTTAATATACCATATTTATTTTTAAAATAAAAAATTAAAAAAAACATAGATACGACTGTACCTTTCGCATATTCCCTTATTTACACTTCACAATTCACGACATGAACGTCTTGAATAGCTATACCAGTACTTCACACTGACAATATAAAATCATGCCACCTAAATTATCATTGAGTCCCAGATATAACAAGTTGAAATTGTTAAAAACACTTAGTTGAATTTATTCATTTTTAATTTTTATTAAAAAAATCATGATTTTAGAATATATCTAAAATATGATATTAATTTTTTATTTAAAATTTATTTAATTTTCAATAACATAATAAATTTCAGAGATCACAGTTGCAAACCAATGTCTAATGGAAGGTAATAGAATTTAAAAGAACGGGTAACCATGTTACAAGAGGTTCTAGAGACAAGAAAATAAGAATGGCAAAACATGAAAGAAGTAATAACAGCAAATAGAGATGTGATAATTTCTAAACAAACTCTGGTAAATACATAGGTATCTCAGCAAACAAACATTTCCAAAGAGAACGCAAAAATGAACAGTGGGAAAGATAGTCCAAAAGAAATCAAAGCTAGAGCTGAAGACGCTAATGGTTACATAAGGACAGAGGAAGAAGAAGATGCAAGTGCTCATAGAGCACAGGAAATAGAACAAAAAGAAATATAAGACATGAAAACAAACTTTATTATCAAGGGAATAAGATATAATGGGAAGAATGAAAGTACTCTCAAATTTACAAGAGACTTTCTGAAAGAGAAACTACATTGGAAAGGGAAAATTTGCTAAGCAATAAGGGTTGGGAGGATATGTGAAGCGAGGCCTCGACCCATAAAAATTACCATGGCAAGCGTACAAGAAAAACGACAGCTTTTGGGTAAAAAGAAACTCTTGAAAGGCTCATACTTCTTCCTCAATGAAGATTTAACCAAAAAACAACAAGAGGAGAGAAGGGATGAAGTGAAGAAAATTAGAACAACAAGAAATGAAGGGAAAAGGGCATGGTTGTACAATGGGAAAGCCGTTATTGCAGTGTTTGGGCCTCCAGGAAAATTAGGGCAGCAAGCTGACAGTAAAGAAAAAACAGAGAATTCAATAATAGAGACGAAAACAACAAGAGAAGCATGGACAAAAAGGGGTGAAGACTCAAATTTGAGTCTTATGTGCCAAACTGCGTAGCAGTCAAATCCTACCCAGGTCTACTTAAGTTTAGTTTGTTGGAATTGTAGAGGTTACCCTTGGAGGAGGGGACCTGGGTTAGGGCCTATTGCGGAAGGTAGAGACATAATTTGTCTCACAGAAACTCATGAGCATGATGGTTGCAAAACTCCTGTGTTTGATGGTTATTTGAAGTTAGTAGTTTGGAACAAGGTAGCAAAAAATGGCAAAGGGTGCGGGGGAATACTAGTTTTAGTGAAAGAAAAAGAAGGTCGTCACATTCAGTTAATTAAAGAAGATGCAAATAAACAATATTTATGGTTGAAAATATCAGAGAATGAGAATCACATAAGAATTGCAACATGCTATTTTGCCCCTCAAGTCTCAAAAACTTACAAAAATAAGGGGTTTGACAACAAGGACCCATATGCAGCTTTAAAACAAGTTATTGTCATGTACTCTCAGTAGGGAGAAGTTCTTTTAGTGGGAGATTTCAATGCTAGAACAACAAATATTCAAGCTAGCATTCTTTGTTGCTAAGAGGATAACAATCCTATTTGGCTCACTAAAGAGGAGAATCCCCAATGGGTGAGTTGTTCAAAAGATGACAAAGTTAGCAATCATTTTGGAGATGAGTTGCTTACACTGTGTGGGGCTTTCAACTTAATTATTTGCAATGGTCTAGATATATGGAAAAGGTCTGGGAACTTTTCTTGCAACACATACAATGGGGCAAGTGTCGTTGACTATGTGATGTGTTCACAAAGCTTAATAGAAAAGATAGACGAAGTTAGTATTGGAGAGCATCTTTGGGACTTAAAATCAGACCATAACCCAATTTTTATAAGTTTATCATGGTTAGAAGAAAGGTATCATAGGAGGAAAACCCAATGATCTTGACAATCACTATCAAGGGGCAAAATTCTTCTAACACAAGAAAATGGAACTATCTTTAAGACAATGTTAGAGAGATTAATTCAGAAGGAGAAAACTGGTTTCAAATGCTTCAACAACCATGAGTTAACAAATATAATTCAAAGTGCACTTGAGAAGTGCAAAAGAGCAAAAAATAGGAAATCAGAATCAAATTGTTTTCCTGTAAATGCTTGGTTTGATGAGGAATGAAAAATGGCAAGGAGAACCTTGAAAAAGGCAGGAAAAGAGAATATGAATGTAAATTTATATAAGCAGATACTAAAAAGGAAAATAGATGAGTTCATGCAAACAAGGAGAGAAGAGTTAATATGTTTAAGCAATAATAATCCAAAGCTTTTCTGCCAGGAACTGCAACCAAGGAAGAAGCAAATTGAAAATAATATTACAACTAATCAATGGTTTGAATATGCAAGGCAACTCTATGAGTAAGAATCTGAGGCGGAGTCCCCCCTAGGATCGACACAAATTCAAAGCTCTTCACATTACAAGAGGTGGAGAATGGAATTAAGAAGCTGAAAACAGGAAAGGAAAAGGACTTGGTTGAACTTCAATCAAAGTATCTAAAATGGGAATGAATGCTCTTACACCGCACATCATTAAAATATTCAACAAAATCATTCAGCAAGGATTCCCAAGAGACTAAACAACAAGCCTAGCAATACCCCTTTTTAAAACTGGAGACATTAATAATCCATCCAACTATAGGACAATTATGATCATCCTTTGTTTGCAAAGCTTTTCGGCAGCATGGTAGAAGATAGAATTAGCAAGTGGGCAGAAGTAAAAGAAAAGAGGGAAGAGGACAAGCGAGTTTTAGGTCGAAACATTATATAGTGGATCATGGCATCACGTTGAGACACATTTTTGAAAAGGTTTGGGAGGACAAAGAAGAAGTATTTTGCTGCTTTGTTGACTTCAAAAAAGAATTTGGCACAGTCCCTAGGGATAAGTTGTGGCGTATAATGGAAAAACTTGAAATTCCCATGCATTATAGAGTCGTTGTCCATAGACTTTGTGAAGAAGTGAAAGTCAAAATTCGAACCTGAGCAGGTATTTCAGAAAGCTTTAGAAGTGACACTGGAGTCAAGCAAGGTTGCCCTCTATCCCCCACTCTTTTTGGCCTATATATTGATAAATTGGAAGAGTGGCTAAATCTGCAAGGTGGATATGGTGTTCGGTTGGGGGAGTTTGTGATAAATCTTCTTTTATATGTTGATGATATTGTATTGATTTCTAAATTGGCCCATGGATTGCAAATGCACTTATATGCCCTTGAGCATTTTTGTAGAGCAGTGGGGACACAAGCCAATACTAGCAAGACCAAAATAATGAGTTTTTCTAATAAAAGGAAGCAGAGTCAGCATACTTTCTTCTTTGAAGACAACATTCTTGAAGAAGTAAATGAGCACAAGTACCTTGGGATTGATTTCAACAACAAACTCAATTGGGAGGACTGTAGAAAGAAGAGAATTTTAGGAGGGTGGAAATCATTATATGCTCTTCAAAACAGATGTAGAGAGGTAGAGTTATGGGATTGGAAAATGATTAAAGTGCTTTTTGGATTCCTGGTTTGTCCAGTGATGCTATATGGGTTTGAATTGTGGGCTAGCAGCACTCCCATCCCAAAATGGAAACAAATTGAGAAAATCCAAAAACACTTGATCATGAACAAGTTCAAAATAAAAAGTTTGTTACCTTATGAGATAATGTTGAGTGAAACAGGAGCAACTTCCATTGAAGCAATTGCTATGGTGCGGCTGATAAGATACCTAAAAAGAATTGAACAAATGAGAGTAGGTAGATGGCCTAATGTTATCTTCAATGAAGGTATGAGTGAAAGAAAGAAAACATGGATGAAACAAAACTACACATGGATGCAAAAATGGAATATCTACCTTAATGCATGTCCCACAAATAGCAAGGAGCTAAAGGATTTTGTTATGGAGAAGTTTTGTAAAAAGGTATGTGGAAAAGAGTTGGGTAGAAAGAAGAAATATTACATTGACGAATTCAACCCTACATGTGATTTACAACAAAAAGAGTTCATTGGAGCTAGCATTTTGTGGAGGTCAAAGGTTCTTATTGCTCAACTAAGGACCAACTCACATCAACTTCGGTGTGAAACAGGATAGTGGAAAAGGCCTAAAGAAGCTTGGGAGGAACGGGTGTGTACATTTTGCACGTCTGGGGCTATGGAATCGAAAAACATTTCATTTTGGAATGTGATGCATTCAAAGACATCAGAGAAAGTTATGAGAACATGTTAGCATCAGTTTCTTGGTATTGTCTTTTTAGCGAGGGGATTGTTGGAAGGTTGGGTCAACTCATCATCAATTTGAATCGAAAAAACACTGAATTGCAAAGAGCAAAAAACAGGGAACTAATGGTCTCATAGACTATTTTTAATCTCGTGGACCTTAAAATATCATTTCATTTCATTTAATATTAATTTAAAATAAATCAAATCAAATATACTTTTAATTTTTATTAAAAATATCATAATTTTAAAATATATCTAAAACGTAATATTAATTTTTCATTTAAAATTTATTTAATGTTAAATAACATAATGTTAATTTAAAATAAATCAAATCAAATACACTTTTAATTTTTATTAAAAACATCATGATTTTAAAATATTCTAAAATGTAATATTAATTTTTCATTTAAAATTTATTTAATGCTCAATAACATAATATTAATTTAAAATAAATAAAATCAAATATGAAAAGGTATTTTATAATTAAAATTAATAATAAATGTCAATTAATATTTACAAATATTTCATTAACCAATTTAATCTAAATAATAAAATTTAATAATTTAAGTAATAAAAAATAAAATTAAAAAAAAAAAAAAATATAAAAAAATATATATATATATATATATATTTTTTTATCATTAGTAATTCACTTTCCTATAATCATCCACATTTTTTTATAGCATCCAAACACCAAATTCAAATCTTTCCATTCTCTACTCCATACCCCTTTAATAAATCTATCTCATCAAAATATTTTTCAGTAAATGAGAAGAGTGTAGTCATTTATTTCTCTATAAAAACATTGGATAATATTTCCTAACACCAATAACCAACACTAACCTCTTTCTTTTAACATCACAACACCAGCGCACATATTTCCATTCTTTACTCCATACTTCCTTAATAAATCCATCCCATCCAAAATCAAATATCTCAGATATTTCCATTCTCTACTCCATACTCCCTTAATAAATGGACATCCAATCAAAATTCTCATGCAAAAACATAAATATTCTATTCATTTATTTTCCCTTAAACAAAACATTGAATGATACTATATTTGGTAATAATATATTGTAACATTAAATAGGATTTAGTTTACCATGATCGCTAACTCTACAACTATAAACTCCTCTCCCTAGACTCCAATAGTTCAAATTTTATTTAAACTGAAGAGTGGGTTTATTATCTCATTATATTTATTATAAAAATTTAACACATCTTAAGTGGTCGAAGTTATTTTATATAATTAATTCTAATATACTAATGTTAGTGATAATAGCATCCAAACACCAAACTCAAATATCTCCATTCTTTACTCCATACTCCTTTAATAAATCCGTTACATCAAAATCCCCTTCAGTAAATGAGAAGATTGTAGTCATTTATTTCTCTAGAAAAACATTGGATAATATTTCCTAACACCAATAACCAATACCAACCTCTTTCTTATAGCATCACAACACCACCTCACATATTTCCATTCTTTACTCCATACTTCCTTAATAAATCCATCCCATCCAAAATCAAATATCTCAGATATTTTCATTCTCCAATTCATACAACCTTAATAAATGGACATTGAATCAAAATTCCCATGCGCAAACAAAAATATTCTATTCATTTATTTTCCTCTAAAAATTATTGAATGATACTATATTTCGTAATAATATATTGTAACATTAAATAGGATTTAGATTACTATGGTCACTAACTCTACAACTACAAACTCCTTTCCCAAGGCTATGATAATTCAAATTTTACCTAACTCAAGAGTGGGTTTATTATTTCATTATATTTATTATAAAAATTTAACACATCTTAAATCGTCGAAGTCATTTTATATAATTAATTTTAATATGCTAATGTTAGTGATAAGTGACATAGTGAACAATAAGCCAACATGTAAATAATTTTATAAGCAACAATAATATTTAAAGAATCTTTATAATATACATATAGTAATATTAATGTCAAGAGAATACATATGACAATTATTTAGTCTAAATTTTCTATGCTTTTCTCGCATATTTTTAGTGAATTTTTTTAATAGTATTTTTTATCCTACTTAAAATAACTTTTGTTATCAATCACTTTTTGCATAAGAGGTAGGTACTAAGTAGCAATGTTGCATATTACACGTGTTCATTTTGTATGTCCATTGAATAATTTAATTGCATTCCAAGCTTTTCTCACGCTTTCAAAGGATAGAACGTCGTTAAATCTTAAGGGTTTTGCAGGGAAATTTTCAAAATGGATGGATGAAAAGGCAGAGGTCGATTCAACCCTAAATTTCCAAAGCTTGGCACTTGTGTGGCGGGATATTTTATAGTTATACCCTATACAAATGGCATGGGAACCCTTTCATCTCTATGTTCATCCTCCCTTTTTCTTCTTCTTTTTTCTCAAATTTGTTTTTAAGTTCTTTTAGTTGTTTTGGTTTTTTTATGCTATTATCTTTAATTCAAATATTGTTTGTATATTAAGTAGCTTAGCTATATATATTTAGTTTATATTAAGTAGCTTAGCTATATAAATTAAATAGTTTATAAATGTCAATAAACATCAAAATAAATAAAATAAAAATCATAAAAAAAATAATTAAATTATATTTTTATTTTAAATTATTATTATTATTATTATTAGTTAAAAGTTATATATATATATATATATATATATATATATATATATGAAAGCAATGTAATAATATTTTTAATTATGGAAATTCACTTCCATTGTATCATGGAGATTCTTAACATGTAAATAGGTTTTGAGGAAACACCATGGAGATTCTTAACCTGTAAATAGGTGATGAGGCAACACCATGGGTTAATGTCTTGACATACTAATCCCACATGCCCAAAAAATTATAACTCCTTCATATGATACATGTTGATATGAAAAATTTGAAGGGTTTCAGGAGATGGGTTTGCAATGTGGTGTTTTCCATGTGGTAAATGAAACCTGGCAGTCTTAGCGCAAAGCTTCTGTGTTTCTGTGTTCGAAATAATCTATTCTATGATGGTTGACCAACCTAAAGAGGTGCAAACCTGATGGTTCTACTATCTGGTCCTATGGAGGATATTTTTTACTACTCTTTTGATCCTACTAATTTTGATTTGATATATTTCGACGAGCTCTATAGAGGATGGGGAAACAACTTGCATATCCATGTCAAGTGATTCAGTAATCACTCAACCTCAGGGCCAAGACTTGGAAGAGGACATAAGGGTTTTCTCATATGGGTGTCTCAACAAACAAGTTGGGGGATTCATTTGGTGTTTGACTCTATTCTCATGTCGAGGGTTTTGGCATTAGGGTTTTCATCGTGTTTTGACCATGTTTTCAGCGCTTCTATTGTCGGTCTATTGCGAGGTCAAATTTTCTGTGGCTTACTTGGTCTTGAACAACATCAGGTTGACGTGATTACTTCTCTAGGTTTTGATATTACTCTAGATGTCGGTCTGTGAGAGGCGACTTTAGGTGGACAATTTACAAGTTGCATTGGGTCAAGGTCAGATGGCATCCCCATCGAAGACATTTCACTGAGTTTCATGGGGGAAAACCATAGTTGGGAAAATAACACAGAACTCGTGCTTGTTGGAAAAGAGGGTGAGCCGCCAATTAATGGTGGTGCATAGGTAGAGCCAGAGGATATCGTTGAAGTTTAAGCTAACCCCAAAGGGAAACATAGCTCTTGAAAGAGGAGGAAGAAAACCAAGTGTGTGAAAGTGAAGTGTGACAACCAAAATCTATTTTTAGGGGAAGATCTGTAGTTGGGGGAGGTGATGTCCATGGTGGAGAAGGTGGTGGTCGGCAGGGATAGGGGTCAACACTTCTCACTGGAATTTATGCGAAAATGGTTCAACGAGCAATGGGGTAAATATTTGGATATGATTCCATTGGTAAGTATTCTGGCTCGAGGATGGTTTATGTTTCATTTTGGCTAGTCTAAGGCCACCTCATGGGCTCTGGGTAAAACTTGATGTATTGATTCATCTCTTATTATGTTGAAACGTGGAATCCCCTTTTTTTTGCTAGTCGAGGAAGGCCAAACGATGCATTGGTATGGGTTTGATTACCTAGTATACCTTACCAATTGTGGTCTCTAAATATTTTAAAGGCTACTGGAAACAAATTGGGGGTTTTCTAAGATGTTGATAAGTCATTTTTATCCTCAAGTAAAATGTCTTTGGCTCAAGTGTTGGTCACTTTGGATATGAGAGAGAGTTACTTGTGGATTTTTAATTATGTTATAGGGATCTCGCCCATCATCAAAAGGTGGACTATGAAGGAATCCCCTTCAGACGCCACAAATGTCACAAGTATGGGCATGTGATGAAATATTGCTTCCTTCCATATTTAGGAAAGAGAGGTATGGGGAATTCGTGCACTGATTGGAAAAGGGGGTCGTTGGAGGATGTAGGGGGTTTTACAAATGAGGTGGACTCTCCTCCTATTCAATGGTTAAATCACATGGTGGAAAAATTGAAGGACTCTGAAGTCAAAGGTATGGATGTCGCTACATTTGAACCGGATCCTTCTGGAAGTGACTTTCCTAACACTCCTTCCTCGTTAGTCATCACACCTCTGTGTAGTTACCCTCCTCTTCAAGATGTAAATAATTTATTCAATTCATTCATCAGTTTTGAAATAGGTCCAGGAAAAAACTTTGTCCATCCTTTCTCTTGTAATATCACTCTTCCCCTTTCCCTGATCACACATGTTTCTTTCTCTTGTCCCATTGCAAAACCTTCTTTCCCTTCTTTAGGTGTTGGAGGACTCTTCTAAATCTCTCTCACACTAAAAATTATAACCTATACACACAAAGGGAGAAACCTTCCCTAACATTGGAGGCCTTGGCCACTCATCTCTTATAAATCCTAGGGGTCGATCTCAGGGGAGAAAATCCCACATTTCAAAAACTAAACTAAAAGCTTGATAAGATGTTGTTAACTGGAAACAAAAGTCTATAGTTGGGGCACTTAGAGTGGTGTATGCCCCTGAGGGGACTCTAACATGATTTTATTATCTTTTAATTGTAGGGGCCTAGCTAGCTCGTCTAAAAAGTTAGCCTTACAAAGAATGGTTCAGTTTGCGAATCCAAATATTTTATGTCCCTAGGAAACATTGGGAGGATGGGATAAGGTTTTCCAAGTGTTGGAGTCCCTTTTCCCAAGGTGGTGCATTTTTTACATGGATGTGAGGGTGAGATTTGGGGGACTTTCTCTAGGATTTAATAAAAAAAACCATCACATTCAATGGTTCCTAGTGGCCGATTTGATCCTGGGGGGAAATATTTTCTCCTCTGGTTTGGGGATGGAGTTCAAGTTGGTTAAAACTTATGGATCATGTCATGAAAGGGTCCCTTTCTAGAACCATCTGATGGGTAAATAATTTATGAAAGTTGACAATTTGGTGATAGGGGTACCCTAATTTCACTATTGGGGCCTCTGAAATCTAGGGTCCTAGAGCCCGGGTCAATTCCCTCTCTGATTTTTTCACACATTTTTTTGTTGGGTGTAATATTATTGATGTGAACCTAATAAAAAGTAATCCTACATCGAGGAACGAGCATTCGAGAGAAGATATGGTAATGAGCATCTGGATTTATTTTCAGTGGTAGAATCCGTAATGAAAAGGGTCACCCTATTTAGGCAATGGATTAGAATAGGTGGTGAATCAAACCATCACGCTTTATTATTGGAATTGAAAGGGGGATTGATTAAACATGCTATCTATTTCAAATTTAATGCTTCCTTGCTTAAAGATGAGGATTTTCATGAGCTAGTATTCAAAAATTGGGTTCCATACAACCTTGATAAGGATGGTACTATTACTGCTCAATTTCCATCAAACTTAAAGAGGGTTATAGAAGCTACATTGCAGTGGTCTATCCTTAAGAAAATGAAGTAAGATTAATAACTCAAAGCTATTGAGGAATAATTGGGGAGACTAGAGGCATCGAAAGGGGGAGGTTATGTGTTAAAGGATTCCAAGTAAAGAATCTTTTAGCTTGAGGCTTCCAAAAGAAGAATATTGGGAGGGAAAGATGAGAAATGGATATTGAAAAGAAAATCTACATGGTTGTAGAGTGGTGATGAGAATACTAATATTTTTCAAAACTTTGCTAAAGGGTGAAAAGTTGCCAACACCATTTGGGATTTAAATAACCTAGAAGGAGGGAGAGCTACTTCCTTTGAGGAATTAGCCAGGTTGGGGAAAAGATACTTCTATAATCTATATAAAGTGCTCACGGAAGCTCTGATCGCAGAAGTGATCCTATTGTCATAGTTTTACCTCGTTATTTTAATGATGAAGAAAACCATATATTAATGGACCCTATGACTGATAGTGAGTTGCAAGGGGTCCTTCATACTTTCCAGAAGGACAAGAGTATTGGGCCTGATGGATGGTTGGTTGAATTCTTTCTTGGACTCTTTGACATTATGGGGGATGACCTACTAAGGGTGGTTGATGATTCCATACAATATGGTAGAGTGATAACATATTTTAACTCAAAATTTATCACTCTTATTCCAAAAACAGATGACCCCCAATCTTTTGATGACTACAGGCCAATATCTCTATGTAATTGTATTTATAAAGTGATAGAAAAAATAATTGCTAATAGGATCAAACTGATACTCTCTATGAACATGACTCTGGAGTAGTTTTCCTTCCTAGAAGGATGGCATATCCATGAGGCAATAGGGTTAACTCAAGAAGGCCTTCATAGTTTAAAAATAAAAAAGCTAAAAGGAATTGTGATAAACATTGTTCTGTCAAAAGCATATGATCGAGTCGGTTATATATACTTCTGATCCTTACACATCTTAGTTTTGAAGTTACCTTTATCAATTGTATCATGAGATGTATAAGCTTGGTCTCATTTGCAATTATCGTCAATGGCTCAGCATCAGATTTTCTCCATCCACAACATGGGCTACGACAGGGCTACCCATTGTCACCCTTATAATTCCTTCTGGTAGCAAAGGGTCTTAGCAAGCTACTTTTTGAAACCAAAATAAGGGGGGATATGAAGGGGATCAATGTAACTAAAGATCTTGTGATCACCCACTTACTATGTGTGGATGATATCCTTTTATTCTATGATGGTTCTAGGAGAGATATAACCTATATCAAGACAAGTCTTGAGATTTTTTAGATAGCAACCGCTACACAATTGAATGTTCAAAAATATATTACCACACCTCTTTCCCCATATGTGGATGAATCCAAAAATGTTCAAACCCATTTTTCCTTCATTATAATAATTTTTATGATGGAATAAAGTACCTTGGATTTCAATTAAAACCTAATGATTATAGGAAAGGAGAATGGAAATTTCTACTAAAGGTGTGGAGTTTCAGATGTCTTTCCAGAGCTGGCAAGTTGGTACTTATCAAATTACTTCGAGAGGCCATCCCTGTATAATGGATTCCCTTATAAAATTTGTTCGTGAGGCCATTCCTAAAGTTGTTTTAAATTTGATTCACCAATTGTGTTGTAGGTTGTTATGGGAAGGTACAAAATAGGAATTTTTCCTTCCGTCGGCCAGTTGGGATAAAATCGCAGTGCCAAATGCTTGGGGGGGGTGGGGCATAAATAACATTCCTTTACTTTTGAAAGTATTGGCAAAAAAAAGTGGAGGAGACTACTCTCCACAAACTATCTCTAGACCTCGGTGGTGCACAAGAAGTATATATAGTTGTTTTCCATTGAAGGCCAAATTAGATCCTCTGATAATAAAATTTCAAATGCTTCAATGATTTGGAAGGTGTTGAAAATATTGAGAAGGGGGGTAAATATGTATTTCTTTCAATTATTATTTTATGCCAGTTAACAGTTTTTATCACAATAGTAAACCAAAACACAAGAGATAGAACAAAAATAATTGTATTGATCAAAATTGTGAGGACTCCAATCCTCTTGTACAACAAATTAGGCTCCAACTTGTACAAAAAAATATTAGAATTTTCTAAGGCTCCAACCTTCAATAGATCCAAGCTCCTACTTGATCATAATGAGGACTCCATTCCTCTCAACAACTTCTAAGCTCCAACTTGGTCAAAAATAAGGACTCCAATCCTTTCAACAACTCCAAGATCCAACTTGGTTTAATCAAAAACTTTACAAAAGATACTTACTTCAAAAATTCTTCAAAATGTCTTCAATAATGATCCAAGATTGCCTCCAAAAATTCTTCAAAAAGGTTTCTCCAAAGATGTTTTTAAATGCTTCAACAATCCTGCTCCAAGGGTGCCTTCAATAGGTATGCATAACAGGTCCTCCTCGAAAAATTCTTCAAAATTCTTTAGTTGATCTTCAAAATGCTCCTTCAAGTCTTCAAATATATATTCAACAATAACCTTCAAAAATGATCCATGGATGACTACTTCAATAGATCTCCAGAAGTGCTTCAAAAGGTGCTTCAAAACTACTTCAATAAGCATGAAATGTATGCTCAAAACAACAAGGGTCTGTAAATTGTTCTATTAGAAGGCTAAAAATGTCTTCTAATAGGTCTCAACAGGTCCATAAAAATTACTTGTCACAATTTTTTTCTCAAGGAAGAATATGCATGCTCAAATAATTTTCGAAAAGTCTGCTCCAAAACCAAGTATATCTACTCAACAGGTCTGATCCAATAAGCACAAAAAAATAGGTACTTCTTGGTGAGCCATGGTATTGCACCAAGAATGTAGAAACTCCTAAGGGATCCTCAACTAAATTTATCAACCTGGGGTTCATATAAACTTAGAGGTGACAGTGCTATATGCACAACATACAGGATTCCACTCATGCCACCCTCAGTTATGACATTAGATTAAAAGTGCTCAGAGACCATTCCTCCTACTGGATTAAAATGAAAGATTTTTTATAAAGGTACAATTGGAAATTATTTCTAGTTATGAAAGTGGAAATGTCATTGACTCAACTTGTAAATGCTAACTAATCAATTCATGAAGGGTCAAAGGTTAATTTACTTTCGGAAAGAAATATATTTTATATGTGAAAAATATATCAAACTACCAAATCTACTTGCAGAAAGAAAACTATATTTCCTTGCATAATTCATCAAACTACCAATCTGAATTGCATGTATCATCTACCTAGTTCACACTTGCTTATAAATCAGTAACCTACTTGCATCATACTTGTGATAAAGAAACTAACCCTACTATGCTTTTGCAGTGAAGAAAAGGAAGGGTTGGAGTGGCCTAGGAGCTTCCCTTGATCATAAAATCACAACTGGGGGTCATTATTCATCTAAACTAATTCAAAGTTGCAGTGGGGATCAAAACTGATGGAGGAAAGTGGTGCTATAGGTTTTCTATAGGTGATTTCTACAAGAGGCTTGTAATGTTATAGGAGGGCATATGAGTGGCTTTTGGAGGTGAAAATGATGTATTGAGGGTATGGAGAGGTGGATGGAAGTTGAAGCAAATGATGGAGGGAGGTTTTTTTGAGCCCCTAGCCAAGCTTAGGACCTCTCATAGGCCTATCTTTCACTAGGATAAGTGCTCTCGATATACTAGGGAAAATGACTTATAAAACAAGGTTTTGGGACATAATTTGGAGGTGGAAAGAGAATACGGAGCTCAAGATGGATGTGGTAAAGGTTCCCTCCCCTGCAGATCAACACATCCCTACAATCAATCATATGCATGCATCCTTTTATTATTAAAAAAATGAGATAACTTATGATGGAAAATATGAGTTGAATTTAAATAACATCTAGTTTATTCCATAACACTAATCTAATCACTAAACTAAATTCCAAGCTACAAAAAGAAAATGTAAAACAAGACAAGTAAAATTAATCTAATTCCAATGAATCATAAACATAATATTTTTGGACTGTGGTTGTGAATCTGGTTGTGAATCCTTCCACTCATTCTCCCACAAGAGAGTTGATGTAGAGGTTGCAACCATAGGTTTTTATAGATTAATCTCTACTAAAATGCAAAAACTATGAACTTCTTGGAATCAAGAAGAAACATAAGTACAAAAAAGAGGGACCAAAGCCTTTGGGTTGGGCCCAAACCTAAGGGTCCCAGCCCTCTGAAACTAACTCATATTCATCTTAAAATCCAACTTCTCATTATCAAAAAGTGCAGGTCCAATACATCACATTAAAGTTCAAAGTAACAATGTCAAGCTTCAAGCTCAATAGCTACACCTAGCTGAACAAAAACTTTGAATCCTAATGAGCTCTTTTTCAAGTTTATTTATAGAAAATGGAAATTGAAGCAAATTCCTTGAAAGTTGGAGTGGTTCCCTCTTTGATCTCGAAAATAATGAATCTTATCCCTTTTGAGCTTCACTTGGACTACGAGTCACTCAGTTGCCAATGAATTCAAACTGGTGAGAAAGGATATTGTGATCCCAAGCCAAGCTTAGGGAGTTAAGGAGGTGGATAAACCCCTTAGATTCTCTCCTAGTTGTCTCCATCAAGCCCTTGCATAGTAATAGCCTAAAAATTTCTTATTTTTCCTGCAATTAAACCACATTAGGCCACATACTATGACAAACACCTTTTACTCCTCTTACTAAGTATAATATAACAAAAAATGTGAATCAATGTGAGAGAGAGATAGTTTTAAGGTTGGAGGATGGCATAATGATCCTCAAAATATACTTATTGATGGGACTCATCATCACCCCCTGCTGAAGGTGTTGCTCATCCTCTAAGAAACGCAGTCATCTATGTGAAGCTATTTCATAGCCCTGGTGGCCTCCCTAATATCCCAAGGCTCCTCAGATGGTGTGCTCTCTTGTGGGTAAAAACCTACATTCCTCTTTATCTCTGTCCACTCTTCTCTTTTGCTGCATATCTTCCTTCTTGTAAGCCTAGCAGCAAGGGTGGATTGAGTTTGAGTCCTATCCACCTGATTTTCATCCTCTGCATGATCCTCTTATACAATGTTGTTCTCTCCAAGGCATTCCTTATCCTTTTAGGAGAGTGATATTCTCTGATCCATAGGATGTGGGGTAAGGCATACCATCTTCTCTGGAAGGCTTGCAAACTTTTTGTTCCCAACATCCTAAATGTGTCTTCAAAGTGTAGAATGTCTTTCTCCTTGGTAGCAATGTATTTGGGTGCTAAATGGTGGGGTCTAGTATTGCAGCAATAATGTTGCAACTCCTGGGACTCCCTTCTTTGCTTTTATCAACCCGGTAGTTCGTAACAAACTTGGAAGTGATGGTGCTGTATGCACAAGTACTAGCTCTTGCCACAACTGTCACTTGGTCAGCTGGCACAAGTCCGCTAGGAGCTTAAGCCAAATTCTATGAGCTCTTAGAAGAATCTTTTTAACTGATGGACGAAAGCTAACTCAAAGAAGGCTAATCTACCTGCAGAAAGAAACTGGAAAGCTGAAAGGAAATGCAAACCCTAGCAAACCCTAATTTTACCAGCTAGCCCTACTGATGCAAGAAAGAGGATGCAAGCTACTGAAAGAGATTCCATTGACTTCTAGGAAGGTAAAATGCATGTGTCTAAGCTAATTCTATAGTAACATCTGAAAAAATAAATAAATAAATAAATAAAAATAAATAAATAAAAATAAATAAATAAATAAATAAAAAATCTTTTTGTATTTTGAATAAGTTGTCAGAATTATCATGCATGTGCTTTGACTGTTTTGACTATGCAGAGGTGGATTGGCGAGAGGAAATTCTTTCAGACGGTTGGGAAGGTTCAAAGAGGGCCTAAGGGGTCCCTAGCACCCTTCCAAAGAGTTTCAAAAAGTTTGGCTATCAAGAACCTGCGTTCGTGAGCTTCTACAGGAAGTCTGCAGGGGTTCTACAGGATGTTCTGTATTTTCTACAGGATGTTCAGAAATGGGATTTTGGAGGGTGGATGGAGGGAGAAAGGTGGAGAAGTGAGTATGGAGGTAGGATAAGGGTGTGAGGAGGTCCAGGACTTAGTGGATGGAGCTAAGGAGAGATGAAGATGGTTGGATTTGTTCAAGGAGGAGTGAAGCAATGTTGCACAAAAATTAGGGTTATTTGAACAAATGGCAAACATGAGGCAAGAATCCGCGTTAGGGGATGGAGCAGATGGGATTGATGGAGTATGGGCAGATAGAGAAGTGGTACAAGTGCTCTGCAAGTTGTTTCTTCAACTGAACCAACGAAGACTTGGAAAATCAGAGACCTAGTTACATTAACCTAATCTGATCTAGCTAACAGTAAAGAGAATGAACAGAATTTTATTTGCAATGAAACCATGTATACTAACTATGCAACGAAGCAATCAAGAATCTGAACATGTAACCAACTTCTACAAATAAAAATTGAACACTAATGATTGCATGGCAAAGCAAAGACAGTGTTTTTGGTGGCAGCAAGGTCACCTTGATCCCATCTCCTGATCCCACTGAGGGAGAGGTGAAATCAGAGGTGCTTGATGGCCTTTTTCTAGATATATTCCCTATTAATAACTTATCAACTCAATCTGAACATAAAAAGCCTTTCTAATCATTAACAATGACCTAGGTAATCAGCAAGATTTTAATCTACTTAACAAAAATTATTTTGCAAAGACATAGAAAGCAAATAACGATACATAGAGGAAGCCTTGGCACTTGGGTTGGGCCCAACCCCAAGAGCTACAGGCTCCTATAAAGAACTCAGAGCTGATGCCAAATAGAGTTGCTTTTCATTACTCAAAAATAATCATCACAAGAAAGTTATACAGCAGTAGCTACAAAAATGAGCAGAGATAGTGATAACACTATGGTGCAAAACCCAACAGTTCCAAAAGTAAACTACGAAGGCTGAGGCCTTCCTATTTATGCACTACGAGGGGCTTAGTAGACCTCCTTAACTCAAGGGACTCAGCTGTTCGAACTGCCAGTAAACAGTCACTCTTCACAAAGTTGCTTGGCTGCCTTTAGGATTCGTTTTGGTGGCCTGCTAAGCTCCGAGTTGAGGGTGGAGATTTCGAGGAAGGGCCATTTAATACAATAGACAACCTCCCTACAAATCCTCACCCTTGCTCCCTCATGATTGACTATCACCTAGCTCATAATTGCTTGGATTTGCTCCAAAATTTGTCCAAAAACCTAAAATAACCACGTATTAGCCTCCTTGGTAAAGTGACCACCCTTATTCGTTCAAATAACATAAACATACTAAAAAAACATGCATAATCTATGAAAAATGGTGGATTGATCAAGGACAATTAGGCAAAATGAGCCCAATAAGTTACCCAATTCGGGGCTCATCATCACCCCCCTGCTAAATGGGTTTCTCATCCTCTGAGAAACTAGTCCAGCTCCTCATCCTTGATTGCCTTGATCGCCTCTCTCACATCCCAGGCCTCCGCGGTGATATCTTCTTCCCAATCGTGAAATCCTGCTTTCCTTTCCACTTCCTCCCACTGTCTATTTTCCTCCCCTTCCTTAACTCCTTCTAGCAATCCCAAAAGCAAGGGAGGACTGAACTTCAGGCCGATCCAATTGGCCTGCAGATTTTGCATCAATTGTTTATAGAGAGGTACCCTTGCCAAGGCCTCCCTCATCCTAGTGGGAGAGTGGTATTCCCTTATCTTCAAGCTTTGAGGCAGTGTGTTCCACCGCCTTGTGCAGGCATGAAGGTAGTTATCCCCCAACAGTCTCTCCATGTCCTCAAAGTGAGCAATAGCTTGAGCCTGTTGCTCAATGTATTCTGGTAAATCCTGAGGGCTGTTGGCCAAGTGCTAGTGGGCGCTTATCACTACTGAGGGGTCATCCGGATCTGCTCTGATCATTAGTGGCTCACTGAGTTCTCTACCTATGATATTGCGGACCTCTGCTGCTCTTTTTTCCTCATGATTCATCCAAGAGGCCATGGCCATAAGTTGGACATCTCCTATCACGGTGTTGGGATCCCATGCATTCATGTTTGGAAGGGCTAAGTTGTGCAAATAAAACTCTGATAATTTGGCCCTGTCCTCTGATGAACTACTGCCACATAAAGCTACAAATTGATGATAATTTTGAAATGGAGTGATGCCCCTTTGGGCCAAGGTGTTAATCGAAAATTGTAACCACTGATCCTTAAGGTATAGGGCATATGATTTTCCAGGTTGCCTACACTGCAGAGCTTCCATCACCCAGCGGGCCATGCAGGCCAGTTGGGCCTCCTTTTCTTGTACCTACTGTTTTAGAGACTGTATCTCCTGGCCTGCTTGCAATTCCTTCTCCTGTAGCTGTCTATTTAGTGTCTCAATTTTAGCCTACAACCTTTCTCTTCTCTGCTGCTCATCAGGGGTTTCTTTGTCTGTTTTGGGCTCTTTCTGTTGCTGTTGTTCTCCCAGGATGTGAGGTCGGTCTTCCTTCTTTTATACCTGTAGCTGTAGCTGCTGGTTAAGCAGCTCGTTTTCTTCTTGTAGCTTGGCCCGCTGGCTGCTCTCCACATGTTGTACCATAGCCAATTCCTTTCTTGCCTCTTTTAGTTGTTCCTCCAAGGGACCTATATCTACCACACCCTTGGACTTAGCGATCTTCATCCAAGTGTGGGTCCTCACTCACTCTTCTTCTAGTGCAAGGAAAAGTGGCACTGTGAATTTTTGGGGAATGATCTTTCCGGCCTCTAAGAAGTTATAGTAGGAGCCCAAGCTGGGTTGGGGGCTAGGTTCCACAATGTTCTCCACCTTTTCTTCCTCCTGTGGTGATTTAGCTGCCTCTCCTTCCATTTATTCGGTCTCCTTTAGTCTAGCCAGTGTTTCTTGTAGAACAGTCTCAGCATCCTATAGAGAGGCCTTTGTGTCCAACATTTTCATTCTTTCTCTCCAGGTGGATGTCTTCGGGCTTCCCCGTTCATAGGTGATGGATTCCTTTGAGGGAGACCTCTCCTTTTGTGTAGCTGGGGTGTCTAAAATCGTGATTGGCTCTTTTGACAGTGGCTGGGGTCTGCCAGTTTTTATCTGCATGGTCCTTCTTGCCTTAAAATACATGGAAGGCTCCCTCTTTTGCTTCCCTTTTTGCTTTGGAGATTTGCTTAGGGTAGCCAACACAGTCGCTACCTCCCTAGCTAAAATCTCAGGCGATTTTTCCTTTTTCTGCCCTGTCTCCATGCTTCCTGTAGAAAGTCCTGTGTCGACTGTTTTCTGGCTTCCTGTAGAAACTGTATTCACTGTTTTGGTCTGCTTGGCTGGGGGTGTCTTTCCTTTTAATTTTGGTGTGGCTTCCTTGGTTGTGTCCTCACTTGTTTGGACTTTTTCAGTCCTCTCTGCCCTGCTCTACAATCGTTTCTCCCTTGGTGTTTGTGCCTTTGTTCCACCCACAGTTTTGGGCTCAGCAGCTTGGCCTTTCCCTCGTTTCTCTTCTTATTCTTTCTGTGGTGGTCTGTCCTGTATTTCCTTACCCCTGGCTTTCTCTTCCGCCTCAATGTGTTCCCTTTCTTCACTGCTGGATGAAGTGAGTTCCTAGGCCAAAATTTGAATATCATCATCCTTGGACATGTTGCAGAAAATCTCCCAGGAGAGAGGGACAGTGTAGGTATGGAGGGCATCTTCCACTAGAAGCTTGATAAGTCCATGATGGGCTAGCTGATCCAATGTCCCTTCCTTCAATTTTGTGCCACACTCAATTAATGATTGTAGGAGGAAATAGGGGATGCTTAACTTTTTGTTCTGGAGGTAAATCTATCCCATGTCTGAGTTCGCTCAACAACCGGAAGTGATAGCCATAAAAAATACTAAACCGCCCCTCACAGGTAATGTATTTCATAATCTGAAAGCTGACTTCGCTCCAAAAAGGATGTAGGCTGGCCCTCCGGACCCCATTCTTGTCTTCTACAAACTGTTCCTCTAGTAGGAAGAATTATTTCTTGGCTTTTTGGCCCAATGCCCTCTCCTCTTTGCTCCAGGGTATCCCTAATGGCAGATCAGTAACTCGACTAATGAGTTGTGGGGTAAGATTTAGGGTCAACCCTCTAAAATTCACAGTGGCCAGTGTCTTTGATTTAGGCTGTAGGGACATTAAGAACTCTTCTGTTACCTCATCGTCGTGACCTTGAATTCTGTCACAAAAGGTCATCCAATTGGCACGGGTGAATAGGTTCACCACCTCGGTAGTCTCTCGCAATTTTCTGGTCCTTCCTGATAAATCCCCCTGGCATGGTGAGAGTGCTCTGTTTTGTGCTCTGAACAGAAAGGGGAATTTTGTTTATGGTTTCCTCCCTTGAACTTCAAGGAAAGATCTCTCGGGTGTTTAAATTTTTAACATGCACCAATTCCCTGGTTTTTAAAAACTCGATTGTCCGTGTACAGAAGGAAGACTTGGGTGTCCCCAGACAGAGTGCAGAGCTCAATTTCCACCCCCCAGCATACATATAACCATGTAAAATTCACATTTTTCTTACACAGGTTAGCCCTGACAGTGCTTTAACTTTTCTACAGGAGGAATTTTCTTCAGGACCCGTGGAGAAAAACTTGGACGTAAAACCAACGAAGGAATTTCATGCAACCACAAGTAAACTGCTATTTTGACTCACAGGCAGACTTGTCTCTAATCCTCCAATTCAAGACAGCTCAATTCACCATGTTTTCGACATACACCATGCATTGGAAGGGTGTTTTTGAGCCTACCTCTCTTCAAAACTCCAATTTCGATGCAGAAAGTCCAGGTTTCTCTGCTCCAGGAGGCTATGCTGTGTTTCCTGTAGAGCTCCTTCCTGTAGAACGCTTTGCCAGCTTCTGGAGGATGTTATGGCACTTCTAAACGAGCCTGGGACGTGGGAGAATTTTGAAACAGGCCGAGAAGCTCGGGCTAACAGACTGTGGAGGAGGAGGACACGTACTTCGCTGAGCACAGTTGCAAGGGTAAATGACAGCGGTTAACGTGAGTTCTTCGGCCGAGAATTTTTTAATTACGGTGCAATTCATGGCGAGGGGGTGAGGCGGCCAGGCCGATCTGTTAGCCAATGTCACAGCCATCATTCCCCTACATGTCTCTGACTGCCATTACCTTTCCTCTGCCATTAACCGCCGCCACCACTACCAATCCCGCTGATTCTCCCCGACTGGACACTTCCCACATGTCGGATGCACATCTCTTTGGCGAATTCGAATGTAACCGAGCTTGTTCGGATCCCACGAAGCCATTCGACTGACTGTGGGTGGCCAATTGACTGGCCACCGAATTTGTTCAATTGGAACCATTTCACAAACATGCAGTTTTTGGAATATATTCTATGCAATTTGACGAATAAGGTTAGACACTTACCTGTGTGGCCGTGGACGTGTTTTGCAGGCTTTGGGAATTGGAACAATGGCTTCACTTGTTGCTGCTTTGTGCAGAGGTGTTGGAACTCCTTCTTTCATTGGTTGATGGTGTATGCACGGCTCTGGGACTCGATCCTTTGGTTCTAAACACTGCATGCACAGGTTCTATCTGGTTTCAGCTGTCGAGGATGTGTTCACATCTAAGCGGAGCTTTTTACATGTCCCCTGTGTTGATTTCAGCTGCTACTGACTCCAGAGTATGTGCTCCAGACGAATCAGCTGCTACAGGATTCCTGTAGGATATCTTGTAGCTGCTTCTCCTCCTGGGATGCAGGCTTAAATGAGTAGGGTTTTATTCACTGATGAAGAGTCCTGATGGAGCTTTGAAAGGTAGAGTGTGCGAGCCTTTGTGTGCTTGATTTGTCACTTGGAAAAAAATTCAATCTGAGGAAAACAGTATTTCTTACATGACTGCAGGAACACATAACCAGATGGTTGCAATGGCAGTGGGAAGAGATGAAACAGGTGATGGATGGAAGAGAGGGGTGGCTGCAGGCCTAATCAACAGACTCCAAGCTTCAAATCCCCTTCCAAAATCGAATTTGGCCCGCCCGAAGGCTCTACAGGATGTTTCCTGTAGAAATACAAAACTTCTTGTAGAAAGCCCAGAACTTCCTGTAGGAGGTGGAATCTCTACCCGAATGTGATCAAATCCTGGGAGAAGTTAGTGGCCATGGAGGGAGTGTCTGTAAGGAGGTCCTGTAGCCTGGTACAGACCCCTGTCCTCGTTTTGCGTGACCTTATTTATCTGCAATGTATTCCCTACAACCTGCAATAATTTTACAGAGATTAGACTTGTTTCTTTTCTTTTTTCTTACTTTTTTCCTTTTTTTTTTCTTCTTTTTCTTGAGAGACAGCAGGGGCGCCTCCATGAGGTTTTCACCCCCACTATCTGCCCTGGGCGCCTCAGAGAGGTTTTCACCCAAGGATCTTTTTCTATTTCATTTCTTTATTTTCTGAGAGACAGCTGGGGCGCCTCCATGAGGTTTTCACCCTCACTGTCTGCCCTGGGCCCCTCAGAGAGGTTTTCACCCAGGGATCTTTTTATTCTATTTTTTTTTTATGATCAAGGTGTGGGCGGAATAGAGGCAGAGCCCTGCTCCACTACCAGCACTGATTTTTCCAAAGTTTCAATGAACTCCTGCCTCGAAAGGGGTTTCCTGTAGATTTTCAATCGATGCCCATTGACAAGCATGGGGATGGCCTCTTCGTCAATGGTCCTGATAAGGACTGAACCATTGTCATTGCATTTCTCCACTATATATGGTCCTAACCATCTTGTCCTCAGATTTCCTTTGAAATCCTTGTATCTTGAGTCATACAGCAGCGTCCAATCTCCCGGTTGGAATTGATTTTCGTTAACGTGTCGGTCATGCCATATCTTCCTCTGGAGTTGAACTACTTCTGAGTGGAGGAGGGCCTGCATTCTGTGTTCATCTAATCCACTCAGTTGCAATAATATTTCATGTTGAGCATGGCTGAGATCTAAGTCCAGCTGAGCTGCCGCCCTCAATGTGTTGTACTCGAACTCTATGGACAGCAAAGCTTTCTTCCCGTAGACCAGCTCATAAGGTGTGAAACCTGTTGTAGTCTTCCAAGTGGTGTTGTAGGCCTAGGTGGCCCCAACCAAGCGATCTGCCTAATCCTTTCTACTGTTGCTCACCACGTTAGTCAAAATCCCTTCCAATGCTCTATTAGTGACTTCCACCTACCCATTTGCTTGTGGATGATATGGGGTGGAAGTCCTGTGCTTGATCTTGTGATGAGCGAGCAAGTCTTCAATCAGGTTAGAGGTGAACTAGCTTCCTTGATCGGTGACTAACTCTCTTGGGTAGCCAAACTTGTAGAAGATATTTTCCCTTAAAAACTCAGCCACCTTTTCTTCTGTTGCTGCTTTGATTGCCTTTGTTTCTGCCCACTTTGTCAGATAGTCGGTGCACACAATGATATAAGACCTTTGCTTTGAAGGAGGGTTGATAGGACCCACAAAATCCATGCCCCACTTCTCAAATGGCTCAAAGGTCACTTTAGGTTGGAGAGGCATTTCATCCCTTGGAGTCAGTTTCCCCATCCTCTGACATCGGTCACACTGGCTGATGTATCTTTTGACATCTTGGTGAAGAGTAGGCCAATAGTAGCCTGCTTGTAGAATTTTGAAGGCAGTCCTTTTTGCTGCAAAGCGGCCTCCATAGGGCCCATCGTGAATTGTTAGGAGGATGTCAAAGACTTCCTCCTCCCTAACACAACGCCTCAAGATCTGATCTGGGTCAAGTTTGAACAGGTTGCCCCCGATCCAAGTGAACGGGGCACTTTTCCTCACAATTTTTCTCTTCTCCTTTGAGGATAGATGCGGAGGGAACTGTGCTGAGACCAAGTAATTTGCTATATTAGCAAACCATGGAGAGAGTACTGAGATAACAAGCAGGTGTTCATCTGGCATCTGGTCATCCACTGTCCCTTCTTCACCTACAGGCAAATCCAATCTAGACAAGGAGTCAGCAACAACATTTTCACTACCTGGCTTGTCGACAATCGTCAAATCAAATTGCTACAACAAAAGTAACCATCTAATGATACAAGCATTTACATCAGGCTTATTCATTAAATATCTAATCGCAGCATGATCAGTGTCTACAAATGTTTGATAACCAGTGATGTAGTGTCTGAACTTGTTTAGGGAATGGACTACAGCCAGGAATTCTTTCTCAGTTACAGTATAGTTCATTTCTACCTTGGACAAGTTTTTGCTGACAAAGTATATGGCATATGGTAGTTTCTCCTCAACTTGTCCTAAGGCTGCCCCTATGGCTCTCTTCGAGGCATCAGTGTGGATGTGGAAAGGTAGGGCCAGTTTGGACCTCTTAAGATCAGGGCGGACACCAGCTTATCTTTCAACTCATCTAGAGCCCCTTGACAGTTGTCAGTCCATTTAAACTCAACATCTTTCCCTAAGAGGCCAAACAATGGCGAGGCTAGCTTACTGAAATCTTTAATGAATCTTCGATAATATTTTGCTAAACCTAGGAAACTACGAACATCTCTTACCTTTTGAGGAGGTGGGACCTTTTGGATGATAGCAATCTTGTTAGGATCCACCTATAATCCTTGCCGAGAAATGGTATGACCTAGCACGGTCCCTTCAGTCATCAGGAATTCACATTTTTCAGGACTGAGGGACAGGCTCATCTCAATGCACTTGATTAGAACTTTTCCTAGGTTAGTCAATGCTTCTTGGAAGTTGGACCCATAAGGAGTAAAGTCATCCATATAGATTTCTACTGAATCATGGACCAACTCAGAAAATATGCTCAATACTGCTCTCTGGAAAGTGGCAGGAGTGTTGCATAGCCCAAAGGGAAGGACTCGGTAGGCAAAAGTACCCCATGGACAAGTGAAGGTGGTCTTATCTTGGTCCTCCGAGTTGATTTGGATCTGATTATACCCGCTGAACCCATCTAGGAAAGAGAAGAACTTCTTCCCTACCAGTCCATCCAACACTTGATCTATGAAAGGCAAAGGGAAATTGTCTTTCTTGGTGGCTTTGTTAAGTTCTCAGTAATCTACACAGATTCTCCACTTCCTGTTCTTCTTGGGCACAAGCACTAGAGGTGAGACCCACTCACTATCGGAGATGGGGTAGATGAATCCTGCATCCAACAATTTTTGAAATTCTTCTTTGACAATGTCTTTAAGGGCTAGGTTCATTCTCCTCTAAGGCTGCCTGAATGGTTTACAATCTTCTTTAATGTAAATGTGATGGGTACAGACCGAAGGATGTACTCCTTTCATCTCCTTATAGCTCCAAGCAAAAGCATCTAGATGATTGTTCAGTAAGCTACACAGCTCCTTCTCCTGGGAGGGAGATAGGGAGGAGCTGATATTTAAGGTTCTTTCGGGGCCAAATTCCACATTCTTAATTCTGGGAGAGGTCGGATCAGTCACACAGAGGTCCACTAAAGTGGTGGCTTGGGTACCCCCCACCAACTCTTCTAAGGACAGTGCACTGGGAGGTGGATTTTGAATCAAATTCTCAATCAAGTCATCCTCGGTTTGAGGGCATCCCCTGGTGGTTTCTACTGTGCAAAATGGTGCAGAGTAGACCTCATCCTCATCTCCCTCTTCCAACCAGAGTGGTAAGTCATGTTCTAGCAGAGGTTGGGCAGGAGGGTATAGGACTAGCTGCTTGGACATAGGCCCATTCTTGATGGTCATGCTTCCAGCTTGACAACTGATGTAAGCATCCGCAGTGGCTGACCAAGGCCTTCCCAAAATGAGGGGGTATACAGTGAGCTTTGCCTTTGGCTGAAGGACCAAGAAGTCCACAGGGTACTCCCAAGAGTCAATAGAGACCAAGACATCTTCCATAATCCCTTTGGGAGTCACGGTGGAGTGATCTGCTACCTGCAGGACTGTCGAGGTCTTCCTTAAGGAACTCTAAAGGTTGAGTTTAAGCATGGTGTCCCTGGTCATCACATTAATGGCAGCCCCTAGATCAATCAAGGTATGGTGCATTATGGTGCCATTGATGTGGACATCAACTACAGGACTCCCAGGGTCCAAATACTTTGGACAGATTACTTGCCCCAACATTAGATCGGACAGTTGTCCTATGACATTGATAGTCGAGGCATCTCTCTTTCGCCTGCCTGGGTGCCTGAAACACTTCTCCTTAATCAATTTGTTGTATATTGGTACATCTTTTATGGCCTAGAGAAGTGGTATTTTTACACACAACTGTTTAAGTTCTCCCAGAAGTTCAATCTCCTCTGGATTTGGTTGCGTGGTTATTGTTAGTCGCTCAGGAAAGGGTGGAATGGCTTTGGGTTCACTTTCCTGTTTCTCTTCCTCGTCCTCTGGGGGAGGAGGTTGGCGATCTAGAAGGGTCTTCCCAGATCATAGGTTGATCTCCTGGATCTCCACAGCATAGATAGGGCATGTTGTCTCCCCAGTGTATACCTGCTGGGCCTGTCGGTTGTTGGGGTTTGGGTTCGGTTGAGAAGGCATCTGGGGTTGTCTTGGAGGAGCAGGAGGTAATGGTTGTGGTTGAGCTGGCGGTGGAGGTAGAATGGCGGGAGGAGAGTTGTATTGGGGCCTCCAACCTGGTTGAGGTGCATTCCACTAAGGTTGTGGCTGGACATGTGAGTGAAATGAATGAGCAGTGGGTTGAGTATGGTATTGAGATGGATAAGATCACGGAGGAGGTGCAGACCAGGAAGGATGAGCAGGGGGGGCCCAAGAAGGTATATGAGCGGATTGGTTGGGGCTGTAATAAGCTTGGGATGTTCCTTGCATCCCCTACTGGTAAGGTCTGGGCCCATGCGGCCTCCTTTGGTTGAGGAAGTAGAGAGGTTCAGTGGTTACCTCAGTCCCTTGGTACATGGCTTTAAATCCGAGCAAGGTTGGGCATTGGTTTGTGAGGTGGTTTTCCTCACAAACGAAACATACCTCTACTGAGTGCAATGGACACTCGTTCTTAGGGTGCTTCCTTGTACATCTGGGACAAAAAATGGCCAAATCCCTCTCATCTTCCTCTTTCTTTTGTTGGATTCGGAAAGCATCAAGTTGCATGGCAATGGTCTATCTCATCTCACTTTTTAGGTCTTCCATCTGATTAGCAAACTCATACTTGGAGAAGGTGGTACTAGCTGAAAGTGGATTCCCCCTACCTCTTTTCCGGGCTGCCCTAGAATGGTTTCTAAACACAGTCTTTATGTCCTCATAAGGTAGTTGGTAGATGTCTCCTCCAGCTAGCATGTGAAGGGTATCTAGAAGGTCTTCAGGGACTCCTTGGAGCAGAACCAGCATCAGAGGTTCAGGGTCAAGTGTGCACCTGGCCCGTTTATAGCTGAGTTGGAACCTTTCCTCGTAGTCTTCTAAGGACTCATCATTTCCCATGGTCATCCGGAAGATCTCTCCCTTTGTTTCCTTGGACCTACAGTAGTATCGGTATTTGTTGTTGAAGGCTTGCTGCATCTGAGCCCAAGTGGTGATACTGTTTCCAGGTAACCCCATGAACCAGCGTAATGTTGCATCCTTGAGGGTAGAGGGAAAGAGTTTCAACTTTTGCTTGTCTTCTGCATAGTCATAAGTTCAACAAAGGATAGCAAACTCAAACAGGAAGGTATCAGGGTCTTCAATGGTCAATCCATGGAAATGAGGTAAGGCTGAGGGACTTATGTTTTTCATTTTCATGTCCCCGTTGGTCTCTCGGATGGGGAAGGTACCTTCTATTCTCTCATCATCTTCTCTATCATTTCTGTTTTCAGCCATGGTCTCAAAAGGAATGTTTTCTTGCTCTTCTTCTATTATAGGATCTTCGTATATCTTAGGAGGTTCACCTATAGGTTCTTTTGGGTCACTACCACCAAAGAAGAGAGAAGGGTGACTCAGTGAAGTGGTGGGGGTGTTGGGTAGGAATTTTCCGGTATTATCTCTGTTCCTACGAGGCATGAAAAGATTTTTGGTTTCTTTTTGCTTTTTTCTGCTTGTACCTGCAAAACTAAAACAGATGGAATTGCAACTAACTAAAATCTATTTTTCGGAAATGAAAATGTGGAATTGAAATGAAAGCGGGAAAGGACTAATCTATTTTGCTGAAATCAAATTGCAGGAATGAAATGCTACTCTACACTTGCAGAATTGAAATGTTATTCTACGCTTGCAAAATTGAGATTGCGGAATTGAAAGGCTAATCTATGAAAGCAGGAGATGTCTAATTTACTTTTGCAGAAATGAAATTGCGGAATGGAAATGAAATAAACTACTTTACTCTTGTTGAAATAAACTACTTAGCAAAAGGTTGTAGTAGAAAATAGAAGAAAAGCAACAATCACCAATACTCTGACGCTTCCCCAGCAACGGCGCCAAAAATAATGGTGGGCTCCAATATTGCAGCAATAATGCTGCAACTCCTGGGACTCCCTTCTTTACTTTTATCAACCCGGTAGTTCGTAACAAACTTGGACGCGATGGTGTTGTATGCACAAGTACTAGCTCTTGTCGCGGCTGTCACTTGGTCAGCTGGCACAAGTCCGCTAGGAGCTTAAGCCAACCTCTATGAGCTCTTAGAAGAAGCTTTTTAACTGATGGATGAAAGCTAACTCAAAGAAGGCTAATCTACTTGCAGAATGAAACTGGAAAGCTGAAAGGAAACACAAACCCTAGCAAACCCTAATTTTACTAGCTAGCCCTACTGATGCAAGAAAGAGGATGCAAGCTACTAAAAGAGATGCCATTGACTTCTAGGAAGGTAAAATGCATGTGTCTAAGCTACTTCTACAGTAACATCTGAAAAAAAAAAAAAAAAAAAAAACATCTTTTTGTATTTTTGAATAAGTTATCAGAATTATCATGCATGTGCTTTGACTGTTTTGACTGTGCAGGGGTGGATTGGCGAGAGGAAATGCTTGCAGATGGTTGGGAAGGTTCAAAAAGGTCCTAAGGGGTCTCTAGCACCCTTCCAGAGAGTTTCACAAAGTTTGGCTATCAAGAACCCGCGTTGGTGAGCTTCTAGAGGAAGTCTGCAAGGGTTCTACAGGATGTTCTGTATTTTCTACAGGATGTTCAGAAATGGGATTTTGGAGGGTGGATGGAGGGATAAAGGTGGATAAGTGAGTATGGAGGTAGGATAAGGGTGTGAGGAGGTCCAGGACTTGGTGGATGGAGCTGAGGAGAGATGAAGATGGCTGGATTTGTTCAAGGAGGAGTGAAGCAATGTTGCACAAAAATTAGGGTTATGTGATCAAATGGCAAACGTGAGGCAAGAATCTGTGTTAGGGGATGGAGAAGATGGGATTGATGGAGTATGGGCAGATAGAGAAGTGGTACAAGTGCTTTGCAAGTTGTTTCTTCAACTGAACCAACGAAGACTTGAAAAATTAGAGACCTAGTTACATTAACCTAATCTGATCTAGCTAACAGTAAAGAGAATGAACAGAAGTTTATTTGCAATGAAACCATGTATACTAACTATGCAACGAATCAATCAAGAATCTAAACATGTAACCAACTTCTGCAAATAAAAATCGAACACTTATGATTGCATGGCAAAGCAAAGACAGTGTTTTTGGTGGCAGCAAGGTCACTTTGATCCCAGCTCCTGATCCCACTGAAGGAGAGGTGAAATCAGAGGTGCTTGATGGCCTTTTTCTATATATCTTCCCTATTAATAACTTATCAACTCAATCTGAACATAAAAATCCTTTCTAATCATTAACAATGACCTAGGTAATCAGCAAGATTTTAATCTACTTAACAGAAAGTATTTTGCAAAGACATGGAAAGCAAATAACGATACATAAAGGAAGCCTTGGCACTTGGGTTGGGCCCAACCCGAAGAGCTACAGGCTCCTATAAAGAACTCAAAGCTGATGCCAAATAGAGCTGCTTTTCATTACTCAAAAATAATCATCACAAGAAAGTTATACAGCAGTAGCTACAAAAATGAGCCGAGATAATGATAGCACTATGGTGCAAAACCCAACAGTTCCAAAAGTAAACTACGAAGGCAGAGGCCTTCCTATTTATGCACTACGAGGGGCTTAGCAGCCCTCCTTAACTCAAGGGACTCGGCTGTTCAAACTGCCAGTAAACAGTCACTCTTCACAAAGCTGCTCGACTGCCTTTAGGATTTGTTTTGGTGGCCTGCTGAGCTCCGAGTTGAGGGTGGAGATTTCGAGGAAGGGCCATTTAATGCAAGAGACAACCTCCCTACGAATCCTCACCCTTGCTCCCTTATGCTTGGCTGTCACCTGGCTCATAATTTCTTGGATTTGCTCCAAAATTTGTCCAAAAACCTGAAATAACCACGTATTAGCCTCCTTAGTAAAGTGACCACCCTTATTCGTTCAAATAACATAAACATACTCAAAAAACATGCATAATCTATGAAAAATGGTGGATTGATCAAGGAAAATTAAGCAAAATGAGCCCAATAAGTTACCCACTTTGGGGCTCATCACTAAAGAAGAATCATTTGATATGAGGCTATGGTTTCTAATGACAACCTTAGGACTCAATAGCTCTACTATGGTATACAATGGCTCATTCTCCTCTTTTTCCATTACCTTTTTCACCTCCTCAGCTCTTAGCTCCTCATGAGTCATCCAGGATGTTAAAGCCATCAGCTGCATACCTCCCAATATTGAATTGGGATCCCAAAAATTTATATTTGTCAAAGTGAGGTTGTGCATATAAAATTCAGCCAATTTTTCCTTGTCATCCATGTTGGTTTGGTTTCAAAACTCAATAAAATGTATGTAGTTCTGAAAAGGAAGATATCCATATTATGCCAAATTTTTTATTTGGAACTGCATCCACTGCTATTTGAGAAATAAAGCATAAGACTTTGATGGTTTTTTGCATTTCAGGGCTTCCATATAGAGACTTATCGTGGTGTCAAGTTATGTTTCTTTCTCCTGCAACCTCTCTCTCAACCTTGTGTTTTTCGTTGGTAGGTCCTCCTTCATAATGGGTTCCTTCATTCTTAAATCACTTAACTCTATTCCCATTTCAATGACCTTCTCTTCCATGAGGCCTACATCCTCCACATTTTTAGATCTAGCAATTTTCATCCACCTGTGGGTTCTACCTCTCTTTATCTCTAGCTCATAAAGGAGTGGGATTGCAAACTTTTCAAGGATAACCCTTCCTCCTTCAATAAATTTGTAGTAGGACTCTAAGCTAGGTTGTGGGCTAGGTTCTTGGAGCTCTTATAGGTATTTTACAACAGTATTTGAGGTGGTGGCTTCCTTTTTTAACTCTTTATCGTGCTCATGTAGCTTCCCCTGTCCTGCCTGTAGTAGACTCTACCCCTCCTGTAGCAAACCCTATCTCTCCTGTAGCAAACCCTGATCCTCCTGTAGCTTCTCTTTTTCTTCTTTCTCAAAGGAAAATTATTTCCTTGGCTTCTTGAAGGTGACTAACCTAGTGGTAGGCCTACTCATAGATGTTATAAGTGACTTGGTTTTAGTTTTATGAGGAGTGACCTCCTCAATCTTTCCTTCACTAGGTCCTATTTCTTCCTTTTTTCTTGGTGACTCATCAATAATTATAGGAACCTTTGTAGGAGTTTGTGGCTTCCCTTGTCTAATTTTAGTGCTCTTCCTAGTTCTGAAATACATTTGAATTGGTCTTGATTTCTTCCTCTTGGGCTTGACATGAGTTCCCAATGTAGTTAATGTAGTAGCTACTTCCTATTCAGTATCTTATGCTCCTTGGGGTCGAGAAGTCTCCTCAGTTTTTACGATTTCTTCTCCTTTCTTCTCCCCCTTTTCTCCTTTCATCTCTGCTTCTCCTTCCTCTATCTCTGCTGCTTATTTTTCCTCTATTTTTCTTTCTTCCTCTTATGTTCTTACTGTGTCTTCCTCCTTTGTATTTTCTCCTTCTTCTTCCTCTATTTTTCCTTCTCTTCCTCCAATACTAGGGGTTGGAATCTCTCCTGGTGTGAGGGCTTGGGTTTCTATGAAAGTCTCCTTATCCATGTCCTCAAATGTGTTCCATGTCACATGGATCCTCAAGTGGTTCATAGCATCCACCACTATCAACCTAATGAGACCATGGTGAGCTAAATGTTGGTGTTTTCCTTCCCTCTCTTTATGACTCATTTCCACGATTAACTATAGGAGGAAGTTGGGGACACTAAGTCTTTGAGGAAGAGGTAATTCTGCTTTGAATCTCAGATCCTGGAGCAGCCTGAAGTGGTAGGCATAAACCACACTCAATCTTCCTTCACAAGATATGTACTTAAGGATATGGTAAGTTACCTCATCCCAAAGGTATGGTAAACTTTCTCTTCTCACTCCATTATTGTCTTCTGCAGGCTTCTCTTTTGAAAGGAAGAAGTTTTTCCTAGTTGTGACGCTTACTTGTTTGTCTTATTTTCTCTACCTAACTCCTAGAGGCAAGGTGGTCATTATGCTTATGGTTTCAGGATTTAGAGAGATGGCCAACCCTCTGACAACAATTGTAGCATTGTCTTCCTCTTGAGAGTGTAATGCCAAGGAAAATTCATGGGCAAGATCATCATCATACACCTTTAGCAACTCAAAGAATCCTAACCACTGGTGTCTTTTGAAGATGTCAACTATGGCAAGGTGTTGGTGAATTATCCTGGTGTCTGAGGATTCCCTTCTATTAAATCCTCCCCCACATTTCTTCTCTATTACTCCTTAATGCTATATAGGTTTGGAATTCAAAAAAAAATCAAATAGTCTCAGTGGTGAAACAGTGGTAAAGTGCTTGGTAGTAGTGAGGAAGAAGGGTGCTCAAATTGATATCAACCAAACTATTTTCTCTTCTCTTAACCACAAAAAATTCAAAAAGACCTCCTATTGATCAATTGACTATTATAAGCTCTTAATTTCAAGCAGACTTCACATGCAATTAGGTGTAGAAACAAGGAAGGAGGGTGTTTCTTACTTCTTGTCAGAGAAATTTTGGGTGTGCATGAAGGTTTCGAGACAATATCGAGCCACTATGACTCATTTTTCTCCTCCCCACTACTCCTATAGCTCCTCTTTACCCTCTTGTAGCAATTGCAGGACTGCCTGTAGCACTTGCAGACATGGTTCAAAGCTTCTCGGTGGCACCCTAGGTTGTTTGTTGCACTAGCTCGTCCTTCCTCTTCCTGTTTTTGGAATAGGTGATGGTGTAAATTAAGTCGAGCTAGCACATAATAGCCTCTTTTGGTTAAAATATTGGAGTGGTCTAGTGACTTGGCATTAACATGGGTTTCCTATTTCGGATGGTTTTCCCCACTAACTGTAATCATTTCTCTCTCCTTGTGATTATCACCCCACTCTTCAAGGAAATCACTTCGTTTTGAGTTGAAATTTCCATGTTGCATGGCTAACTTAGCTTAGACTTGAGTTTACTACCCGAGGGTGGCCAAGTTCACTGGCCACCTATAGCCTATTAAAACACCTTTCCTCGCTCAAAACACTTTTTAGTCAATTTATGCATAGGGAAGAGGTTAGGGTTTCCATAACTAAGCCTACCTGCTGATCAAACTATTGTAGTGGTTTGCATGTTGGAGTTGGACCATAAATCATTATGATCAAGTGAGTTGACTTCTTTGACTTGTTTCATGTGAATGTCTTCATTCTTGGTGATACCTTGAGCTACTAATGCTGGTGGAAATTCTCCCTGAGAATGATGTGTCTCTTCATAGTTGCAAATAAGGCTCCATCATCCCTTCTGGTGGTGAGGAAAATGATATCACTTATTCTTATTGTGGTTGCACAGGCTACTACAACAGGAGTTTCTTCCTGTAGTAGCCTTTTGATCCCCCCCTTGAATTCTTTAGTTTGAATGAGGGAGATGAAGGAGATGATGAAAATCCATGAGGATATGGTTAGACTCATGATGGAGTAGTGTATACACTGTAGAAATAGAAAATAGTAGCTTCTGTGTGTTTTTTTTTAGGTTAGGACAGAGTGGAAAAGTTGATCAAATTGTTGGTGAAATCGAGTGGATGGGTGATGGATGGATGATGGAAAAACCATAGGAGGACCCTATTTATCATTTATTAGAGTTATAATGGTCTTTTGGGTTTTTCTCCTCCTTGGATCTCCCTCCTATAGCTCCATGAGCTCCTCCTTTAGCATTACATACCTCTTGTAGCAATATAGGTCCTTCCTGTAGCATCACAGAGAGCAAGTGAAATATGAATTTCTTGATAATGGGATGGTGGAGAGATATATTCATATGAATGGAGAGGATGGATATGAGGTGTATGGATGGAGGTATGGATGACAGATTGCAGGTTTTGGCTTGTAGCCATAAAATTTGCCACTATGTACAATCCTGAAAAACAAGAGAAAGGTTAGCAAACATTATATATGTTTCTTCCTTGTTCTTCTTTTCCTCTCTTTTATTATTTTTTTTCTTTTTTCTTGAGACACACAGGCTGCCTCAGAGAAGGTTTTCAACTTGCATGCCTCCCCTAGGTGTCTCAAATGAGGTTTTCACCTAGGGATATTTATTTTTTCTCTTTCTTTTCTTTTTTGATCTTGGGTTGCCTCAGAGAGTTTTTCAACCCTCAAGCTGGCCTCAAATGCCTCATAGAGGTTTTCATCTAGGCCTTTTTATTTTATTTTTATTTTTTTCAAATTTCTAGAAATGTTATGGACTGGAAGCTATGAAAATCCTAATCACATTTAATTCCTCTCTGATTGAACTAATAAATTCTTCCTTGGACAGAGGTCTCCTATATAGCTTCAACCTATAACCATTTACAAGTAAGGGAATTCCTTCCTCATCAATGGTTCTGATCTGGACAGATCCATTTTCATGACACTTTTCTACTAGGTATGGACCCAACCATCTTGTCATTATATTCCCTTTAAAATATTTGAACCTAGAATCATATAACATGGCCCAATCCCCTTCTTGAAAAGTCTTTTCCTTGATATGTTTTTCATGCCAAACCTTCCTTTGCAGTTGTATGACTTTAGTGTGTAGGAGAGCTTGCATTCTGAACTCATCTAAGCCATTCAATTGGAGCAGTCTTTTTTGTTGTGTTCTAGTGACATCTAAGTCCAACTGAGCTTCCATTCTCAAAGTGTTTTGTTCAAACTCAATAGAAAGCAAAGCCTTCTTCCCATCAGCCAAGTCATATGGATTGAATACAGTGGTAGTTTTCCAAGTGGTATTGTAGGCCCAAGTGGCCTATACTAGTCTCTCTGCCCAATGTTTGTTGTTGTTACTAACAACCTTGGTGAAGATGCTCTCCAATGCTTTGTTTGTGACCTCTAATTGCCCATTTTCTTGAGCATTATAGGCAGTGGATGTCTTGTTCTTGATATGGTGATGCATCATGATATCTTCAATCAAATTGGATGTGAATTGTGTTCCTTGATCAGTGACTACCTCCCTTGGATACCCAAATTGTAGAAGATTTTTTCTCTTAAAAAAAATTCCACTTTTTTCTCAGTTTCTCCTTTGAATTCCTTTGTCTCAACTCACTTTTTCAAGTAATCAGTGCACAAAATGATGTACTTTTCTGTCCTGATGGTGGATCAATTGGCCTAATGAAATTGATGCCCCACTTGTCAAATGGATCTAAAGCCACTTGAGGTTGTAGGGGCATTTCATCCCTAGGTGTGGGTTTTCCCATCCTTTGGCACTGACCACATCTAGTGGTGTATCTCATTGTATCTTAATGTAGAGTGGGCCAATAGTAACCAACCTGTAAAACTTTAAATGTTTTCCATTTTGCAATAAAATGGCCTCCACAAGGTCCATCATGACATGCTAGGAAGATGTCAAATTCCTCCTCTTCTCTTACACATCCACTCAATATCTGATCTGGTCCCAATCTAAAAATATTTTCCCCCAATCCAAGTGAAAAGAGAGTTTTTCCTTATTTTATTTTTTTCTCCCTAGATGATAGATGAGGAGGGAACCTCCCAACAACCAAATAGTTTTATACGTCAGCAAACCAAGGAGAAAGCACCGATATGGAAAAGAGGTGCTCATTTGGCAGTTGATCATCCACCATCTCTTCATTACCTACAGGCAAGGTTAACCTAGACAAAAAATATGCAACCACATTTTCTTTCCTTGGTTTGTCAATAATAGTCAGATAAAACTATGTAACAATAAAAACCACCTAATTATCCTAGCATTGACATTAGGCTTGTTCATCAAATATTTAATGGTTTCATGATCAGTATGAACAAAAGTTTGGTACCCAGTGATATAGTTCTTGAATTTGTTTAAAGAATGTACTACAGCTAAGAGTTATTTTTTAGTGACAGTGTAATTCAACTCAACTTTAGACAAATTATTACTAATGAAATAAATAGCATAAGTCAACTTATCCTCTACTTGTCCCAAGGCTCCCCCCATCGCTTTATATGATGCATAAGTATGGATATGGAAAGGCAATGCCAGGTTGGGACCCCTTAGGATGGGTGCAGTGGTCAATTTTTATTTCAACGCTTCAAGGGCCTCTTGACAATTGTTGGTCCAACAAAAATTTGGATCTTTATCCAATAAACCAAACAAAGGTGAATCCACTTTACTAAAGTCATTGATGAATCTCCTATAATACCCGGCTAGTCCTAACAAACTCTTGACATATCTTTACTTTTGGGGGGTAGGGACCCTTTTGATGTTGGAAATTTTGTTTGGGTCAACCCATATCCCTTCCTTGGATATGGAATGGCCGAGTATAGTCCCCTCATTCATCAATAAGTAAAATTTCTCAAGGCTTAGAGAGATTCATTTTGATGCATTTCTTCAAAACCTTGCACAAATTGGAGAGAGCTTCATGGAAGTCATATCCATAAGGAGTGAAATCATCCATGTATATTTCAATAGAGTCATGAACCAGTTCAATAAAAATACTTAAAACTTCCCTCTCGAAAGTAGCATGGGCATTGCACAACCCAAATGGAATAAATATATAAGAAAAGGTACCCCAAGGACATGTGAATGTGGTCTTTCCTTGGTCTTCGGGGTTGATCTAGATTTGATTGTACCCACTAAATCCATCGAGGAAGGAGAATAATTTCTTCCCTGCAAGGCCATCTACGACTTGGTTAATGAAGGGCAAAGGAAAATGGTCCTTCTTTGTAGCCTTGTTGATTTCCCAGTAATCAGCACAGATTCTCCACTTCCCATTCTTCTTAGGAACCAACACAAGATGTGACACCCACTCACTATTTGAAATGGGGTATATGAACTTAGCATCCAATAGTTTTTGTAGTTCTTCTTTCTAAATGTCCTTAAGAGCTAGGTTCATCCTTCTATGGTGTTCACGCATAGGCTTGCATCCCTCCTTGATGTAAATATGGTGAGTACAAACTGAGGGATTCACACCTTTCATTTCCTTATAATCCCAAGAAAAATCATCCAGGTGTTTCCTCAACACTTTGCACAATTGTTCTTCCTATTTGGACAAGAGAGAAGCGTTGATATTTAAGGTTTTGGATGGGAAAAACTCTACAATATTAACATGATCTAGACTTGAGTCAATAGGGCATAATTCAAGCCAATAACTACTCCTAGATTCTTTCATCATCTTATCAATTGGTATGGGAGTGGGAGGCTGATTCTGGAGGATATGGACAATGAGGTCATCTTCATTAGGTTGCCCCCCTTCTGTAATAGTATCTAGAGTGCAGATTAGATAAGAGGTGGTGTGATACAATTCATCTTCTTCCTCCTCTTCTAATGACAAGGGTAAGTCATGCTCAATATAAGGTTGAGCAGGAGGATACAATACCAGTTGTTTTGACAGATGTCCATTCTTAATGGTCATGTTCCCTACCCTACAACTAATGTAAGCATCAATAGTGGCTAACCATGACCTTCCAAAGATGAGAGGATAGCCATTAAACTTGTTTTGGGATGGAGAACTAGGAAATCAATAGGATACTCCCAAGAGTCAATGGAGACCATAACATCTTCAACAAATCCCTCATGAGCTACTGTGGATTTATCTACAAGATGCAGCATTGTTGTGGTCTTTATCAAAACCCCTTGGAGGTTTATATTTAGCATGGTTTCTTTACTCATCACATTGATTGCAACCCCAAGATCAATCAGGGTATTAGGGACTATATGGAGATCAATGTGCACATCTACTATTGGGCTTCCAGGGTCTAGATATTTTGGGAAGATCACCCTCCCAAGCATCAAATAAGATAATTTCCCAACAACATTTATGGTGGGGGTGTCTCTTTTTCTTCTCCTGCTATTTTTGAAACATTTCTCCTTGATGAGATTATTATATATGGGAACATCTTTAATGGCCTGGAGAAGGGGTGTCTTAACACAAAAATTCTTCAGTTCTCCCAAAATTTCAACCTCTTCTAGGGTTTGTTGGCTAGGGTGGATCAACCTCTCAGGAAAAGGGGGTGGATTGGCTTGAGGCACACTCTCTTACTTCTCTTATCCAAGCTCTTGAGGTGGAGAAGGTGGGTGGTTATCTGGAATAACTCTCCTAGACCAAAGGTTGATCTCTTAGATTTCCAGAGCATAAGCAGGATAGGATGTTTCTCCATTGTAGACCTATTCTGCTTGCTTTTTTTTTAGTTCGAATTGGGTTGAGAAGGAATTTGAGTTTGCTTAGGTGGAGCAGAATGCATGAGATGTGGTTAAGGTTTGGGTGGAGGCAATAATGCAGGGGGTTGGTTGACTTGAGGCCTCCACCCTTGTGATGGGTTTCCCCATTGAGAAGACTGGGGTGGATATGGATGAAAAGGATGGTTGACGTGGTTATGAGGATACGGAGGATAATAAGGCCAAGAAAGAGGTGTGGAGTAGGATGGATGAGTGGAAGAGTTCCAAGGTTGCAAAGGTGCATTTTGATTGTGATTGTAATAAGAGTAGTGTGCACCTTTCATGCCTTTTTCATATGGCCGAGGTCCATAAGGTCTTATTTGATTAATGAAGAAAGTTGCTCTGACCCCCCTTTTTCCTCTTAATATATAAAATTTATTCCTAGCAAAGAAGGGCATTTTTCTGTTACACTATTTTCTTCACATACTAGACAAACCTCTATGACATTCAATGGGCACTCATTCCTAGGATGCCTTTTGGTGCATCTAGGGCAGAAAATGGCTAGTTCCCTTTCTGCTTCCTCCTGATTTATTTTGATTTGCATAGTATCCATTTTCAATGTAAAGGTACGCAAAATTTCAAAATGTTACCTATCTCATTCTTAATGGATGTTGTGGAAGGAGAGGAATTGACCAAGCTTTGACTAACCCTACCCTTCTTCTTAACAGCCCTAGAGTGATTCTTGAACATAGTTTTGATGTCATCATAGGATAACTGATACATATCTCCTCCACTTAGCATGTTGAGGGTTTCCAACATATCCTCCATGATCCCTAGGAGAAGAACTAGCTTAAGGGACTCAGGATCAAGGGTGCAGCTGACCCTCCTATAACTGAGTTGAAATCTCTCCTCATAGTCTTCTAGGGATTCATCAGGTCCAAGAGTCGTCCTAAATATTTATTCCTTCGTTTCGTTGGACCTACAATAGTCGATGTACTTTCAATTGAAGGCATGTTGCATTTGGGCCCAGGTAGTGATGCTACCCCTGGGTAGACTTATAAACCAGCACAAGGCTGCATCTTTAAGGGTAGAGGGGAATAACTACAACTTCATCTCATCAAAGGCATAGTCATAGGTCCTATAGAAAACAAAAAATTCAAACATGAAGGGGTCACGATCCTCATATGTTAAGCCATGGAAGTGTCGAAGGGAAGTAGGGCTTATGTTCTTCATTCTAGACTCTCCATTAGTCTCTCTAATTAGGAAAACCTTGTTGTCCCTGTTTTCAGCCATAGTTTGGGTAGGTGAAGTGGGTTATTATTCTTCCCCAATAAGTTCTTCAAAAAAGTTAGGTTCTTACCTAGAGGGTCTTCTAACTCCCCTTTAGCCAAAAGGGTAGCTCATAATCACCGAAAAAGAGTGAAGGTTGATTGTTCAAGGGTGTGGGGGTTTTGGGTAAGAATCTTCCTTGATTGAAAGAAATATTTTTTTGATTTTTTCCTTTTTTCAAAACTGTATGCAAAACAGAAAACAATGCTTAAGAAAAACCAACATCTACTTAGACACCTCCCCGACAAAGGCGCCAAAAATTGGTGAGACCTGGTATTGCACCAAGAATGTTGCAACTCCCAAGTGCTCCTCAAATCAAATTATAAACCTAGGGATCGTACAAACTTAAAAATGGCAATGCTATATGCATAGCAAATAGGATTCCACTCATGCCACCCTCAGTTATGACATTAAATCAAAAGTGGTCATAGACCATTCCTCCTACTGAATTAGAATGAAAGCTTGCTAATAAAGGTACAACTGGAAATTACTTCTAGCTATTAAAGTGGAAATTCCATTGAATCAACTTGTAAATCCTAACTAATCAATTCATGAGATGAAAAATATTAATCTACTTGCAGAAATAAAGTTATTTTATCTTTGCAAAATCCATAAAACTACCAAATCTACTTGCAGAAAGGAAATTATTTTTCCTTGCATAATTCACCAAACTACTAATCAGAATTGCATGTACCATCTACATAGTTCACACTTACTTATAAATCATTAACCTACTTGCATCATACTTGTGATAAATAAACTAACTCTACTATGTTTTTGAAGTGAAAAAAAGGAAGGGTTGGAGAGGCCTAGCATCTCCCCCTAATCATAAAATCACAGTTGGGGGTTCATCTAAACTAAGTCAAAGTTGCAGTGGGGATCAAAATTGATGGAGGAAAGTGATTCTATAGGTTTTCTATAGGTGATTTCTATAGGAGGCCTATAATTCTATAAGAGGGCATGTAATCCTACAAGAGGGCTTTTGAGTAGCCTTTGGAGGTGATAATGATGTCTTGAGGGCATGGAGAGGTAGATGGAAGTTGAATAAAATGGAGGGAGGTTAGTTTGAGCCCCTATCCAAGCTCAGGAACTCCCAGATGTTGGAAATAATACTGAGAGGGTGGGTGAATCAGTATTATCAAATCAAACACTTTTTCTTTTCCATACTCAGATTCATATACGCTACTTCAGTTAAGGGAACCTGCGTGTACACGCAACTGTGTCTAATGCAACTAGCGTATATCCAGTAAACTTATGATTCAATTAATCCATTAAATTGTTGATCTTTAGTTAGTTCATCAGAACTTTATTAACCATATGAACAGTAGACAAGTGCAGTAAAACAGAACAAATCATCACACACAAGAAGCACACATGAACACCATGATGTAAGGTGGAAACCCAATGTGGGTGAAAACCACCTGCTGCAATTCGTTTCTATCTTCCTTTAATAAGAAACTTCTTTTTACAATATTTCTGTACTGGAGTAGACTTATACCAGTACGCAGGCTTCTACCTGCAGAAGGCCACAACCTTCTCTCATTCTCCAGCTTCTCCTGGAAGGGAGCTACAACCCCTTTAGCTCTTGTACTAGCTCATGTACTAGTACGTAGGTGCCGACCTACAAAAGGCTACAACCTTCTCTCGTTCTCCAGCTTCTCCTGGAAGGGAGCTACAACCCCCTTAGCTCTTGTACTAGCTGAAGTACTAGTATGTAGGTGCTGACCTACAGAAGGCTACAACCTTCTCTTTCTTCCTCCAAGTAACCCATTTCATAAATTTTCAGACTAGATACTCCTGAAGGACAACATCATAATCTGAAGGCCACGTTTCATCCAATTTTCATACTAGAGCCATCAATATCATTGAAGCACATAATCAATCAACACTAGCATCATCAATCTCTAAATCACCCAATACTGAATCACTGAAACCCTGTCAACATACTGCAGTCACCAGAACACAGAGCAGAACACAAAACTCTACAACAATGTTCAGATCTAATTGTATCATCAAAAATCATGCATCATAGTGCATACGCTACTTGGAAGAGCCGAACAATCATGTATACACAACTTCACCAAAGCAAACCAGTGTGTATGTCATTAGTTACTTACTTATAACTTCACTACACTTCCTGACTTCAGACATACCCATATCATTATATATACAAGGATAATATGTGTGTTAGGAACCAGATCTAGTCCATCAGATCACATAAAGATAAGTCATTATGATCCTGATCCATTATTAGATCTCATCCATAAACATTGAAGCTAAACACAATCAACCAAACTGAATATGCAGAATACTGACACTAGTAAACAGTCATCAGAACTCACCAACAACCAGAACCACCTGTAACTTCAAAATTCATAGTTCATATGATATACGCTACTTAGATGTATCTAACCTGTGTATGTACGTGATTTTATCATAGTCAACCTGCGTATACATCTGTAAATATAGATTCATGATTTGCAGCTATTCCAAACTTGAGTTATACCCAGATCATAATATTTACAGAACATTACATGCGTCAGTATACATATCTAGAATAAGCATGATCAAACTGTATCCTTAGCTCAGATCAGGCAAAGCATTATGAGCCCTTAACCTGCATACTAGATCTCATACTTCATTAGATATTCAAGACTTTCTTAGTACCTTTGCCTAATGATCTTCTCCTCCTTTTATAGTCTTAGGCCTTACTCAATACCATGGTCCAAAACCATATAGAATCAATACCATGGAACCAATAACTGGGTTCAACACATCGAACGAGATACCATGGTCCAAAACCATAGGTCCAAATACCAAAGACTAAATACCATGGACCAAAACCCAATGTACATGTCTTCCCTTGCATGAAAGTGTGTGTATACGTATATGCGTCTTTTGATTGTCGAGCTCGCGTGTATACGCGACTTTGTTAAGAGGAACCTGCGTATATCTCTTTTTCCTTCATTCTGAGAGCTTGAACTGTGATCTGTCATTTGAGTGAGTTGCCATCAAGGACAACATCTGTGTCATAATGCCAACACCAGAGGCCTGTCTTGCACTAGGATGAGTGCTTTTGGTATACTCGGCAAAATGACTTCTAAAACAGAGTCTGGGACAAAATTTGGATGTGGAAAGAGAAGATGAAGGAGCTCAAGATGGAAGTGGTAAACGTACCCTCCCTTATAAATCAACACAACCCTGCAATCAATCACATGCATGCATCCTTTTATCATTAACAAAATGAGATCACTTATGATGGAAAAGATGAGTTGAATTTAAATAATATCTAGTTTATGCCATAATACTGATCTAATCACTAAACTAACTTCTAAGTTATAGAAAGCAAATGCAAAATAGGACAACTAACATTAATCTTATTCCAAGAAATCAAAAACATAATATTTTTGGATTGTGGTTGTGAATCCTTCCACTCATTCTCCCACGAGAGAGGTGATGTAGATTCTGCAACCACGGGTTTTTATAGATTATTCTTTATTGAAATGCAAGAACTATGTATTTTTGGACTATGGTTGTGAATCCTTCCACTCATTCTCCCACAAGAGAGGTGATGTAGAGGATGTAACCACAGGTTTTTATAGAATAATATCTAATGAAATGAAAAACCTATGTGCTAGTGTCAGTCAGTTCAGCCTATCACCAGTGATCAAATATGCTCTTACAAGGTGTTCTTAGGGTGTCAAGTCAAATTTTTGTCATTTCTGTGAATCTTCAAATAAAAATTTGGTCACTGATTGTTGTGTCTAGGTCACTTCTGCTCCTTTCACTTACTCATGGTCTTCATCACTCATCATGGTCATTGTCTTCTTCGAGGTATCATATCTTCATTTAAATGTCTTGGGTCATGAAATGGTTAAATTCCTCATTTTAGGTCATGGTTTAGGGTTTCACTCCATGTGTCATCATGATAGCATATGTCAAAACAAAAACATGTCCATCATGTTATTCAGTGGGTAACGAGAGTTAGAAACTTAGGGAAAGAAAAATAAAGGTAAAGGTGATGTTTTATTTCAAACAGGACAACGATGCAGTACGCTACCTCGTCTCATCATTTCTAATAGGGACATTTGTGCTTCAAAATATTTTTCTGCCCAAATGTAGAAGAATTTTACAAAAGTGAAAGAGGTTTTGTCAATTATAATCCCTGGAACAAAAACCTTCTTCACTTTATGCACAGATGTTATGATTTGATAGAAATACCCAAACTACACTTGCAACAGGAGAGTTGTTACACTTCTAGACAACTTGACTTCAAGATAGTTTTTCAGTGATTTGGAGCAGGTATTTGCAGTGTTTAAGGACTCTATTGTGTAGCAAACATCCTAATATTTCCAAGGGTACCTTAATATCATGATTTGGATTAGAGGAAGGCATCCAAACATTCTCTGCAAGTTGGTGCTTCACATTTGTTAGAGACACCCTGCGTTTTTGGAGTGACCTTGGGAAAATCAATTTTTCTCCTTGCTGGAGTGTCCAAATTACATTCATGATGAGTTCATCTTGTAGCAGACTTCAATATATTTCCAAAGAGCTGTAAATTTCGAAATTTGGAACTGTTTAAGGCCTCCAAAATCTAGTTGAAAGACAATGGTACGCTTCTATGAATTGTGTTGTGCTTCTGTGAACTGCGCTGCACTTGGGATAGAGTAACCCAAAACTTTCCAAAACTCACCCAAAATTCAAATTCAAGCTTGCATTCCTATTCCTTACTTTTCTAAGTTGATTAACAAGTAAGTACCATCATCTTACTCACTCTTTTCCTTTGGAAAAGCAAGTGCAAATGTGAGTTTTCTTCATCTAGGGTTTATGAGAAATCTCATGCTGCAAGGCTAGTGTAAATGATGGTTTTCTTAGTTATGACATTGAAAACTTGTAAATTTGTCATCTCATACCTCTGCACATGTATAAATCACCCTATGATTCACTAATTGACTCATCTACCCTTAGTTTACCTCACCTTTACACAAACCCTAGCTCATACCTATCATTTTGGACAATTTCGTAGTAGGATTATTTTTAAATTCTCCAGCTCATTTCTCTCTCTCATTAAACTCCATTAAAACTTCCTACATTTTCTATAACCCCTGTCCATCTCCCAAAATTTCCCTATTATCATCTCCTTCCCTAACTCCCTCATTTCATCATTTCCTTCCTTGAGCAAGAAAACAGACAGCTTAAGGCCAAACAACTCATCATGGAGAAAGAGAAATCCAAGGTGTTGCAGAAAGAAGGAAAAGGTAAAGCAGTGTTGAAGCCTGGTGAACACAAGGAGCCCAAAAAAAAGTTATGAAAAAGAGGCCAAGGACCAAGGGACTCAAAAAGGCATTGAAGGAGGAGAAAGGACATAATCTGCTAGATGAAGACCTAGATATGGGGGACAGAATTGCCTTGGAGATCAATGAGGATAGAGAGTATTGGCTAAGTAAGGTCAATGACCACTTAGAACAGCTTCTTTAAAAATCCAATAGGGATAATTAGCTATTGAGACACATGGCCCATCATTATCAGACGAGAAATATGATTTGCAACATCAAGCTCAAGCAGTTGAAAGACAAGCTAAAGGAAACCCTAAAGGACAAAAATGAGAGAGATAACCTGGATATGCTTTCTGAAGCATCCATGAGGGCATGAAATACCTCATTTTGCACTTCATGACCAATTTGAAGGTTTTCTGAGCATTTTTTGTTTTTTGAGAATTTTGGTGCCAAATTCAGAAATTGGGGTAGTCACAAGGTGTTGCGCTTTCTTCCCAGGGCTCCAAATGACAAGAGGATTATATTTTTGAAAAGCTTATGACCTCCTCTCAAAACCCATTTCATTAAATTTCTCATACAGGGCTCAGATTTTGAGAAAAATGAGAAAAGGGGTCAAACATCATCATTCTACCACTCTTTTTGACAAGCGATGCGCTTCTAGAGACAACTTGGGAGAATGAGTTTTTGAAGGCCTTCCCATGTGTCATTTTTAAAAATTCAAGGTATTCTGGAAACTATATAGGTAAGGCGAGTTGACTGTTCTTTCATATATCAATATGGACTTTAGGAAGGCACCTTAAAGTGGAACCAAATTTGGTGTTACGATTCTGCAAATTTCTGAGTTTTTATTTAAAAATTTCACTTTGTAATTTCCTAGTTTTTAGTTTGACTTGGTCAAAGTCAAAAATCATGATGTAATTGTAGTAGTTCAAGGTTAGATGATGTAATCATAAATAAATAGACATGATATGTATGTATATGATTCAGTGGGTAAAGGGAGTTAGCAGCTTAGGGAAAGAAAAATAAAGGTAAAGGTAATGTTTTATTTCAAATAAGACAATGTTGCAGTACACTACCTCGTCTCATCATTTCTCATAGGGACATTTATTCTTCAAAATATTTTCCTGCCCAAATTGAGAATAATTTTACAAACGTGAAAGAGGTTTTTTGTCAATTATAGTCCCTGGAACAAAAACCTCCTTCAGTTTATGCACAGATATTATGATTTGAGAGAAATTCCCAAACTACACTTGCAACGAGAGAGTTGTTACACTTCTCGAAAACTTGACTTCAAGATAGTGTTTCAGGGATTTGGAGCAGGTGTTCACAGTGCTTAAGGACTCTATTGTGTATCAGACATCCTAAGATTTCCAGTGGTACCTTAAGATCATGATTTTGATTAGAGGAAGGCATCTAAAAGTTCTCTTCAAGTTTGCACTACGCTTTTGTCATAGACACCCTGCATTTTTGGAGTGAATTTGGGAAAATCAATTTTTCTCCATGTTGGATTGTCCAAATTACATTCTTGATGAGTCCATCTTGTAGAAGACTTCAAGATCTTTCCAACCAGATATCAATTTTGCAATTTTGAGAAATTTAAGGCCTCAAAAAGCTAATTATAAGAAGGCATTACACTTTTGTGAACTGTGTTGTGCTTCTGGAGGTGGCGCTGCACTTCTGCCAACGGCACTGCGCTTGGGATAGAGTAGTCCAATACTTGCCAAAACTCAACGAAAATTCAAATTTAAGATTGTATTCCTATTCCTTACTCTTCTAAGGTGATCAACAAGTAAGTACCATCCTCTTACTCACTCTTTTCCTTTGGAAAATCAAGTGAAAATGTGAGTTTTCTTCATCTAGGGTTTATGAGAAATTTCATGTTGCAAGGCTAGTGTAAATGATGCTTTTGTTAGTTATGACATTGAAAACTTGTAAGTTTGTCATCTTATACCTATGCACATGTATAAATCACCCTATCATTGATTAATTAACTCATCTACCCTAATTTTACCTCACCTTTACACAAACCCTAGCTCATACCTATCATTCATTAATTAACTCATCTACCCTCAATTTACCTCACCTTTACACAAACCCTAGCTCATGCCTATCATTTTGGACAATTTCCTAGTAGGACTGTTTTTAAATTCTCCTACTTTTCTCTCTCTCTCATTTCACTCCATTCAAACTTCCTAAGTTTTATATAACCCCTATCCATCTCCCAAAATTCCCCTATCATCGTCTCCCTTCCCTAACTCACTCGTTTCATCATTTCCTTCCTTGAGCAAGAAAACAATCATCTTAAGGCCAAACAACTCATCATGGAGAAAGAGCAATCCAAGGAGTTGCAGAAAGAAGGAAAAGGTAAAGCAGTTTTGAAGCCCACTAAACATGAGGAGCTTGAAAAAAAAGTTAGGAAAAAGAGGGTATGGACCAAGGGACTCAAAAAGGCATTGAAGGAGGAGAAAGGACATAATCTACTAGATGAAGACTTAGATATGAAGGACAGAATTGCCTTGGAGGTCAATGAGGATAGAGAGTATTGGCTAATTAAGGTCAATGACCACTTAGAACAGTTTCTTGACAAAGCCAATAGGGATAATCAGCTATTGAGCAACATGGCCCATCATTAATAGACCAGAAATATGATTTGCAACATCAACGTCGGCAATGCGCTTCTGCAAATTTATGAGATTTTATTTAAAAATTTCACTGTGTAATTTTCTAGTTTTTAGTTTCACTTGATCAAAGTCAAAAATCATGATGTAATTGCAGTAGTTCGAGGTTAGATGATGTAATCATAAATAAATATACATTATAGGTAGTTTTATGGTTAATTACGCCTCATAAAGGAAGTAAAATTCAAAACAAATTCTAAGAGAAGAGTTTGTATTTGACCTTCTCACTCTCACCTGTTGGTTAAGAGAATGTTGGAAATAGTTTGACCACCTAGGAATTTGACTCCTAAAGGTGGGGAATCTGTTTGATGGAGTCTATATGTATCATTTCTCATTCAGAGAGAGGGGTTGGAATTTTTTGGAGAAGCTTGTACCTTATGTTTTCTTACAACTAATCAAGGAGCAGTTGCAGCTATATTTCAGGAATACTTGTTTAGTGAGTCTGTGGTGTTGTTTTCCTTTCAGATCAGTTTCTAATTAATGAAATCATCTCTCTTATCATGATTTATCTTCTTCTTATGGTTTTCCTTGCAATCATATATACAAAATTCTTATATTTAAGCTTTGTTTATGTGGAAAATCCTGCTTGTGTTTCTTTTCTTCTATAACTAATGAATTCATGCTTATACATGCTTATACATGCTCATTATGTTCTCCTAAACTCTCAAACCTATACTACATTGACAAAACCTTAAGTTCACCATAACACACTGATATCTAGCTCCTCTTTATACCTATTACTATACACTTGAGGCCTTGACCTAATTACAAGTTCTAATCCCTAGTCCAGCAAATTAAAAAACCCTAAATTCTCAAATACTCAAACAAGACTTGTTTATCTAGCCTAAAATCTATTTCTTTTCAATTATTCATCGACAAATCCTTAGATATATTCCTCTCTAGTTCAGTAGGGCTAGCTACTGAACTGAAAGTGGTTTGAGGTTACCTCTTTCGATCTCCTCCTCAACCTAGGCAATTGTAGGGGAGAAAATTTTGGCGTTGTCGGTGGGGAACGAAAGATCATATCTTCCTTAGGAAAGAACGACAAAGATCATATCTGATTGGTGATGGTGAACAATGACCAGACACAGAAAGGTTGTGCATCTTTCACCTCGTGACTCCAGTGTCGAAGAATCCAAAGGTTTAGAATTTTCATGGTGACTCCATTGTTCAAAACCAATAGTTTGAAGAACTTCTTGGTGACTTAACTGTTTTCAAGATGGACTAAAATGCTCTAAGGTATGCTCCTATGAATCGAGCTCATATTCCTGGTTTTCTGAATCGTATTCCTTTTATAGATTGGAAAATAGGGCTGCCAAAGTTTAAAGGTTGAGATGGAGAAGATGTTGGTTTGCATTTGGTCAAATTTCATTTTCATATTCATAGATTAAAGGCTAAGTTTCCTGAAGATTGTCTGATGAAGATTTTCATGGCTACCTTGGAGGAAATGGTAAGGAAATGGTATGACAGTCTACCATCTACTAGTTTATATTATCTAAAGGATTTTCATACAGTTTTCTTTCAACATTATTAAAGCTGCAATTTTTCCTCATCAATGATGGATAGATGTTGTGAGATTCCGAAAATTTCATTAAATTTCTTGAAAATTAGTATGGGGATGAAGAATGTATGGAAGAAGATATATTATAATCCCTTAATGATTTTTCCTCCCAACAAGAATTAGCAGTTTCCTCCTTGGATGAAACAGACTGGGATCAAAATAGAGAAAGACATATTCCTGATATTGAAAATGAAAATCACCAAGCCAATGTTGATTTCTATCAAAATCATTGTTCTCCTCTATCTAAAGATGAAATAGATCAGCTCTTGAAAAACCATGTTACAGCCCAAGTTAAGGTAGGTTTGTAGTGCTCGCACAGTCAAGATTGTGTAAGAGAAATTTCTTCCATTATTGAAAATGAAAAACTGGGTTTAAATGATGACAGTCATGAGATTGATGAAACTATATAGGAAGTTGTTGTGAGTAAGCCAATTTGTGATGTATATTTCCTGCAAGGACATCAGCTAACAAGGCTTGTTTTCTTTCATGAAGATGATAGGGCTGACATGTTTAATAAACTTGAAGAATGTGTTATGTTCAAAGATGATTTAGACTATGAATTGGAAGAATATGAGTCTGAGATAGCTAATATGCAAGAGATAGAATCAGAGTTGCTCATGCTTGAATAATTTGCAGCCAACACTCAGGTAGAAAAAATTCATACTTCCCTATGCCTTCCTATGGATCAACAACCAGGTATTATTTTAGATCAAAATGAAAGGAGTACCTGTATCTTTGCTGGATTTCAAGACAACGTAACATTTCAGATTTTTAAGGATCCTTACACTAATTTGTTGCAGCCATTCGAGAAGATGAATTTTCTTGTATTTATGGATCATGTGCACATGTTCAGTGGACACTTGGAGTGGCCTAGCTTTTGTTTTTTCTGCCTACTCAAGGATAGCACGAGCATGATTCAAATAAGTAACCATTTTTTGAATTGGTTACAGTAGAGGGATCATTACACATGATTGTATATACATTTTCAGTACGTGGGTAGTTATCATCAGGATTTGAAGCCCAAGGTGAAGACCCTAAGATCTCGATGGTCTGCTACCATACGTAAGTTCAGTCAGTTTGTTTTTTTTATTGTTTGTCAAAGTCAGTTAGTTAGTCATTTTTGAGTTTTTGAGTTTTGTTTTGTATTTTGACTCCATGATAAATGAAACAAGGCTACTTGGTCTATGGTGTTCTTGACACCTCCAAGGAGCTTCCATCCCCAGCTAGAGCCAATGTTAGTGTCAGTCAGTTCAGCGTGTCATCAGTGATCAAATATGCTCTTACAAGGTGTTGTTAGGGTGTCAAGTCAAATTTTTGTCATTTCAGTGAATCTTCAAATAAAAATTTGGTCACTGGATGTTATGTCTAGGTCACTGCTACTCCCTTCACTTAATCATGGTCTTCATCACTCATCATGGTCATTGTCTTATTCGAGGTATCATATATTCATTTAAATATCTTGGGTCATGAAAAGGTTAAATTCCTCAATTTAGGTCATCGTCTAGGGTTTCACTCCATGTGTCATCATGATACCATATGTCAAAACAAAAACATGTCCATCATGTGATTTAGTGGGTAAAGAGATTTAGCAGCTTAGGGAAAGCAAAATAAAGGTAAAGGTATTGTTTTATTTCAAATAAGACAATGTTTCAGTATGCTACCTCGTGTCATCATTTCTCATAGGGACATTTATGCTTCAAAATATTTTTTTGCCCAAATGTAGAAGAATTTTACAAAAGTGAAAGAGGTTTGTCAATTATAATCCCTGGAACAAAAACCTCCTTCAGTTTATGCATAGATGTTATGATTTGAGAGAAATACACAAAATACACTTGCAATGGGAGAGTTGTTACACTTCTGGACAACTTGACTTCAAGACAGTTTTTCAGTGATTTGGAGCGGGTGTTTGCAGTGTTTAAGGACTCTATTTGTAGAAAACATCCTAATATTTCTAATGGTACCTTATAGTCATGATTTGGATTAGAGGAAGGCATCCAAAAGTTCTCTGCAAGTTGGTGCTTCGCTTTTGTTAAAGACACCCTAATTTTTTGGAGTGACCTTGGGAAAAAAAAAAATCTCCCTGCTAGAGTGTCTAAATTACATTCACGGTGAGTCCATCTTGTAGCAGACTTCAAGATCTTTCTAATGAGATATCAAGTTCGCAATTTGGAGCCATTTAAGGCCTCCAAAATCTAGTTGGAAGACAACGCTACGGTTATGTGAACTGTGTTGCGCTTCTGGAGGTGGTGCTGCGCTTTTGCCAACGGCATTGCGCTTGGGACAGAGTAGCACAAAACTTGCCAAAACTCACCCAAAATTCAAATTTAATATTGCATTCCTATTCCTTACTCTTCTAAGTTGATCAACAAGTAAGTACCATCATCTTACTCACTCTTTTCCTTTGGCAAACCAAGTGCAAATGTGAGTTTTCTTCATCTAGGGTTTATGAGAAATTTCATGTTGCAAGGCTAGAGTAAATGATGGTTTTGTTAGTTATGACGTTGAAAAATTGTAAATTTGTCGTCTTATACCTCTTCACATGTATAAATCACCCTATCATTCACTAATTAACTCATCTACCCTCAATTTACCTCACCTTTACACAAACCCTAGCTCATACCTATCATTTTGGACAATTTCCTAGTAGGACTGTTTTTAAATTCTCCTACTCTTTTCTCTCTCTCATTTCAATCCATTCAAACTTCCAAAGTTTTCTATAACCCCTATCCATCTCCAAAAATTCCCCTATCATCATCTCCCTTCCCTAACTCACTCATTTCATGATTTCCTTCTGTGAGCAAGAAAATAGTCAGCTTAAGGCCAAACAACTCATCATGGAGAAAGAGAAATCCAAGGTGTTGTAGAAAGAAGGAAAAGGTAAAGTAGTTTTGAAACCTGGTGAACATGAGGATCCTAAAAAAGGAGTTAGGAAAAAGAGGCCAAGGACCAAGGGACTCAAAAAGGCATTCAAGGAGGACAAAGGACATAATCTGCTAGATGAAGACCAAGATATGGAGGACATAGTTGCCTTGGTGATCAATGAGGATACAGAGTATTGGATAAGTAAGGTCAATTACCACTTAGAACAGCTTCTTGACAAAGCCAGTAGGGATAATCCACTATTGAACAACATGGCCCTTCATTATTAGACCAGAAATATGATTTGCAACATCAAGCTCAAGTAGTTGAAAGACAAGCTAAAGGAAACCCTAAAAGACAAAAATCAGTGAGATAACTTGGAGATGCTTTCTGAAGCATCCATGGGGGCATTCCATACCTCAATTTTCACTTCATGACCAATTTTGAAGGTTTTCTGAGCACTTTTGTTTTTTTTAGAATTTTGGTGCCAAATTCAGAAATTGGGGTAGTCACAGAAGTGTAGCGCCTCTCAGGGCTCCACATGACAATTGAATTATATTTTTGGAAATATTATGACCTCCTCTCAAAACCCATTTCATTAGATTCCTCATATAGGGCTCAAATTTCTAGAGAAAAAGGAGAAAAAAGGGTCACAAATCATCAATCTGCCACTCTTTTTGACAAGCGCTACGCTTCTAGAGACACTTTGGGAGAATCCGTTTTTTAAGGCTTTCCCATGGGTAATTTTCAAAATTCAAGGTGTTTTGGAAACTAGACAGGCAAGGCTAGTTTACAGTTCTCTCATATATCAATTTGGACTTCAGGAAGGCACCTTAAAGTGGGTTCAATGTCAACGATCTGCTTCTGCAAATTTCTGAGTTTTTATTTAAAAATTTCACTGTGTAATTTCCTAGTTTTTAGTTTGACTTGGTCAAAGTCAAAACTCATGATGTAATTCTAGTAGTTTGAGGTTAGATGATGTCATCATAAATAAATATACATGATAGGTAGTTTTTATGGTTAATTAGGCCTCATAAAGGAAGCAAAATTCAAAACAAAGTCTAAGAGAAGAGTTTGTATTTGACCTTCTCACTCTCACATGTTGGTTGAGAGAATCTTGGAAACAGTTCCACCACCTAGGAATTCGACTCAGGAAGGTGGGGAAGCTGTTTGATTGAGTCTATATGTATCATTTCTCATTCAGAAAGAGGGGTTGGACTTTTGTAGAGAATCTTGTACCTTATGTTTTCTTACAACTAATCAAGGAGCAGTTGTAGCTATATTTCAGGAATACTTGTTTAGTGAGTCTATGGTGTTGTTTTCCTTTCAGATCAGTTTCCAATTGATTAAATCATCTCTCTTCTCATGCTTTATCTTCTTCTTATGATTTTCCTTGCAGTTACATATACATAATTCTTAGATTTAATCTTTGTTTATGTGGAAAATCATGCTTGTGTTTCTTTTCTTCTATAACTAATGAATCCATACTTATACATGCTCATTATGTTCTCCTAAACTCTCAGACATATACTACATTGACAAAACCTTAAGTTCACCACAACACACTGATATCTAGCTCCTCTTTATACCTGTTACTGTACACTTGAGGTCTTGACCTAATTACATGTTCTAATCCCTAGTCTAGCAAATTAAAAAACTCTAAATTCTCAAATACTCAAACAAGACTTGTATATCTAGCCTAAAACCTATTTCTTTTCAATTATTCATCGGCAAATCCTTAGAGAGATCCCCCTTTGGTTCAATAGGGTTTGCTACTAAACTGAAAGTGGTTCGAGTTTACCTGTTTCGATATCCTCCTCAACCTAGGCAATTGTAGGGGATAACATTTTGGCGTTGTTGTCGAGGAACGAAAGATCATATCTTCCTTGGGAAAGAATGAAAAAGATCAGATCTGATTGGTGATGGTGAACAGTGATCAGACACAGAAAGGTTGTGCATATTTCACCTGGTGACTCTAGTGTCGAAGAATCCAAAGGTTTAGAATTTTCATGGCGACTCCATTGTACAAAACCGATAGTTTGAAGAACTTCTTGGTGACTTAACTATTGAGATTGCAACAAGATGATGGAGCTTAGTGAAAAGAGTCGCCTTCACTAAGTGGGCCCGCAGGCAAATTATGGCGCACGTTCTATTTTTTATCACAGTGTGGATGATCACAATGTGAGTGATCACAGTGTGAGTGATCACAATGTGGGTGACCAAAGTGTGAGTGATCACAATGTGGGTGACCAAAGTGTGGGTGACCACAGTGTGGGTGATCAAAGTCTATTTTTAGACTGGCTGTCAAAAATAGAAAAGTCAAATATTATTGTCTCATAATAATATTTGGACTATAAACTTGATCTTATTCTCTTAGAGCACTTCAGTTTGAGCTACAGATGTGGCCCATGCAGCTGTCAGAAGGAAGTACACTTTTCTTATGGGTCAGTTGAGTTTTTGCATGCATGACTTCAGTTAGAACTCAATCAGTTGAGTTTGGTGGAGTTGATTGTGGAGTTGATGGAGTTGTGTTCAGTTTGACTTGGTTAAACTAGTTGTAGTTAGTCTAACTGCAGATAGACTAATGATGAGTTGTTAAAATAATATTAACTCATAATACAACTATTGAATACATCAGTTAACTCAGTTGCATGTCAGTGCATGTTCAGTTCAGCAGGGACAGGTGTTAGAGAATCAGATTGCTATCAGTTGTGACTATAGTTGTGCGTCAGATCTTGAACAATCAAGGGATTGAGTATGCCAATGAGTTTGCTCATGTATTTGCCCAGTTTGTAGCTTCTGCTCACGTCTTACACCTTGTGAGTGATTCTTTGGAGGTGAAATATGAGTTTGGTAGACCATTCTCATTCATTCTTGAGCAGGTATTGAGCAGTGGAGGCGGGCAAGCAGTGGAATAGATTTGGAGATCAGATCTTAGCTGTATTGCGTGTAACAGGTGGAGCTGGTACTAGATTTCTTGTGATAAGCATTGTACTTTGTAATGTTACATGGTCTCAATCATTAATATACAGATAGTGTGGGGTTTTTAGCGAGATGCTTTCCCCGGGTTACATACTGTGTTAATGTGTGAATGCTCTTGATGTTTTATTGTTATTGATGCTGCTATATTGATGATCAACGTAGAGGAGCTTATGTATTGTGTATTTATTCTGCAATAGTACATGATCAGGATAATCTCTGTTGAATATGTGTTAAATTATTCAAAATTTTTACATGGTATCAGAGCTGTTGATCATCAGATCTACTATTCAGGAAGTGTTTACATTCTATTTCTTCAGGCAGAGTCTGTAATCGGGCCAGGTAGCCTCTGGATTCATCCTTCCTTTGGAAGGTGAGATATCCGTTGAATTCCCATACATTCAATATTTGTACGAGAAATATTGTGTTCTCATGAATCTTAGATCTGAGGCGGTTGAGTTGGTTGCTGGTGGAATTCGAATTTGCAGCAGTGTTTTCTTGGTGACAATGCAGCAATGTCTTTCAATGGATTTCGATTGGAGTATGTTCTTGAGGGCAGCTCAAACTATATTGCATGGAAGGATAGGATGGAGGCAGTATTGGATGATAACGGGCTGAAGGATTTCATAGAGACGGATGTCCCAAAGCCTACTGATGCTACTCAAGCTGATGCTTGGCAAAAGAAGACCGCAAAATGTCGAAGGATTCTGTTGGAGGGCGTGAAGGATCACATTGTGTCCAGCCTCCATGGAAAGGCTACTCCATATTTGAAGTGGAAATAATTAACAGAATTATTCCAAAGCAAGAGCGATCAGAGGAAGCTGGTGCTCAAAGATAAACTCAGAAACATCAGATGCGAGAAGGGTGACAGTATTCCCAAGTATCTCACGAAGTTCACTCAATGTCGAGATGAGCTGGGAAGTGTGGGGGTTACTGTCGATGATGAGGACTTGGTGAGCTTGGCTCTCCTTGGTCTTCCAAAGAGTTGGCATTCCTATCAGGACTTTGTCAATGGTCGGGAGAAATTGCCAGGATGGGAAAGACTATGGTCAAATCTTGTGCAGGAGGAGATCAGGCGGAGTACCAGGGACGGATCTTCGTCAAAGGGAGCTGATGAAGAGAATTGTGCTTTGGCTGCCAAAGCAAAGAAAGGGAAGAGCAAGAAAGCTTCTCAGTCTGGTGCGAAAGGCAAGAAGTAGGATATGTCCAAGGTGAAGTGTTTTCACTGTCACCAGCATGGACACTATGCCACTAATTGTCCGCAGAAGAAGAAGAACAAGCAGGCTGTTGGATCTTCAGTAGGAGAGGCTCTAGCCTCACAGTTTGAGCTTGATTTTCCATTGATCGCATGCTTGGTTTCAAGTGTGATGGGATCAGTGTGGTTCTTGGACAGTGATGTGTCTTTTCACATGACGGGAGATAGAGATTTGTTCTCTGATCTGGAGGACAAAGATCTTGGAGTGCACATCGATATGGGCGATGATGGTAGATACAGTGCGACCGGTATCGGTACCATTTCCTTTGAGAGGGAGTCTGGTAAACCCTTCGTATTGAAGGAAGTCATGCATGTTCCAAGATTGACGAAGAATCTCATCTAAGTGGCGATGTTAGAAGACAAGGGGTATGATGTTGTTTTCAACGAGGGAAAGGCTTTCCTGCGCAGCAAGACAACTAGTGAGACCCGGAAGATAGGGGTTCGAGTGAGTAACCTTTATCAGTTACATGTAGATGGATGTGCAGCAATGGAGGGCAAGGCAGAAGGATTGGTGAGCCGGGATGATGGCGAGTTGTGGCACAGGAGATTGGGTCACCTTCACCATGGAGCCTTGAAGATACTGCAGCAGATCACTACAGGGCTTTCTAAAGGCACACTTGCGCAGTCAGATCAGTGCAAGGGGTGTACTTTGGGGAAGTTTGTGAAAGCCACCTTTCACAAGAAGGATAGTCGTGCCACGACGATCCTTGAGAGAATTCACACAGACGTGTGTGGACCTTTCTCAGTTGCTTCAACAGCAAAACACAGGTATTATGTGATTTTTGTTGATGATTTCTCTCGTAAGTGTTGGATCTTCTTCATGCAGAAGAAGAGCGAGACATATTCAAAGTTTTGTGAATTCAAAGCATTGGTCGAGAAGGAGTCAGGGAAGAAGGTGAAGGCTCTTAGGAGCGATAATGGTGGTGAATACATCTCGGACGAGTTCAAGGATTTCTGCAAGGCAGAAGGGATTCGTAGAGAGCTCATAGCTCCCCATAACCCACAGCAGAACGGGGTAGCTGAGCGGAAGAACAGAATGATTGTGGGTGCTACACGGGCAATGTTGCATGATCAGGGCCTACCCCTTCACTTGTGGGCGGAAGCATGCAATACAACAGTTTATGTGCAGAACCGTTGTCCTCATAGGATACTTGGCATGAGTACAGCTGAGGAGACTTATTCTAGTAAGAAGCCTGATCTTTCTCATTTGAGGATTTTTGGTGCTAACGTTTACATGCATGTGACGAAGGATGCCAGGAAGAAGTTGGAGCCAACCACAGAGGTTGGGATATTTGTGGGGTACATTGATACGCCCCACAACTATCGTGTGTATTTGCCAGACAGTGGTAAAACTGTTGTGCGACGGGATATAAAATTTCAGGAGGAGAAAGCCATGAAGTGTTCGCTTGAGAGGGAGCTACACTTGCATGAAAATGAGGAGCTATTAGTTCCTAAGGATGAGCTTCAGGACGTGGATCAGCCACAGGACGAGGTTCATGGAGTGGAAGAGACCACTCATGCAGCGCCAACCATCAGAGGGCGAAAGCGCTTGACAGAAGCTGAATGACTGGCTCAAGATGCAGAGAAAGTTGTAGGACCACCTACAGTCCAACGCAGGCAGAGACCGTCAACTGATCGGTACACTGGATACATGGCTCTGATGAGCAAGTGTGTTGTGACTGAGCCATCCTCTTTCGAGGAAGCTGTGGAGGATCCCGCATGGGTAGATGCCATGGTGGAAGAGTATGATTCTATTGTCAGAAACAGTGCATGGGAAATTGTTCCTAGACCGGAAGGGAAATCAGTGGTGGGTTCGAGATGGATCTACAAGGTCAAGCAGGCAGCTGAAGGGAGTGTGGAGAAGTACAAGGCAAGATTTGTTGCCCGAGGCTTTTCACAGATAGAGGGGATCGATTATGAGGAGACCTTTGCACCTGTCGCAAGGTATTCTTCCATGAAGACTACTTTCCTCAATGGAGTCATTGAGGAGGAGGTTTACATTGAGCAGCCCGGAGGCTTTCAGGTCTTCAGCAGCGAGTCGCATGTGTGCAGGCTCAAGAGAGCGTTGTATGGGTTGAAGCAAGCACCACGTGCTTGGTACACACGGATAGACAGCTATTTCACAGGACTTGGATTCTCCAAGAGCGAGGCGGATCCTAACCTATACCAGATTGTGGTGGAGGGTAAGTTGCTTATCATTGTACTGTATGTTGATGATTTGATTCTAACGGGTGATGAGCTGTTGATACTGTCATGCAAGAAGGATCTTGCTACAGAGTTTGAGATGAAGGACTTGGGCCTCTTTCACTATTTCCTAGGATTGGAAATATGGCAGCACAGTGGTGGACTGTTTGTTTCTCAAGGCAAGTATGCTCGGGAGATACTGGAGAAGTTCAACATGCATGGCTGCAAGCCTGTTGATACTCCTCTTCCTGGAGGTTGGAGGAAGGAGGATGCCACTTCGGGAGAAGAAGTGGATGCCACTGTTTATCGACAGTTGGTGGGGTCGCTGATGTATTTGGTCAATACACGACCTGATATATGCTATGCAGTTAACCAGCTTTCACAAGCTATGGTTAAGCCTACCAAGCTCTTCTGGAAGGCGGGCAAGCATGTATTGCGCTACTTGAGAGGCACATCGAGATATGGTTTGTGGTACAGACAGGAGGATCAGGTGAAGCTATGTGGCTTCACGGATGCAGATTGGGCAGGGAGCCCAACGGACAGAAAGAGCACATCAGGAGGGGTCTTCAGTATTGGATCGACAACAGTTTCTTGGTACAGCAGGAAGCAGAGATCCGTGGCACTCAGTTCATCGGAGGCCGAGTATATGGCAGCAAGTTTGGCTGCATGCGAGGCTATATGGATGAGGAAGATCCTAGTTGGTTTGTTTGGTTCTCATTTGGATCCTACTGTGATTTACTGTGATAACCAGAGTTGCATTCAACTCTCGGCTAATCCTATATTTCATGATAGATCTAAGCATATTGACATCAGGTACCATCATATCAGAGATTGTGTGCAGCGGAGGATCATGTTGCTTTCATACATTCCAACGGAGGATCAGGATGCTGATATTCTGACAAAGGCTCTCACCAGGAGCAAATTCGAGTACCACCGAGGTAGGATAGGGGTTGCTGATAATCCATATCTTGTCGAGAGGGAGTGTTGAGATTGCAACAAGATGATGGAGCTTAGTGAAAAGAGTCGCCTTCACTAAGTGGGCCCGCAGGAAAATTATGGCGCAAGTTTTTTTTTTTATCACAGTGTGGATGATCACAATGTGAGTGATCACAGTGTGAGTGATCACAATGTGGGTGACCAAAGTGTGGGTGACCACAGTGTGGGTGATCAAAGTCAGTTTTTAGACTGGCTGTCAAAAATAGAAAAGTCAAATATTATTGTCTCATAATAATATTTGGACTATAAACTTGATCTTATTCTCTTAGAGCACTTCAGTTTGAGCTACAGATGTGGCCCATGCAGCTGTCAGAAGGAAGTACGCTTTTCTTATGGGTCAGTTGAGTTTTTGCATGCATGACTTCAGTTAGAACTCAATCAGTTGAGTTTGGTGGAGTTGATTGTGGAGTTGATGGAGTTGTGTTCAGTTTGACTTGGTTAAACTAGTTGTAGTTAGTCTAACTGCAGATAGACTAATGATGAGTTGTTAAAATAATATTAACTCATAATACAACTATTGAATACATCAGTTAACTCAGTTGCATGTCAGTGCATGTTCAGTTCAGCAGGGACAGGTGTTAGAGAATCAGATTGCTATCAATTGTGACTATAGTTGTGCGTCAGATCTTGAACAATCAAGGGATTGAGTATGCCAATGAGTTTGCTCATGTATTTGCCCAGTTTGTAGCTTTTGCTCACGTCTTACACCTTGTGAGTGATTCTTTGGAGGTGAAATATGAGTTTGGTAGACCATTCTCATTCATTCTTGAGCAGGTATTGAGCAGTGGAGGCAGGCAAGCAGTGGAATAGATTTGGAGATCAGATCTTAGCTGTATTGTGTGTAACAGGTGGAGCTGGTACTGGATTGCTTGTGATAAGCATTGTACTTTGTATTGTTACATGGTCTCAATCATTAATATACAGATAGTGTGGGTTTTTAGCGAGATGCTTTCCCCGGGTTACATACTGTGTTAATGTGTGAATGCTCTTGATGTTTTATTGTTATTGATGCTACTATATTGATGATCAACATAGAGGAGCTTATGTATTGTGTATGTATTCCGCAATAGTACATGATTAGGATAATCTCTGTTGAATATGTGTTAAATTATTCAAAATTTCTACATTAATTGTTTTCAATATGGATTCAACAGCTTGAAGGTATGCTCCTATGAATCGAACTCATATTCTTGGTTTTCTGAATCGTATTCCTTGTATAGATTGGAAATCAGGGCTGCCAAAGTTTGAAGGTCATTTGGCCAAATTTCATTTTCATATTCACAAATTAAAGGCTAAGTTTCCTGAAGATTGTCTGATGAATATTTTCATGGCTACCTTGGAGGAAATGGTGAGTAAATGGTATGAGAGTCTACCATCTGCTAGTTTATATTCTCTAAAGGATTATCATTAAGTTTTCTTTCAACATTATCAAAGCTGCAATTTTTCCTTATCAATGATGGATAGATGTTGTGATATTTCTGAAAATTTCATTAAATTTCTTGAAAATTAGTATGGGGATGAAGAATGTATGGAAGAAGATATATTAGAATCCCTTAATGATTTTTCCTCCCAACAAGAATTAGCATTTTCCTCCTTGGATGAAACAGACCGGGATCAAAATAGAGAAAGGCATATTCCTGATATTGAAAATGAAAATCGCCAAGCCAATGTTGATTTCTATAAAACTCAGTGTTCTCCCCTATCTGAAGATGAAATAGATTAGCTCTTGAAAAACCATGTTACAGCCCAAGTTAAGGCATGTTTGTAGTGCTCGCACAGTCAAGATTGTGTAAGAGAAATTTCTTCCATTATTGAAAATGGACAATCATGAGACTGATGAAACTATAAAGGAAGTTGTTGTAAAGAAGCCAATTTGTGATGTATATTTCCTGCAAGGACATCAGCTAATAGGGATTGTTTTCTTTCATGAAGATGACAGGGCTGACATGTTTAATAAACTTGAAGAATGTGTTATGTTCAAATATGATTTAGACTATGAATTGGAAGAATATGAGACTGAGATAGATAGTATGCCAGAGAAAGAATCAGAGTTTCTCATGATTGAATAATTTGCAGCCAACACTCAGGTAGCAAAAAGTCATACTTCCCTATGCATTCCTATGGATCAAAAACCAAGTATTCTTTCAGATCAAAATGAAAGGAGTACTTGTATCTTTTCTGCATTTCAAGACAATGTAACATTTCATATTTTTAAGGATCCTTACACTAATTTGTTGTAGCCGTCTAGGAAGATGAATTTACTTGTATTTATGGATCATGTGCACATGTTTAGTGGACACTTGGAGTGGTCTAGCTTTTGTTTTTTCTGCCTACTCAAGGAAATTACGAGCATGATTCAAATAAGTAGCCATTTGCTGGATTGGTTACAATAGAGGGATCATTACACATGATTGTATATACATCTTCACTAGGTGGGCGGTTATCATCAGGATTTGAAGCCCAAGGTGAAGGCCCTAAGATCCTAATGGTCTGCTGCCACAAGTAAGTTCAGTCAGTTTGTTTTGTTTATTGTTTGTCAAAGTTAGTTAGTCAATCAGTTTTGAATTTTTGAGTTTGGTCTTTGTATTTTGACTCCATGCCCAATGAAATAAGACTACTTGGTCTACAGTGTTCTAGACACCTCCAAGGAGCTGTCATCCCCAGCTGGAGCCAATGTTAGAGTCAGTGAGTTCAACCTGTCACTAGTGATCAAATATGCTCTTACAAGGTGTTGTTAGGGTGTCAAGTCAAATTTTTGTCATTTCAGTGAATCTTCAAATAAAAATTTGGTCATTGGTTGTTCTGTCTAGGTCATTGCTTCTCCCTCACGTACTCATGATCTTCATCAGTCATCATGGTCATTGTCTTCTTCGAGGTGTCATATCTTCATTTAAATATCTTGGGTCATGAAAAGGTTAAATTCCTCATTTTAGGTCATGGTCTAGGGTTTCACTCCATGTGTCATCATGATACCATATGTCAAAACAAAAACATGTCCATCATGTGATTCAGTGGGTAAAGGGAGGTAGCATCTTAGGGAAAGCCAAATAAAGGTAAAGGTAATGTTTTATTTCAAATAAGACAATGCTGCAGTACGCTACCTCGTCTCATTATTTCTCATAGGGACATTTATGCTTCAAAATATTTTTATGCCCAAATGTAGAAGAATTTTAAAAAGTGAAAGAGGCTTTGTCAATTATAATCCCTGGAACAAAAAACTCCTTCATTTTATGCACATATGTTATGATTTGAGAGAAATACCCAAACTACACTTGCAATGGGAGATTTGTGACACTTCTGGACAGCTTGACTTCAAGACAGTTTTTCAATGATTTGAAGCAGGTGTTTGCAGTGCTTAAGGACTCTATTTGTAGCAGACATCCTAAGATTTCCAATGGTACCTTAAGATCGTGATTTGGATTAGAGGTAGGCATCCAAAAGTTCTCTACAAGTTGGTGCTTTGCTTTTGTTAGAGACACCCTGATTTGTTTGAGTAACCTTTGGAAAATCAATTTTTCTCCCTATTGGAGTGTTCAAATTACATTCATGATGTGTCCATCTTGTAGAAGACTTCAAGATATTTCCAACGAGATATCAAGTTCACAATATAGATTCGTTTAAGGCCTCCAAAAGCTAGTTGGAGGGCAACGCTATGCTTCTGTGAATTGTGTTACGCTTCTTGAGGTGGCACTGCGCTTATGTGAACTGCACTGCGTTTCTGCCAATGGCGCTGCGCTGGGACAGAGTAGCCCAAAACTTGCCAAAACGTACCCAAACTTAAAATTCAATATTGCATTCATATTCCTTACTTTTCTAAGTTGATTAACAAGCAAGTACCATCATCTTACTCACTCCTTTCCTTTGGTAAAGCAAGTGCAAATGTGAGTTTTCTTCATTTAGGGTTTATGAGAAATTTCATGTTACAAGGCTAGTGTAAATGATGGTTTTGTTAGTTATGACATTGAAAACTTGTAAATTTGTCATCTCCTACCTAATCACATGTATAAATCACCCTATCATTCATTAATTGACTCATCTACCCTCAGTTTACCTCACCTTTACACAAACCCTAGCTCATACCTATCATTTTCAACAATTTCCTAGTAGGAATGTTTTTAAATTCTCCTACTAATTTATCTCTCTCATTAAACTCAATTCAAACTTCATAAGTTTTCTATAACCCCTACCCGTCTCCCAAAATTTCCCTATCATCATCTCCCTTCCCTAACTCCCTCATTTGATGATTTCCTTCCTTGAGCAAGAAACAGTCAGCTTAAGGCAAAACAACTCATCATGGAGAACTATCAAACCAAGGTGTTGCAACAAGAAGGCAAACGTAAAGTAGTGTTAAATCCTAGTGAACATGAGGAGCCTAAAAAAACAAGTTAGGAAGAAGAGGCCAGGGACTAAGGGACTCAAAAAGTCATTGAAGGAGGAGAAAGGACATAATCTGCTAGATGAAGACCTAGATATGGAGGACAGAATTGCCTTATAGATCAATAAGGATAGAGAGTATTGGCTAAGTAAGGTAAATGACCACTTAGAACATCTTCTTGATAAATCCAATAGGGATAATAAGCTATTTACACACATGGCCCATCATTATCAAACTAGAAATATGATTTGCAACATCACGCTCAAGCAATTGAAAGACAAGCTAAAGGAAACCCTAAAAGAAAAAAATGAGAGAGATAGCTTGGAGATGCTTGCTGAAGCATCCATGAGGGCATGACATACCTCATTTTTCACTTCATGACCAATGTTGAAGGTCTTCTGAGCATTTCTGGTTTTTTGAGAATTTTGGTGCCAAATTCAGAAATTGGGGTAGTCACAGAAGCACGGTAACGCTCAGGGCTCCAAATGACAAGTGGCTTATATTTTTGGAAATATTATGACCTCCTTGCAAAACCCATTTCATCATATTTCTCATACAAGGCTTAGATTTTGATAAAAAGGGGTCAAAAATCATCATTATCCCACTCTTTTTTATAGGCACTGGGCTTCTGGAGACACCTTGGGCGAATGAGTTTATGAAGGCCTTCCCATGGGTCATTTTATGAAATTCAAGGTTTTATGGAAACTAGACAGGCATGGCTAGTTGATTTTTCTCTCGGATATCACTTTTGACTTCAGGAAGGAACCTTAAAGTAGGATCAAAGTTGGCGCTGCGCTTCTACAAATTTTTTAGTTTTTATTTAAACATTTCACTCTGTAATTTCCTAGTTTTTAGTTTGACTTGGTCAAAGTAATAACTCATGATGTAATTGCAGTATTTTGAGGTTAGATGATGTAATCATAAATAAATAGACATGATAGGTAGTTTTTATGGTTAATTAGGCCTCATAAAGGAAGAAAAATTCAAAACAAAGTCTAAGAGAAGAGTTTGTATTTGACCTTCTCACTCTCACCCGTTGGTTGAGAGAATCTTGGAAATAGTTCCACCACCTAGGAATTCATCTCATCAAGGTGGGGAAGTTGTTTGATTGAGTCTATATGTATCATTTCTCATTCAAATATAGGGGTTGGACTTTTGTGGAGAAGCTTGTACCTTATGTTTTCTTGCAACTAATCAAGGAGCAGTTGCAACTATATTTCAGGAATACTTGTTTAGTGAGTCTATGGTGTTGTTTTCCTTTCATATTAGTTTATAATTGATGAAATCATCTATCTTCTCATTCTTTATCTTCTTTTTATGATTTTCCTTGCAGCCATATATACAGAATTCTTAGATTTAAGCTCAGTTTATGTGGGAAATCATGCTTGTGTTTCTTTTCTTCTATAACTAATGAATTCATGCTTATACATGCTCATTATGTTCTCCTAAACTCTCATACCTATACTGCATTAACAAAACCTTAAGTTCACCATAACACACTGATATCTAGCTCCTCTTTATACTGTTACTGTAGACTTTAGGCCTTGACCTAATTACATGTTCTAATCCTTAGTCCAGCAAATTAAAAAACCCTAAATTCTCAAATACTCAAACAATACTTCTATATCTAGCCTAAAACCTATTTCTTTTCAATTATTTATTGACAAATCGTTATAGAGATCCCTCTCTGGTTCAATAGGGCTAGCTATTGAACTGAATGTGGTTCGAGGTTACCTCTTTCGATCTCCTCCTCAGCCTAGGAAATTATAGGGGATAAAATTTTGGCATCGTTGTCGGGGAATGAAAGATCATATCTTCCCTGGGAAAGAATGACAAAGATCAAATCTTATTGATGATGGTGAATAGTGATCAGACACAGAAAGGTTGTGCATATTTCACTTGGTGGCTCCATTGTTAAAAACTGATAGTTTGAAGAACTTCTTGGTGACTTAACTATTTTCAATATGGATGAAGGTATGCTCCTATGAATCAAGCTCATATTCTTGATTTTCCGAATCGTATTCCTTGTATAGATTGGAAAATAAGGCTACCAAAGTTTAAAGGTCGAGATGGAGAAGGTGCTAGTTATCATTTGGTCAAATTTCATTTTCATATTCACAGATTAAAGGCTAAGTTTCCTGAAGATTGTCTGATGAATATTTTCATGGCTACCTTGGAGGAAATGGTATGAGAGTCTACCATCTGGTAGTTTATATTCTCTAAAGGATTTTCATTCAGTTTTCTTTCAATATTATCAAAGCTGCAATTTTTCCTTATCAATGATGGATAGATGTTGTGACATTTTTTAAACTTTCAATAAATTTCTTCGAAATTCATATGGGGATGAAGAATGTATGGAAGAAGATATATTACAATCCCTTAATGATTTTTCCTCGTAACAAGAATTAGCAGTTTCGTCCTTGGATGAAATAGACTAGGATCAAAATAGAGAAAGGCCTATTCCTGATATTGAAAATGAAAATCACCAAGCCAATGTTGATTTCTATAAAACTCATTGTTCTCCTTTATTTGAAGAAGGAATAGATTAGCTCTTGAAAAAACACATTACAACGCATGTTAAGGCAGGTTTGTAGTGCTCGCACAGTCAAGATTGTGTAAGAGAAATTTCTTCCATTATTGAAAATGAAAATGTGGGTTTAAATGATGACAGTCATGAGACTGATGAAACGATACATGAAGTTTTTGTGAGTAAGCCAATTCGTGATGTACATTTCCTGCAAGGAGATCATCTAAAAAGGATTTTTTTTCTTTCATGAAGATGATAAGGCTGACATTTTTAATAAACTTGAAGAATGAGTTATGGTCAAAGATGATTTAGACTATGAATTGGAAGAATATGAGTCTGAGATAGATAATATGCTAGATATAGAATCAGAGTTGCTCATGCTTGAATAATTTGTAGCAAACACTTAGGTAGCAAAAAGTCATACCTCACTATGCCTTCTTATGGACCAACAACGAAGTATTCTTTCATATCAAAATGAAAGGAGTACTTGTATCTTTGCTGGATTTCAAGACAGGGTAACATTTCATATTTTTAAGGATCCTTACACTGATTTGTTGCAACCATCTGGGAAGATGAATTTTCTTGTATTTATGGATCATGTGCACATGTTCAGTGGGCACTTGGAGTGGCCTAGCTTTTTTTTTTCTACCTACTCAAGGAAAGTACGAGCATGATTCAAATAAGTATCCATTTGCTGGATTGGTTACACTAGAGGGATCATTACACATGATTGTATATACATCTTCAGTAGGTGGGTGGTTATCATCAAGATTTGAAGGCCAAGGTAAAGGCCTTAAGATCTCGATGGTCTGCTTCCATAAGTAAGTTCAGTCAGTTTGTTTTGTTTATTGTTTGTCAAAGTCAGTTAGTCAGTCAATTTTCAGTTTTTGAGTTTGGTCTTTGTATTTTGACTCCATGCCAAATGAAACAAGGCTACTTGGTCTATGGTGTTATTTACACCTCCAAGTAGCTACCATCCCTAGCTAGAGCCAATGTTAGTGTCAGTGAGTTCAACCTGTCACTAGTGATCAAATATGCTCTTACAAGGTGTTGTTAGGGTGTCAAATCAATTTTTTGTCATTTCATTGAATCTTCAAATAAAAATTTGGTCACTGGTTGTTGTGTTTAGGTCATTGTTTCTCCCTTCACTTACTCATGGTCTTCATCACTCATCATGCTCATTGTCTTCTTCGAGGTATCTTATCTTCATTTAAATGTCTTAGGTCATGAAAACGTTAAATTCCTCATTTTAGGTCATGGTCTAGGGTTTCACTCCATGTGTCATCATGATACCATATGTCAAAACAAAAACATGTCTAGCATGTGATTCAGTGGGTAAAGATAGTTAGCAGATTAGGGAAAGCAAAATAAAGATAAAGATAATGTTTTATTTCAAATAAGACAATGTTGTAGTACACTACCTCGTCTCATCATTTCTCATAGGGAGATTTATGCTTCAAAATATTTTTCTGCCCAAATGGAGAAGAATTTTACAAAAGTGAAAGAGGTTTTTGTCAATTATAATCCCTCGAACAAAAACCTCCTTCAGTTGATGCACAGATATTATGATTTGAGAGAAATTCCCAAACTACACTTGTAATAGGAGAGTTGTTACACTTTTCGACAGCTTGACTTCAAGATAGTATTTCAGGGATTTGGAGCAGGTTTTTTTAGTGCTTAAGGACTCTATTGTGTAGCCGACATCCTAAGCTTTCCCACAGTACCTTAAGATCATGATTTGGATCAGAGGAAGGCATCAAAAAGTGCTCTACAAGTTGGCGCTACACTTTTGTCAGAGACACCCTGCGTTTTTGGACTGACCATGGAAAAATCAAATTTTATCCCTGCTGGAGTGTCCAAATTGCATTCTTTATGAGTCCATTTTGTAGAAAACTTCAATATATTTCCAACAAGCTATCAAGTTCACAATTTGGAGTAGCTTAAGGCCTCCAAAATATAGTTTGAAGACGGAGCTACGCTTTTATGAATTGTGTTGCGCTTCTAGAGGTGGCGTTGCGCTTTTTGAACTGCGCTGCACTTCTACCAACGAAGTTGTGCTTGGAAAAAGTAGCTCAAAACTTATCAAAACTCAACCAAAGTTAAAATTTAAGCTTGCATTCCTATTCCTTACTCTTCTAAGATGATCAACAAGTAAGTACCATCATATTACTCACTCTTTTCCTTTGGCAAAGCAAGTGAAAATTACCTCAGAACATGTATAAATCACCCTATCATTCACTAATTAACTCATCTACCCTTAGTTTTCCTCACCTTTACACAAACCCTAGCTCATACCTATCATTTTGGACAATTTCTTAGTAGGACTATTTTTAAATTCTACTACTCATTTCTCTCTCTCATTTCACTCCATTCAAACTTCCTAATTTTTCTATAACCCCTATCCATCTCCCAAATTCCCCTATCATCATCTCCCTTCCCTAACTCCCACATTTCATCATTTCCATCCTTGAGCGAGAAAACAGTCAGCTTAAGGCCAAACAACTCATCATGGAGAAAGAGCAATCTAAGGCATTGTAGCAAGATGGCAAAGGTAAAGCAGTGTTGAATCCTGATGAACATGAGCAGCCTGAAAAGAAAGTTAGGAAAAATAGACCAAGGACCAAGGGACTCAAAAAGGCATTGAAGGAGGAGAAAGGACATAATCTGCTAGATGAAGACCTAGATATGGAGGACAGAATTGCCTTGGAGATCAATGAGGATAGATATTATTGGCTAAGTAAGGCCAATGACCACTTAGAAAAACTTCTTCATAAAGCCAACATGGATAATTAGCTATTGAGACACATGGCCCATCATTATCCGACCAGAAATATGATTTGCAACATCAAGCTCAAGTAGTTGAAAGACAAGCTAAAGGAAACCCTAAAGGAAAAAAATGATAGAGATAACTTAGAGATGCTTTCTGAAGCATCCATGAGGGCATGACATACCTCATTTTTCACTTCATGACCAATTTTAAAGGTTTTTTGAGCATTTTTTATTTTTTGAGAATTTTGGTGCCAAATTCAGAAATTGGGGTAGTCACAAAAGCACAGCGCCACTCAGGGATCCAAATGAGAAGTGGATTATATTTTTAGAAATATTATGACCTTCTCACAAAACCCATTTCATCATATTTCTCATACAGGGCTCATATTTTGATAAAAATGAGAAAAGGGGGTCAAAAATCATCATTCTGCCACTCTTTTTGATAGGCACTGCCCTTTTGGAGACACCTTGGGAGAATGAGTTTTTGAAGGCATTCCCTTGGGTCATTTTCGTAAATTCAAGGTGTTTTGGAAACTGGACAGGCAAAGATAGTTGACCTTTCTCTCATATATCAATTTAGACTTTAGTAAGGCACCTTAAACTGGGATCAAAGTTGGCATTGTGCTTTTGCAAATTTTTGAGTTTTTATTTAAAAATTTCACTATGTAATTTCCTAGTTTTAGTTTGACTTGGTCAAAGTCAAAACTCATGATGTAATTGTTGTATTTCGATGTTATATGATGTAATAATAAATAAATGTACATGATAGGTAGTTTTTGTGGTTAATTAGGCCCCATGAAGGAAGAAAAATTCAAAACAAAGTCTAAGAGAAGACTTTGTATTTGACCTTCTCACTCTCACCTGTTGCTTGAGAGAATCTTGGAAATAGTTCCACCACCTAGGAATTTGACTCCTGGAGATGGGGAAGCCATTTGATTGAGTCTATATGTATCATTTCTCATTTAGAGAGAGGGGTTGGACTTTTGCGGAGAAGCTTGTACCTTATGTTTTCTTACAACTAATCAAGGAGCAATTGCAGCTCTATTTCAGGAATACTTGTTTAGTGAGTCTATGGTGTTGTTTTCCTTTCATGTCATTTTCTAATTGATGAAATCATCTCTCTTATCATGCTTTATCTTCTTATTAGGGTTTTCCTTGCAGTCATATATACAGAATTCTTAGATTTAATCTTTGCTTATGTGGAAAATCATTCTTTTGTTTCTTTTCTTCTATAACTAATGAATTCATGCTTATACATGCTCATTATGTTCTCCTAAACTCTCAAAACTATACTACATTGAAAAAACCTTAAGTTCACCATAACACTCTGATATCTATCTCCTCTTTATACCTATTACTGTACACTTGAGGTCTTAACCTAATTACATGTTCTAATCGCTAGTCCAGCAAATTAAAAAACCCTAAATTCTCAAATACTCAAACAAGACTTGTATATCTAGCCTAAAACCTATTTCTTTTCAGTTATTCATTGAAAAACCCTTAGAGTGTCCAAATTAAATTCATGATTAATCCATCTTGTATAACACTTCAAGATCTTTCCAACGAGCTATCAAGTTCGCAATTTGGAGGAGTTTAAGGCCTCCAAAACCTAGTTAGAAGACAGAGCTACGCTTCTGTGAATTGCGTTGTGCTTCTGGAGGTGGCATTGTGCTTCTGCGAACTGCGTTGCACTTCTGCCAACGACGCTGTGCTTGGGACAAAGTAGCCCAAAACTTTCCAAACTCACCCAAACTTCAAATTTAAGCTTTCATTCCTATTCCTTACTCTTCTAAGTTGATCAACAAGTAAGTACCATCATCTTACTCACTCTTTTCCTTTGGCAAAGCAAGTGCAAATTTGAGTTTTCTTCATCTAGGGTTTATGAGAAATTTCATGCTGAAATGCTAGTGTAAATGATGGTTTTGTTAGTTATGACATTGAAAACTTGTAAATCTGTCATCTCATACCTCTACAGATGTATAAATCACTCTATCATTCACTAATTAACTCATCTACCCTCAATTTGCCTCACCTTTACACAAACCCTAGCTCATACATATCATTTTGTACAATTTCCTAGCAGGACTATTTTTAAATTCTCCTACTCATTTCTCTCTCTCGTTTCACTCCATTCAAAGTTCCTAAGTTTTCTATAACCCTTATCCATCTCCAAAAAATCCCTATCATCATCTCCCCTCCTTAACTCCCTCATTTCATCGTTTCCTTCCTTGAACGAGAAAACAGTCAGCTTAAGGTGAAACAACTCATCATGGAGAAAGAGAAATCTAAGGTATTGAAGCAAGAAGGCAAAGTTAAAGTAGTGTTGAAGCCTAGTGAACATGAAGAACCTAAAAAAAAAGTTAGGAAAAAGAGGCCAAGGACCAAGGGACTCAAAAAAGGATTGAAGAAGGCGAAAGGACATAATCTACTAGATGAAGACCTAGATATGGAGGACAAAATTTCCATGGAGATCAATGAGGATAGATAGTATTGGCTAAGTAAGGTCAATGACCACTTAGAATAGCTTCTTGACAAAACCACCAGGGATAATCAGCTATTGAGACACATGGCCCATCATTATTAAACTAGAAATATGATTTGCAACATCAAGCTCAAGTACTTGAAAGACAAGCTAAAGGAAATCCTAAAGGAAAAAAATGAGAGAGATAACTTGGATATGCTTGTTGAAGCATCCATGAGGGCATGACATACCTCATTTTTCACTTCATGACCAATTTTGAAGGTTTTCTAAGCATTTTTGGTTTTTTTAGAATTTTGGTGCCAAATTCAGAAATTGGGGTAGTCACAAAAGCGCAACGCCACTCAGGGCTCCAAATGACAAGTGGATTATATTTTTGGAAATATTATGACCTCCTTGCAAAACCCATTTCATCATATTTCTCATGCAGGGCTCATATTTTGAGAAAAAGGAGAAAAAGGGGTCAAAAATCATCATTCTTCCACTCTTTTTGACAAGTGTTGCACTTATGGAGACACCTTGGGCGAATGAGTTTTTGAAGGCCTTCCCATGGGTAATTTTCATAAATTCAAGGTTTTATGGAAACTATGTAGGAAGGGATAGTTGACCATTCTTTCATATATCAATTTGAACTTCAGGAAAGCACCTTAAAGTGGGATCATCCTTGAACTTCCTAGTTTTTAGTTTCACTTGGTCAAAGTCAAAACTCATGATGTAATTGCAGAACTTCGAGGTTAGATGATGTAATAATAAATAAATATACATTATAGGTAGTTTTTATGGTTAACTTGGCCTCATAAAGGAAGCAAAATTCAAAACAAAGTCTAAGAGAAGAGTTTGTATTTGACCCTCTCACTCTCACATGTTGCTTGAGAGAATCTTGCAAACAATTCCACCACCTAGGAATTCGACTCCTGAAAGAGGGGAAGTTGTTTGATTGAGTCTATATGTATCATTTCTCATTCAGAGAGAGGGGTTGGACTTTTGTGGAGAAGCTTGTACCTTATGTTTTCTTACAACTAATCAAGGAGCAGTTGCAGCTATATTTTAGGAATACCTGTTTAGTGAGTCTATGGTGTTGTTTTCCTTTCAGATCAGTTTCTAATTAATGAAATCATCTCTCTTCTCATGCTTTATCTTCTTCGTATGGTTTTCCTTGCAGTAATATATACAGAATTCTTAGATTTAAGCTCTGTTTATGTGGAAAATCATGCTTGTGTTTCTTTTCATCTATAACTAATGAATTCATGCGTATACATGCTCATTATGTTCTCCTAAACTCTCAAACCTATACTACCTTGAAAAAAACTTAAGTTCACCATAAGACACTTATATATAGCTCCTCTTTATACCTGTTACTATACACTTGAGGCCTTGACCTAATTACATGTTCTAATTCCTAGTCTAGCAAAATAAAAAACCCTAAATTCTCAAATACTTAAACAAGACTTGTATATCTAGCCTAAAACCTATTTCTTTTGAATTATTCATTGACAAATCCTTAGAGAGATCCCTCTCTTGTTCCATAGGTCTAGCTATTGAACTGAAAGTGGTTCGAGGTTACCTCTTTCGATCTCCTCCTCAGCCTAGGAAATTGTATGGGATAACATTTTGGCGTCGTTTCCAAGGAACGAAAGATCATATCTTCCCTAGGATAAAGATTAGATCTGATTAGTGATGGTGAACAGTGATTAGACACAGAAAGGTTGTGCATCTTTCACCTAGCGACTCCAGTGTCGAAGAATCCAAAGGTTTAGAATTTTCATGGCGATTCCATTGTTCAAAAACTGATAGTTTGAAGAACTTCTTGGTGACTTAATTATTTTCAAGATGTTATCAACTGCTCGAAGGTATGCTCCTATGAATCGAGCTCATATTCCTGATTTTTTGAATTGTATTCCTTATATATATTGGCAAACAGGGCTACCAAAGTTTAAATGTCAGGATGGAGAATATGCTAGTTTGCATTTGGTCAAATTTCATTTTCATATTTACAGATTAAAGGATAAGTTTCCTGAAGATTTTCTGATGAAGATTTTCATGGTTACCTTGGAGGAAATGGCAAGGAAATGGTATGAGAGTCTACCATCTGCTAGTTTATATTCTCTAAAGGATTTTCATTTAGTTTTCTTTTAACATTATCAAAGCTGCAATTTTTCCTTATCAATGATGGATAGATGTTGTGAGATTTCTAAAAATTTCATTAAATTTCTTGAAAATTTGTATGGAGATGAAGAATATATGGAAGAAGATATATTAGAATCCCTTAATGATTTTTCCTCCCAACAAGAATTAGTAGTTTCCTCCTTGGATAAAATAGACTGGGATCAAAATAGAGAAAGGCCTATTCCTGGTATTGAAAATGAAAATCACCAAGCTAATTTTGATTTCTATAAAACTCATTGTTTTCCTCTATCTGAAGATGAAATAGATCAGCTCTTGAAAAACCATGTTACAACCCAAGTCAAGGCAGGTTTGTAGTTCTTGCACATCAAGATTGTGTAAGAGAAATTTCTTTCATTATTGAAAATGAAAATCTGGGTTTAAATGATGACAATCATGGGATTGATGAAACTATACAGGGAGTTGTTATGAGTAAGCCAATTTATGATGTAGATCTCCTACAAGGAGATCAGCTAACAAGTATTGTTTTCTTTCATGAAGACGATAGGGCAGACATGCTTAATAAACTTGAAGAAATGTTATGTTCAAAGATGATTTAGACTATGAATTAGAAGAATATGAGTTTGAGATAGATAGTATGCGAGAGATAGAATCAAATTTGCTCATGATTGAAGAATTTGCAGCCAACACTCAGCTAGAAAAAAATCATACTTCCCTATGCCTTCCTATGGATCAACAACCAATTATTCTTTCATATTAAAATGAAAGGAGTACTTGTAGCTTTGTTGGATTTCAAGACAAGATAACATTTCAGATTTTTAAGGATCCTTACACTGATTTGTTGCAACCATATGGGAAGATAAATTTTCTCGTATTTATGGATCATATGCACATGTTTAGTGCACACTTGGATTGGCCTAGCTTTTTGTTTTTCTGCCTGCTCAAGGAAAGTACGAGCATAATTCAAATAAGTAGCCATTTTCTGGATTGGTTACACTAGAGGGATCATTACACATGATTGTATATACATATTTAGTAGGTGGGAAATTATCATCAGGATTTGAAGCCCAAGGTGAAGGCCCTAAGATCCCGATGGTCTGCTACCATAAGTATATTCAATCTGTTTGTTTTTGTTATTATTTGTCAAAGTCATTTAGTCAGTTAGTTTTCAGTTTTTGAGTTTTGTCTTTGTATTTTGACTCCATTACCAATGAAACAAGGGTACATGGTATACGGTGTTCTTGACACCTCCAAGGAGTTGCCATCCCCAGCTGGAGCCAATGTTAGTGTCAGTAAGTTCACCCTGTCACCAGTGATCAAATATTCTCTTACAAGGTGTTGTTAGGGTGTCAAGTCAAATTTTTGTCATTTCAGTGAATATTCAAATAAAAATTTGGTCACTGATTATTGTGTCTAGGTCACTGCTGCTCCCTTCACTTACTCATGGTCTTCATCACTCATTATGGTCATTTTCTTCTTCGAGGTATCATATCTTCATTTAAATGTCTTGGGTAATGAAATGGTTAAATTCCTCATTTTAGGTCATGGTCTAGGGTTTCACTCCATGTGTCATCATGATACCATACGTCAAAACAAAAACATGTCCATCATGTGATTCAATGGGTAAAGGGAGTAAGCATCTTGGGGAAAGAAAAATAAAGGTAAAGTTAATGTTTTATTTCAAATAAGACAATATTTCAGTACACTACCTCGTCTCATCATTTCTCATAGGGAAATTTATGCTTCAAAATATTTTTCTGCCCAAATGGAGAAGAATTTTACAAAAGTGAAATAGGTTCTTGTCATTTATAGTCCCTGGAACAAAACCGCCTTCAGTTTATGCACATGTATTATGATTTGAGAGAACTTCCCAAACTACACTTGCAACAGGAGTGTTGTTACACTTTTGGACAATTTGATGTAAAGATAGTTTTTCAAGGATTTGGAGCAGGTGTTGGCAGTGCTTAAGGACTCAATTGTGTAGCAGACATCCTAATCTTTCTAATGGTACCTTAATATCATGATTTGGATTAGAGGAAGGCATCCAAAATGCTCTTCAAGTTGGCACTCGCTTTTGTTAGAGACACCCTACGTTTTTGGAGTGACCTCGGGAAAATCAAATTTTCTCCCTTCTCGAGTGTCCAAATTGCATTTTTGATGAGTCCATCTTGTAGCATACTTCATGAGATTTCCAATGAGCTATAAAAATCACAATTTGGAGCGGTTTAAGGCCTCCAAAATCTTGTTGGAAGATGACCCTACGTTTTTTTGAACTGCGCTACGCTTTTGGAGGTGGCGCTACGCTTCTATGAACTACGTTGTGCTTCTGCCAACGGCACTGCGCTTGGGACAAAGTAGCCCAAAACTTGCCAAAACTCACCCATTACTATTCCTTACTCTTCTAAGCTGATCAAAAATTAAGAACCATCATCTTACTCATTCTTTTCCTTTGGCAAAGCAAGCGCAAATGTGAGTTTTCTTCATCTAGGGTTTATGAGAAATTTCATGCTGCAAGGCTAACGTAAATGATGGTTTTTTAGTTATGACATTGAAAACTTGTAAATTTATTATCTTATACCTCTACACATGTATAAATCACCCTATCATTCACTAATTAATTCATCTACCCTTAGTTTACCTCACCTTTACACAAACCCTAGCTCATACCTATCATTTTGGACAATTTCCTAGTAGGATTGTTATTAAATTCTACTACTCATTTCTCTCTCTCATTTCACTCCATTAAAACTTCCTAAGTTTTCTATAACCCCTATCCATCTCCAAAAATTCCCTTATCATCATCTCCCTTCCCTAACTCCCTCATTTCATTATTTCCTTCCTTAAGCAAGAAAACAGTTAGCTTAAGGCCAAACAACTCATCATGGAGAAAGAGAAATCCAAGGTGTTGCAGCAAGAAGGCAAAAGTAAAGCAGTGTTGAAGCCTGGTGAACATGAGGAGCTTGAAAAACAAGTTTGGAAAAAGAGGCCAAGGACCAAGGGACTCAAAAAGGCATTGAAGGAGGAGAAAGGACATAATCTGCTAGATGAAGAACTAGATATGGAGGACAGAATTGCCTTGGAGATCAATGAGGATAGAGAGTATTGGCTAAATAAGGTCAATGACCACTTAGAAGAGCTTCTTGACAAAACCATCAAGGATAATCAGCTATTGAGACACATGGCCCATCATTATCAGACGAGAAATATGATTTGCTACATCAAGCTCAAGTAGTTGAAAGACAAGCTAAAAGAAACCCTAATGGATAAAAATGAGAGAGATAACTTGGAGATGCTTGCTGAAGCATCCATGAGGGCATGACATACCTCATTTTCACTTAATGACCAATTTTGAACGTTTTTTGAGCTTTTTTGGTTTTTTGAGAATTTTGGTGCCAAATTCAGAAATTGGGTTGTCACAAAAGCGCAGCACCTCGGCATTGCGCTTTTTCCTCAAGGCTCTGAATGACAAGTGGCTTATATTTTTGGAAAGCTTATGATCTCCTCTAAAAACCCATTTCATCAGATTTCTCATGCAGGGCTCATATTTTGAGAAAAAGGGGCCAAAAATCATCATTCTGCCACTCTTTTTGACAGGCGCTGCGCTTCTGGAGACACCTTGGGAGAATGCGTTTTTGAAGGCCTTCCCATGGGACATTTTCCAAAATTCAAGGTGTTATGGAAACTAGACAAGCAAGGATAGTTGACCATTCTCTCATATATTAATTTGGACTTTAGGCAAAAACCTTAAAGTGGGCTCAAAGTTGGTGCTTCACTTCTGCAAATTTCTGATTTTTTATTTAAAAATTTCACTGTGTAATTTCCTAGTTTTTAGTTTGACTTTGTCAATGTCAAAAATCATGATGTAATTGCCGTAGTTCGAGGTTATATGATGCAATAATAAATAAATAAACATGATAGTTATTTTTTAAGGTTAATTAAGCCTCATAAAGGAAGCAAAATTCAAAACAAAGTCTAAGACAAGAGTTTGTATTTGACCTTCTCACTCTCACTTGTTTCTTGAGAGAATCTTGAAAATAGTTCCACCACCTAGGAATTTGACTCCTGAAGGTGGGGAAGTTGTTTGATTGAGTCTATATGTATCATTTCTCATTCAGAGAAAGGGGTTGGACTTTTGTGGAGTGATAGAGGGAAATGTTCCCCTAGGGCTTTTTGGGTTGAAACCCTAGCAGACTGAAAGTTATCTATTCAAAGAAACATGCATTCACACAGCCATTATGCTATTGTAAGAAAATTATATGATAAGGGTACGTACCTTTGGTCCTACTTTTGAGAAGGACTTTAGGGTCCAAACCCTTCTTGGAGTTCCCTTCTTCTCTTTTGTCCTGCAAAACAAACAATTCAAAGAACACAGCAGTACATGGACAAAAACTTATAAAGAAACCATCTTCATGTTATAAAGAAAGGTAGTTAGTTATGAAATCCAGACAACCTTTTACATATGAATTCTAAACATGAATATCATTACATAAAGAAGATTCATTTCGAGAACCAAGACATGTGTTTCTTTTATTATAGACAAATAAAGTACATAAAAAGGAATATTTTCACCTGAGTCACCTTCAGCAGGCTCCAAGCAAAGCTTCCTTCCGGATCTGTTCCAGCCTCAAGCCTCTAACAAACTCCTTCCATGACTCTCTCCATGATGTCATAAATGGTGGATGAACATCAACACACAAGGAAACAAAGGTTTCCTGTACAAAATGGGGGAAGTGCAGAAGGCACAAGGGACTTCAGACCTGGTCAAGGGAAAAATCTCAGCATAACCTTTCTCTCTCTTCTCTCCTCCTTTAGGCCTTCCCTTTAAGGTCTTTTTATACCATCTCCAAAGTAGTTTTTTAGTTAGGAGTTGGTTGGGAACAGTTGGGCCACGGGCACTAACAGGTGATCAGTAGGTAAAACCCGCGATCTCCGCCCGAAAATAAGGAGTTTTATATTTTTTTAAGTGTTTTAATACATACACGCGGGTTGGATATACACAGACCCGCGTATACACGCGTTTAACTCAGGGCAATGTCGCGTATAAGGGATAAAACACTGTTTTTTAAATTTTAGGACCAAGTCTGGAAGGAGGGGTTTCCCTAGGCCATGAGTACAGCATCACAAACCATAAGAGTGAGATTTGGAGCTACAACATGGAGAAGCTTGTACCTTATGTGTTCTTACAACTAATCAAGGAGCAATTGGAGCTATATTTCAGGAATACTCGTTCAGTGAGTCTATGGTGTTGTTTTCCTTTCACATGTAAAGTGGAGTGGTATCAACTAGCAGCAACAAGAGCAACTGTCAAGTGAACCAATGAATGCTGATACAACCTGAGGTCTTCACCGACCGCCGTGGTACATTTCTACACCATGGGAATAAATGATCTGAAGTGGACCATGTGAGAAATCGTTTGATTACCGGTCATTGATGTATACCATTAACAAACGCGAGACTACTCACCGATAATGATAATGAGCGTCAAGGTACACAGTACAATCTAACAAGTGTGAATAGATGAGCTGGAGTCGAACACCTGTAAGAATCTATCGATCAGGAGACAATGATGGTTTCCCACTGTCGATAGAGAAGGATCTGCCACTAATGACTGCAAACCCCAAGGTACTGCCAAATGGACTCTAGATCTTTGCCCCAGAGCAATGAGTCGGAGTCGATAGGGAAAGATCCGTTAGAAGGAAGGCATTAAGGCATCCTTCATCAATCTAGCACGAATGTAACCCGTAGGCCAATAATGTGGAAGGAATCGGACGAAAAAGATGTAGTAACCCAACCGAAGTACGTTTCCGGCGTACACAAGATGTGGCTAGCGCACGGCAGAAACCCTCTAAACCAACCAATAATGAAAGCTGACACAGAGGCGAGGTATCCACCAATAGGGTCAAATGGAAACCAAGGTACTGCACGAATCCCAATGTTTGATAATGTAAGATGACATCGAACACAAGGGAAACCACTCAGTCAAAGACCCATGATACTGATCGATGCTGAGCACAAGGTGACCTATCAATAATGAAAATAGGGCCAGGGTGCGGCTCTAGGCCTATCCTCAGAGCAAGATGTCGTCGTCGATAAGGACAAGACCTGCCAGCAAGAAGTCAATGGGGACCTTCTCAAACCGACATGAGTAAAGGACCAATATAACTGATGTGATGATAGACATGATACTAACAACCAGGGATGGCCGACTGAAAAGTGAGTCAAGAGACACCGCAGAGAGGCCGACTCAGGCTAACTTCCCTTGAACAAAAGCACGACTCAATGTGACTATGTGGCAGCATATGATGACTCTGTATAAATTCGTCATGCAGGAGGCACGAACGAACCCTCCATATGATTGGAAGAGATAACCAATCGGGGGAGAACTGACTCAATAACAAGGTTATGGCATACCGAAGTCAAACTAAATCCCACCCACATGGAGGAGACTTTGTTTTGAGTGCTTTGTTCAAGGGAGACACGACTGACTCTAGCTGCCAACAATAAATGGAAATAATGTCTCGTTCCCGCTCTTTTTGGAATATTTAATTTTTTTTGTCTTTTTCTGTTAAGCTGGAAAAATAATAAAAGAATGCTATGGTATAGTGGAAAGAACGAGTTTCGGTGAAACAAATGATCTAGTTCCTGGGAAAGGAACGTTCCTATGCTCAACGCAGGGAGGTGAAAACTGGTTAGTGACACTCAAAGGTATGTTCCTTCCACGGGTCAAGGTGTGTCAAGATGCAGAAGTCAAAGGTATGCAAGGTTGATTTTTCAGACGTCATGGTCAAAAGTTGGCTTAAACACGAGTCCAAGTGAAGCCGGCTCTAGGCCAAAAGGTGCAAGTGGTCAACATGAAAATGCAGTAGTACAACTCAACACAAAGGAGCCTCTAGGGTATAAGGCCAGAACAAAGCGGAGAAGCTAAGAGGAATGAGTCTTCAACGCATAAGTCATGGCAGGACTACAGAGGACTCCCGAGCCTACTCAAGTTGGAGCAGCATGGGCAACAAATGTCAATGAGGTGCTAACTAGGATACCCATGTAAAGGATGGCTCTACCATCGTGTCATGATTTAAAGAATCGGCGAGTGAAGATGGCTTACGAATCATAACACGATGGAATTGACCCTATGGCAGATGTATCGGCAAATGGAGGCTAGTATGCATAATGCAACGGAAAAATGATGTCCCTAACCTATATTCCAGTGAGAAAACGATACCTGCCATGACGGGTCAGCAGTCATGGAACCGTCTCGAAACTGTCGAAAAACGTCCAAAATGTCCTGAAAAATAAACCAATATCGACATTCTAAGATCCCAAGTTAAAAGTCACATGAGGCCAAACAAAATAAAATTTTGAAAAAATTTTGCATTTTCAAAACTTATAAAAAGAATTTTTGACTCACCATTTTTACCATTTGAGTTTGAGAGCAAAGGTTTTGGAGCAAAAGGAGCAAAACTTCCCACAGCCAGATTCAACCGTTCAAATTCGTCAAAAACCTCCAGGTAACTCTTATACTTAGCTTGCAATTGATTGTGACAGGTTTTAAGATTTTTGATTGATGTTTCACCGTTGAACTTTTTTCAAAAATTTCCTCGCGGCGTATACGTGGGTTGGTAATATTGAACCCGCGTACACGCGGGCCCTATACACGACTGTGTGCACAGGGACCCGCGTATACGCCGCGAACCATTTTTAAACAAAAACTAACGGTTTTGAATTGATTTTTCCTCAGGATGCCTGTCACGTGGCGTGAAAGAGAGCACGCAGCGGTAGACAATGAAGTTATTTACAGTCCAGAAGCATTAGATGCATTACGGGGATGCGGTTTGCTTAAATTTTTCAAATTGCCAAATATGAAAGCGAACACGCGTCTGCTTGAGATGCTCATTGATTATTGGGATGTCGATGGGGAAGCCTTTATGATCGATCACATGCCGCTCAGGGTAGAAGTGGAGGATATCTATTTTATCACAGGCCTTTCCCGAAGGGGAGAGGTAGTACAGTCCCGGGGTAGGACACGGAGTAGCGTCTCGATACAGGACTATGTACAGATATACTGCCCGGGACATCCCAAAAAGGTTGGGAGCCAAATTTCCATCACACATGTGGCGAGTTTATCACTTAGGATAATCTTGTTCACCATGGCTCGAGTGAACGGATCATCCTCTCTGCATCAGGCGTCACGGCAAAACATGAGCATGGCAGTTGATTGTCTCACTACTGTGTTCGACTGGTGTACTCCTCTTCTGGGCAACATGAAGAGCCAGCTCACTTATATCAGGAGGGGACATACCAAGAAGTTTGGATATGGGAGCATCTTGTGTACTTTCTTTTTCGAGAAGGTTCCCGCACTCCGCCCCAGGGTAGCAGTTTCCATCAGCACCCCACGCGATCCACGCATGGGCTGGTGGGCTGATCTGATGAAACGTCTGGGGGGTGGGGAGGTCCCAAGGACTGCCTTCGACGATGAATTCTTCACCTGGTGGGATCAGCAGATCATCGTCATGGATGACAACCCCTATGTTGGGCTGGCTTTCCTAGGAGATCCTGATCTAGCATTACCACCGAACGCAACATGGGGCGAGATTGGTAAGATTTTTTGATTTTATATTTTTTTGGATTTTTCAAATATAATGATGCATTTTGAAAAATATTTTTGATGATATTCAAATGACTGATATGATGATCATGTTCCAGACATTGGGCCAGTACGACCAGATGGATTCCCGCGGCATGGACGGCGCGGCCGGGGAGCCGAAGAGGCAACTGCTGATACAAAACGGACTCTAAACAACGTCCAGCGACACTTGGCGAGACTGAGCTGCCGAGTACCGATGGCCGTCATAGAGGACCTTCCTGAGGATATGCAGCGTCATGTGGTTGGCATGCCACGTGACTGGGTTCGCATTTTTCGGCGTGTGGCCAATGCTATAGTTACATACTTAGACGCTCATCCTGAGCCGAGGCATTAGATATGTCGGACATGATTATGGGCATTTGAGTCCCAATTTTGTATATTTTTTGGACACACATATGTACACTTGAGACGCTTTACGATATATATATATACAGTTTGACTTTTTGATGCTTGATTTTATTATGATGAATGATTGATGTGCCAGTATAATGCCTGATTAGCGATAGAATCAGCTAACCAATTATGAGATCTTGGAATGTGAAAATAATTAATATAAGTAAATGATCTTTGCAACAACCTCACCCTTAAATACTGACGATATAAAGATGGATCCCGTATCCGATAAATGTTATTTATTGAGACACTATCAATTGAGAATCAAGATATACTACCAATGAGTCGATCCCATGAGAGATTGCCTCGGATAATAAATTAATAACAGCAGTATACTCAGCCATATTGTTTGAAGCAGGACCGATACATATGACTCTTGATGCCATCAATTGACCAGTTGGATAATAAAGTACCCAAGCTGCGGAAGCAAGATTCCGAGTGTGCCGACTAGCACCATCGGCGAATGCAAAATAGACCAAATCATCCATCAACACCTGCCACAGCAGACCAAAAAGTGTTGATATCAGAAAAACTCCCGATGATATATGTACAAATATACATAAAGTACAAAGAAGCCATTGCCTGGCCAAAACTAAGAAAAGTACTTCTTTAGGTAGAGCCCATTTCAGGGCTCCGCCAATTTGTTTCCTTCAAAGTCGATTAACTCATACGACCATTTTTCTAAAACTCTTTTAATAATGAAAGGACCGTACCACATAGGCTTAAATTTGCCTGCCCCCAAGGTGTCTTTATCTTGGTCATAGACCAAGACAAGGTCACCTTCAGCAAAGACTCGAGGATGGACAGACTTATCATACTGTGTTTTAACCCTTTTCTTATGAGCCTCATTCATCGTGGCGGCATCTCGACGCTACTCATCGAGGTGTTCCAAATGAATTAGGCGCTCTTCGAGACTCAAAGTCTCAAGAAGGAGCTCAACAGCTAACTTAAGAGATGGAATTTCACATTCAACCGGAAAGATAGATTCCATCCCATAAACCAACTGAAAAGGTGTAAAACCAGTAGCCGTTTTGACGGAGGTTCGGTATGCCCAAAGAGCCGGATACAACATAATGTGCCAATTGGACCGATTTTTATCGATCGTCCGTTGGAGTATCATCTTAAGAGTTTTATTGACTGCCTCGACCTATCCATTTGCCTGAGGATAATAAGGGGACGAATGCTCCTGGCGGAAACCTAATTTAAGAGCCAATTCAGACATCAGTTGATTCTAGAAATGACTGCCATGGTCAGTGACAATCTCTCTTGGGATATCGAATCTTGAGATAACCTGATTGAAAAGAAACAATGCTGTCGTGTCACTATCGTTCTTATAAGTAGGCATGGCCTCAACCCACTTCGTAAAGTAGTCCACAGCCACGATAATGTACTTGTGATTCGCCGCTGAAGGCAGATTACAAGTTGTAAAATCAATACCCCACTTAGTAAAGGGACTGATGGTGACAACGGGAAAAAGAGGAGCTGGATGCGCGCGCATCTTTCGAGTAAAAATTTGACAAGGGTGACAGCGTTTGACCGCTTCCACACAGTCTTTAAAGAGTGAAGGCCAAAAATAGCTGGCACGTAAGATGCGCTGGGCTGTAGCAAGCCCTGATAGATGACCACCACAAGCTCCACTGTGGCAGTCATTGAGCACAGACTCTACTTCCTCTAACATTAAACAGCACCGAAGGATTGAATCAACCCCTCGACGGTATAATGTGTCACCAATGATAACATTGTTTTTAGCCAGGTGATGTAATTTTCGGCGTTCATCCTTGGAGAAAGTATAGGGAAACTTCGAAGTCCGAAGATAAACAATGATATCTCCATACCAAGGGTCGAGTGAAGAGATGAGGAATAAATGTTTGTCGGGAAAACTTTCCTCATAAACAGTATCCTCTCCACAAGGTAGCTCAAAAATCAGCTCCGCGAAAACCATGGATTTCTTAGACTTGGCAGACAAGAACTCAAGATCGAATTCTTGCAAAATGACTATCCATCTATTATATTTTCCCCCAATCACTCGCCTACTGAGGACAAATTGAAATGGACTGACCGCCGCTAAGACAAAAATTTTGCGTAGCAGGATATAATGACGGAACCTCTGGACAACGTGGACAACTGCCAAGGCCAACTTCTCAACCGGAGAATAGCGAAGTTCAGGACCTATTAAGCCTCGGCTCAAATAATAAATCACATGCTCGGCGAGAGCATCGTCTTCCTGAACAAGAACCATACCAATGGTTGATTCTGCTACAGCGAGATATAAAAGGAAGTCTCTACCATAATCTGGTGGACTCAAAAGCGGGGCAGAGACTAATGCCCTTTTCAAAGCATCAAATGACCGCTGCGCAAAGTCGTGCCACACAAATGGAACTCCTTTCCGTAGCAAACGCATAAACCCTTTAGTGATCTCGACATAGTTTGCTATAAACTGTCTTAAGAAATTAGCCTTCCCTTGAAGGCTTTGAAGTTGTCGAATTGAGGACGGGGGAGGAAACTGAACTATTGCCTCAACCATGAAGGGATCAACCAAAATCCCTTCATTGGACATGATGAACCCTAACAACCGACCGGACATAACCGCGAAAACGCACTTGTTGGGATTCAACCGGATTTTATAGAAACGACATCGTTCAAAAACCAATCGAAGATGACTAGGATGATCAGTTCTCTTTCGAGAACGAGCAGCAAGATCATCCAAGTATGCCTCGATGACATGTTTGATGTCGTGGAAAGCATATGACATGGCCCCCTGAAAAGTGGCTCCAGCATTTTTAAGACCAAAAGGCATCTTTCTATATGCAAAGGTACCCCAGGGACATATAAAAGTTGTCTTATGTTGATCTTCAGGACGGATAGAAATTTGATTATAACCTAAAAAACCATCCATGAAGGAAAAAATTTCATTACCCGCACACTCGTCAATAATCTGATCAATGAATGGCGTGGGGTAATTATGTTTCGGACAAGCCTTGTTTAGGTCCCTAAAATCGATGCATACTCAGATTGTTCCTTGTTTTTTATCCACAGGGACTGGATTAGAAACCCAATCAGTAAGAGGAGCAGGGTATATAAAACCCGCCCTTAGCAGCTTCTCAACATCAGCTTTGATAGCTGCTGCTTTCCTAAGGTTAACCGGCCGAAGCCTTTGACGAACCGGTTTCACGTTTTCATATGTCTTGATCTCATGTTGAACTATAGAAGGATCAATGCCAGGCATTTCTTCATAAGACCAAGCAAATACATCACGAAATTCCTTAAATAGGTCGGTGTAAATTTGAATTTCTTCAGGGGAACACTCAATTTCGATGAAGATATTCTCGATGACGTTAGGGTCCCTAGAGATGTTTATAGGTATTGTTTTTGAAATTACCGACATATTTCCTTCGGCACGAAGGTGTGCTGGAGCCAAAGGGTTTGACACCATACAAACATCACTAGTGAGGAGCTCGAAGAATCTAGATTCTACTTCCTGCAATGGAGGAAGAAAGTATGAACGATGGTGTAAGTCTTCCCAAGGTCGATCTATACCCATCATTACTTCGAGGATTGCTTCTTCAGAAGGTAAAACCGAATCTAAGCAGTCCAAGGCAGAGGTAGAATCGAGGCTCCAAGCCGGGGCCACATGACCATCTAACTCCTCTTCGGAAAAAGGAGTAGAGTGGTTGTCTGCAGAGTCTACGATAGACTGATATCTAAGCTCAGCTGCAGATATAGGGAATGCCATTCCATTTAATTCTCCTTCAACTAATGTGGTTGTAGGTGAAGGCAAGGTCCAAGGGTCTAAAAAATAATGAGTTCGGAAGAACTCTTCTCGAGGAGACTCCTTAGATGATGAAATAGCATTGATTTTAGCGAAAGGAGAGGGAAGATCAAATGTACCCATCAATGAGGAATACATCCCTACTCCTAAATTCTCAGTCGGCGGGCGAGGGTTATCCACTAAAGGGACAGTAGAGTCAGATCTTGCTTGAGGATCGACTGGACAATAGTCCAATTGATCAACCTTAACGATTTTCCCCTCATGAGGAAAGCAAATGACACGAAACAAAGTCGAAACAACGGCATCCATCTCATATACCCAGTTCCTTCCTAATAGGAGATTATAGTCTAGGTTAGCGTCTATGACATCTACTTCAATATTGATGACCTTTCCCCCAACACATATAGGAAAGGCCGAGATAATCCCATGCAGCTTATGAGAATGACCATTAAATGCAGTCAAGATGGTGGGTGAAGGAACAGCTGAAGGTGATCCAATAACCTTCCAGCATGACATCGACATGATTCATGTGGAAGCTCCTTCATCTATAACGGTGCGAAAAATATTGATTTTCCGGTATGTAGACTTTTTTGGAAAGCCATATGATGAGGGAGTCGCTTTTTGACATTTAACATGTCAAAAGTGCGCACTAAAGAGTTAGCTGGATTGACTGCTCCAATCGCAGAGAGTAAAGCACCTCTCTGAACCGGACACGACTAGAGAACCTCTAAAGCGGACATGGCGCACAGACTCTGAGCCAGATCCTCCACAATGGAGTAATTCTGGGCGACCCTAGCATTAGGATTAATAGTCGCGCATTTAGCGGAACCTTCGGTATCCGTGGTATAGTCTCGACAGGGGGTCGCTCAATATGAAGGTTAGTACTTCCGGGAACAGTCTTGTCCTTGGAATTTTCGGCTTCACCATAATCATGTGAGCAAGTAGCCACATGGACGTTAGAACCCATCATGAAAACATTTGACAATTTTTCCCCTTCCTGGTTGCCCCCTGCGGAGGTTCCAGGGTTTGAACTCGCGCCAGAAAGAAGTTGATGCCCTTGGGGAAACGAGTTGGTTAACACAACTTAAGAACTAGAAGTCCCTTGCTATCCTAACAAGCACTGAGCATCTTCAATCTTAGGGCAGAGATGAGTTAGATGGTCTCCACTGCACAACTTGCATGGAAACTTGAATTTCTTTCTCGACTCATTTCTACCACCACCGGCGTTGTTGCCGGATTTATTTGCATCAGGCTTCCCATCCTGGTTATTTTTCTTACCTTGTCCTTTCTTTTTCCCATTGGAATTTTGATTTCCTTTGGGGTTATCAGATTGGACGAAATTAATAGAAGAAGTTTTGGAAGCGGGGGGGTTAGACGATGTGACTTGGTTGTTAGAAGCAGTTTGCAAAGACAACTGCTGCAATTGATTCAACAAGTTCACTGTAGTTGTGTCTACTGACCCAATGATACCATCCGCATGCGGACCTGGCTTCGACTTAGCTATGTCAACCTTAGATCCAGGAGCATCTGGCAAGTATTTTTGTAGGATCCCAGACTGAGATTCGATCAATTCTAATTGTTGGGCCCTAAAAATGGCTTGCTCCTCAGAATAGACCCCAGACATGGAGACATCCTTGGAGATCTCGGGTTGTAAAGACTTCAAAAACCACTCGAGACGGTACTCCGGAGGGATTTCGGCTTTAATGAGCCTCTTTCTCCGTCTCCATTCCTGAATATGGTCAGAAATGTGAGTTGCCTTATCCTGACGAAAGGTGGCCAGAAGTTCAGTTCCGGCATCATAGCAGACAGGTAACTGGAAGTGATTTAAGAAAATATTGGCTAAGTCAACGAAAGATGTAAAGCTGCCCCCTGGCAACTCTATATACCATTTGACCACATTACCAGTCAAGGTGCGCTGAAAGAGTCTCAACCTAATCGAGTCATCAATAAGGGAGTTAGATGAGCACCACAAATGGAATGTGGTTACAGGTTGCTTGGGTCTTCACCACTCTTCCCTTCGAATTTTGGAATGTCCGAAGGGAGTTTGGTTGGGACCGAAGGCCAGGACGGATTGTACTTGATTGGGTCATTTGTTAACTTAGTGAGATCTGGCAAGTTCAACATTGCCAGAAACAGAAGCCTAGGAGGACCTTGGGGATTCCACCCAGACTGGGCAGAACTCCCAAAGTTCTGAAAAGATTGTCCTGGAATTTGGGAGGCACCAGGCTGCCCGAAGTAACTAGTAGAACCGGCTGAACCAAAAGGCAAGCCTTGTGATCCAGCAAAATTCGGAGTTTGACCAACTCCGGCCGTATAACCTCCATAACCAGCAAAGTTTCCTCCTAAAGGATTGTAAGGAGTTGATAACCCCTGATACGGATTCCAAGCCGAAGCAAGGGGAGGAATACTTTGAAACGAACTAACCGTGGAGTACGGCCTATTCCCTTGTTGGCCGATAAACGGATTCCCAGTTCCCGCACTACTAACCCCAGGGTTATTCCAACCTTGGAAAGGATTGCTGCTTTGTCCTACAAAAGAAAAAGGCATGGATCCTACCGTCAGGTTGGAATGTGGTATATGACCATTTCCGAAAGGAAAACCCTGGAACGAAGCCGATCCGCCCATCATGGACATAGCGGCACTAAACAGAACCGATGGAATACCTTGTGAGTGGGTGCCGAATGGGAAGAATCTAGTACCAAAAGCATTGGTTTGGGCATTTCCACTCGCGGACGGAATGGAGGTAGACCCAACTAAAGATGTGCTAGCAAAATATCCAAACAAGGAAGCAGAGGAGATGGAAATGGTTCCTCCCCCTTGCACCGATGTTGGTGTTTGCATAGTCGTAGCACTTGTAGAAGCCATGCTTCCAGTAGTGGTCATTGATGGTAAGCGCGTAGCGTAACTTGGACTTGACGGTCTATGCGTCGGAGTCCCAACGTATTGTAATATGTCTGGATGGCTAGATGGTAGGGGAGAATTCAGAGCCGCTAACGACTCTGAGAGTTCTTCTACCTCTATGTTATTCTCCGCTTGAAAGAGAACTCGAGAAAAGACTGGAGTGTCCCTCTCTTGTTCAGAAGTGCCAGGCCTTGCTTGGCCACTAATGCCCCCGAGAGGAGGATCAATCCCCGATGCGTCAACCGGCGTGGGACGGAACCCACCGGTAGTATTGCCTCTGCGCCTTCTAGGAGAAGGCTCTAAAATTGGTGGCGAAAGACCACGAAGTCTTCGAGACCATCTAGGAGATCGGTCAGCCACTTTGAATTCTTTGTTATGATCTAACTAAAGACTCAAAAAATTGAAAGCTAGGCCAACTAGGAGCACAGAGCACACACTATAAAGTCCCTAAAGATACAGCCAGTCAAACAACTTCCAAGTATTTCCGCTCCGGGTGATTAAGACCGGACACCAAAATACGGGAAAGTGAATTAAGGGGCCTTCCGAAGATAGTCTGGGATGATGAGGGCCCAATCCTATCAGCGAAGGTATCATAGGAAGTTACGCTGACCTCCTAACAACAGCCTGCACCGGTGCAAGCCCCCAAGCTTCGCAAGGGTGCCCTCCCGTAGTACTGTCGAGAGTGATGCAATGGCAACCTCAGGTGCCACGGGATTCCCCTCTGCAACCACCTATGTAGTTCCCTAGGAGTAGCAACTATGGATACCAACTCATCGCAGAAGCCAGGCGGAACAGTCGTGAGGTAAGTTCGGACAAGTAGGAGAGGGGGTATCTCTCTTCCCTGTCTTCACAGACCCTCGTGCTTAACTCCCAGATCCACAGTTTTCCTGGTCTTCCTAACGCTATTGGATTTTCTCTCGTTATTCAGACTCCTATGTTTGACGTTTATATGGCCTTGGAGAGTTAACTCTCCACTCGCCTAATCCAAGGCCCTAAAATCCTAAACTCGTTGGTGTAACTGACTAAAACAAAAAGTTCTAGGGAATTTTAGTTAGTGCTTGATTTTATTAGGTTGTTCTTTAAGTCACAAGGTAACGGAAGTGAAACTAGTGGTGTTTTTTGACGCAAAAGAAATTAATAAAAACTTAACTACATGCACATGCACTTTTTCGTTTTTCGATGAAGAGCAATTTCTATAGGGTTCAGAGGTACTTCTAATAAAACAAATTTTTCTTTTCGTTAATTCACACTTCACACTCACAAAAGCTAACAAAGCTATGTATGCCTAGAAGGGGATGCAAATCTATCCTAATGCAACAACTATATGTGGATGCAAGATTTAAAACTACTCTAAAAACAAAAATGAAAGTTGCTTGCTTATCATTTTTTTATCTTGCCACTTACAATGTCTAGATGGAACATGAGATGCTACCATTCATTTCGTCTAAACACTAAAAACAAGTTCTAAGACAAACATAAAGCACTTTCACTTCATAAAAGGAAACCAAATGAAAAGCAAGTTCAAGAAAGCAAAACTAAGATTTTCAAAAGATTTTCTTCAAAGCAACAAACAAAAGAGTATTTTCAAAAAAAAATGCTCTCAACAACACTGAAACTTGTGATTGAAGAATAGGCAATTAAACACTTTTGTGAATCGACACCACACAACGGATGAAAACTCAACAAAAATAAATGTGTTTGCAATCGCTCTTAACAATCAAAAGCAGCAATGAAAGCTTTGGCAATGAAAACCAAAAAGATCAAAAAGACAAATTCCAAGAAAGTGTCAATCAACAACTTTCGTGAAACAAAGAAGTGGATGGTCACAAAAAGCGATTTTGTCAAGCAAACAAAAAGTCACCAAAAGCAATATTAACACAAAAATTGTGATCAATCTTCCTACCCTGATGAAACAGAGCAGCCAAGATTCCTAGCAAGAAATCTTGCGTGCTTTAGAAAAAAACGATGACGCTTGGAATCAACAAAAAACAAGACCAATACTCCTTATAATCAGAGAGAATTCGGAACAAGATGCTCGATGTAAAACAAATAACTGATACTGGAAAATGATTGTTTCAGACTGACTCAAACCACCAGACAAACCTTCAAAGACTAAAAAGATTTATAAACCTTGAAAATTACAATATATACGCAACTGTACTGAAGTACAGATTGCGTGTATACGCGACTGTATCTGAGGAAACCAGCGTATACGCGGATTCACTCAAAGAAACAAGCGTATATATGCCTCTGTATCTAATAAAAACAGCGTATATGAAAAGCTTCAAGAAAAATAAAAAAAAAAAACAAACTGAAGAAACTGGCAAAGCTTAAAGTTCAAGAACAGGCCAGACAGTAACAGCAAGAAGACAAGGTAGCTGAGCCTTGATTGGCTTGAAAAACACCCAAACTAGGAACAACAAGAGTGTTGTCCCCAGTGGAGTCGCCAATTCTGATAGAGGGAAATGTTCCCCTAGGGCTTTTTGGGTTGAAACCCTAGCAGACTGAAAGTTATCTATTCAAAGAAACATGCATTCACACAGCCATTATGCTATTGTAAGCAAATTCTATGATAAGGGTACGTACCTTTGGTCCTACGTTTGAGAAGGCCTTTAGGGTCCAAACCCTTCTTGGAGTTCCCTTCTTCTCTTTTGTCCTGCAAAACAAACAATTCAAAGAACACAGTAGTACATGGACAAAAACTTATAAAGAAACCATCTTCATGTTATAAAGAAAGGTAGTTAGTTATGAAATCCAGACAACCTTTTACATATGAATTCTAAACATGAATATCATTAACATAAAGAAGATTCATTTCGGGAACCAAGACATGTGTTTCTTTTATTATAGACAAATAAAGTACATAAAAAGGAATATTTTCACCTGGGTCACCTTCAGCAGGCTCCAAGCAAAGCTTCCTTCCGGATCCGTTCCAACCTCAAGCCTCTAACAAACTCCTTCCATGACTCTCTCCATGATGTCATAAATGGTGGATGAACATCAACACACAAGGAAACAAAGTTTTCCTTTACAAAATGGGGGAAGTGCAGAAGCCACAAGGGACTTCAGACCTAGTCAAGGGAAAAATCTCAGCATAACCTTTCTCTCTCTTTTCTCCTCCTTTAGGCCTTCCCTTTAAGGTCTTTTTATACCATCTCCAAAGTAGTTTTTTAGTTAGGAGTTGGTTGGGAACAGTTGGGCCATGGGCACTAACAGGTGATCAGCAGGTAAAACCCGCGATCTCCACCTGAAAATAAGGAGTTTTATATTCTTTTAAGTGTTTTAATACATACACGTAGGTTGGATATACACAGACCCGCGTATACATGCGTTTAACTCAGGGAAATGTCGCGTATAAGGGATAAAACACTGTTTTTTAAATTTTAGGACCAGGTCTGGAAGGAGGGGTTGCCCTAGGCCATGAGTACAGCATCACAAACCATAAGAGTGAGATTTGGAACTATAACATGGAGAAGCTTGTACCTTATGTTTTCTTACAACTAATCAAGGAGCAGTTGGAGATATATTTCAGGAATACTTTTTCAGTGAGTCTATGGTGTTGTTTTCCTTTCAGATCATTTTTTAATTGATTAAATCATCTCCCTTATCATGATTTATCCTCTTCTTATGGTTTTCCTTGCAATCATATATACAAAATTCTTAGATTTAAGCTTTGTTTTAATGGAAAATCATGCTTGTGTTTCTTTTCTTCTATAACCAATTAATTCATGCTTATACATGTTCATTAAGTTCTCCTAAACTCTCAGACCTATACTACATTGGCAAAACCTTAAGTTCACCATAACACATTGATATCTAGCTCCTCTTTATACATGTTACTGTACACTTGAGGCCTTGACCTAATTACATGTTCTAATTCCTAGTCCAGCAAATTAAAAAACCCTAAATTCTCAAATACTCAAACAAGACTTGTATATCTAGCCTAGAACCTATTTATTTTCAGTTATTCATTAATAAATCCTTAGAGAGATCCCTCTCTAGTTCAATAGGGCTAGCTACTAAACTGAAAGTGGTTCGAGGTTACCTTTTTAAATCTCCTCCTCAACCTAGGAAATTGTAGGGAATAACATTTTGGCAACATTGTCGAGGAATGAAAGATCATATCTTCCCTGGGAAAGAATGAAAAAGATAAGATCTGATTGGTGATGGTGAACAATGATCTGACATAGAAAGGTTGTGCATCTTTCACCTGGCGACTCCAGTGTCGAAGAATCCAAAGGTTTAGAATTTTGATGCTGACTCCAGTGTTCAAAAACTGTTAGTTTGAAGAACTTCTTGGTGACTTAACTATTTTAAAGATGGATTCAACTGGTCGAAGGTATGATCCTATGAATCAAGCTCATATTCCTGGTTTTTTGAATCGTATTCCTTGTATAGATTAGCAAACAGGTCTGCCAAAGTTTAAAGGTGAGGATGGAGAAGATTCTAGTTTGCATTTGGTCAAATTTCATTTTCACAATATTAAAGGCTAAGTTTCCTGAAGATTTTCTGATGAATATTTTCATGGCTACCTTGGAGGAAATGGCGAGGAAATGGTATGAGAGTCTACCATCTGCTAGTTTATATTCTCTAAAGGATTTTCATTCAACATTGTCAAAGCTACAATTTTTCCTTATCAATGATGGATAGATGTTATGATATTTCTGGGAATTTCATTAAATTTCTTGAAAATTCGTATGGGAATGAAGAATGTATGGAAGAATATATATTAGAATCCCTTAATGATTTTCCCTCCCAACAAGAATTAGTAGTTTCCTCCTTTGATGAAACAGACTGGGATCAAAATAGAGAAAGGCCTATTCCTAATATTGAAAATGAAAATCACCAAGCCAATGTTGATTTCTATAAAATTTAGTGTTCTCCTCTATCTGAAGATGAAATAGATCAGCTCTTGAAAAACCATGTTACATCCCAAGTTAAGGCAGGTTTTCAGTTCTCGCACAGTCAAGATTTTGTAAGAGAAATTTCTTCCATTATTGAAAATGAAAATCTGGGTTTAAATGATGGCAGTCATGAGACTGATGAAACTATATAGGAAGTTGTTTTAATTAAGCCAATTTGTGATTTAGATTTCCTGCAAGGAGATCAGCTAACAGGGACTGTTTTCATTGATGAAGATGATAGGGTTGACATGTTTAATAAACTTGAAGAGTGTGTTATGTTCAAAGATGATTTAGACTTTGAATTGGAAGAATATGAGTCTGAGATAGATAGTATGCCAGAGATAGAATTAGAGTTTCTCATGCTTGAAGAATTTGCAGCCAACACTCAGGTAGTAAAAATTCATACTTCCGTCTGCCTTCCTATGGAATAAAAACCAAGTATTCTTTCAGATGAAAATGAAAGGAGTACTTGTATCTTTGTTGAATTTCAAGACAAGGTAACATTTAAGATTTTTAAGGATCCTTACACTGATTTGTTGCAGCCATTTGGGAAGATGGATTTTCTTGTATTTATGGATCATGTGCACATGTTCAGTGGACACTTGGAGTGGTCTAGATTTTGTTTTTTCTACCCGCTCAAGGAAAGTACGAGCATGATTCAAATAAGTAGTCATTTGTTAGATTGGTTACACTGGAGGGATCATTACACATGATTGTATACACATCTTCAGTAGGTGAGCAGTTATCATTAGGATTTGAATCCCAAGGCGAAGGCCCTAAGATCTCGATGGTATGTTGCCATAAGTAAGTTCAATCAATTTGTTTTGTTAATTGTTTGTCAAAGTCACTTAGTCAGCCAGTTTTCAGTTTTTGAGTTTGGTCTTTGTATTTTGAATCCATGCCCAATGAAATAAGGCTACTTGGTCTACGGTGTTCTTGACACCTCCTATGGTTCAACTTGTATAAAAATGAACCCATCTCCATTTTAACCCTCGTGATTTCCATTCTATCAGCCTCTTCCATCAAATGAACCTTGGTTTTTCTCCTTCCATCTTCCCTAAGTGGATAGTTACACTTAGAACAATAGAAGCAAAGATGTTTAACCTTTTCCTACATTAGATAGATAAGATAAAGGAACCTAAATGTGATCCTTCGCTTCTTTTTATCTCCTTTGAATTGCTCTCGTCACTCCCAGTCAAACTGAATTCGCTCAATTGGTACCTACCAACATAAAGAGAACACGAAAACAATCAAATCATATGATCTATCTACTATAAACAAATTTAATCGACAACATTTGAACATACATTCATCATAGATATGGACAAAGTATGGGAAAAGGAACAAACAACTTTATTGATCGATAGAAGGATAAGTTACACCCAATGCAGTTCGATCCTGTGTCACTCATCCAGCTTAGTCCAAACCCTCATCACACCACTAACACATCAATCCAGTAGCATAACATTACTTGACAATGATTTCAAGTCTCAAACCAACAATATTTCTCTACTATCCAAGTTCTAGCCCCTGATCACTATGATGAGTGGTCAATTTATAGGGAAATGCAAGTGGTTTTGTCATAAATTGGGCATTGAATGGTTTTCCATAATTGGAGTTAGTTTCCATGGAGAAAGGGATGAGAGGATAGAGGGTTGAATGATCCATAGCCTATCCAAAAACGAGCTCATAGGATGAGATAAGAGTTGGGTATCCTTCTAGAATGCTCTAGAATCAAGGAATATTCTGAGGATCCTATGTCAATTTCGCTCGTCCTCGCCCAGCGCAGGTTAAAGTGGGCCTAAGTTCACTTTAGTGCAGGTCTGAATGGTCCTACCTGCCATGCAAAGCAGTTGTCCCTGACCAAGGTTGCGCTGGTGTCCCAAGGAGCAATTTCAGCAGGGTTTGAAGCTAGGAAACTTTTATGGATGAAAGCATTCAATATGATGACTTGTCTATGGCCTGTAGCAACTGAATTAGTGTTTGAGGAGCCCTAATTGTACTCATCTGATTGTCGGGAGTGATGTGCCAAAATAGACCTGTAATAGTTTCCCCCTAAAGCATGAAGTCAAAAATGATAATGTAGAGTGATATGCTTTATGATGTGATGAGGAGGATCTGAAGCAGATGGTGACATGCATCAATTACAATACATAATATCATGATATCTTTGAATTTTTCTTGAATTGTTGAGGGAAGGCATACCCATACTCAGCATATAAATTTTTCATTACATGTACATAAATCATATATTCATCTACAGATATATACCCATGATAGGATGACCATCTGTGTAAAGCCATCGTACATATGATTTGGTACTCTCCTGAATTCGTAGCTCGGATGGATGAAACTAGATCCGAGGTCTGCTATCTTGTCCAATCGTTCGCTCAAGTACGAGTCTAACCATGTGAAAATGTGATCTGAAGTCGAACATGGGAAGACACTATCTGATTACCAGACAATGATGTATGCTGTTAACAGACGCAAGAGAAATCACCGATAATGATAATGATTCTCAAGGTACTACAGTACATTCTGCATGGTGTGAATAGATTTTTTGATGTTGAACACCATACAAAGTCTTTCAGTCAACGATCTATGATGTCAACCTGTCGCCAGAAGCGAGAAACTTGTCATTGATGTATGCAAGCCTCAAGGTAATGGAAGGGTGTTTCTAAGTCAACTTCCTAGATAATGTTTTGATGTCGACAAGAAGCGACTCATCGCAGGAGGGCCTTAATGTATCCCCCATCAACGACATGAAACAAGTGTAATGATTTTGAAGATATAATGTGATTAACGACACAATGTTCAGGAATGGTGGTCATGAAAATGAAGGTTTATGAGTATTGCAAAGGATGAGGTTTATTGAGTGACTTCTCTTGAACACGTTGGCGACATTGAATGAATTGTAAACATTGACCCAAAACCAAAGTAATGGATGGTGTGATAGACCATAGGTATGATAACTATCAAGTATATAACCGAACCCAAATAGTCACAGAGATGAAGTGAAAGTGTCATGTTTAAGAGCAACTTACTACCATAAAGTGATTTATCCCTTTTCCCATTTTCCCCAGTCATTGCTGACCAGTACCTCTTTATTTTTTTCAAACAAGCTTGAGGAGGATAACATATGCTTGTAGTATAATTCCACCCTTCGGGTGAATCCATCTCTACGTGATGTTTTAATGAGTCTAGCGAAGGTGAAACTCGATCTTGTCATGATGGACAAGTTTGTCGTTATTTGATTCTTTAACGAGTTTAACAACAATGAGAAATCAGTGCTTTTCATGTTTAGAGAGTTTGAAAAGGGACAAAAAGAAAACTCCACAAGTTCTTTTTCATAAATTTGTCTCTCAAGTCTGAAAAAGCATAAAATAATACAAGAGAGAACCTATTGACCATGTTCACTCAACGTATTCCTTTTTCGTAAGTAATCTATCTCAATTCGGAAAAGGGTTAAACTTATACTGAGTAGATTTCATTTCCAATCTGTTTACGAGCTGGAAAGGACAAGCGCTCGGCAATCCTTTCATATTTCGAGAGTCTGAAAAGAGCTTAAAGAGGACTCCATTTATAGGAACGAGTGGTGTCTAGGATAGCAACTGGTTCCGGTGATGGTGGAACTGCTCAAAACATGTAATGGTCAAGAGGTTGGCTAATAAAACGACTCATTGCAACTGTTCCTGAAAGAGGGTAAAACAACCAAGTGAAAGAATATGATCGGCCAAGCAGATAGTGACGATGGAAGGAGAAAAACCAAGGCTCATCTGACAGAAAAGGCTAATAGAATGGCACTCACAAGGGTTAAAATGGAGATGGGTTCATTTTTACACAAGCTTGAAACATAGGGAACTATGCTTGGATTCAATTTCATGTTTACACATGCTTGAAATGAAAAACTATGCTTGGATTCAGTTTCATTTTTACACAAGATGGAAACGAAAAACTATGCTTGGGATTGGTTTACATGCCCCCAGCATGATGACTCGATTCTAGGTGCATGTCCCCCAAGATTCATTACATTCACCTAAGTAGACTACTCGTGGCTATCAAGTGGATGGAATGAAGGTTCATTTACGAGATCAAGTGAAAGACTCGACTGGGATTTTAAGAGATCTAATCAAAGGATCGAATTGGAACTTTTCTCTAGGGGACATTGTTTCCTTTTTAATAAGCTTGACACAAGACATGGAACTCTGCTCAGATTCCTTGTTTCATTTTTTAATGAGCTTGACATAAGACAAGGAACTATGCTCTGATTCCTTGTTTCATTTTTTAATGAGCTTGACACAAGACAAGGAACTATGCTCATATTCCTTGTTTCATTTTTTAACGAGCTTGACACAAGACAAGGAACTAGGCTCTAAGACCTGTTTCATTTTATAATGAGGTTGACACAGTAAAAGAACTATCCATATATTCCTTGTTTCATTTTTTAACGAGCTTGACACAAGACAAGGAACTATGCTCATACCCTTTGTTTCATTTTTTAATGAGGTTGACACAAGACCAGGAACTATCCTCATACCCTTTGTTTCATTTTTTAACGAGGTTGACAGAAGACCAAGAACTATCCTCATATTCCTTGATCATAACCCATAAGAGGTCATGACTTCCAAGAGGTTCTCATCAGATGGGAGAACAATTCTCTGGAAGGGATATGTAGCAAGGAATCCATTAGAGAGATCTGGTTCCAATGCCCCTAGTACATAATGCACAACATCATGGAATTGATCGTCAGTTGATGTAGGCATGGAACAGGTTGCCACATAATTAACCTGTGGCGGGGAAGATACCATTGGGACAAAAGGACCATTTAGGGAAGATGGTTGACTGGAAGCCATATTTGGACTGGGAAATGAAAGCTGATCAACGGTGAAAATTCTGCCTTCATGTGGGAAACACATCACTCGAAAGAGTGTTGAAATAATAGCTCCCATGTCATAAACATAGTCGCGCCCAAGAAGTAAGTTGTAATCTAAAGGGCCTGGGACTACCATCACATTGAGATAAACAATGTTTCCTCCCAAAGTAATAGGAAATTGAGGAATGATCCCTAATGGTTGACTGGTTCCTTTGTTAAAAGCCAACAGATTTATGGGTAACATGCACAAGTGGTGTCGAACCGAGTGCCTACCAACTAGTGGAGGAAATGATACTCACAGATGCACCTTCATCTATAATAGTGACAGATACAATCATATTATAAACTTGTACTATAATCTGGAAAGGCACATAAGAAGGAAGACATCATCCTGCCAGTCAATTCCAATCAAAGGAAGTGACTAGATTACTTGGAGGGGGTACCATAAGAACGGGAGAATTACCCCTTTGAGTTATGAGAACGGGAGGATTTTCCTCTTGCCTTGATGGAACAAGAGGGTTGCCTCCAACCTCATTGGAATCTAAAGAAATGAAAATAACCTAAGTGGTATCATACTCACTCTCTACAGGAAAGGTATGATTAACTGAAGGTGAAATCAGGTCAACTGTTTCCTCGACCTGTGATTGGTCAAGTATAGACTCATGGGATTCACATTCAAAGAGAGTGGATTTGACCGACGGTTGATTTGGGTCAGTCACTTCATCAACTAGTGAAGTATTAAGGGAGAGTCTCATGTAACCAGATGGAAGTCGCTACGGAGAAGCAGGACAGTTATCCAACACTTTTTGGGCTTCATCCAGATAGGGACAAAGGTGAATGGGGTGATTCCCTTCACATAACCTACAGGGAACTTAACTTTACCCTTATTTCCATGAAATTTACTACCACTAGATGATGGTGTGTCGCCAACATGATCTCCAGAAGTTGATGACACAGGATGATGTGAATGAGAAGACCATTCTTCTAAGATCTGAGGAATACCATAACAATTTCAAAGAATATGGTCTCCCATACAAAGTTTTCAAGGATATCGAAGTTTGTGAGGTTTATCGGACAATTTATCATAAGAAGTTGCATTCGAAGCAATGGTTTCCCCCCTGTTGAATTTTCTTCTTCTTCTTCTTCTTCTTCTTCTTCTTCCCTTTCTTCTTCTTCTTATTCACCTGGTTACTAGTGTCAATACTTTCACCAAGCGAAGAGGAAGAAGGGGAGGAAGAAACAATCGATGAAGAACGTAAAGGGTCAAAATTAGGATCAACTAGAGGTCTATTTTGTCCAGTTGTAGGAATATTCAGTTGCGGGGCCAAGGAGGTTGAGAACAACCATACTGGAAAGCCGATGGTAAGTCCCGGAAGGGACAATGTAGCCATATAAGGAGCACTAATATTTCCGAAAGGAGGAAAAGGACTAGGATTCCCATCAAAAGGAATTCCTTGATCAGTGGACTCTAGAGTTGTTGCCATATGTCTCAACCTAAGATCAACTAAGGAGTGACGTGGAGGATGTTATCTACAGCCAGTTAATTTTATTTTAACCAAAATAACATAACAAAACAAAAAAGGATAATCTAGGCAAAAGGATTACCAAGTAACTGTGAACTTCAATATACTACCTCAGTAAACCAAGGACTTAACATACATGCAGGCAATCTCCCCAAATGTTGTTTTCGGTGTATCACAGTGTACAACACGGCTGACTCAGTTACCTATGGATGGATAGAAACCTAATGTAGTCCTCCAAAATATACCCGAAAGTACATGGAGGCCCAATCCATGTTAGCGTTGTCTAATGCGAAACCGCACAGTGAGAGCATTCCTTTATACTTTTCATACTATAACACCGCCCTATATACCTGAAAGTACGTGGACAAGTTGCGATATACTTATGTATGTGGAATGAGGTATCACACTTAGAATGTATCACAGACCATTAGCGACATCTGCTATGCTTAACGACGCCGGAACACGTCTCTAGCCTATACCTCTAAATGTTATGCATTAAGTTATAATGCTCCATTAGATTAATTGAGATGAATTTTAGTTGATATTGTTTAAAAGTTTTCCTTTCAGGTTTACCGCGTGATGTTTCTGAAACTCCTAGAATGCAACTATGATGAGAAACATTCTTTTTGTTTAATTAAACAATGAAAAACATAACTAAAAGGGATAGAGCAATCAGAATCTTTAAAAAAAGAGCATAGAGAACTTCTAATGCAACCTTCCCTATACCATTCCTACAAGCACACACAAACTTATAAATGCATAATGCATGCTTTTCTTTTCATTCCTTTAATGTTTAGATGAACATAAGGAAACTAAATGCACAAACGATCAATCAATGCTTTTCACAAGAAACAAAGACTTTACGACAGTTTCTTTTCAAAGAAATGAAGACTTGACGATAATTCTTTTTCAGAAAAGACTAATCGATGTAAGATAACTTTGACAATGAATTGATAATGATAAATAAATTTCTTGAGAAACACTAAACAATCAAGGACAAAGTAGGGCTAGGAGAGGAAATGCAAACTAATTTCAAAGCCGTAGAAAACATTGATCTTTCAACAAACAACATCAGAAGAAAATTGGGAAAAAATCAAGCAAAAGATGGGCTTTTTGGCTTGACAGGGATCAGTGCAGCCTTGAGTGGGAAACAGTGCATTGCAGAGCACTGTCTCTAAGCTAAGGTTGCTCTGCGGCGCACTGTGTCAAGACCAACACTCTGTTGATTCCAGAGAGGCCAATCAGCAAACATTTAAGCAAACTTTTTGACCAAAAAAGCTTCAAGATGACTGAAAAGAGATCAATGAAGTCAAGTAAAGTCTACTAAGATGTAATATGATAAGGGTAAACTACCAGAAAAAATGCTCGTTCCCCATTGGAGTTGCCAATTTTTTATATGGAATTTATACCTACGGATAAGTACATCTTCCCTAAGTGGGTAGTTACACTTAGAACAAAAGAAGTAAAGATGTTTAACATTTTCCTACAATAGAAAGATAAGATAAATGAACGTACTTGTGATCCTTCGCTTCCTTTGATCTCCTTTGAATTGCTTCTGTCGCTCCCACTCAAACTGAATTTGCTCAATTGGTACTTGCCAATATAAACAAAAGATGACAACAATCAAAGCATATGATCTATCTACTATAAACAAATTGAATCAAAAACATTTGAACATACATTCATCATAGATATGGAAAAAAGTATGGGAAAAGGAACAAACAACTTTATTGATTGATAGAAGGAGAAGTTACACCCAATGCGGTTCAATTCCGTGTCACTCATCCAGCTTAGTCCAAACCCTCATCACACTAATAGCACATCAATCCAGCGGCATAACATTACTTGACAATGATTTCAAGTCTCAAACCAACAATATTTCTCCACTATCCAAGTTCTAGCCCCTGATCACTATGATGAGTGGTCAATTTATAGGGAAATGCAAGTAGTTTTGTCATAAATTGGGCATTGAATGGTTTTCCATAATTGGAGTTAGTTTCCATTGAGAAAGGGATGAGAGGATAGAGGGTTGAATGGTCCATAACCTATCTAAAAACGAGCTCATAGGATGATATAAGAGTTGGGCATCCTTCTAGAATACTCTAGAATCAAGGAAAATTCCTAGGATCCTATGTAAATTTTGCTCATCCTTGCCCACGTAGGTTAAAGTGGACCTAAGTGCATTGCAACGTAGGTCTAAATGGACCTACCTACTATGCAGAGAATTTTCCCCTGACCAACCCTGCGTTGGTATTCCAAGGAGGCATTTGAGCAAGGTTTCAATGTAGGAAACTTCTATGGATGAAAGCATTCAATATGATGACTTGTCTAGGGCATGTAGAACCTGAATTAGGATTTGATGTACCCTAATTGTACTGATCTGATTTTCGGGAGTGATGTGCCCAAATAGAGCTGTAACACCCAATTGGAGCCAATGTTAGTGTCAGTCAATTCATCTTGTCACCAGTGATCAAATATGCTCTTACAGGGTGTTGTTAGTGTGTCAAGTCATTTTTTTGTCATTTCAGTGAATCTTCAAATAAAAATTTGTTTGCTGGTTGTTGTGTCTAGGTCACTGCTGCTCCCTTCACTTAATCATGGTCTTCATCACTCATCATGGTCATTGTCTTCTTCGAGGTATCATATCTTCATTTAAATGTCTTGGGTAATGAAATGGTTAAATTCCTCATTTTAGGTCATGGTATAGGGTTTCACTCCATGTGTCATCATGATACCATATGTCCAAAAAAAAACATGTCCATCATATGGTTTAGTGAGTAAAGGGAGTTAGCATCTTAGGGAAAGAAAAATAAAGGTAAAGAGAATGTTTTATTTCAAATAAGACAATGTTGTAGTACACTACCTCATCTCATCATTTCTCATAGGGACATCTATGCTTCAAAATGTTTTTCTGCCCAAATGGAGAAGAATTGTACAAAAGTGAAAGAGGTTTTTGTCAATTATAGTCCGTGGAACAAAAAATCCTTCATTTTATGAACAGGTATTATGATTTGAGAGAAATTCCCAAACTACACTTGCAACGGGAGAGTTGTTACACTTCTGGACAACTTAACTTCAAGACAGTCTCTCAGGAATTTGGAGTAGGTGTTGGCAGTGCTTAAGGACGCTATTATGTAGAAGACATCCTAAGATTTCCAATGGTACCTTAATATCATGATTTGGATTAGAGGAAGGCATCCAAAAGTGATCTGCAAGTTGGCATTACACTTTTGTCAGAGACACCCTGCATTTTTGAAGTGACCTTGGGAAAATCAAATTTTCTCCCTACTGGTGTGTCCAAATTACATCCTTGATGAGTCCATCTTGTAGCAGACTTCAATATCTTTCCAACGAGCTATCAATTTCACAATTTGGGGTAGCTTAATGCCTTCAAAATCTGGTTGGAAGACAGCGCTACGCTTTTGTGAACTGCGTTGCGCTTCTGGAGGTGGCGTTGCGCTTCTATGAACTGTGTTGTGCCTCTGCCAACGGCGCTGCGCTTGGGACGAAGTAACCCAAAACTTTCCAACACTCACCCAAAATTCAAATTTAAGTTTGCATTACTATTCCTTCCTCTTCTAAGCTAATCAACAAGTAAGTACCATCACCTTACTCACTCTTTTCCTTTGGCAAAGCAAGTGAAAATGTGAGTTTTCTTCATCTAGGGTTTATGAGAAACTTCATGCTACAAGGCTAGTGTAAATGATGGTTTTGTTAGTTATGACTTTGAAAACTTCTAAATTTTTCATATCATACCTCTGCACATGTATAAATCACCCTATCATTCACTAATTAACTCATCTACCCTCAATTTACCTCACCTTTACACAAACCCTAGCTCATACCTATCATTTTGGACAATTTCCTAGTAGGACTGTTTTTAAATTCTCCTACTCATTTCTCTCTCTCATTTCACTCCATTCAAACTTCCTAAGTTTTATATAACCCCTATCCATCTCCCAAAATTCCCCTATCATCATCTCCCTTCCCTAACTCCCTCATTTCATCAATTCCTTCCTTGAGCAAGAAAACAGTCAGCTTAAGGCCAAACAACTCATCACGAAGAAAGAGAAATCCAAGGTGTTTCAACAAGAAAGAAAATTTAAAGCAATGTTGAAGCCTGGTTAACATGAGGAGCCTAAAAATCAAGTTATGAAAAAGAGGCCAAGGACCAAGGGACTCAAAAAGGCATTGAAGGAGGAGGAAGGACATAATCTGCTAGATGAAGACCTAGATATGGAGGACAGAATTGCCTTGGAGATCAATGAGGATGGAGAGTATTGGCTAAGTAAGGTCAATCACCACTTAGAATAGCGTTTTGACAAACCCAATAGGGATAATAAGCTATTGAGACACATGGCCCATCATTATCAGACCAGAAATATGATTTGCAACATCAAGCTCAAGTAGTTGAAAGACAAGCTAAAGGAAACACTAAAGGAAAAAAATGGGAGAGATAACTTGGAGATGATTGATGAAGCATCCATGAGGGCATGAAATACCTCATTTTTCACTTCATCACCAATTTTTAAGGTTTTCTGAGCATTTTTTTTTTTTTGAGAACTTTTGTGCAAATTCAGAAATTGGGGTTGTCATCGAAGCGTAGTGCCAAGGCACTGTGCTTTTTCCTCAAGGCTCCAAATGACAAGTGGCTTATATTTTTGTAAATATTATGACCTCCTCTCAAAACCCATTTCATCATATTTCTCATACAGGGCTCATATTTTCAAAAAAAGGAGAAAAAGGCGTCAAATATCATCATTTTGCCACTCTTTTTTACAGGCGATGCGCTTCTGGAGACACCTTAGGAGAATGCGTTTTGGAAGGCCTTCCCATCGATCATTTTCAAAAATTCAACGTGTTATGCAAACTAGAAAGGCAAGGCTAGTTTACCGTTCTCTCATATATTAATTCGAACTTTAGGAATGCACCTTAAAGTAGGATCAAAGTCGGCACTGTGCTTCTGCAAACTTCTGAGTTTTTATTTTAAATTTTCACTGTGTAATTTCCTAGTTTTTAGTTTGACTTGGTCAATGTCAAAAATCATGATATAATTGCAGTAGTTCGAGGTTAGATGATGTAATCATAAATAAATAGACACGATAGTTATTTTTTATGGTTAATTAGGCCTCATAAAGGAAGCAAAATTCAAAACAAAGTCTAAGAGGAGTTTGTATTTGACCTTCCCACTCTCACCTGTTGGTTGAGAGAATCTTGGAAACAGTTCCACCACCTAGGAATTCGACTCTTGAAGTTGGGGAAGATGTTTGATTGAGTCTATGTGTATCATTTCTCATTCAAAGAGAGGAGTTGGAATTTTGTGTAGAATCTTGTACCTTATGTTTTCTTACAACTAATCAAGGAGTAGTTGCAGTTATATTTCAGGAATACTTGTTCGGTGAGTCTATGGTGTTGTTTTCCTTTCAGATCAGTCTATAATTGATGAAATCATCTCCCTTATCATGCTTTATCTTCTTCTTATGGTTTTACCTGCAGTCATATATACAGAATTCTTATATTTAAGCTCTGTTTATGTGGAAAATCATGCTTGCGTTTCTTTTCTTCTATAACTAATGAATTCATGCTTATACATGCTCATTATGTTCTCCTAAACTCTCAGACCTATACTACACTGACAAAACCTTAAGTTCACCATAACACACTGATATCTAGCTCCTCTTTATGCATGTTACTGTACACTTGAGGCCTTGACCTAATTACATGTTCTAATCCCTAGTCCAGCAAATTAAAACACCCTAAATTCTCAAATACTCAAGCAAAACTTGTATATCTAGCCTAAAACCTATTTCTTTTTAGTTATTCATTGAAAAATCCTTAGAGAGATCCATCTCTAGTATAATAGGGCTAGCTACTAAACTGAAAGTGGTTCGAGGTTACCTCTTTTGATCTCCTCCTTAGCCTAGGAAATTGTAGGGGATAACATTTTGGCGTCATTGCTAGGGAATGAAAGATCATATCTTCCCTGGGAAAGAACAACAAAGATAAGATCTGAATGGTGATGGTGAATAGTGATCAGACACAGAAAGGTTGTGCATCTTTCACCTGGTGACTCTAGTGTCGAAGAATCCAAAGGTTTAGAATTTTCATGGTGACTCCATTGTTAAAAAACCAATAGTCTGAAGAATTTCTTGGTGACTTAATTGTTTTCAAGATGGATTCAACTGGTGGAAGGTATGCTCCTATGAATCGAGCTCATATTCCTGGTTTTCCGAACCGTATTCCTTGTATATATTGGCAAACAGGGCTGCCAAAGTTTAAAGGTGAGGATGGAGAAGATGCGAGTTTGCATTTGGTCAAATTTCATTTTCATATTCATAAATTAAAGGCTGAGTTTCCTGAAGATTTTTAGATGAAGATTTTCATGGCTACCTTGGAGGAAATCGCGAGGAAATGGTACGAGAGTCTACGATATGCTATTTTATATTCTCTAAAGTATTTTCATTCAGTTTTCTTTTAACGTTATCAAAGCTTCAATTTTTCCTTATCAATGATGGATAGATGTTGTGAGATTTCTGAAAACTTAATTAAATTTCTTGAAAACTCGTATGGGATGAAGAATGTATGGAAGAAGATATATTAGAATCCCTTAATGATTTTTCCTCCCAACAATAATTAGCAGCTTCCTCCTTGGATGAAACGGATTGGGATCAAAATAGAGAAAGGCCTATTCCTAATATTGAAAATGAAAATCATCAAGCCAATGTTGATTTCTATAAAATTTAGTGTTCTCCTCTATCTGAAGATGAAATAGATCAACTCTTGAAAAACCATGTTACATCCCAAGTTAAGGCAGGTTTACATTGCTCGCACAATCAAGATTGTGTAAGAGAAATTTCTTCCATTATTGAAAATGAAAATATAGGTTTAAATGATGACATTCATGAGACTAATGAAACTATATAGGAAGTTGTTGTGAGTAAGCGAATTTTTGATGTAGATTTCCTTCAAGGAGATTAGCTAATAGGGATTGTTTTCTTTCTTAAAGATGATAGGGCTGACATGTTTAATACACTTGAAGAATGTGTTATGTTCAAAGATGATTTAGACGATGAATAGGAAGAATATGAGTCTGAGATAGATAGTATGCCAAAGATAGAATCAGAGTTGCTCATGCTTGAAGAATTTGCATCCAACACTCAGGTAGTAAAAATTCATACTCCCCTATGCCTTCCTATGGATCAACAACCAACTATTATTTCAGATCAAAATGAAAGGAGTACTTGTATCTTTGTTGGCTTTCAAGACAAGGTAACATTTCAGATTTTTAAGGATCCTTACACTGATTTGTTGCAACCATCTCGGAAGATGAATTTTCTTATATTTATGGATCATGTGCACAAGTCCAGTGGACACTTGGAGTGGCCTAGCTTTTTTTTTCTGCCTACTCAAGGAAAGTATGAGCATGATTCAAATGAGTAGCCATTTGTTGGATTGGTTACAGTGGAGGTGTCATTACAAATTATTGTATATACATCTTCAGTAGGTGGGTGGTTATCATGACGATTTGAAGCCCAATGTGATGGCCCTAAGATCCCAATGGTCTACTGCAATAATTAAGTTCAGTCAGTTTGTTTTGTTTATTGTTTGTCAAATTCAGTTAGTTAGTCAGTTTTCAGTTTTTGAGTTTGGTCTTTGTATTTTGACTCCATGCCCAATGAAACAAGGCTACTTGGCCTACGGTGTTCTTAACACCTCGAAGGAGCTACCATCCCCAATTGGAGACAATGTTAGTGTCAGTCAGTTCATCCTATCACCAGTGATCAAATATGCTCTTAGAAGGTGTTGTTAGGGTGTCAAGTCAATTTTTTTTTCATTTAAGTGAATCTTCAAAGAAAAATTTTGTCATTGGTTGTTGTGTCTAGGTCACTGGTGCTCCCTTCACTTACTCATGGTCTTCATCATTCATCATCGTCATTGTCTTATTTGAGGTATCATATCTTCATTTAAATGTCTTCGGTCATGAAATGGTTAAATTCCTCATTTTAGGTCATGGTCTAGGGTTTCACTCCATGTGTCAACATGATACCATATGTCAAAACAAAAACATTTCCATCATGTGATTCAGTGGGTAAAGGGAGTTAGCAGCTTAGGGAAAGCAAAATAAAGGTAAATATAATGGTTTATTTCAAATAAGACAATGTTGTAGTACACTACCTCGTCCCATCATTTCTCATAGGGACATTTATGCTTCAAAATATTTTTCTGCCCAAGTGGAGAAGAATTTTTAAAAATTCAAAGAGGTTTTTTGTCAATCATAGTCTTTGCAAAAAAAACCTTCTTCCGTTTATGCATAGCTATTATGATTTAAGAGAAATTCCCAAACTACACTTGCAACGGGAGAGTTGTTACACTTCTAGACAACTTGACTTCAAGACTATTTTTCAGGGATTCGAAGCAGGTGTTGACAGTACTTAAGGAATCCATTGCGTAGAAGACATCCTAAGCTCTTCAATGGTATCTTAATAGCATGATTTGGATTAGAGGAAGGAATCCAAAAGTGCTCTGCTAGTTGGCATTGCGCTTTTGTCAGAGACACCCTGTGTTTTTGGATTGACCTTGGGAAAATCAAATTTTCTCCCTGTTGGAGTGTCCAAATTACATTCTTGATGAGTCCATCTTGTAGCAGACTTCAAGATCTTTTCAACGAGCTATCAAGTTCAAAATTTTGGGTATCTTAAGGCCTCCAAAATCTTGTTGGAAGATGATGCTAGGCTTATGTGAACTGTGTTGCACTTCTGGAGGTGGCATTGCGCTTTTGTGAACTGCACTGCGCTTCTGCCAACAGTGTTGCGCTTGGGATAGAGTAATCAAAAACTTGCCAAAACCCACGCAACATTCAAATTTAAGCTTGCATTACTATTCCTTACTCTTATAAGCTGATCAACAAGTAAGTACCATCATCTTACTCACTCTTTTCCTTTGGCAAAGCAAGTGCAAATGTGAGTTTTCTTCATCTAGGGTTTATGAGAATTTCATGTTGCAAGGCTAGTGTAAATGATGGTTTTGTTAGTTATGACATTGAAAACTTGTAAATTTGTCATTTCATATCTCTACACATGTATAAATCACCCTATAATTCACTAATTAACTCATCTACCCTTAGTTTACCTCACCTTTACACAAACCCTAGCTCATACATATCATTTTGGACAATTTCCTAGTAGGACTATTTTTAAATTCTCCTACTCATTTCTCTCTCTCATTTCACTCCATTCAAACTTCCTAAGTTTTCTATAACCTCTATCCATCTCCCAAAATTCCCCTATCATCATCTCCCTTCCCTAACTCCCTCATTTCATCATTTCCTTCCTTGAGCAAGAAAACAGTCAGCTTAAGGTCAAACAACTCATCATGGGGAAAGAGAAATCCAAGGTGTTGCAACAAGAAAGCAAATGTAAAGCATTGTTGAATCTTGGTGAACATGAGGAACACGAAAAACAAGTTAGGAAAAATAGGCCAAGGACCAAGGGACTCAAAAAGGCATTGAAAGAGGAGAAAGGACATAATCTGCTATATTAAGACATAGATATGGAGGACAGAATTGCCTTGGAGATCAATGAGGATAGAGAATATTGTCTAAGTAAGGTAAAGTACCACTTAGAACAGCTTCTTGATAAATTCGAAAGGAATAATTAGCTATTGAGACACATGGCCCATCATTATCAGACCATAAATATGATTTGCAACATCAAGCTCAAGTAGTTGAAAGACAAGCTAAAGGAAACCCTAAAGGAAAAAAAATGAGAGAGATAACTTGGAGATGCTTCCTAACGCATACATGAGGGCATGACATACCTCATTTTTCACTTCATGACCAATTTTGAGGGTTTTCTAGGCATTTTTTGTTTTTTGAGAATTTTGGTGCCAAATTCATAAATTGAGGTAGTGACAGAAGCACAGTGTCTTGGCGCTCGCTTTTTCCTCAAGGCTGTAAATGACAAGTGGATTATATTTTTGGAAAGCTTATGACCTCATCTCAAAACCCATTTCATCATATTTCTCATATAGGGCTCAAATTTTGATAAAAATGGGTCAAAAATACTCATTCTGCCACTCTTTTTGACTGGGGTTATGCTTCTGGAGACACCTTGGGAGAATGCGTTTTTGAATGCCTTCCCTTGGGTAATTATCAAAATTCAAGGTGTTATGGAAACTATACTAACAAGGCTAGTTGACCGTTATCTCAGGTATCAATTTGGACTTTAGGAAGGCACCTTAAAGTGGGCTCAAAGTCGACGTTGCGTTTCTGGAAATTTCTAAGTTTTTATTCAAAAATTTCACTGTGTAATTCCTAGTTTTTAGTTTGACTTGGTCAAAGTCAAAAGTCATGATGTAATTGCAATAGTTCGAGGTTAGATGATGTAATCATAAATAAATAGACAGGATAGGTATTTTTATGGTTAATTAGGCCTCATAAAGGAAGCAAAATTCAAAACAAAATCTAAGAGAAGAGTTTGTATTTTACCTTCTCACTCTCACTTGTTGGTTGAGAGAATCTTGGAAACAGTTCCAACACCTAGAAATTCAACTCCTGAAGGTGGGGAAGTTGTTTGATTGAGTCTATAGGTATCATTTCTCATCTAGAGAGAGGGGTTGGACTTTTGTGGAGAAGCTTATACCTTATGTTTTCTTACAACTAATCAAGGCGCAGTGGCAGCTATATTTAAGGAATACTTGTTCAGCGAGTCTATGTTGTTGTTTTCCTTTCAGATCAGTTTCTAATTGATGAAATCATATCTCTTATAATGCTTTATCTTCTTCTTATGGTTTTCCTTGTAGTCATATATACAAAATTCTTAGATTTAAGCTTTGTTTATGTGGAAAATCATGTTTTTGTTTCTTTTCTTCTATAACTAATGAATTCATGCTTATAAATGCCCATTATGTTCTCCTAAACTCTCAAACCTATACTACATTGACAAAACCTTAAGTTCACCATAACACACTGATATCTAGCTTCTCTTTATACCTGTTACTGTACACTTGAGGCGTCGACCTAGTTACATGTTCTAATCCCTCTCTGGTTTAGTATGGCTAGCTACTGAACTGAAAGTGGTTCGAGGTTACCTCTTTCGATCTCCTCCTCAACCTGGGAAATTGTAGGGGATAACATTTTGGCATCGTTGTCGGGGAACGAAAGATCATATCTTCCCTGGGAAAGAATGACAAAGATCAGATCTGATTGGTGATGGTCAATAGTGATCAAACACAGAAATGTTGTGCATCTTTCACCTGGCGACTCCAGTGACGAAGAATACAAAGGTTTATAATTTTCATGGTGACTCCATTGTTCAAAAACCAATAGTTTGAAGAACTTCTTAGTGACTTAACTATTTTCAAGATGGATTCAACTACTCGAACATATGCTCCTATGAATCGATCTCATATTCCTGGTTTTCCAAATCGTATTCCTTGTATAGATTGGTAAATAGGGTTGCCAAAGTTTAAAGGTAGGTATGGAGAATATGCTAGTTTTCATTTGGTCAAATTTCATTTTCATATTCACAGATTAAAGGCTATGTTTCCTGAAGATTGTCCGATGAAGATTTTCATGGCTACCTTTGAGGAAATGGTGAGGAAATGGTATGAGAGTCTACCATCTGCTAACTGATATTCTCTAAAGGATTTTTATTCATTTTTCTTTCAACATTATCAAAGCTGCAATTTTTCCTTATCAATGATGGATAGATGTTGTGAGATTTCTGAAAATTTCATTAAATTTCTTGAAAATTCGTTTGGGGATGAAGAATGTATGGAAGAAGATATATTAGAATCCCTTAATTATTTTTCCTCCCAACAAGAACTAGCATTTTCCTCCTTGGATGAAACAGACTAGGATCAAAATAGAGAAAGGCCTATTCCTGATATTGTAAATGAAAGTCACCAAGCCAATGTTGATTTCTATAAAACTCAGTGTTCTCCTCTATCTAAAGATGAAATAGATCATATATTGAAAAACCATGTTACAGCCCAAGTTAAGGCAGGTTTGCATTGCTCGCACAGTCAAGATTGTGTAAGAGAAATTTCTTACATTATTGAAAATGAAAATCTGGGTTTAAATGATGACATACATGAGACTAGTGAAACTATACAGGAAGTTTTTGTGAGTAATCCAATTTGTGATGTAGATTTCCTACAAGGAGATCAGCTAACAGGGACTGTTTTCTTTCATGAAGATGATAGGGCTGACATGTTTAATAAGCTTGAAGAATGTGTTATGTTCAAAGATGATTTAGGCTATGAATTGGAAGAATATGAGTTTGAGATAGATAGTATGCCAGAGATAGAATCAGAGTTTCTCATGCTTGAAGAATTTGCATCCATTACTCAGGTAGCAAAAATTCATACTTCCCTATGCCTTCCTAAGGATCAACAACCAAGTATTCTTTCAGATCAAAATGAAAGGAGTACTTGTATCTTTGTTGGATTTCAAGACAAGGTAACATTTCATATTTTTAAGGATCCTTACACTAATTTGTTGCAGCCATATCGGAAGATGAATTTTCTTGTATTTATGGAACATGTGCATATGTTCAATGGACACTTGGAGTGGCCTAGCTTTTGTTTTTTCTGCCTTCTCAAGGAAAGTGCGAGCATGATTCAAATAAGTAGCCATTTACTGGATTTGTTACACTAGAGGGATCATTACACATGATTGTATATACATCTTCAGTAGGTGGGCGGTTATCATGATGATTTGAAGCCGAAGGTGAGGGCCCTAAGATCTCGATGGTTTGCTCCCGTAAGTAAGTTCGGTCAGTTTGTTTTGTTTATTGCTTGTCATTGTCAATTAGACAGTCAGTTTTCAATTTTTGAGTTTGGTCTTTGTATTTTGACTCCATGCCCTATGAAACAAGGCTACTTGGTCTACGGTGTCCTTAACACCTCCAAGGAACTGCTATCCCCAGCTGGAGCCAATGTTAGTGTCAGTCAATTCAGCTTGTCACCAGTGATAAAATATTCTCTTACAAGGTGTTGTTAGGGTGTCAAGTCAAATTTTTGTCATTTCAGTGAATCTTCAAATAAAAATTTGGTCACTGATTGTTGTGTCTAGGTCACTGCTGCTCCCTTCACTTACTCATGGTCTTCATCGCTCATCATGGTCATTGTCTTCTTCGAGGTATCATATCTTCATTTAAATGTCTTGGGTCATGAAATGGTTAACTTCCTCATTTTAGCTCATGGTATAGGGTTTCACTCCATGTGTCATCGTGATACCATATGTCAAAATAAAAACATGTCCATCATGTGATTCAGTGGGTAATAGGAGTTAGCAGCTTAGGGAAAGAAAAATAAAGGTAAAGGTAATGTTTTATGTCAAATAAGATAATGCTGCAGTACACTACCTCGTCTCATCATTTCCCATAGGGACATTTATGATTTAAAATATTTTTTTGCCAAAATGGAGAAGAATTTTACAAAATTGAAAGAGGTTTTTGTCAACTATAGTCCCTGGACCAAAAAACTCCTTCTATTCATCCATAGGTATTATGATTTGAGAGAAATTCCCAAACTACACTTGCAACGGGAGAGTTGTTAAACTTCTGGATAGCTTGACTTCAAGATAGTTTTTCAGGGATTTGGAGCAGGTGTTCGCAGTTCTTAAGGACTCTAGTTTTTAACAAACATCCTAAGATTTCCAATGGTACCTTTAGATCTTGATTTGGATTAGAGGAAGGCATCCAAAAGTGCTTTACAAGTTGGCGCTGCGCTATTGTCATAAACACCCTACGTTTTTGGATTGACCTTGGGAAAATAAATTTTTCTCCCTGCTAGAGTGTCCAAATTACATTCTTGATGAGTCCATCTTATAGCATACTTCAAGATATTTCTAATGAGCTATCAATTTTACAATTTAGAGCAGTTTAAAGCCTCCTAAATCTAGTTCGAAGACAGCACTACGCTTCTGCCAATGGTGTTTGCTTGGGACAGGGTAGCCCAAAACTTGACAAAACTCACCCAAACTTTAAATTTAAGCTTGCATTCATATTCATTACTCTTCTAAGATGATCAACAAGTAAGTAACATCATCTTACTCACTCTTTTCCTTTGGCAAAGAAAGTGCGAATGTGAATTTTCTTCATCTAGGGTTTATGAGAAATTTGATGCTGCAATGCTAGTGTAAATGATGGTTTTGTTAGTTATGACATTGAAAACCTGTAAATTTGTCATCTCATACCTCTAAATATGTACAAATCACAATATCATTCACTAATTAACTCATATACCCTCAGTTTACCTCACCTTTACACAAACCCTGGCTCATACCTATCATTTTGGACAATTTCCTAGTAGGATTGTTTTTAAATTCTCCTACTCATTTCTCTCCCTCATTTTACTCCATTCAAACTTCCTAAGTCTTCTATAACCCCTATCCATCTCCCAAATTTCCCCTATCATCACCTCCCTTCCCTAACTCCCTCATTTCATCATTTCCTTCCTTGAGCAAGAAAACGATCACCTTAAGGCCAAACAGCTCATCATGGAGAAAGAGCAATCCAAGGTGTTGCAACAAGAAGGAAAAGGTAAAGCAGTGTTGAATCCTAGTGAACATGAGGAACATGACAAAAAACTTAGGAAAAAGAGGCCAAGGAACAAGGGACTCAAAAAGGCATTGAAGGAGGCGAAAGGACATAATTTGCTAGATGAAGACCTAGATATGGAGGACAAAATTGCCTTTGATATCAATGAGGATAGAGAGTATTGGTTAAGTAAGGTCAATGAACACTTAGAATAGCTTCTTGGAAAAGCCAACAGGGATAATCAGCTATTAAAACACATGGCCCATCATTATTAGACCATAAATATGATTTGCAACATCAAGCTCAAGCAGTTGAAAGACAAGCTAAAGGAAACCCTAAAGGACAAAATGAGAGAGATAACTTGGAGATGATTTCTAAATCATCCATGAGGTCATGACATACCTCATTTTTCACTTCATGACCAATTTTGAAGGTTTTCTGAGCATTTTTGGGTTTTTGATCATTTTGGTTCCAAATTCAAAAATTGGGCTAGTCATAGAAGCACAGCGCCTTGGCGCTGCGCTTTTTCCTCGAGGATCCAAATGACAGGTGGCTTATATTTTTGGAAATATTATGACCTCCTCTCAAAATAAATTTCATCATATTTCTCATACAAGGCTCAAATTTTGAGAAAAAGGAGAAAAGGGGGTCAAAAATCATCATTCTGCCACTCTTTTTCACAAGCGCTGCACTTCTAGAGACACCTTGGGAGAATGCGTTTTTGAAGATCTTCCCATGGGTAATTTTCAAAAATTCAAGGTGCTCTAGAAACTAGACAGGCAATTCTAGTTGACCATTCTCTCATATATCAATTTGGACTTCACGAAGTACCTTAAAGTGGGCTCAAATTGGGCACTGCGCTTCTGCAAATTTCTGAGTTTGTATTTAAAAATTTCACGATGTAATTTCCTAGTTTTTAGTTTGACTTGGTCAAAGTAAAAAATCATGATGTAGTTGCAGTAGTTTGAGGTTAGATGATGTAATCATAAATAAATATACATGATAGGTAGTTTTTATGGTTAATTAGGCCTCATAAAGGAAGAAAAATTCAAAACAAAGTCTAAGAGAAGAGTTTGTATTTGACCTTCTCACTCTCACCTATTGCTTGAGAGAATCTTGGAAATAGTTCCACCACCTAGGAATTCGACTCCTTAAGGTCGAGAGACTATTTTATTGAGTATATATGTATCATTTCTCATTCAGAGAGAGGGGTTGGACTTTTCTGGAGAAGCTTGTACCTTATGTTTTCTTACAACTAATCAAGGAGCAGTTGCAACTATATTTCAGGCATATTTGTTCAGTGAGTCTATGGTGTTGTTTTCCTTTCAGATCAATTTCTAATTAATGAAATCATCTCTCTTCTCTTGATTTATCTTATTATTATGGTTTTCCTTGCAGTCATATATACAGAATTCTTATATTTAAGCTTCGTTTATGTGGAAAATCATGATTGTCTTTCTTTTCTTCTATAACTAATGAATTCATTCTTATACATGCTCATTATGTTCTCCTAAACTCTCAGACCTATACTACATTGGCAAAACCTTAAGTTCGCCATAACACACTGATATCTAGCTCCTCTTTATACCTGTTACTGTACACTTGAGGCCTTGACCTAATTACATGTTCTAATCCCTAGTCCAGTGTTAGTGTCAGTATCTACATACTCCCATCAGGGATCAAAATTCACTCTTTCCATTTTCATTTTAGGGGTCCCATACTGAAAATTTTTCCTCATTCCATTAGGTCATGATATATTGATCCACTGATGGTTGTTTTATCTTCAGAAAATCTAAATTTTTCCCTCATAGACTATACTTGTTGATCCTTTTTCAGATTGTCTTCAGTTATGGTTTCATAATCAATCTGCAGTCATAATTTCATTAGGTCATAGGGCATGATTTCATTAGGTCCTAAGGTTTCACCACCAAGGTCAAAAGTTTGATGTTAAAAGGTAAATAAAGGTCAGCAAGGGTATGAGGATGACTGATAAAACAAGCATGATGATTTTTAAGTCATAAGATACTGAGTTATTATTTTTTTAACCTAATGTAATTTTCACCTCAAAAACATGTTTTTGAGGTGAAAACAGAGTATTTTAAGTTTATTTGTATTTCATATGTAATTTTAAGTTCCTATATGTAATAATGGATCTCAGCTGCACCAGAACATTTCTCCTTGCTGCAAGACAAACAATCACTGCAAAATTCAAGTTAAATTGAGCATTCATCCACCTGTCATAAAAGGAAAGGGTCAGAAAATCAAGAGCAACTAAATGAAAAGTTGAAAGTGACAAAAAACATTAGCAAAGGGCGTTTGAGGAAATAAAGATTAAATTCAAGGGTATATAAATATCGTCTTGCCTTCATATCTTCTTTATTTCCTTTTTACCCCGCATTGAGCAAACCCCAGCAGTGTTTTTTACAATTTGAGGTCGAATAAGTAGAAACAATGGAGGTATTGCATGTTTCCTCTTGGCGCTACGCACTCCCTTCAGGCATTGCGCACTTCCTCTAGGCACTGCGCATTTGGCTAGTTTTGCCCATATTCGTTCTTCAGCATTCCTAATACCTCCTCAGCCTTAAAACAAGTAGGTATCCTCTTCAAAACATCATTTTCCCTCTCCTCAAAGTTGTTTCCTCAATGTTTGAAGAATGAAATCAAGATTGGTGTTAGTCTCACATTCAAAACCATAGTTTTTCTCCTAAACCCTAATTTTTGCAAGCAAGCTTCCCATTTCCCAAAAACACCTGATTAATACCCTATATCCCCTTTTAGATACCTCTATCCCTACACCCATCAGACTCCCATCTACCTTTCCCTTTTCTTTTTTCCTTCCTAAACATTTGCATTCCCCTAATATTTACTGAGGGTTTCATAACAAATACACCATGGTTGATGAAGGATATAGTCCACACAGTGAAGAAGAGGGATCAGACAGAGAGGGAAACATAGAGCAGAGAAGGCCACATAAAGGAGGGAAAATCCACAGGTTTGAGCACACAGATCTAAAAGAGCTCCTAGCTTCTACTATGGCAGTGACATCCTTCAAATGGTTAGGGTGTTTTTAGTTTTGTGAGTAGGTCCAAGCAGTCCATACCACCCTAAGTTGACTAGGCTTTTCATAACCAAAATTCAAGATAACCAAGTCACTCTTGCAAGCATAACCTTCACATTTTTTGCTGCCATCGTATCAGTTGCTACCGGGATTCCAGAAGTTGGGGAAAAATGGTTCAAGCAGGATGAAATAGAAGCACATTTTTATGAACCATACAACAAACCTAGGTACAGAAGTGAAAGAAAGGCTATTTCCCTTTCTCATACTTCCTTGACAGATATGCACCTGTGATGAAGATTATAATGAAGTATTTTTCATGTGAGGGTAGGTTCTCTAGGGTCTATTCTTACCACATCCGGTTACTTATGCATTTCACTAGGGTTAAAATGCTCAATATACCCTACTATCTTTTCAAGAGTGTTGAGAAGATGGCTTACATTTCCCAAAAAAGAGAATACAAAGATCAAATGAAAAGATTATTTCACCATTCCCTCATAAAGATCATAGTTCTTTATCACCTTAAAGAACTTAACATTGCATGGAGTAAATTTATAGCTAACCCCATTTTCACTCAAGTTTCCACTCAAAATGTTCAAGGTATTCCATCATCATCTCATCCACCATCACCCCCATTATCACCATTCCATGGACCTATTCTTTCATCTGACAGGAAAGAGGACAGTGACAAAGAACAAAGTGATCAGGGTCAAAGCAGCAAGCCTGGAGGGACTAATTTAGGTACTGTGGTGCACACCTATCAGAGAGGAAATAGGAAAGTGTTTGCCCCACAGATTGTGGGAGGGGCCTTGCTCTCTTCATCAGCAAAGTAGGTACAGAAAGGAAAGGAAAAAATGGTTGAAACAGAAATGCAAAAACAGGAAGAAGACCCCCATGAAACTGAGAAAGATTTTGAATTAGTGGACTTAGATGAGGAAGATGAATAGGAAAACAAAAAAATTATTCTCAAAGAGCAAGAAGCATTGATATGTGAGTTGCAGGTGAAACTACAAAGAGAAAAATACATCATATCTTATTATGAACAGGAAAATAGGCAAATGGAGACCAAGCATGAGCTTATGGAAGTTCAGCTCATCAAAGCTAAAAGGGAAGCTGAAAAGACTAAAGTCCAACTTGAGGAAGCCTATGGTGACTATGGTGAGCCCATGGAGGAAGAAATTCCCAGGAGGAGGCCTAGGACTAGAGGCCTAAAGCGAGCTTTGGAGCTTGAAAGAGAAAAATAAGCTCAACTTGCCAACCAACTCACCTTAAAAAAACAGTTTGGCATAATGGTGAATGAGAATCGAGAATATTGGCTTGAGAGGACTAAAACTCAACTTGAGGACCTGTTAGCTAAAGCTAATAGAGATACGGAGGTTCAAAGAAGAATGGCCAAATACTATGCCATGAGAAACAAAATTGCTAGAGCCAAGCTCAAAAGGGCTCATGCAAAAATTGAGGCTTTAACTCATCAGAAGGAGAAGCACAAGCTTGACCTATTGGTGGAGGCTTCACTCCATGCTTAGTCACCTTTAACATTAGATATGTCAACCATTTTTGGAGACCCTAAACTTATTTTTTTGCTTTTGGCATTTCCTGTTATCTTCAGGTAATTTTTGTATCAGTCCCTTGGTCAAACGTGCAACGCCTAGGGTGTTGCAAACTTTTTTGGGGCATCTTTTGGAGGAATGGCCACCACCATTGGATTCAAAATACCATTGACACTCAAGAAAACCATATTTCTAGATCTGAAAGTCAAAATTACTAGGTGGAAAAGGCAAAAAACCACCTAAAAATCATGTCTCTACCTTTGTTATGAGCCAGGCACTGCGCATTTGAGCAGTCTTAGGAGATTGCAGTTTTGGAACGACAAATCAAGTTCAATTTGGAAACTAGAGGCATTTTTGGAAACTAGACAAGATAAGATTTCTAATGAGCTATCCTGAGCTAGATTTGGACACCAGGAAGGCATTCAAAACTCACCCTGAAGATGGTGTTGCTCACTTCCTTCATGGCGCTGCGCGTTTGACACTGGCGCTGCACATTTGACAACCAGCCAAATTTTTCAGTGTCTCTCAGAAAATACTTTTCACCCGTGGGATTTTGATTTTTCACTGATTTAATTCATAATAATGATGTAATTAAAGTGTGTTTTTGTTACCTAGGGTAGATACATCAAATGGATGGTCTAAGTGTCATGTAATGAATCATTTTGCTTCATATTAGGGATGAATCAGTTTGACCACCCTAGTCTTTAGCTATCAGTTTAGTCTTTTGTGCAACTGCTCCTCCTCTCATGGATTCAACCTCTGAGGCTAGGATTAGTTGTTTTCAGGCCTATATCATGTAGTTTCTCAGTGATTTTACTGGTTGGACTCAGTGTGGATGCTCAGAGCTTGATTGTATGCCTTTGTAAGTAATTTGGTAGAAAATTAATAAGAATTGCAGCTATTTTTATGGGATCCATGTGGTATGGAGTTCTAGTACAATTTCTTATTCTGTGATTATATGTTTATATGTTTTATGTATGCCATGAATCATTTCATTGCTTCTAGTTGAATGTTTTCAAGTTTGATAGGTAGAATCCATTGTATCAGTGCTCTGCCTTAGGAAATCATTCATCATTTCATGTTTTTTGCAGTCCAGGAAGGATCCATGATTGTCACATGCCCTTCTTAGCTTCTCACTAGTCTTAAACATCTCACCTTATCAAGCCCAAGAGTACTAAAGCCTATGCCTACCTTGCCCCATAGAACACCCTGCATTTCTGACCTAATTTCCCATACCTAAACTGCCTAGCTCCTCCTGATCTGGAAAAACCTCTAAAAAATCCAATCAAAACTTTCGAGCTACTATACCTAGCCTAAAATCCTTTACCTTATCCAGTCATCTTGACTGAGTTCCTTACAGAGAGATCCCTCTCCCGGCCTAGTAGGGCTAGCTACTTGGCTAAGCTTGGTTTGTGGTTACCCTGGCATTGCCTCCCTTCAGCCTAAGGTCAATCTAGGTGATAACATAGTGGCGACCATACTGGGGAACGAAAGACTAATCACCTCGGTAATATCTTTCATTTAAATTCTTGAACTTTGGATGATGAGTTTTAGAATTTACTAGGCTGAAATAGAAAGTTGTAAAGCAATATAAAAAACTTCGAAATTTGAGCACACTGGCTTCGAGAAAGTACACTAGGGCCAATCTAGATCCAAATCCCGCCCCAGTAGTGGATAATCCTAACTTGATTTCAAGAAGACTCAAAAGACAAGAAAGTACAGTCAGCTTGACCCCTTCGATAAAAGTATATTCCTGCCCGAATGAGTGGTTGTTCTTAGAGATCTCTTTTGATTTGTCGTTTGACCTTTCTCTATTTAGAACCAAATCTGAAAGTGCACTTGACGATATAGTTCTAGACCCGGAGTTTATTGCAGATCTCGAAATTCAAAAGGCAAACCGGTCAATTGATGAGTATATCCTAAATTCTCCTCAATCATCCCTTACTACTGCTAAGATCCCTGAGTTTTCTGAAACAGCGTCCACTACCCTCAATTCATCATTATTCCCATCAACCTCTGAAGTTCATTCCCAACCTCCGTTTATACCTACACTTCCCCTTCAACCTATCATATCCCATCAAACACCTATTACCCCTACTACTCCATCAACCCCTAGTAGTCTAGTTGTTGTTTCAAATCCACCTCGAGTCATGGCTGCCCGGTATGCACCCCTTGTTTTACCTCAGAATCTTGGTGATATGCCTGTTGATTACCAAAGTAAAATACCTCTTTTTGATGCCACTCAAAACATTACAACTCAGCAACATGTTGATAGAATGAATGACTTCTTTGACCTTCATGAGGTAGAGATAGAATATGCGACTATGAGATTGTTTGTACAAAGCTTTGGAGGTGAAGTTTGAAAATGGTTCAGAGCTTTACCTGCAGCCTCTATCACCACTTTTCCAGTCCTATATAGGCAATTCCTGGATCGGTGGGAGGTAAAGAAGAATCCACTCCAAATTTTGTCTAAGTATGAAAATATCATAAGGAATGTCGGTGAAAGTGTGCAAGATTATTGTGTGAGTTTTAATGCAGTATATAATGCTATTCCAACCAACATTAAACCACCGGAGGGGTTAGACTTGCTCAAGTTTCCAGACGGTTTCGATACTGATATGGCATATTAGTTATGGGAACATGATCCCACCACACTAGAAGACATGCAGAAGAATGTTGTAAGTGTAGAAGCAAATCTGCTGGCCAAAAGAGCAAGAATGAGATATGAAAAGAGAGTGACCATAAAGGAAGAAGCATCTACCTTAGATGTCAAGATGGATACTTTGATCCAAACAGTGGAGAGGATGGTTGACCAGCTGACCATCATAGATAGACCTGAACCACCAATTAGGAATCCAAATTTTAGAGGACAGCAGCAGCCCCAATTCCGGATCAAGCAGAGAGAACAAAAGGCACCAGACCAACCAGCACAACAACAGCAAATCAGAACTCCTTTGCAGTAGAATTATGTTCAGGGAATGGAAGAAGAAGATGATGATGATCTGGTAATTGAAGAAAACCATTTTTTCACCGCCGATGGTATGCCGATTTTTCTAACGAAAGATGAAGAATATGCAAAGGTTCCAGACATTCAAAGGGAGGAAGATTACATATTAGCAAACGATGCAATTTTGTAGGCTGAGTCTGATGATTATTAGCGAGGTTATATGAATGCTTTGGCAGCACAGTAGAGGCAATATTCTTTGAGGAGAAGAGAGGTACCAATCAGTCATATTCAGAAAAGAAAGGATCTGCAATCGAAGAATGAATCCTCAAACATTTAGAAGAAAGGGAAAGAGCCTACTGATCCGAGTTCCAGCAAAGTACCATCAGCAAATATCATTGCAAACGAGAAGAACAATCAGCAAAATGCAGCAAAAGAGAAAGTAGAGAAGAAGGACATTACTGTCAAAGAGGTAGAAAAAGTTTCATCCTTTAATTTAGAAAGTGAAATTGCTAAATTAAAAGTGTCCATTCCTTTGACTGAGCTAGTAAAGAATAGCAATTATAAACACCATGTATCTAGAATTTTGCAAATAGACCCTTTGTCAGACATGGTAAATGTCGAAGATGATCATCCTGAACTCATTTTTGGTCCAGCCATAGAAGGTCAGCCTGAAGATAGTGAAGTTCCTCCCTTTTATCTAAGTCTTAGATTGCATGAGTACATTCTCCATAATGCCATGTTGGATTCCGAAGCTTCTCATAATTTGTTGCCTAAAGCCATTATGGAGAAGTTGGGTATGGATATTACCCGAAAATACCATGATTTGTACTCCTTTGACTCTGGTAGAGTGCATTGCATTGGTCTTATCAAAGATCTGGTAGTGTCTTTAGATCAAAACCTAGCCAAAAATGTTTTGATGGATGTGGTTGTTGCTGATATTCCACCTCAATTAGGTATGCTCTTTTCTAGATTGTGGGGTGCTAAACTCAATGGCACTTTATAACTTGACTTATCTTATGCTACCATTCTCATTTTCAGTCAATTGAGAAAATTATACCGGGAGAAGAAAATGAAATACATGATCACTAGTAAAGAGAAGCCTGTGAATCATCCAATAAATGATGTACATACTAATTTAGAATCATTTTTTTGTACTTTGATAGCGGATTAAATGATGTAGATATTCAGATTGTAGAAGTAGATGATATACCAGAAATTTCCAAAAAATTTAGGGCAGTCCTTAATCAGGAAAAAGAGAAAATAGCAAGTTCTTCTGAGCAGCCTACACAGCAGCACAGGGTCAGTGAGGAGCAAAAAAATGAAGTAATCAGTCAAGGTAAGGTAGAGAAGGAAACAGAATTTCAGCATCTAGAAGATGAAGCCAACCTTTGGAGCATGGACTTCGATGGCGCTGTGGGTAAGGACGGTGCTAGTATAGGAATTTGGATTCGCAACCCTGCTTTCCAGCCTACCAAAGTCCCAAGTAATGTTAGAGTATGTTCTTACAAGTTGGCTTTTGATTGCTCTAACAATGAAGCAGAGTATGAGGCTTTGATTACAGGTCTTAAAATTTTGAAGAAACTAAATGCAAAAAGGATTTCTATCTATGGTGATTCAAAGCTAGTGATCAAACAGGTAAAGGGAGAGTATTAAGCAAAGCTTCCATGAATGAGAGCCTATAGAAATGCAGTCCTAGATATTTTGAGAATGTTTCCTTAATATACCTTGATAGCAGTACCCGAGACTCAAAATATTATTGCAGATTCACTCGCCACTGCAACAAGCAATTTGAAGATCCCAATGAACTCCAGCAACAAGTTTGAAATTCATGTCAAACACTGGCCTATTGTTCCAGATAATTTAAGATATTGGCAAGTGTTTTGGGATGATAATGAAATCAATGCCTTTTTGCAGAATGAAGGAAAGTTCAAGAATGCTTCCATTGATGATGATGGTGATATCGATGAACAAGAGATTGAGGTGAATCAGATGGAGGTATTATAGTTGAAGGATAACATTATTCCTCGAGGTCTCATACCTTTACAGGTGCTTTTTGATGAGGATGTTGTTGCAAGAAAACCGAGCTTGGTTCCTACTGACAAAGGAGTTGAAGATGTCTCGGAACAACCGACAAGCCCAAGCTTGTAAAGCTTTCAAAAGCATTGTCTCCCGAGGTAAAGGCCTAGTATGTTAGATTACTTTATGAATTTTCTTATGTGTTTGCGTGGGATTATTCAGATTTGAAGGTGTATGACAAGGATATAATTAAGCATATTATTCCTATCAAGCTGGATCAAAAGCCTTTCAGACAGAAGTTGAGAAGGATCAATCCAAAGCTGCTGCCATCCATTGAGAAAGAGGTGAACAGATTGTTCAAAGCTGGCATCATTGTTCCAATCAGATTTTCTGATTGGATTTTGAATTTGGTCCTGGTACGAAAGAAGACTGGAGAAATAAGGTTGTGCATAGATTTCCAGAACCTCAACAAAGTATCCTTAAAGGATAATTACCAACTTCCAAATATGGACCATATTCTGCAAAGAGTAGTTGGAGCATCACGGATGTCACTACTCGATGGTTACTCAGGCTATAATCAAATCTTGGTGCATGAAAAAGACCAAGACAAAACTGCCTTCACAACACCTTGGGAAGTTTTCAATATGCCAAAATGCCATTTGGATTGAAGAATGCCGGAGCCACTTTCCAGCAAGCGATGGACATCACTTTTGCTAATGAGAAGGATGTTTTCTTGGTTGTTTATTTAGATGATTTGACGATATTTTATGGTTCTGATGATGAACACTTGCACCACTTAAGGATTGTCTTTCAAAATGTAGAAAGTTTAGGATTTCTCTCAACCCCAAGAAGAGTCCTTTTGCCATGGACAAGGGTAAACTCCTTGGTCATATCATTTCTAAAGATGGTATCCACATTGATCCTTCAATGGTGGAGGAAATTTGGCATATATACTTTCTGTGCAACAAAAAGCAGATTCGGGCTTTCAATGGTAACACGAATTTCTTACGCAGATTTATACCCAATTTGGCTGAACATTTATGTGAAATGACTAATATGTTGAAAAAGGACAGCACTGTGAAATGGACCGAGGATGCCATGAAGTCATTCAATTTGGTAAAGTTTGCTTTGACCACAACCCCAGTCTTGATTAGTCCTGATTACACTCATGATTTCATTATATTTTCATTTGCATCCGAGCACACCATGGCTGCAGTATTGATGCAAAAAAGAGATCAAATTGAGCAACCCATTGCTTTTTTCAGTAGGACTATTCGAGATGCTGCCTTGCGGTATAATATCATTGAAAAACAAGTGTTGGCTCTCATAAAAGCATTGAAGGATTTCAGAGTGTACATTCTGCATTCACATACCATAGCATATGTTCCTAATGCAGCAATAAAGGATGTTCTGATGCAAACTGATCCGGAGGGAAGAAGAGGTAAGTGGATAGCAGCAATGTTGGAATATGATCTAGAGATTAAACCCACTAAACTGATCAAGGGACAAGGCTTAGCAAAACTAATGGCAGAATCAAATCTACATGCTCTAGACATAAATCTCATTGCAGCAATGTCGGAGGATGAAGATGGTGGCTCGCTCATTCAAGTCTCAGAAATGTTTCTCCAATCACTGTGGTATTCTAATATAGTTTATGTTCTTTAGCATCTTTCACCATGTCCTAGAATGTCAAGAAGCAAAGGTAGATCACTAAAACTCAAATCTGCAAAATTTGCATTTTAAACAGTGCTCTTTATTGAAAAGATCTAGGAGGGGCTCTTCTTAATTGTTTGGTTGATGACGAAGCTCAGCAGCTAATGCATGATTTTCATAGAGGTGATTGTGGCGGTCATTTTTTTTTGGAAAACAACAGCTAACAGAGTGTTGAGAGCAGGATATTATTGGCTGACTTTATTTTCAAATTTGTATAAGATAGTGATGAGCTACCATGAATGCCAAGTTTTTCAAGGGAAAAGGAAGTTGCTTCCTCTTCCTTTGAACCAGTTGAAGTAAATGCACCTTTCCAGCAGTGGGGACTTGATTTCATAGGCGAAATCCATCCTATATCATCAATGCAGCACCGATGGATCTTGACAACTACTGATTACTTCACCAAGTGGATTGAGGCCATTCCAACAAGGCAGGCTACGAATGACAGCTACTGATTACTTCACCAAGTGGATTGAGGCCATTCCAACAAGGCAGGCTACGAATATGGTAATTATCCAATTTTTAGAATCTAATATCTTGTCTCATTTTTGTTGTCCTCACAAGATCATAAAAGATAATGCAGCGTCATTTAAGTCCAAGAAGATGGTGGAGTTTTGCAACAAGTACAATATTACATTGGGTCATTCCACAGCATACTACCCACAGGGCAATGGATTGGCCAAGTCGTTAAATAAGTCCTTGGTGAATATAATCAAGAAAATGTTAGAGGCAAATAAGAAGAATTGGCATCGAAAGCTTGTTAATTCCTTGTGGGCTGATAGAGTGAGCAACAAGAAATCCATAGGTATGCCACCTTTTGAGTTGGTTTATAGTATTGATACAGTATTTCCTATATCACTTGTAGTCCCGGTCATGAGACTACTACAGGAAGCTGGCAGCGAAGAAGATGATATTCAACGCAGAATTAATCAAATGATTCACCTTCAGCAAACAAGAGAAGAGGTTTCCCAAAACACTTTCTGGTTGCAAGAGAAGATAAATAAGATCTATAACCACAAAACCAAAATAGAAAAGCTTCAGCTGGAGGATGTAGTGTTGTGGTGGGATGCACGAAATGAGGAGAAAGGAAAGCGTGGTAAGTTCAAAAATCCATGGAAAGGACTGTACAAAATCTCAGCCTATCGAGGACAGAATGCCTTTTTGTCAAAGGAAATGGATGGTTAGGATTGTTCAGGAGGGCCAGTGAATGGTAGGCTCTTGAAGCATTACTACTTTTTAGGTTGTTTCCTGAAGTTACTACACCTTCATTGTATATACCAATTTGATTTTCCTTGCAAGTTTCCAAGTACACTGTCATTTGATCTTGGGGCCTGAAGTGAAGGCTATAAAGTTTAAATGATTACTGTCAAGTTTGGTCGATTTGGTTTATAGTCAAGTTTTGAGTCAGTTTCGTTGAGAGTCACTGTTCAGTTGTATTGAGTCATTTTTTCACTTTTTTGGGTTTTGACCTTTTTTCCAAATGGATGAGGCACTTGGTCTATGGTGTTCTTGAAACCTCAAAGGAGCTGCCATCCCCAATAAGGCCAATGTTAGTGTCAATATCTGCATACTTCCATCAGGGATCAAAATTCACTCTTTCCATTTTCATTTTAGGGGTCCCATACTGAAAATTTTGCATCATTCCATTAGGTCATGATATACTGATCCACTGATGGTTGTTTTCTCTTCAGAAAATCTAAAATTTTCCCTCATAGAGTATACTTGCTGATCCTTCTTCAGATTGTCTTCAGTTATGGTTTCATAATTAACCTGCAGTCATGATTTCATTAGGTCATAGGGCATGATTTCATTAGGTCTTAGGGTTTCACCACCAAGGTCAAAAGTTTGATGTTAAAAGGTAAATAAAGGTTAGCAAGGGTATGAGGATGACTGATAAAACAAGCATGATGATTTGTAAGTCATAAGCTACTGAGTTATTATTTTTTTAACCTAATGTAATTTTCACCTCAAAAACATGTTTTTGAGGTGAAAATAGAGTATTTTAAGTTTATTTGTATTTCATATGTAATTTTAAGTTCCTATATGTAATAATGGATCTCAGCTGCACCAGAGCATTTCTCCTTGCTGCAAGACAAACAAACACTGCAAAATTCAAGTCAAATTGAGCATTCATCCACTTGTCAAAAAAGAAAGGGTCAGAAAATCAAGAGAAATTAAATGAAAAGGTGAAAGTGACAAAAAACATTAGCAAAGGGGGTTTGAGGAGCTAAATATTAAATTCAAGGGTGTATAAATATCTTCTTGCCTTCATATCTTCTTTATTTCCCTTTTACCCCGCATTGAGCAAACCCCAACAGTGTTTTTTACAATTTGAGGTCGAATCAGCAGAAATAGTGGAGGCGTTGCGTGTTTCCTCTTAGCGTTACGCACTCCCTTCAGGCGTTGTGCACTTCCTCTGGGCACTACGCGTTTGGCCAGTTTTGCCCATATTTGTTCTTCAGCGTTCCTAATACCTCCTCAGCCTAAAACAAGTATCCTCTTCAAAACATCATTTTCCCTCTCCTCAAAGTTATTTCCTCAATGTTTGAAGAATGAAACCAAGATTGGTGTTAGTCTCACATTCAAAACCCTAGTTTTTCTCCTAAACCCTAATTTTTGCAAGCAAGCTTCCCATTTCCCAAAAATACCTAATTAATACCCTATATCCCCTTTTAGAGACCTCTATCCCTACACCCATCAGATTCCCATCTACCTTTCCCTTTTCTTTTTTCCTTCCTAAACATTTGCATTCCCCTACTATTTACTGAGGGTTTCATAGCAAAGACACCATGGCTAATGAAGGATATAGTCCACATAGTGAAGAAGAGGGATCAGACAGAGAGGGAAACATAGAGCAGAGAAGACCACATAAAGGAGGGAAAATCCATAATTTTGAGCCCACAGATCTCAAAGAGCTCCTAGCTTCTCCTATGACAATGACATCCTTCAAATGGTTAGGGTGTTTTGACTTTTGTGAGCATGTCCAAACAGTCCAGTACCACCCTGAGTTGACTAGGCTTTTCATAACCAAAATTCAAGATAACCAAGTCACTCTTGTAGGCATAACCTTCACATTGTTTGCTGCCATCATATCAGCTGCCACCGGGATTCCAGAAGTTGGGGAAAAATGGTTCAAGCAGGGTGAAATAGAAGCACATTTTTATGAACCATACATCAAACCTAGGTACAGAAGTGAAAGAAAAGGCTATTTCCCTTTCTCATACCTCCTTGACAGATATGCACCTATGATGAAGATTATAATGAAGTATTTTTCATGTGAGGGTAGGTTCTATAAGGTCTATTCTTACCACATCCAGTTACTTATGCATTTCACTAGGGTTAAAATGCTCAAAATACCCTACTATCTTTTCAAGAGTGTTGAGAAGATGGCTTACATTGCCCAAAAAAGAGAATACAAAGATGAAATGAAAATCTTATTTCACTATTCCCCCATAAATATAATAGTTCTTTATCACCTTAAAGAACTTAACATTGCATGGAGTACATTTATAGCTAACCCCATTTTCGCTCAAGTTTCCACTCAAAATTTTCAAGGTATTCCATCATCATCTCATCCACCATAACCCCCATTATCACCATTCCATCTGACAGGAAAGAGGACACTGACAAAGAACAAAGTGATCACGGTCAAAGTAGCAAGCCCGGAGGGACTAATTTAGGTATTGTGATGCACACCTATCAGAAAGGAAATAGGCAAGTGTTTTCCCCACAGATTGTGGTAGGGGCCTTGCTCTCTTCATCAACAAAGCAAGTACAGAAAGGAAAGGAAAAAATGGTTGAAACATAAATGCAAAGACAGGAAGAAGACCCCCATGAAACTAAGCAAGATTTTGACTTAGTGGACTTAGATGAGGAAGATGAACAGGAAAACACAAAAATGATCCTCAAAGAGCAAGAAGAATTGATAGGTGAGTTGCAGGTGAAACTAAAAAGAGAAAAATACATCATATTGTATTATGAACAGGAAAATAGGCAAATGGAGACCAAGCATGAGCTTATGGAAGTTCAGCTCATCAAAGTTAAAAGGGAAGTTGAAAAGACTAAAGTCCAACTTGAGGAAGCCTATGGTGACTATGGTGAGCCCATGGAGGAAGAAATTCCCAAGAGGATGCCTAGGACTAGAGGCCTAAAGCAAGCTTTGGAGCTTGAAACAGAAAAAGAAGCTCAACTTGTCAACCAACTCACCTTAAATGAAAAATTTGGCATAATGGTGAATGAGAACTAGGAATATTGGCTTGAGAGGGATAACACTCATCTTAAGGACCTGTTAGCTAAAGCTAATAGAGATACGGAGGTTCAAAGAAGAATGGCCAAATACTATGCCATGAGAAACAAAATTGCTAGAGCCAAGCTCAAAAGGGCTCATGCAAAAATTGAGGCCTTAACTCATCAGAAGGAGAAGGACAAGCTTGACCTATTGGTGGAGGCTTCACTCCATGCTTAGTCACCTTTAACATCAACTATGTCAACCATTTTTAAAGACCCTGAACTTAGTTTTTTTCTTTTGGCATTTCCTGTTATCTTCAGCTAATTTTTGTATCAGTCCCTTGCTCAAATGTGCAGCGCCTAGGGCGTTGTGCAGTTTTTTGTGGCATATTTTGGAGGAATGGCCACCACCATTGGATTCAGAAGACCATTTACACTCAAGAAAACCATGTTTCCAAATCTGAAAGTCAAAATTACTAGGTGGAAAAGGCAAAAAACCACCTAAAAATCATGTCTCTGCCTATGTTCTAAGCCAAGCACTGCGTGTTTGAGTAGTCTTGGGAGATTGCAATTTTCGAGGGGAAAATCAAGTTCAATTTGGAAACTAGGGGCATTTTTGGAAACTAGACAGGATAAGATTTCCAATGAGCTATCCTGATCTAGATTTGGACACTAGGAAGGCAGTCAAAACTCGCCCTAAATATGGCGCTACGCACTTCCTTCATGGCGTTGCGCGTTTGACATTAGCGCTGCGCATTTGACAAGCAGCCAAATTTTTCACTATTTCTCTCAGAAAATACTTTTCACCTGTGGGATTTTGATTTTTCACTGATGTAATTCATAATGATGATGTAACTAAAGTGTTTTTTGGTTACCTAGGGTAGATACATTAGATGAGTGGCCTAAGTGGCATGTAATGAATCAGTTTGCTTCATATTAGGGATGAGTCAGTTTGACCACCCTAGTCTTTAGCTATCAGTCTAGTCTTTTGAGAAACTACTCCTCCTCTCATGGATTCGACCCCTGAGGCTACAATTAGTTGTTTTGAGGCTTATATCATGTAGTTTCTTAGTCATTTTACTGGTTGGACTCAGTGTGGATGCTCAGAGCTTGATTGTACACCTTTGTAAGCAGTTTGGCAGGAAATTAATAAGAATTGCAGCTATTTTTATGGGATCCCTGTGGTATGGAGTTCTAGTACAGTTTCTTCTTCTGTGATTATATTTTTATATGTTTTATGTATTCCATCAATCATTTCATTACTTCTAGTTGAATGTTTTCAAGTTTGATAGGTAGAATCCATTGTATCAGTGCTCTGCCTTGGGAAATCATTCACCATTTCATGTTTTCTACAGTCTAGGAAGGATCCATGATTGTCACATGCCCTTCTTAGCTTCTCACTAGTCTTAAACATCTCACCTTATCAAGCCCAAGAGTACTAAATCATATGCCTACCTTGCCCCAGAGAACACCTTGCATTTCTGACCTAATTTCGCAGACCTAAACTGCCCAGCTCCTCCTGATGCGCAAAACCTCTACAAAATCCAATCAAAACTTTCGAGCTACTATACCTAGCCTAAAATCCTTTAACTAATTTAGTCATATTGACTGAGATCCTTATAGAGAGAGCCCTCTCCGGGCCTAGTAGGGCTAGCTACTTGGCTAAGCTTGGTTTGTGGTTACCCTGGCATTGCCTCCCTTCAGCCTAAGGTCAATCCAAAATTGCCTTGGAGATCAATAAGGATAGAGAGTATTGGCTAAGTAAGGTCAATGACCACTTAGAACAGCTTCTTGGAAAAGCCAACAGGGATAATCAGCTATTGAGACACATGGCCCATCATTATCAGACCAGAAATATTATTTACAACATCAAGCTCAAGCAGTTGAAAGACAAGCTAAAGGAAACCCTAAATAACAAAATGAGAGAGATAACTTGGAGATGCTTGCTAAATCATCCATGAGGTCATGACATACCTCATTTTTCACTTCATGACCAATTTTGAAGGTTTTCTGAGCATTTTTGGTTTTTTGAGAATTTTGGTTCCAAATTCAGAAATTAGGCTAGTCATAGAAGCGCAGCGCCTTCGCGCTACGCTTTTTCCTCAAGGATCCAAATGACAGGTGGCTTATATTTTTGTAAATATTATGACCTCCTCTCAAAACCCATTTCATCATATTTCTCATATAGAGCTCAAATTTTGAGAAAAAGGAGAAAAAGGGGTTAAAAATCATCATTCTGCGACTCTTTTTCACAAGCGTTGCGCTTCTAGAGACACCTTGGGAGAATGAGTTTTTGAAGACCTTTCCATGGGTGATTTTCAAAAATTCAAGGTGTTCTAGAAACTAGATAGGTAATTCTAGTTGACCATTCTCTCATATATCAATTTGGACTTCACGAAGTACTTTTAAGTGGGCTCAAATTGGACGTTGCGCTTCTGCAAATTTTTTAGTTTGTATTTAAAAATTTCACGGTGTAATTTCCTAGTTTTTAGTTTGACTTGGTCAAAGTAAAAAATCATGATGTAATTGCAGTAGTTCGATGTTACGTGATGTAATCATAAACAAATAGACATTATAAGTATTTTTTATGGTTAATTAGGCCTCATAAAGGAAGCAAAATTCAAAACAAAGTCTAAGAGAAGAGTTTGTATTTGACCTTCTCACTCTCACTTGTTGGTTGAGAGAATCTTGGAAACAGTTCCACCACCTAGGAATTCGACTCCTTAAGGTCAGGAGGTTGTTTTCTTGAGTCTATATGTATCATTCCTCATTCAAAGAGATGGGTTGGACCTTTGTGGAGAAGCTTGTACCTTATGTTTTCTTACAACTAATCAAGGAGCAGTTGCAGCTATATTTCAGGCATACTTGTTCAGTGGGTCTATGGTGTTGTTTTCCTTTCAGATCAATTTCTTATTAATTAAATCATCTCTCTTCTCTTGCTTTATATTCTTCTTATGGTTTTCCTTGCAGTCATATATACAGAATTCTTAGATTTAAGCTTTGTTTATGTGGAAAATCATGCTTGTGTTTATTTTCTTCTATAACTAATGAATTCATTCTTATACATGCTCATTATGTTTTCCTAAACTCTTATACCTATACTACATTGAAAAAACCTTAATTTCACCATAACACACTGATATTTAGCTCCTCTTTATACCTATTACTATAAACTTGAGGCCTTGACGTAATTACATGTTCTAATCCCTAGTCCAGCAAATTAAAAAACCCTAAATTCTCAAATACTCAAACAAGACTTGTATATCTAGCCTAAAACCTATTTCTTTTCAGTTATTCATTGACAAATCCTTAGAGAGATGCCTCTCTAGTTCAATAGGGCAAGATACTGAACTGAAAGTGGTTCGAGTTTACCTCTTTCGATCTCCTCCTTGGCCTAGGAAATTGTAGGGGATAACACTATGAACTACTTGGAATCAAGAAGAAACATAAGTACAAAAATAGGGACCAAAGCCTCTAGGTTGGGCCCAAACCCAAGGGTCTTAGCCCTCTGAAACTAACTCATATGCAGCTTAAAATCCAACTTCTCATTGTAAAAAAGTGCAGGGCCAATACATCACAGAAAAGTTCAAAGTAACAATGTCAAGCTTCAAGCTCAATAGCTACCCCTAGCTGAACAAAAACTTTGAATCCTAATTAGCTCTTCTTCTTGTTTATTTATACAAAAGGGCAGTAACTGAAGAATCTCCCTTGAAAGTAGTAGTGGTTCCCTCCTTCATCTAAAAAATGGTGGATCTTGTCCCTCTTGAGATTCACTTGGACTAGGAGTCACTCGATTGCCAATGAATTCGAACTGGTGAGAGAGGATATTGTGATCCCAAGCTGAGTTTAGGGAGTTAAGGAGGTTGACAAACCCTGTAGATTCTCTCCTAGTTGTTTCCATCAAGCCCCTGCATAGTAATATCCTCAAACATTCTTCTTTATCCTACAATTAAACCACATTAGGCCACATTTTATGAAAAACACCTTTTACTCCTCTTATTAAGCATAATATAACAAAAAATGTGAGATAAAGATAGTTTTAAGGCTAGAGGATGGCGTTATGATCCTCAAAATATACCTATTGATAGGACTCATCACTTCCCAAGTCAAAGTCGGTTTAAATAATCCTAGAGATATGCCAAGACTTGCTCCACTAGTCTGAGTTCAGTTCAAGGATAAAAGGGCTGAAATATGTGGTTTTTTTAGGTTAATCCGCAAAGGGCCAAAATATGGTCACAGATTTTAATTATGGAGTGTTGAATTCTAGTAATGGGTCGAACCACATAAGGTAATGAAGTCTAGTCACAGACCCAAGCTACAAAGGCACTAAAATATGTGGTATAGGTTGAACCATAGATGAATATAGCCACTGCTCCAAAGCAATCCGTGGAAAAATATAAGCACTACTCCAAAATTGAACCACAAAGAAATATGAACACAACTCCAAAAGTAAACCACAAAAATGTAAAAACCAAAAGGTAATCTCCTTGATTCGTGTCCTGCCTCTTAAACAACTCCTTAATTCACGAGTTGTAAAATCCTACACTTTGCTTCAGATCTAATGTCTTTCTTATCTACTTGACCGAGTTGGATGGGTGAAATGAGCAACTACAATTTGTGTTTATACGAGATAAACATTGTTCTATGCGACATGTCTCTCAACAATGGGTTTGACTTGAGTTTATGTAGGCTTATGTAGGACAACTTGATGATATGGGTTTATTGACTTAAAAAAATCATATCTCACCAACAAGTAGGAGTTATAGGATGAGTAAATACTCATTATAAAGTGCTTGAAGCTCTCAAAAATCCTATGCCACATTCTTCTCGAGATGGTGCCTCCTTTGACATAAATAACAAGAATTCTTCCAACATAAGGTTTTTTTGTCTTATTTATCTGTAATTGAAAGTGGTCTCACTTAGAAGTTTGAGAATGGTGAAAAGTTGAGGATTTGAGAAAAAACTTGGATGGGATGTGGGGAAGTTATCGCCTTTCGTTTGAATTCGTAAATTTTTTAAAAAACAATGGTAGAATAACCCTAAATCAAGTGGTGGATGATACTTTTCCTACCATATGGGCTCAAGGATGGGTTGATGATATCCAACTCCATCTTCTGAATTCTTTTATAAAAATGTGGCAGAACTACACAGGTGCCTTAAATTTATCTCATGTTAGGATCAAAGACCGAGAGGATTCTTTGTGTTGGGTTCACTCCCTGGTTAGGGATTATACTCCTAAAATTTTATGCCTACCTCTAATCCTCACCAACATATTGAAGGCTAGGGCATGGTGGTGAAATGGAATATGGAAATTAAAATTCCCAACGAAGGCTCGAGTGTTCATGTGGTTTCTTCATGAAAACAAAATTCCTACTTGGGAAAATTTACATAATAGGCGGAAGTAATGGGCTGGTGCACCCTATGCAAAATCGTTGAAGAAAAAGTGGTTCATATGCTCGTATCCTACCCGTTTACAATGAAAATTGGGGTTGAATTGCAAACTTAAGACTAGCGTTGCAATTGAATGGCATGGAGAGTCTTTCTTGGAGGCATGGAAGTTATGTGGGAGCAGATTAATAATAAGAAGTATAGAAACATTCCTCTGCTAATTTGCTAGGGTCTATGGATTGCTAGAAATAAATATATTTACTAGGACAAGACTTCATCCGCAGATGGAGTGGAGGCACAGGTTTTAGCCAATTTATCTCTATTTCTTGTCTCAAAATCAATGCATTCCCCTTGCATTATCTTTGTTGAAGAAATTAACACCTCATCCCCATGGGTCTATTTTGACAAGGCTTCTTTAGAAAGTGGCATGTGTGGTGGTGGGGTTGTTTTGTTTCTACAGGAGCAACATTATTTTGAAATGCATCATGGTTTTGGCAAAGTATCAAAAAACTATGTTGAACTACTTGCCTTAAAATTTCTCAATTGTTTGCTATTGAAAAAGGTTGTCATTCTCTTCAGATATTTGGGGATTATTTGGTTGTTATAAACTAGTTCAATAAGGCACAAATATGCCTAAGTCACACACTACTTCCTATTCTTGAAGAGACTCTTCATTTAAAGCATTCATTTGACTAGATTTCTTATTGTCACATCTACAAGGAGAAAAATACATCAACAAACACATTATGTAAATCAGGTGCTCAATAGGATCTAGGCAGTTGGAAAATCTATGAACAACGAGGGGAGGAATTACAAGAATACTTCCGCAGACTATTCATTATTGTTATTTCTCAGGCTCAGTTTCTGATATGGTTAGGATATCTTTGAGGTCACATTTTGGTATTTTGCATATGTATATACGTGATCATGGATGATAGTTATGTATATTTATGATTTGCATCTACTTTACGATCCTATATATGAGATATATGTACTCTATCCAGAGACATATTTATACTTGATTGTGGGCAAGCAATAGTCCGTAGCATATTCTAGTTTTTACTGTCAGTGAAACTCAAGAACATAATGCATTTTGATGCATCTACACAATGTAATTTCTTCATTTCTAATGAAAAAATACCGGTTTTTTTTTTTTTTTTTTTTTTTTTTTTTTTTTTTTTTTTTTTTTTTTTTTTGCGGAAAAAAGATACATGTTGATATTACAATTTTTATTTAATCAATTTAAATAACAAGGAAAAAATTCATATAATTAATTTTGAGATAAATCTTAATCTTTGATTTGTAATTGCTACTAAGAATATTTTGTTGAGGTTGAATCCTAATAAAATTTTTGAAAAAGAGAACTATATTTGTTAAAATTTTAAAAATAACTATTTTATTTTTTAATCATTGTTTAATTTGTATAAATTAATTTAATAAATTTTATACATTTTTTATTATATTTAACAAATTCTCTCGAATTAGATTAATCCATCCAAAATTGATACAGAAACTCATTTTAGAAACTAGTTTGGTGAATTTATCATGGATGGATTAAAAAATTAGATTATGGGAAACAATGTTGGAATAGGGGTAACAGGGGTTCAAAATATAAATTACTTTATTTTAAAAAAATTATAATTATAATTATATAGAAGGGTTTCTCTAAGAATGGCACGAGGGTTTCTCTGAAAACTTGTCAGATCGCATTTAGTCTGTGGATTGCCTGGAATATGATAAAAGGATGGATTCAGACGTGGAGGAGCTTGTTGATTATGAGTTGAGCCTGCCATGTGGATGTATCTTTCGAGCGCAGGAAGAATATCAACAAGAGATGGTTTTGTTGGAAAATTTATCAGACATGTTTCATTGATGAGTCATGTAGGGATTCAAGGTTTCAACAAAAGGAAGGAGGCTCACATGTCCCCTACATGGATCCGCCGCCTCAACATCTGGCCAATGCGACCTTGGTTTCACCACCCTACACTAATTCCCTATGCGTTGATCCTTTGGCATTCCACTCTCTATCCAATGAATAAACTAAGATCGCTACTGAAACTAAATTTCCCCCTCATCATTACAAGAGAAACAAGGATATCGGGAAACAACAAGAGGTGGTTAGTTTCATAGTAGTAAAGGTTATTTCTCTCTTTAACATAACGGATTTTGAGAGAAAAACCCTAGTGGGTTGGTTCATGGTAAGAATTGTTACAGGTTCAACACTAAAATCATGGGTTTCTTCTTCATGGTGCCCTAACTTAGGCTACGACCCTATGATTCATACTCTTGTTTGTGGATGTTTGGTCATTGTTTTTACTGCAAAGAGGGGTTTTGACCTAATTATGATGTAAAATTGGAATTGGGGTAAGGAGGGTTTGCTTCTAAAGCCTTGATCCATTACATTTGACCTTAAGAAGGATCCAGTAGGTACATTAAGGGTCTAGGCTCTTCTTCCTAACCTCCTACTACATTTTTTGAGGATAGATACCTTCACATCCATTGGAAATAGGTTGGGTTCCTTTGTTGGTGTGGAGGAGGGCTAGCAAGAAAAAGCAGGCCAATGTATTGTGTGGATTAAGATTGATATTAACCATAGGCCTAACCTAATAGTTGAGGTAAAATTCATGTTCGATGGGATATCATGGCATCAAAGGGCATATTACTAGAAGTTGGCCTTTAGATGCCACAGGTGTCACGGCAATGGTCATTTAATTAAAGATTTCTTCAGGTGGGGTCCCCTTGGGTCAATAAAGTAGCCTACCAGGCCCAAGAAACATGAGTTGGACTTGGCTAAGTCAGATGACCAAGCCAAGCTAGTAGCATGTCTTTATGTTGATGTAGTGGCTCGAGAAGTGTCTCTAGCTTCCTTCATCATGCATTGAGACTAGGGTTGTTTCATCGATTAAGTACTCACCCCTTCCTTTCCCTTCCAATTTTTATCCCTTGTCCCCTTCAATCGATCTTGGTCCTTTAACAACTAGGAGCCTCCTCTGACCCCTCTCCCTGATACCCCGAACTCCCCTCAAGCCTCTATTCTTGTGATGCCCGTTATTCCTAGCCCCTCCCCGCTTTCCTCCCAAAAAAGGCCTCCCCTACCATGGCCCTAGTGGCCATTGTGACCCATGATACCTTGAAGAGATATACTCTCAGACAAAGGAAACCCACTCCTAGTATCCCTTTGTCTACATGAGGCCTCACTTTGGACATTCCTACATCAAATTCTCTAGGTAAGAAGTCTAGTTTGAACAAATCTTAGGAGAAAGCAAGCTAGAAAATCAAAATATGTAAGAAAGTTTCTATAGCGAGGGTTCCTATAGCAAAGGACCCCTATCTAGAGGGATTTCATAATAATTATTTCCTTTAATGTGACGGGGTTTAACGGGGGCCCCAAAAAGCGTGCCCTCAAGCACTTGTCAGAAGTATATCAACTAGATATCTTGATGATTCAAGAAACTATGTGCGAGATCAAAAGCCCAATTTTTTTTTGAAAAGCATCCAAAAAAACTATACCTATTATCATTTTGATTCCATGGGTATGTTGGGAGGGTTAATTACCACATGGAATAGGGACTATCATGCCCCCGCTTCCTCTCTTTTCCCTTCTACTATATTGGTGAAGCTTCTATTTAAGGATCAGGTCAATTCTTTTTCCATGCTTAATGTATATGGTCCCTATGCTAACAAATAATTGTACTGGGAAGGATTGTCTGGTGCACGTGGTTTTGCAGGCATTTATGTTGTTTTTGGTAGTCACCTAAATTTTACCATGGGATTGAGGAAATTTTAGGGGTTCCACCCTTGTCTAGATATGGCTTATGGTTTTTTCTCTGAATTTCTCTCCAACAATCACTTGGTGTATGTGGAACCAATTAATCTCATCCCAACTTGTTCCAATGGGCACACAAAAGGCTTAGAGGTTTCAAAATGAATGCATCATTTTTTGTATTTAGAGACTAATATATTCAAGGATTTTATTCAAAGCAATGGTAGGATTTGGAGGACTTTCGAACCATTGGCCTATTATTCTTCAAGTCTTGGATAGGGATCCCCCTAAAAGGATTGCTTTTCAATTTCTTCTTGTTTGGCTAGAGGAGGAGTATCTCTCCTTGGTATCATGCATTTGGCGCCATCTTGCTCCTTCAAAATCCTCTTCATATATGTAGTAATTTGCCAGCAACTTGGCCTTTGTCAAGCGAGCATCCAAGAAATGGGCCCAGGACTTCCACAAGGGAAAGGAAAAAATGTTGTTTCCAGTTGAACAAATCAAGGAAGAATATACCTTGATGATGGCCTCAATTTCAATTATGAGTGAGCAGCAGAAGAGGTTGAAGGCTCTCAAAGAAAAAAAGAAATCTGTTTTATTGACTGGAAAAAAAATGACGATTAAAAAGTAGATCATTATGGTTTTCTATTGGGGATAATTGTAATATCCCAAATAGATAAATTTTTAACAATTCTGGTATATTATAAAATGTTTCATTTCTTTTAATTCTGAAAATTTCAACCTCAACAATTTTCACCTACTCCAGAAATAATAAAAAATAAGAAAAACTACAAATTTAGAGAGAAGCGGAACAAATACTGGAAACTCAGCTTTATTTATATTATATAAGTTATTAAACCAGAAATATATAAGATAGAACAAGATTAAATGAAGCATCAATTGAGGATATAAATGATCCTCACTCCACTATCGTTGAAGCTCTGTAAAAAATTTGGATGAAGTCTCCTCAAGGAGCACTAGGGTTTCGTCCAACACACATAATGAAAACCCAAGAGTTTTCGTCCCTGGGATTTCCAAAGCTGGGAAATCTATTCACCAAACCCCTCTATGACAAATAATCAACTAAACCAAGATATCCCAAATGATTTTCTTCTCCTCCTTTTATAGATTTGATGGATCCCTCTCCAACCTTCAAGAAGCCTTTATTTTATTATTTTATTTTCCTATTCTATAAGCTTCTCCTCTTATCCCCTTTATTAAGTGACTTTCATTTTAGTCACTCGGCCTTTTTCTCCATTTAGCACTTTTCCCCTTATTCTATTAATTAAAGCTACTAATAAAAGTCACTTTTAATCCAGGGAAATGGTAAATTGGACACGATCCTTTCCCTGGTCACTCAAATCCACTTTTCACCATCCCATCCTGTAGATATTTTCTTCATGGTTCCAAATAACTTTTACACTAACGTGTTTTATTAAATATTTCTCTTGATATGACACCTTAATCATAATTAATTTAAACAATCTCAGTAATAACCTATTTTGCGGGAATTATTGGAATGCGGCGAAACCAAAAGCAAGTTGTACATGTGATAGGATATCCCAAGTGAACACCGTCAGATCCCATAAAACTCCTCAAAACCCTTTCGAGACCTCTGATGATGTACTCCTGCTCTATTAACATGGTCATCATGTATCCTGGAAATCCATCTTGGTTGTACTATAGAGGACACTGAAAAATGGGGACATTACAAGTCCTCCCGCCCCAGGATTGCTTGCCCTCAAGAAATATGCATCTGTCCATTGTAGATGCATCTCCACACTAATACCAGGATCGCATACAAACCATTGTTCCACACCATGCCTCCATGCCACCAAGTTATAAACAAACCCTTCAATACCTGGATCCCACACAAACCTCTGGCTCACCTTGCTACCAATAGATCCACTTATATCCCAAACAATCCTCTGACCAATCTTTCCATAAATAGATCTATATGGATCCCAATGACACTAAAGCCCTAAGACTTGTGGGTTATGGGACCACCTTGGCCCTCTATCATTGTCCATGCCTAATATCTCATGTTGAGTTTGTTACACATTATTTTGTCACACTTCCCATCCTATATACTGAAGCCCAAAAATGACGAAATTTGTTAGTGTATTCACCATGAAATATATACAAAATAATCCCTGAAGAAAATAAAAGAAAAAATGCCCTAAAAGAGAATCTGAGAAAACTTGTCAAAAACCTAGTTTTCAGGATCAACGCGTTTTGCACCACTAGTGACCCGCGCTAGTAATTTGTTGCACTATACTAGACTAACATTGTCAGCATGGCTTTTATAAGGAAAACCCATGTTGAACCCCTTCAGGCAGTTTTTCCTAAGTAGAGGAGAAGCTTCTCTTACTAGAAGTGTTGAGAACGACAAGCTGGTTACAGGTGAATAAGGATTAGAGTGAGATCTCCCATTCTTGGTCCTTGATCCTACTTTCATGGATATTTCCCTTTAGTTGTGGAACCTATCCCTCTTTTTATGGATCCTTAACTCCATCTCCTTCCCTATAAATAGTATCCCTACTATCCACAACTGGTTGGTTACTGCTTGGTTGCCTTCCTATGCTGAAACTATGCCCTAATGTTTCCCATTTTGCTTAGGAGAAAGGAGAGTTTAAAAGTCTTCGCTAGGACTTGGAAACTCGTCCAAAGGAGGCTTCCAACATCAAGGCTTAAGTGGTTGTAATGCTTCATGTACCATTCTACTTATAATACATTATGTGTTTACTTTCCATAAATGTGTCTATCATTACTCATTTAGTGTGATACTCCTTGATCTGTCACATAGTTTATGTTAGAATGAATTATGCTATGTATGCTTTTGTCATCTCTGTTTGATCTTCCTTGCAAGTATTCATCCACAATGGCATAGAGAGGATTGAACTTGGAAGCGAGAAGATCGAGGATGACATCAGCGAGTGTTAGCATAAGAGTGAGGTAGGTCATCTATCTTCCTTTGTATTTTCTGATATAAACTAGGAAAGTTTGCATATATTTGTCTAGTTTGTTGCTAGATCCTCCCATAGGACTAGAGGGATTGTTTCTGTCCATAGAAAGGATTTCCTACACAACAAAATTGTGACTCCGTTGGCGATCTTATAACCCTTCAAACCTCCTTTTCATGTTTGGTATTTTTGTTTAGTTTGGGAAACCTCCTAGTAATCTGTAATTCAGGTTCATTATGGGTTTGCATTCTGAGTAGTTTGTTCTTTAGAGTGTCAATTTTGGATCTATCTTTGAAATTATTTTTATTTTTCCAAGTCTTTCTCGTCCAGCACGTTTTATCTAGGAATAGTCACGCTTCCAACGCGAATTTTTCAATTATATTAGCATTGAAAACGTTGTCATCACAGGTTTTGATCATTACAATCGCGCTTATCATTAAAACTTTAGAATTTTTAGGGTTTCTCCCATAAAGGTATAGTGTGCCTTAATCTCTGAATTATCCTCCTACTCTGTGTGCTTTGGATTTGTCAATATTTTGGTTGATTTCTTGTTGATTTGCAAAAGTCCATCCCGTTGTTTAAATTAGTGGAAGTGAATTATGGTTGAACCTTTAGGTATTTAAGTCAATTAGATTTACTGTTTGCTACTTGTGTGTGTGGAAGGAATATTGGTTTTTTGTTGATTAAACATTATTAGTTCTTTTGAAAATCATAATAAATCACATTTTCATTTGCTTTGCTTTCATCTCAAAGTTTACTTTTTGAATTGCATTAGGTTAATATGCATTGAAAAGTCATTTTTGGGATCACAATTGAGCATAGATTACATTGCTTAGTTCTGAAAGCTGAGAAGAAGTGCATTTTCATTCGTTGAAAAGAAAAAGTGAAATAATTCATGTAGGTGCATTTGAATTGAATTTCATTTTACTTTTGGTGAGTGCATTGAAAAAGAAAAGTGAATAATTCATGTAGTCATGTGTTAGTGAATTGAATTTATTTTTACTTTTGTTAGGTGCATTGGAATAGTGAAAGTTAAAGATATAGTTAGAAATATTTGTTTGTTTCATATTTGGTTGTTGTATCAATGCTTTAACCTCTTCTCTATGTTATATAGCTTTTCATTGAATTGAAAATAATCTTCTTTTATACTAGTTGCACCATAAGCGTGTTAAGGTGACATCGATCTTTGAGCCTTAAAACATAAACTTAATTGAAGGTCAACTTAAAATTTACTTCAATTAACCTAAGGAGCATTTTACATTAACAAAAAAATTTAGAGGTCTAGGCTAGGGACGTGTTCCAACATCATTAAACGTAGTATTGTCGTTGTTTTCAAGCGTTGTATCCCAGGGGTGAAATCCTATTCCACGTACGAAAGTGTATAGGACCATTCTCCAGTACTTTCGGGTATATCGAAGGCGCTCCATGCATGGAAAGTATATGGGAACACTCTTATCAAACGATTATGCATTAAACAATGCTACTACGAACTGCATTGTCATTTACTATCGCGTATATTTTGGGAGTCCCTAATAGGTTGTTATCTATCCACAGGTAACCAGGTTTGTCACCTTGTATACCATGATACACTGAACACAACATTCAAGGAGATTGGTTGTCGTATGTTAAGTCCTTGGTTTGCCAAGGTGTATATTGTAGTTCATGGTTGCTTGGTAAACCCTCATGCCTAGTTTACCCCTTTTTTATTTATTTCTTTTTGTTAATTTCTAAAATCAATCAACCACAGAATAACATCATACCCGTGAAACAAAAACTCCTTTTGTCCTCAACATTAATGGTTAATTGTAAAATCAGAATTAAGCCCAAATAATTCTACAATGGACATCAATGATTGATTTCCTGAAAACACATCATGGCAGAACCACAAGGAGTCCAAAATGAGACCCCAGATACATCACACAATATCAATGGAGATGCTAATGCACCTGATTCACCTAGAGTTGTAGGTTCTGATATTGTTGAGACTAAATCCCTTGAAAACCAAGGTGTTGAACTCAATCTTGTCCTAAGTATCCAACCCTTTGCTTCCCGACCACCACCAAAGTCGATAGGCTCATCTCAGGACTCTACTCTGGCTATTCCTCAACCTACTTTGGAGTTCTTTCTTTTTCCTCCTAATCCACTATTTGAATTAGATCCCACATATCTTATGTATTTATCTCCTCTGCATCCATTATTTCTTTTGATACTCCTAGCGTACCTTTGAGTCCTTCTCCCAGAGCGACTTGGGTTCCAAACCAAGAATTGTTCCCAACCATGGCAACAGAAGGTGATAACCCACCTGTAGGGTCAGCACCCCAGGATGTCTATGTGGAAACTTCTGGAACTCATATTCCAAGTACTGAGATTGATCCTTTATTACTTCTTCCTCCAGAAGGCTTCCCTTATGTTTTTGCTCCCTACATGATAAGTGGGCCAAGTACTCCTCCTGCTTATAGTGCACCCTTGGTCCCACCAGGTTATAACTCTCTTGGAGATTCTTTTTTTGATAATTATGGTGCAAATTCACTATTTCATAACCCTATTTGGTCATATTGTGTCACCCCTACTACTAGCTCATTTTTTCCAAACGCGCAGACCCCTAACCAACCTGCTTTGACATCTCAACATGCAGTAACGATAGGTGAAATGCATGTTCCTCTTAACATTTATGCTTCTCCTACTGTAGCCATGGTAACTGCGGTCCCTAATGTGAGTGGATAGCCTACAAATCCATCTATCCCAATGTCTGGGGGGCAACAACCTCTGCCCTATGTACCTCCTGCTTCTAGTGGAAACTATGCACCCCCTCCTCCCACATCGGGGGAAAATCAACCCACTGGTGTTGTTTCTAACCCAAGTGGAATGTCAGTTCCACCTGTATCAGGTAACGTCATGGGGACCCCTTTACAAGGTCACCAAGTCCCTTTGACTCAACCTTCCTACCAACAACCTTATGTTCCTACTGCCTCTCAACAACTCCAAACTCCTTATCAGCAGGAAGGCCCTCAAATGTAGTGTGGTATTCAAATGAACTATGCTTATGGGACTGGTAATCCTCCTCCACAGCCACAAATTCCTATTCAACTGCAGTAGGGACCTTACCCGCAGCTGCAAGCATAGGTTTCTTACTCGCAACCACAACCACAGGTTTCCTACCAATCCCAACAAGGACCTTACCAGTAACTCTGCCACAAGTTCCTATTCAACCTCAGCAAGGACCTTATCGACAACCGCAGAGGTAGGTTTCCTACCAATCCCAATAGGGGCCTTACCGACATCCACCACTGCAGGTTCCCTTGAATTCACAACAAGGACCTTACAAACAATCACCACCACAGTCGCAACAGACGCAACATGGAACTTACCAACAACAGTATGGTCAGTTTGCTTCACAGACTCCTTACATCCGATATGGTCACCAGACTCAATATGGTCAACCTCCTTATGGTCAACCACCTTATGGAATAAACCCACCACAATGGGGGCGGACCCAAACTCAGCAAGGTTGGAATACTCAATTTGGTGTATACCAGATACCTTACACTCTATAATCCACAACTTCTGTGGCGACGTTGGAATTGTTGGATGTGTCACAAGTTACAAATGACCCAATAATACACTCATCATACTGGCCTCTAGTTCCAACTAAAATACCTAGCGATTGTCCTAAGTTCGAAGGTAAATCCGAAGAAGACCCTTAAGCGCACGTTATGACTTACCACCTTTATTGTTCCTCTAACTCTTGGGTTGATGATTCAATCCGATTGCATCTTTTCCAGTGCACTTTAATAGTTGTTGTCCTTAAATGGTACATCGAGCTCCCTCGAGGTTCCTTCCAAGATTTCAACACTTTAGCCATGGTTTTCCTCACCCATTTCCAATTGCATTTGCGGTACGAGACTGGAACCCATCTCTTAACATCTTTGCAACCGACGACTTCCACTCATATCTCTAATCATATCCATGAATGATGACATAGACGTCATCTCATCAAATTTGACATTCTAAATCATCTTTTGACTGAATGGACTACCAAATAATTCATCCCTCCTATCGCAAAAGATATAGCCATGGTAGTTGTGTAACTGAAGAACAAACCATCGCCCATGCCCAGTATTTGGATCTTGTCTATTCACAATCTAGAATGTTGTATGAACTCCTACCTAGTGCCCAATGACCTTCGACTGGTCTTGCATCTTCCACACCTGCAGATACACCACCCATTGATGGTATCATTGGATCTGTGGCCCAGAATTCTAGTCGCACCCCGACTACTTCTATGAAACCTAAATCTACTCGGGTCGCTGAAACCTCCAATACTATGGACAACTCAAAGAATCCTGGTAAAACCTCATAGGTAAATGTTGTCCAGTCTACCGAAGCAGATAAATCCTCGAAACGAAAGAAAAAGGGTAAAGGAAAATCTAAGTAGGATACCCACAAACAAGATTCCAAAAAACCATCAGCTGACGATTCATCAAAGCGAAAGCCTAAATATCCTTGCATTATTTGTGATGAAGATCATTACACTAGGGACTTCCCCTAACGTGCCAAAGTAAGTCGTCTTATGAAAGCCACCACGGGGACACCAGATGTGTTGAAGGAACCTTTCCCATCTCAGAAAACTAAAATGGTAGACCAATCCCATGCTCAGACCTCTGGAAGCTCTCAAGTGTTCATGAGTGGCTCGGAACCTATTTTCGTAGCCACCAGATCAAAATATTCCCCCTCCTAAAAGACCCATGGTGGAGAAAGATGCCACTGATATACCATCTTCCTCCATTTCATCCAATTTTGGTCCTCTCCATATCGAAAAACTAGCACTAATTCCATAATCTGACCACCCCCTAAAGGTGTTCTTTGGAAATCGTCTTGCAATCCCAATGCATGAGCTGCCAAACACTACAATATTGTATAGATTTGGCTCAAGCACCCTCGTAGATGTCAGCTTTGGAAGTCCTTCATATGTGTACATCACAACGGAAGGCTTTGTAATCTGCCATTGGAGGAATTGATCCACAGATTCCAGCTTGATCACTTTTGATCTTGAAAACCATGTACCTCGCTTACCAACTCAACCTGATTTTCTCATACAAGTTGTGGTCATGCGAAAAACCATTAACTAAATTGTTTTTGATGAAGGGGCCTCTACATGCATTATGCCCTTATCATGTTGGAAAGCCATTGGTTCCCCTCCTCTCAACTAGCCCTCGAATACTTTGGAAGCTTTCAATGGTAGAGGTTTCCGACCGTATGGTATTTTCAACTCCTTACCTATTTAGTTGGAAGGAAAAATTGTCAATTTGGAAGTAGAGGTTGTTGATGCAAATCTCAATTATAACCTTCTACTTGGCCGAAGTTGGACTCATGCAATTCTTTGTGTGGTCTCTTCTCTTTTTTGTGTGCTTCGTTTTCCCCACCAAGGGAAAATTGTCACAGTAGACCAATTGGCCTTCTTTTCCTCCGAATCTTCAACCGATAATGTACCTTATGTTGGGAAAACCAGCATTCCTTATGAAAATGTCGGAGTGGGTCTTTTCAAATACTCTGCCTTAATGGGAACTTTTTCCCTTCCTCCTCCCTCCAATGTTGCCTCAGTTAACATGATCGCGTCTAGTAAACACCCTTGGATCATCCCTAGCCCTGATCAAATTGATAATTTTGGTGACACCATGCCGCTTAGACCCATTCAACAAGCTTACCAAGTTGTCCTTATGGATTTTTTGGCTGCATCTGAAACCCGTGAATGATTGCATATGGTCCTAGACTCATATTCAGAAACTTCTTGGCTTGATTCTTCAGATCCTGAAGATCCTTTGATTTCCCATTGATGAAAGCATCGTTGCAGTCATGTCTCTTGAAGAAACCCATTGGAATGATATTCATCATCATTCCTCTTTTCTTCCTATCCTTGGTGTGATTCCTACCTCTCTAGATACGTCAGTTTCCCATACAATGACTGCTCCTTTTTAGACTCCAATCCTAGTTCATGAGGTTTTGTTTGAAGGAAATTTTGCGAACATCTCGGTAACCATGCCCAGCAACATCTTTGTGAAACCAGGGATAGTCGAAACCATTCACATAGGGGCATCTTATTCCCCTGATGAGATTAAGATCTATATGGCCCTAATCAAAGAATTTTGTGATGTCTTTGCCTGGACTTACGAAGAAATGCATGGCATAGATCCAAGAATTGTGGTGCATGAGATCCCAACCTACCTGGATGCAAAACTTGTGAAACAATGTCTTCATTTGGTGCACCCAAGGAAGGCAGCTGCCATTAAAGCTGAAGTTGAAAATTTTCTTAATGATGGTTTTATTTATCCCATACCACTGACAGATTGGTTTTCCATATCATTCTAGTAAGTAAAAAGCAGGGAACCATATGTGTCTGTGTTGATTATCGTGATATTAATCGATCCTGTCCTAAGGATAATTACCCTACTCCCTTTATCAACTAGATTGTCGACGAATGTGTTGGGAGTGAAAACTTTTCCTTTATGGACGGATTTTCTGGATATAACCATATTAATATTCTTCTTGTTGGTCAACATAAGACTGCCTTTATCTGTCCTTAGGGAGATTTCACCTATAAAAAGCTTCCTTTTGGCCTAAAAAATGTTGGTGCGAACTTCCAAAGGGCCATGTCTTATGCTTTCCACAATATCAAACATATTTTTCAGCCATATCTTGATGATTTATCCACACACTCCTCTAAACCTCAAGACCATCCATCTCACCTACGAGCAATTTTTATTCATTGTCGACACTAAAATATCCAGTTAAATCCTCATAAGTGTGTCTTTTGCATCGGATCTGGTTGTCTCTTAGGATTCGCAGTGTCCAAAGAATGCATCTAAATCGATCCTCTTAAGGTGGAGGCCACTGTCAATCTTCCACCTACATCTTCTTTACACCAACTTCATAGTTTGTAAGGGAAGGCAAACTTTCTTCATCACTTCATCCCAAACTATGTTGAGCTTTCCAAGGGTTTTACTCGCCTTTTGAAGAAATGGGTCCCATTCATTTGGGATGACCTTTCTCAAAAGTCCTTTGATGCTTTAAAGACTGCCCTCATTAGCATGCCTTTGTTGCATCCTCCTAATTACTATCACGATTATTTCCTATACTTGTCCGCTAACAATACCATTGGTATGGTGCTGGTTCTAGATGATGACGATGGAAATGAGCATGTTATCCACTACTTGAGCCATAATCTCTTTGATGTTGAGATTCGGTATGCCCATGTAGAGAAGTTGGCATTGGTAGCAATTCATGTTGTCCAGCGTTTTCGCCACTACATCCTCCTACACAAGTATAGTGATATCAATTTATAACCCCATGACTTATATTCTGTCTTGGCAATTGCTTGGGGGAAATTACTCCAAATGTATTTTCATCCTGCAGAATTTTGACTTAAATTTCACTAAATCTAAGTCCAAGAAATCACTATTTTTTGCCGAATTGATTTGTGATCTTCCCTTTGTAGGCAAGATTATTGTATATGATGAGCTTATTCATGATGAATCTCTATTCCTTATTAGCACCCATGATCCATGGTATGGAGATATAATCATATATCTCTAAACGCAGACCTTCGGATCAGAGTTATATCACTTTGAACAATGTTGAATCCAATACCAACCCCAACCCTATCGCATTATTGGGGATACCTTATACCACCTTGGTGTGGATTCAGTCCTTCAATGGTGTCTGAAACATGAGGAAGCTAAGAAAGCTTTAAATGATTACCACTCTGGAGCCTATGGTGGTCATATGTCAGGATATGCTACCACTCAAAAGACCCTTCGCGCTAGTTATTTTTGGCCCTCTATTTTCAAATATTACATTCTTGCGGTCCATAAATGTCATGCTTGCTAGATCTATAACCAGAAACAACGAGCCCCACCTGCTCCCCTACACCCAGTTATCACCATTGACCCATTTTCCAAATGGGGCATTGATTTGTAGAATTGTAACCCTCACTCGGTTAGGGGGCATGGATACATCATCATTGGTGTTGATTATTATCACAAAATGGGTCGAGGCGATGCCTACCTACAATGTTGACAGTGACACTATGACTCTATTTCAATTCAGCCATGTTATAGCTCGGTTCGGTGTACCACAAGCCATAGTCACTGATAATGGCTCCCATTTCTAAAATCACATGATGACAGAACTCACTGCTCATTTGGGCTTACGTCACAATAGCTCAACTCCATATTACCCACAGGTCAATGGCCAAGTTGAAGTTGTCAACAAAGTTTTGGTCACTATGCTTCAACGAACCATTGGGATACATAAAAAGAATTGGAATCTCATGCTTTTTTCGGCCTTATGGGACTATTGAACCGTGCCAAAAAGGTAACCAGATTCACACCTTTCCAATTGGTTTATGGCCCAGAAGCCACCTTACCTATTGAATGCAAAATCCCACCATTAAAACTAGTTGTCAAACTACTTCCTGGTACTTCACCTGAGGAAGAACAGTTGCTTTACCTAGAACATCTTGACGAGACTCACCAAATTGTCACATTGGTAACTAAGACTCAAAAGAGATGAGTCAAAGCTCATTATGATAAAACCGTGACCCCTCATACATAAGACGAAGGTGACTTGGTCTTACTGTATGATCTAGCTAACAAAAAATTAGGTATTGGAAAGTTCGAACCCATGTGGCATGGAACCCATATTGTTAATCGAGTCTTACAAAAGGGTGCATATGAGTTGGTTGACTATGATGGAAATCAGTTGTCTAAGCCTCGCAACAAGCTCTACCTTAAAAAGTATTATGCTTGACTTTGCATGGATACTTTGTACATTAGTGTATGTTTCATTAATGTGTAGTCTTTTGGTGTGATTGTTTGCATTTTTCCAAACATGTTTTCCCCTACTTATCGTGTGTTCCACTTGGTTTGCAGATGTCGACGAACCCTCTTCCTTATGTTAGTTTCGCTGATGGCACTTGTCATGGCACATGGAATTTGTCTTCCATTGCGTGGGCACTCTTTTCTCCCATTGATGAGTTGGTGATTTTATAGGGTATCTGTTTAGGTCATACAACTAATAACATAGCTTAATATAGTGTGGTCATCAAACTATTGTCATAAGCTATTGTTCTTGGTATTAGAGTGTTAGTTGTTAAATTTTATTCACAACTCATAATTCTACAATTAAACAAATGTTATTCCATCAGAAAACCTAACATTTTGAGGATGTATTTACGTGTTCGTCTCTTGGAAAGAAATTTTGATTACATCACATATCAACACATTCCAAGACATATAAATACATTGACAGATGTATTAGCTAACTATGTTTTAGATCGACATTTGCAGCATAACTAAAAACAAAAAACATGGAAATAGTAGCAACATCAAGTACAAAGGGTAAAACATGTATATATATATATATATATATATATATATATATATAGGGTTTGCAAGATGTTTATTACATCCAAAATCAAAATCTGTGTTTGTTGGGTTGTGTTATATTGTTTCCACGACTAGCTACCCTAGTTAATCAGGGGGTTAGAGGGGGGGGTCACAAGGGGGGTGGTAACCCCCCCTGTCCAAGGATTTTAGGTGGGTGGGTAGCCCCCCTCTACGGGGTCTGGGATAGCACCCTGAGGAAAAAAAAAATTGACCCTATATTAGGTGGGGCAAACCTACCTATGGTTTTGTGCATGGTTTTCGCACATGGTTTTGGGCACGATGGTTTTCTGTCCATGGTATTGGATGCTTCGGCATGTATATATATGTATTGTAACATATGAAAGGAGTATAATGAAAAATCAATCTGGTAGTCCCGGTTTTGGGATCCAGGGGAAAAATCTCCATGTATATGTGTTTTATGTGTTATGCTCTTGCATTGTTTATTTTCTATGTTTTATAATTTGTATGCAGGTAATTTTTGTACGGGGTTAAAACCTACATTTGGTGTCAGAGTTGTTTTGGCTTCAAGGGGACGCATTTGTTGCTGAGGGGTTTCTCTCGGGCCTGTGGTAGACCCTGTTCAGTGGGAGATCTGCAGGATCGATTCTGGTGGTGAAAGAAGATGGTGGGTAGTGGAAAGATAGAGATCAAGAAATTTAATGGTCATAGTTTTGAGTTGTGGAAACTCAAGCTGGAGGATCTGTTGGTGGATAAAGATCAGTGGATTGCAGTAGATCCGGGTACTAAACCAACGGGAGTGTCCGATGAAGAATGGAAGAAGTTGGATCAGAAGGAAAAGAGCACAATACAATTATGTGTCTCAGATTCAGTATTACTGAATGTATCAGGGGAAGCTACGATGAAGGCTTTGTGGGACAAGTTATGGAGTTTGTACCAATCTAAGTCTCTAGTGAATAAATTGTTCCTGCAGAAAAAGCTGTATAACCTGAGGATGAAAGATGGAGACTCGGTGACAGAGCATCTGAACGCATTTAATAATGTGGTAAGTCAATTATTATTTGTTGATATTAAGATTTCAGATAAAGATAAGTGCATCAGTTTGTTGTGTTCTCTACCAAATTCATGGGATAGTCTGGTTATTGCAATAGGTAGAAATGCAACTGCCTTGCAGTTTCATGAAATAGTCTCATCCCTACTAACGGAGGGGATGAGACGGAAAAATATGGAGAACCAGAATGGTGATGCTTTGTCTGTATGAGGACAGTCTCAGAACAAAAACAAAAATAAGTCATCGAGTGGGAGATCTAAATCTAGAGGGAGATCTAAATCTCCAGGAAAACCTGTAAAGGTGGTGTGCTGAAAATGCGGAAAGGAAGGGCACTACAAAAGGGACTGTAAATCTAAAGCTCCCAAGAAAGGAAAGGGATCTGATGATGCTCCTACAAAGGAAAAAACCACCTCAGATGAAGGTGGGGATGTGTACTTGGCTTCTTCAAGTACAGATGTAGAACATGAGGCATGGTTGATTAACTTAGGTGCATCCTTTCACTTAACTCCCCATAAAGAGTGGTTCTGCGAGTATAAGAAATACGATGGTGGTGATGTCTTCTTAGGGGATGATAGGAAGGCTAGAATCGTTGGTCACGGAAAAGTAAAGTTGAAGTTGAAAGGTTGAAGGTTTAGACACTTCCGGGTGTTCTGCATATTCCTGCATTGGCTAGAAATCTAATTTCTGTAAGCAAGTTGGATGATGCAGGTGTAAAAATAGTGTTCGAGAAAGATACCTGCAAGATGGTTCAGGAGCACTGGTATTGATGCGGGGGGTTCGGATTGGAACTCTGTACAAGTTTCAAGGTAGAACTATTGTTGATGGGTGCAACAGTTTTGTGGTTCTTGAAAGTGGAGAAGAAAATCTAGTGGTATCTAGAGAAAAGACCATGTTATGGCATCAAAGGCTTAGACATATTGGAGAGAAGGGTATTCGAATACTTCATGCTAAAGGTATGGTAGAAGGTATGACTAATAGCTCTCTGGGTTTTTATTTCTATGAAAATTGTGTATATGGGAAGAAGAATCGGGTGAGTTTCCCCTCTGGTGGTAAGAGGGTGAAACATATATTAGAGCTTGTGCACAGTGATGTGTTTGGACCTGTGAAGGTTCCATCACTAGGTAAGTTTGTGTACTATGTATCACTTATAAATGACTTCTCAAGGAATACATGGATATATTTCCTTAAGAAGAAATCTGAAGTCTTTGACAGGTTTAAAGAATTTAAGGCTCTGGTGGAAAACCAGACAAAGATGAAGATAAAGGTGCTGAGGACAGATAAGGGTGGAGAGTTTTGCAGCAAGGAATTTGAAGAATTCTGTAAGAAGTGTGGTATAGCACGATAGAAGACTACTCCATACACACCTAAGCAAAATGGAGTTTCAGAAAGAATGAAAAAGACATTGATGGAAAGGGAAAGAAGCATGCTCAATGGTGCCAGGTTAGGACAAGAATTCTGGGCAGAGGCGGTGGAGACAACATGTTACCTGGTCAACAGATCACCTTCATTAGCGTTGGAGGATAAGACTCCACAAGAGGTATGGACTGGTAAAAAACCCTCTCTTTCACATCTGAGGGTATTTGGATGTGATGCATATGTACATGTTCCAAAGGAGAAAAGAACAAAGTTGGATAGTAAATCTAAAAAGTGCATCTTTATTGGGTATAAGGATGGCTTAAAGGGTTATAAGATTTGGAACCCAATAACAAGGAAGGTTGTGTACAACCAAGATGTGGTGTTCAGAGAGGTGAAAAATGTTATTAAACATGAAGTCCCATCAAAGGAACCTGGGAAGATAGAGTGTGAGCTAAAGGAGGAAGAATCAGACTCTACAGCAGAAGACGAATCAGAAGATGAAGAGCCACAAACTCCGGTTGTGAGAAGATCAGTTTGAGAAAGAAGGCAATCAGAAAGGTATAGTCCATCTTCTTTCTGTTCAAATTTTATTTTATCTATTACTGATGATGATCCCAGAACTATGAAGGAAGCAGTAGATTCAAAGGATGGAAAACTCTGGAAAGAGGCCATGGTTGATGAAATGGCATCTTTGCACAAAAATTAGGCTTGGGATCTGGTGGAGTTTCCGGCTAGAAGGAAACCCATTAGCAGCAAATGGGTGTTCAAGAAGAAGACAAATGTAGAAGGAAAGGTGGAGAAATACAAATCTTGGTTGGTAGCAAAAGGTTATTCTCAGGTGCCGGGAATTGATTTTGGTGATATTTTTTCTCCTGTTGCCAAGGTAGCTTCTATTAGATTACTTTTATCTGTTGCTTCTGCTTTTGATTTTGAGGTAGAACAAATGGATGTGAGGACAACATTTCTTCATGGATATCTTGAAGATGAGATCTACATGAAGCAACCTGAAGGCTTTGCGGTGAAGGGTAAGAAAGAACTGGTATGCAAGTTAAAAAAGTATCTGTATGTGTTAAAACAGTCACCAAGGATGTGATATCAGAAATTTGAGACATTTATACAGGAACTTGGCTTCCCCAGAAGCAAAGAATATTATTGTGTGTATTTTAAAATCAATTGGTGACTGTTTGGTCAATTTATTGTGTTCTAAATTGCTGATTAAAATGTCAATTCGGGATTCGTAAACTGACGAAGTGAAGTGTAATATATGTACAAGATAACCATTTTCTTAGTCTTTTGTCATTTTTGAGTTTTTTTTTAGTTTGTTTTTTGATTTATCTTTTATGGATTCCCTAGTGTGTGATGGCGAAAATGAAAGTTAAGTATGGATGGTAATGGTGATTTCTACAGTGATTTTCCAAACTTAAAAGTGTAAAAAAAGAAAGCTCTAAACTAACTGTAATGAAATCAATTCTTAAAAGGAAGTAAATGTGTCAAACAGTGAAATAATGACAATGGCCCAATATCCTTACTGCTGTATGAAAAAGAAAGTAAAAATTGAACTTAAAGCAACTCAAAGACTGAAAGCAAAGCAACTAATTCACACTACTTCAACCCTTCTAATCCTTTACCCTTCAACTCAATCTGCCTTATGGGAAGCAATCATGAACAAGTTAAGCAATATGATATCTAAATTGCAGGAAATTAAATTGCATAAAGGAAACTAATCACACTACTTCAACCCTTCTGATCCTTTACCTTTCAACTCAATCTGCCTTATGGGAAGCAATCATGAACAAGTTAAGCAATATGATATCTAAATTGCAGGAAATTAAATTGCATAAAGGAAACTAATCACACTACTTCAACCCTTCTGATCCTTTACCCTTCAACTCAATCTGCCTTATGGGAAGCAATCATGAACAAGTTAAGCAATATGATATCTAAATTGCAAGAAAGCAAACTAAATCATACTACAATAAGTAATATTCTGATTCCTTACTAATAGAGTCACTTGACTATAGAAAGAAACCATAAACAAATGAGTAGTATGATGTCTAAGTAGCAGAAAAATAAATAAGAAAAACACAATTTTAAAAATGACAGTGCTGGAATTAAACTTCAGAAAATGAAATTCAGCAGGAAGGACAAGATGATCTCATATGTCAGTAGTTATCAAAAAAAAAAATATGTAAATCTGCCCGGGCTACCTACAACAAAACCTATAAAAGAAGCACTGATCAGCTAATAGTTAGAAAAGAAACATAAAGGAAATATAGACAGCAATGATCATCAGAACAACACACTATATATACAAGCAATGATTGAAAGAAAACAGTAAATGAAAGCAAGTAGAAACTATACAAGGCTCTGGTGTACAGGGGCCCTCTGCAACCTCAGCCAGTCAATCACTTAATCACAAGTCTGATTCAGAAAAAATGTCTTCTCATGTATTTAAAGTAAAATGCAGTACAGTGGTTGACAACAGTCGAAATTACAATACAAAAGCTAATCCCTTTAGCGTATATCAACGCGTTATTTATAAGAAAAAAAGATGCTGCAACTAATTCCTAGATTTATGCTGTTAAGAGACACGTAAATCCCTTGAGCCGAGATCTAGCGTGGTGGTCATGAATTCATGGAGTGGTGGCTGCTTGGTTTAGTTCACGGGCTACTCTCCAGGTGTGCCAATACCTCCAAAAACTAAGGATCGTGCCCCGCAAACCTTCACATGGGCAAAACAGAGCCGTGCCACTGCGAAATTCTTCATTTGGCCCTTCCTTTGACCATCGTTGACCGCGACTGTTTATGAATGATTTGGCCAATCTGAGGGGACACACCCCATGTACACGTCACGTGTAGCTTACCCATGTGGCTGGTTTCTCCATTGGACACCTGTAGCCTAGCCTTTAACAAAATGGCTGAGGAAACTTGGGCGGGCTGCGGAAAGTGACAAGTTTCCGCAGCTGCTTGAACAAAAATCTAAATCAAACAACAGTCATAAGCATAGTTAGGAAACCATTCCATAAGTTCTTTTTAAACTATTATGCAACGATTTGACAGCTTGTTGGACAAAGTAAATGGAAAAAGAAGGTTGAAAGGGTATATAGGGAAGTGCAGGTTTGGGACTCAACATACCCCCACTGTGAAGGTGTTGCATGTCCTCATGCAACCAAAATTTAGTCATCCCTTTCTAATCCATATGTTATGATGCTTCTGCTAGGACATCTAGCCCTCTTTTCTTCTTCTTTGGTGCTACCACCATTCTTGGTTTCCTTATTAGACACCTGAACTTGAGATTAATCAATGCTCTGGTCAACTTTTTGCACTTTTTCTTCAACTTCTTCTTTTTCTTTTGCCATAGTCCTAAATGGAGCATAGTGTTATCATGAATAATCTTATCTACCTTGCTCTGCTCTTTGATTGCTTCATTTTCCTGCTTGATATGCCTATTTAGGACTTCTAATTCAAATACCTCATGTTTCAAGGACTGAACTTGTGCATCTAGTGGCAGAGTGGTACTTGGAACTGCAGCTGACTTTTATAATGATTCCAAGTAGTCATATACTTCTTGTTGATTGGGGTCTACTTCAGGTGTCTTTCTTGGACTGAATTCAAAATCTGGTGGAGGAGGAGGACTGCTCTCCAACTCTGGCCGAGAAGGGCTTTCATCATGTGTAGGACTGATTTCAATGCTTGGTTGAGGATGAGGTGGACTACGGCCAGCTGGAGTTTTCTCAGGTGTCTCTTCACCTAAGTCAATGAAGTGGCGCCGTTTTACTTGCGTTTTACTCCCTTTTCCTCTTAACCTTGTGCTTCTCCTTAAGTATGGTGGACTAGTGCTCTTTTCTTGTATACTCTGTTTTCCTTTTGCCTTTTTATTTGCTATAGCAGCAGCCTGAAGATGTACTAATCTTTCTGATAGTGCTTGATAATCCTCCTCTATGGATTTCTCAGGGGATGGGTAGACTTCTTGGATGGTTCTTTTGCCTTTTTCTTTCTTCTGTTTCTTGTCTTTAGCTTTATCTTCTTCTTCTTTTTGGCCAGTTTCTTGAGTTTCTATAGTAGGGGAGTCTTGGACTGTAGTGCTCTTTTCTCTCCTCCTACTTTTCTTAGTGTCCTTGGTGTGCTACTTTTAGAGGCCTCAGATGGCTCTTGGAAGTAGTTTCTTATCAAGAATTTCTCCCATGTATCTTTGTTTTTCCTTAAGTGGTCTTCAATAAGAATTTTTATAATTCCATGATGGTATAGATGAGGGTCTATATTGCCTATGTGTTTTTGGACTATAATGCTCATCTTCTTCAAACTCAAGAACAAGAAATAAGGCAAATTAAGAGTTTGATTTTCTAAGAAATTCATCAGCAGTCTAGCATGGTACATATACATTGAACCGAAGCATCCTTCACAAGTGACAAATTTTTGGATAACTAATAGTAGGCTAGCCCATTCTTCCTTTAATGCATGAACAAGGATTCCTTTAGTAAACACGGTGGTGTCCATACCTGGGTTTCTTAGCATGATTCTCCATGCCTGTTCATCCACACTTTTATTTTTGAACCATCTTTCACCCTCCTGAGGTAAGCCTGTAGCAGCTGCTACCGTTGTTTCGGTCACTGTAAGCTTCAAATCTCCAATCTCCACTTTCTAACCATCAAATGATAGTGCAAAAGCCTTGGTTACTTCTTTGTTATAGCCTTTAAACCTTTGAATGAACTGTAACCACTTAGCTTTCTTCAATAAATCCTTCGCCTGAGGGTAACCTTCTATGTATTTTGGTCCTTCTGGCTCTGCCTGAGTAGTTTTCCCATTTCTTTCCCTGTTTCGAATTTCAGCTGAGGATACAATTGCGTATGAGGATTTTAACAGAGGACAGTAGCTCGGTTGCAGGGTTTATGGTAAAATGTAATGGTTGCAATCGATAGCAGGTGACGGGAATGCTTCGGATTACAGGCAAAACAGAGGATAGACAGTGGTGAATGGGTTTACAACTGAAGTGCGTGTATATGAAAGGAAGGTCTTAAATGAAATGGTAAGTGACCGGTAGTGGAGGCAAGATCTTTTTTAATTAACGGCTGTGTACGGGAGATCACACGTTTTTAATGGATAGCTGCGGAAAATACGGTGAAGAAGAGTCGTAAGGAGATTGGTCACATCTCATGAGCGTAGGTGGCAAATGAAGTGCAGTTAACTTGAGTCTAAACCCGAAAAACCCATCATGAGGCCGTTGAGAAATGAATGCTTGGTGTATGGAATAATTTCGTGGGATAGGAGTGGTAATGGAGCTATCATATCAAATCATTGCACATAGTAGAACTTTTCATGGTTTGATAACTATGCATAATCATGACTTTAATTGTTATTTGATAAAAAAAATTGCTCGTACCTTTGGAAACTTTGTCATTTCTTGCCCATAGCTTTTAGCCAACTGTTCTTTCTTGATGTCTTGGAGATGCTCCATGTCTTCATGGTATTTGCTCACTTACACATGCATTTTCATGATTTCTGTACTAAAATTTTGACTGTGTATTTGAAAAACAGAGTGATGGTGGCTGCGGAAAACGTTTTTGGCTGCGGAAACTGTTTCTGGCTGCGGAAACTGCTTCCAGCTGCGGAAACTGGGACAGCACCCACTTAGCTGAACAAAGGTGGTTAGAAAAGAACTAACTGAGTGGAAATAGTTCTGAAAGGAACTTTTATTGATGAAATGAGAATGAAATGAGTGGAATGGAATGAAAATGAAGCGGAGTGAAGTGAAGAGAAAATGTGAATGAGATGGAGGTGAAGTGAAATGGCAAATGAAGTGGAGTGAAGATAGAAAGAGAAGGAGAGGAGATTTTTTTTTAGAAAATATAGAGTGTCAAGTGTCCTTGATTTTCACTCCATATTTTCTGTATAAGGCTGCCAATCTATTGATTGGTTTTCAGGCTTATACAATTTTTTTTTATTTTTTTTTTTAACTGAAAGAATAAAAGGCTAGGCTGGTGCGGAAGAAGGATTTTTCTCCACCAGCCTTATTGCAGAATTCTCTTGGAACATCTTGACAAATTCTTCTTTTGAGAGTGGCTTATGATAAATTTTCAATCAGTGGCCATTCACAAGAAAAGAAATCTGAAATTCATCAATGGTCTTGACTCTTACTGCTCTTTTTCAATTTCATATGGCCCAAGCCAATGGGTCTGAAATTTACCTTTAAAGTCTTTGAACTTGGAATCAAACAGTAATGCCCAATCTCCCTCTTGAAACTTTCTCTCTTTGATGTATCTGTCATGCCATTTAGCTCTTTGATGTTGAACTAGATCAGTCTTTAAAATTGCTTCTTGTCTGATTTCATCTAGCTCATTCAGCTGCTCCATTCTGTGCTTTTGGGCTTCTGATAGATTCATCCCCAACTGGACTGCCATCTTGAAAGTCTTGACTTGAAACTCAATGGGGAGCAGGACTTCTTTCCCATAAACAAGTTCATAGGGAGAATGTCATGTTGTATTCCTCCATGTAGTTCTGTAGACCCATAAGGCTTCAGGAAGCCTTTCTACCCAATCTTTTCTGTGTAGATGAACAGTTTTGGTGATGATGCTTTCAAGAAATTTGTTTGTAGACTCCACTTGGCCATTTGCTTGCGGATGGTAAGGAGTATATTTTTTGTACTTGATTTTGTATTCTTCCATCAGCTTCTCCATCAAGTTAGATGTAAATTGACTTCCCTGATCTGTCACAATTTCTCTTGGGACACCAAAACGAGTAAAAATATCCCCAAAAAGAAATTGAACAACTGAATTTTCAGTGGCAAAAGGCAATGCTTTAGCTTCTACCCATTTAGTGACATAATCAGTGCATACCAATATATACTTTTTCTGTTTAGATGGTGGATTAATAGGTCCAATGAAATCTAAAGCCCATTTTTCAAAGGGTTCGATGAGTACCTGTGGTTGTAATGGCATTTCATTTGAAAGAGTCGGTCTCCCAACTCTTTGGCAGCTGTCACACCTTCTCACATATTGTTTTGCATCTTTGAAAAGGGAAGGCCAATAATATCCTAAAGAAAGGATTTTATAGGCCGTCCTTTTGTCAGCAAAGTGTCCACTGCATGGTTCATCATGACATGCCTTGAGGATGTCAGGCATTTCATCTTCCCGAACACGTCTTCTGATCACACAATCTAGCCCTGTTTTAAACAATTCATTAGAAATCCATGAATAACTTGAACTCTCCTGAATAATTTTTCTTTTTTCACCAGGAAATAGATGTGGAGGTAGCTTTCCTGTAGCCAAATAGTTAGCAATATCTGCATACCAAGGAGTCTTAGTAGTTATTGCAAATAAATACTCATCTGGAAACTCATCCTCTACAGGAGAATGTTCATTAGTATTTCGGATTCTAGACAAGAAATCAGCTACTGTATTTTGTTTCCCTGGTCTATCCAACACAGTAATATTGAATTCTTGTAAAAGTAAGAGCCATCTTGTAACTCTGCCATTAGTAACAGGTTTATTCATGAGATATCTAATTGCAGAATGATCAGTATGGACAAAAGTTTCATAGCCAATTATATAGTGTCTAAACTTATTGATTGCATGAACAACAGCTAAGAACTCTTTCTCAGTCACAGTATAGTTTAACTCAGTGGGAGTCAATTTTTTATTGGTGTAGTAAATGGCATAAGGAACTAAATCCTTTTGTCCCAACACAGCTCCTAGAGCTGTATCTGAAGCATCTGTGGAAATATGGAAAGGGAGTTTCCAATTTGGCCCTCTCAAAATGGGTGCTTCAGATATTCTTTTTTTCAAAGTTTCAAATGCAGATTGACAATCAGGATCCCATTTGAATTCACAGTCTTTTGTAAGTAATTTTAAGAGTGGAGATGCTATTTTGGTGAAGTTTTCAATAAATCTTCTATAGTATCCAGTAAATCCAAGAAAACTTCTAACATCTTTTTGACAATTGGAATAGGCAACTTGGATATGACTTCAACTTTTGATCTATCAACTTTAATCCCATCCCCTGAAATATGATGTCCTAAGACAATCCCTTCTGTAAACATCATAAATCATTTTTCATGACTTAATGATAGGTTTGTTTCTTTACATCTTATAAGGACTTTTTCCAAATTATCTAATGCCTCTTCAAACGAATTACCATAAACTGTAAAATCATCCATATAAACCTCTACACAATCATGGATTAGATCGGAAAAGATTCCTAGTACTGCCCTTTGAAATGTTGCGGGTGCATTACATAATCAAAAAGGAAGTACTCGGTAAGCAAAAGTTCCCCATGGACAGGTAAATGTGGTCTTGTCCTGATCTTCAGGTGCCACCTGAATCTGATTGTAACCACTAAAACCATCCAAAAATGAAAAATACTTTTTGCCTGCTAAAGTATCTAATACCTGATCGATAAACGGTAAAGGAAAGTGATCCTTCAAATTTGCTTTGTTCAGTTCCCTGTAATCAATGCATACCCTCCATTTACCATTCTTTTTAGGTACTATAACCAAAGGAGAAACCCATCGGCTATCTGAAATTGGATAAATGAAGTTTACATTAAGTAACTTTTGGAGCTCTTCTTTCACTATCTCCCTAAGGTTTGGATTCATCCTTCTTTGAGGTTTTCTGATTGGTCTACTGTTTTCCTCAATGTAGATGTGATGAATGCAAGTCTTAGGGTCAATACCTTTCATATCAGTATATTCCCATGCAAATGTAGTAAAATGTTTTTGCAAGATTTTGGTTAGTTCTTCCTGTTGTGATCTTTCCAAATTTTTGTTGATATTCAATGTTTTTCCTGGAAAGATCTCAATGGCGGAACTACCAAACTCTTCCATAGAGAAAAGAGACATTTGTCTAGATGATAAATACTCAATGTCAGAATCTAACTGAAATTGTGTGTGGTCATATTCTAAAGATGTTTCAAAGTTTTCTAATGTGTTCAGAATTTGACTATCTTCACTAACTTCAGAAATGGTAAAGACAGGTTGTATAGTATCTTCATCATCAATCCACTCATTATCTCCTATTTCTGTAATTGCTTTTGTTGGAGGATACAGATTGAATTTCTTTGTCGAATTACAATCAGAAATATACATATCCCCAGACCTACAACTGATGAAAGCATCGGCTGTGGCTAGCCAAGGTATTCCTAAGATGAGAGGGTGTCCTCCTAAATTACTCTTGGGGGTTAAAATCATAAAATCTACTAGATATTCCCAAGAGTCTAAGGAGACTGAAATGTCTTCTAATACACCATCTGGTTTAATAATTGATCGATCTACAAGTTGCAGTAAAGTAGGTGTAAAAAGAAGATTAAGAAGTTTCAGTTGTTCCATAGTCTGTCTACTCATAATGTTGATAGCAAACCCTAAATCAATCAAAGTATTTGGAATTTCTACCCCATTGATATGTGTTTTGAAAATTGGACTACCGAGATCTACATGCTTCTGCATAGTAATTTTTCCCATCATGATGTCTGCAATTTTCCCTACCAAGCGGATTCTTCTTGTGTCTCTAGGTTTCCTTCCTGGTCTTTTAAGACTCAACTCCTTTATTGTTTTTGCTAGAATAGGAATCTCTCTAATGGCTTGTAACAAGGGAATCTTGATACAGACATTCTTCAATTCATCTAGAAAATCATAGTCAGGCAACAAGATTTGTTTTTCCACCCCTTTGTCAATTTGTAATCTTTCAGGAAAAGGAGGTGTGGATGAAGATGCAGGTTGCTCAACTATAGGAGTTGTGGGGGTTAGCTCTTTTTCTTTCTCTTTCTGAGTTTTTGGGTTTTGAAGAGATGCTTCAGAACCCTTATTGGCTTCAAGAGAATCTTCCTCAGAAATGCTTTGATTTTGGGCATCTATAGAAGGTTTATCTAAAAATCTACCAGATCTGAGTTGTACATCATTGAGAGGAACAATCATATAGGTAGGAAATTGTTGACCTTCTACCATGTAAGCATTTTGAGTGTTTTTATTATTGGGGTTTGGCAATGGCTGAGAAGGAAGTTGATTTGACTTCTGTTGGAATGGAAGCAAGAGTTGAGAATTTGGGTTCTGTTGAGACGGTTGTTGTTTTTGAAATGGCAATGATAGTTGTGGGTTTTGATTTGGAAGTTGTGGAGCTTGTTGGTTCTGAAAAGATGGAGGATATTGATAAAATTGAGCAAATCTCCCATAAGGATTTTGCATGCCTTGTACCCATGATTGAAAAGGATTTTGAGGTTGGAACCAAGGTTGTTGCCAAGGATTCCAATTTGGTGAGGTTTGAAAGCTCATATAGTTATTAAACCCTTGGTTTTGTTGCCCCTGCCAAGGTCTCCTTGCAACAAAACAAAGAGACTCAATTGTATTTGGGTCTTCTTGGAAGACAGCTTTGAGCCCAGGAATTGAAGGACAATCCTTGGTCTCATGATTCTCTGAACAAATCGCACATGTTTCTACAACTTTTGCATCCAAGGGACATTCCCTGAGAGCATGTTTTTTTCTACATTTTGGGCAAAAGATGGCTAAAGCTTCAGCTTCTGCTTTCTGCTTATTGTGGATCTTAAGAGTGTCTAGTTGCTCACTAAGACTCCCTAAGATATCAGTTTTAAATTCATCAAGCATATTGCCAATCTCAACCCTACTTACTGATCCAGTTGCAGATTTGTTTGCTCTGATGAGAGAAGGATCTCTAAGCCCTTTTCCAGTTTTAGATTTTCCCCTTGAGAGGTGGACACACAGCTCTGCTATATCATGAAGTGGAAGTTGAGATATGTCTCCTTTTCCCATCATGTTCAAAATATCTATCCATTCATCTCTTTTAATAGAAGGGCTTTCAAGGTTTCCTCATCTAAGTTACTCATTTTTGCTCTTTTCAGAATGTATTGGAATCTTTCAAGTAAATCCTCCAAGTTTTCATCTTCTCTTTGTACCATTTTAAATACTTCATCCTTGTGGTTGGTAGGCATACAATAATCCATGTATCTATCCAGAAATGTTTGTTTCATATCACTCCAAGTCCTAATGGATTGAGAGAGTAATCCCATGAACCATTTCAAAGCAGCTCCTTTCAATGTTGAAGGAAACAGTTTGAGTTTTTGAGAGTCTTCTAGATAATCATAGGTTCGACACACGACCTCAAACTCAAATAGAAATGTTTCAAGATCTTCATTTCTTAACCCATGAAATTTTGGGAGGATAGATGGTGAAATATTTTTCATTGTTTCTCGAGAATCCTCATCGACTATAGGAAATCCAAATGAGTTATCTCCATCCCTATTTCTCCCATTATTACCTCTACCTCCTCCATTATTTCCTCCTCCCCCTCCTCTACCTCTACCTCTACCAAATCCATTAACTCCCTCTTCTGTCATGGTAGTTTTCTCAGAGATTTCAGAGTCCTCTGGTTCCTCTACTAATGGCGAACGAGGAGGAATTTCTCCCTCTTCTTCCTCACATGATTCTACTTCTTCAATTACAATGTGTCTCCCTGTAGAATAAAAGCAAGGATATTTTCCTAATTCAGATTCGATGGATGGTGAGGAAGAGTCTCCTAACTCAACTACTGCCTCTTGAATTCCAGGAATCCTAGGGCTAGGAGTGTAGGTTGGAGATGATGGAGGTGTCTCTTGTCTATTCCTTGAGGTAGATGGAGTTGTGAAAATCGAAGTCTTGGCTCTAGCTAAAAACCTTCCCCTAGAATCTCTTGCTCTATGCATATCATTTTTATTTTTCTTCAACTCAGGCTAATAATTCTCTTTCTGATCTTCCAGGTCACTCTAGGTGCAAGAAGAGAGCATACTCAAGAAACTATTAAACCAATAAATTTCTCTTTTCTAATCCTCCAGATCACACTAAGTGCAAGAGGAGAGCATACTTTGAGAGGTTATCAATTTTCCTTCCTTGAAATTTTTTTTTTAAGAAATTGGCTACCTAGTTTCACTTCCCCGGCAACGCCTAGTTTCACTTCCCCGGCAACGGCGCCAAAATGTTTGGTCAATTTAGTGTGTTCTAAATTGCTGATTAAAATGTCAATCCGGGATTCGTAAACTGACGAAGTGAAGTGTACTATATGTACAAGATAACCATTTTCTTAGTCTTTTGTCGTTTTTGAGTTTTTTTTTAGTTTGTTTTTGGATTTATCTTTTATGGATTCCCTAGTGTGTGATGGCGAAAATGAAAGTTAAGTATGGATGGTAATGGTGATTTCTACAGTGATTTTCCAAACTTAAAAGTGTTCAAAAAGAAATCTCTAAACTAACTGTAATGAAATCAATTCTTAAAGGAAGTAAATGTGTCAAACAGTGAACTAATGACAATGGCCCAGTATCCTTACTGCTGTATGAAAAAGAAAGTAAAAAATGAACTTAAAGCAACTCAAAGACTGAAAGCAAAGCAACTAATTCACACTACTTCAACCCTTCTGATCCTTTACCCTTCAACTCAATCTGCCTTATGGGAAGCAATCATGATGAAGTTAAGCAATATGATATCTAAATTGCAGGAAATTAAATTGCATAAAGGAAACTAATCACACTACTTCAACCCTTCTGATCCTTTACCCTTCAACTCAATCTGCCTTATGGGAAGCAATCATGAACAAGTTAAGCAATATGATATCTAAATTGCAGGAAATTAAATTGCATAAAGGAAATTAATCACACTACTTCAACCCTTCTGATCCTTTACCCTTCAACTCAATCTGCCTTATGGGAAGCAATCATGAACAAGTTAAGCAATATGATATCTAAATTTCAGGAAATTAAATTTCATAAAGGAAACTAATCACACTACTTCAACCCTTCTGATCCTTTACCCTTCAACTCAATCTGCCTTATGGGAAGCAATCATGAACAAGTTAAGCAATATGATATCTAAATTGCAAGAAAGCAAACTAAATCATACTACAATAATTAATATTTTGATTCCTTACTAATAGATTCACTTGACTATAGAAAGAAACCATAAACAAATGAGTAGTATGATGTCTAAGTAGCAGAAAAATAAATAAGCAAAACACAATTTGAAAAATGACAGTGCTGGAATTAAACTTCAGAAAATGAAAGTCAGCAGGAAGGACAGGATAATCTCATATGTCAGTAGTTATAAAAAAAAAATATGTAAATCTGTCGGGCTACCTACAACAAAACCTATAAAAGAAGCACTGATCAGCTAACAGTTAGAAAAGAAACATAAAGGAAATATAGACAGCAATGATCATCAGAACAGCACACTATATATACAAGCAATGATTGAAGAAAACAGTAAATGAAAGCAAGTAGAAACTATACAAGGCTCTGGTGTCTGCAACCTCTGCCAGTCAATCACTTAATCACAAATCCGATTCAGAAAAAATATCTTCTCATGTATTTAAAGTAAAATGTAGTACAGTGGGTGACAACAGTCGAAATTACAATACAAAAGCTAATCCCTTTAGCGTATATCAACGCGTTATTTATAAGAAAAAGATGCTGCAACTAATTCCTAGATTTATGCTGCTAAGAGACACGTAAATCCCTTGAGCCGAGATCTAGCGTGGTGGTCATGAATTCATGGAGTGGTGGCTGCTTGGTTTAGTTCACGGGCTGCTCTCCAGGTGTGCCAATACCTCCGAAAACTAAGGATCGTGCCCCGCAAACCTTCACGTGGGCAAAACAGAGCCATGCCACAGCGAAATTCTTCATTTGGCCCTTCCTTTGACCATCGTTGACCGCGACTGTTTATGAATGATTTGCCTGATCTGAGGGGAAACACCCCATGTACACGTCACGCGCAGCTTACCCATGTGACTGGTTTCTCCATTGGACACCTGTAGCATAGCCTTTAACAAAATGGCTGCGGAAACTTGGGCTAGCTGCGAAAAGTGACAAGTTTCTGCAGCTGCTTGAACAAAAATCTAAATCAAACAACAGTCATAAGCATAGTTAGGAAACCATTCCATAAGTTCTTTTTAAACTATTATGCAACGATTTGACAGCTTGGTGGACGAAGTAAATGGAAAAAGAAGTTTGAAATGGTATATAGGGAAGTGCAGGTTTGGGACTCAACAGTGACCGTGTTATTTATCTGGTCTTGTATGTGGATGATATTTTGTTGGTTGGAAATGAAAAAGAAATTATCCAGGATTTGAAGACCCAATTGTCCTCCAAATTCGACATGAAAGATCTTGGTGCTGCAAACTATATTTTGGGCATGGAAAATAAAAGAGATCGGGCAAAGAGGAAGCTCTGGTTAAACCAAAGGAAGTATGTTGAGACAATACTGCAGAGGATTAATATGCAGGATAGTAAACCGATGAAGGTTCCTATTCTTGTTGGTGTAAAGTTATTTGTTGAACAATGTCCCAAGACACAAGAAGAGAAAGAGGACATTTCCCGTGTTCCATATGCAAGTGCAGTCGGTAGCCTGATGTATGCAATGGCCTGTACTAGACCAAACATTACACATGTAGTGGGATTATTGAGCAGGTTTATGTCAAAACCAGGAAAGGAGCATTGGACAGCAGTGAAGCGGGTTTTCAGGGATTTTCTTGGCGCTCGTGATGATGGTTTGTGCTACCAAGGAAGACCATGATTGGACAGAGTTTTGGATATCCATGGCTTTGTTGATGCAGACTGGGCTGGAGATCTGGATCAGAGAAGATCTACAAGTGGGTATGTGTTTAACCTATTTGGAGGTGAAGTCAGCTGGATGAGTAAGAAACAATCTATAGTGGCATTATCAACTACAGAGGAAGAATACATGGCAGCCACTCATGCAAGCAAGGAAGCAGTTTGGTTGCAGAGATTGTGTTCAAGTATGGGGTTAGTGCAAGGAGCTATAAGGATAGACTGTGACAGCCAAAGTGCAATTTTCTCGGCAAAGAACCCTGCTTACCATTCAAAGACAAAGCACGTTGATGTTCAGTATCACTTTGTGAGGGACATGATAGAAGACAAAAAGGTGTTGCTAGTAAAGGTGGACACTTTGAAGAATACTGCAGAACAAAATCTGTGAGATATGAGAAGTTATCTTGGTGTAGAGAAACAATGGGCACTGCAGGGTTGGATAAATGACTAAGCTCTCCTGTGGAAAGAAAACAACAAGTGGGAGAATGTTGGGTTGTGTTATATTCTTTCCACGACTAGCTACCCTAGTTAACCGGGGGATTAGAGCGGGCGGGTAGCCCCCCTCTTCGAGGTCTGGGGCAGCACCCCAAGGAAATTTTGTTTTGGACCCTATATTAGGTGGGGCGAACCTACCTATGGTTTTTTGCATGGTTTTGGGCATGATGGTTTTCGGTCCATAGTATTGGGTTCTTCAGCATGTATATATATGTATTGTAACATATGAAAGGAATATAATGAAAAATAAATTTGGTAGTCCCGGTTTTGGGATCCAAGGGAAAAATCTTCATGTATATGTGTTTTATGTGTTATACTCTCGCATTGTTTATTTTCTGTGTTTTAGAATTCATATGCAGGTAATTTCTGTACAGGGTTAAAACCTACAATGTTCTGAGATACATCGCTTCTCAAACCTACATAAGTGCAGAAAATAGAACTGGATACATGGTTATCCGCTAACATGGTGCTCACGATAGCATGAAACAACCCTAATAACTCGACATAACAGCCGATGCAGTCTAGCTAACACTCCCACGGTATGCCTCTGATAACGGAGTGGCACCTCATCAATAGTCACATACTCTGGAATGCCTCTTGTCAAGGCTTCCAGGTTGCATTCCACCTCTACCATGGGATCGAATCCCTCCTCATAGGGTGCATCCTCAACCTGTCATGCCACCCTCCTCACTATTGGAGAAACCCCTGCAAGTCTCTCTGGTCCAACATCTTCAAAATATTATAAGTTTCAATCTCAGCTCACATAATGAAAAAACATCAAAAAAATTGAAAAACTTTAAAAACTAGTTCTTTACCTAAGTTAGTCCACTATGCTCCAAGTGGTAGTGAGAGATCGGGATCTCCTCGGAAATTTGTATCAACATAGACCCAATTATCTACCATGATGAGTTGTTGTTGCATCCATCCAAAGAACATTGTGTTATAGACATTTTTGTGCCTTACAGCATTGAGCATGAAATGTCCATAATCTAAGGGATCCAAAGTCCCTAAACATGTTGTTCCTGCCCCTAGAGGAACAAGGCTAACTAACCACAGCAATTCACAGAAGTTCTCCACCTGAAACCACTCAGAAACAAGTCAATTCAGGATCATGTCAACTGCTCCACTGAGCATCTGCGCTGAATGCCAATTGCTCCACTGTCTACCTGCGTTGAATGTCAACTCCAACAAAGGCTACCTGCGCTGAGCGAGTTTGGACAAGTGGTAGGCTCATTCATCAATGTGTCAATGCTCAGGAAGCTTCCAAAATGACACTTGCCTCAGGGAATTCGACTGGTGATGAGTAAGAGGTTCCAAATCTCCAAGTGGAAGCAAGAACCTCCAAGTGGAAGCAAGAACCTCCAAGTGGACTCAAGAACTGAGAGAGGGAGAGGACACTAGTAAGATCTCAAGCTGACTCATCCTCTCTCCAAAATAACTATATATAGATCTCTCCTCCATGAGATCTAGAGGCTGGAATTTTGTTATTGCAAAGAATTGCTGTTGGTTTGAGACTGGAAACATTGGGTGCTTAATGCTTTGAAGGGAGCTGAAGAAGGAATTCCATTCTGCTGGGAAGGAGATGCTGGATTGGAGCCCTCTGGGTTGTATCTCTTCCTGAACCTTGTTATCAATCAATAAAGCTATCTTGGTTTTCTCCTATATACTGGTATATTTTTATGATTGCATTAGTGTATTTGATTTACTTCTAATCCTGAATCATTTATGAATATGAATATTTGCCTTTGTGTTGTGTTCTTCTCTTGTCGCAAGTAGATGTTCTCTTGTCACAGGTAGCTGTTCTCTTGTGATCTCGTGGGAATCAAGTAGCTGTTCTCTTGAGCAAGCGAGGAGGCAAGTAGCTGTGAACATCCAAAGAGAAGAGGATCTAGATCGAGGGTAAAATGGAAGACAACGGTAAGTCTATCGATCTCCCCTCTTTCACATTTCATAAAGGAAAAAACCAAAATAGTTGTATCTGTTTGTTGCTAAGGCACTGTCACACCTTAGGTGGATAGGATCGTCCTGCATAGGCATTTTTCCCCACAACAAATTGGCGACTCCACTGGGGAAGAATTTGTTTATTCATTTCATTTGTGTTTCTGTCATTTGGTTACTTCATAGACTTGACAGCAACAATCGAACTGCATCTTTCCCGGATGCAAAGTAGAAAGTTGCTGCTTTGATCCAGTTGCTGGACTTGTCTATGATCTAAACAATGGATCCACGAATGATTTGATGATCCTTGTGATAGTCTTTAGTACCCTCTCAAAGCATCCCTCTGTTTATACCTTGCTTGTGTTTCTGATTTGGCCTGAAACAGTTGATTTTTGAGCATTTTGTGACCCAGAACCCAAGGGAAACGAGAGTTTCTCCTTCAGCGCAGACACTGTGAAGGCAGTTTGCATTTCAACGCAAGTCCCGTGAAGGCTACCTGCGCTGAATGTCAAACCCACAGTGTTAGACTTGCGCTGAACCAGTTTAGCCTTGTGCAGCTGGGGTTCTCTGTTGTCTATTGCCCTGTTTTGATCTCTGTTTTTTTTTGCAGCCTTTAACCAGCATAGGTACCAGTCTGATAACCTCTTTTATTTGCTTAGATTCCGCCTCCTTTTGTACAAAAAGACTGTGAATGTTTTTATGTGTTTGTGGCGTCATTTACAATTTTCCTTTGCATGAGTAAAGTAGTCGTCCTGTAGCCTTTGATTCAGATCTGATTGATTGTGATCTTAGAAGAGAGTTCATTGGCTGTTTGCAGATTGATTATAGATTTACTTTTGCTTATTGGTTTGAATTTGTCTCTTTTAAGTGTCAAAACAAGTCTTTATTTCGAAAATCGTTAAGTGTTGTAATCTCTTCTATCTTCTCTGATTTCGAAAAAGTGAACTTGTTTGTATTGATCATTTAAAAGCAAATTCAAAGTTGTGCAAAAAGCTTTCTTTGTAGGCATTAATACTAAGAAAGCGGAAAACAAACACCTGCATTGTGCATTTTGCATTTGATAGTTTGCATGTTGGATATAGGAAAAGTGCATTAGAGTGTGTTGATTGCTCTTTGAGAAAAGATAGTGTCTTTCTTTTCCCTTAGTAGCTAGGATTTTCAAAGTTGAAAAGATAATAAAGCTTGCTTATCATCTTTAGACTGCATTTAGGAATTTGTATCATACATCTCGTGGTGATCCTTGAAAGGCAAACTTTAAAAAAGATCAACCTAAAATAAACTGAATGAACCTAACAACGCTTTGTAACATAACGCACAACATAGAGGTCTAGGCTAGAGACGTGTTCCGGCGTCGTTAAGCCTAGTGACTGTCGATCTCGTAGAAGGTGGGTGATTCCTCCTGAGGGACGATAGCACTAGTACGGATTGTGCTCCCACGTACCGTCGCGTATATATTGGGAGACCCCTATAGGCATATATCCTTTATCCTTAGGAAGCCGTGTCGGCCGCCCTACTGATCGCAATGCAGTGAACACAGCATTCACGAAGATCGACCGCCCGTACCCTAAAAAGTATTCTGCGATTTTGCGAAAAGTTTGGCACACCCTCTGCCTAGAACTCCAGAGCAGTTTCTTTTGGCCTTTTTCAGACTCTATAACAGAAAAAGTCCATCTGAGCATTTGTCACTTCGGGCTCGTTAAAACATCGAAGGAGACTAGAGTCATCTTTAGCTTTTTTTCGACTTTTTAAAAGTGAAAAAGCAAGTTGTGTCTAAAGCGTCGTTAACAATTTATTTTAAACGGAACAATCACCCTTTAATCCTGCGTTGATCTTTAGGTTGAAAAGATGGAGCACACCAACCAAGGAGTTCCCCTTGGTGGAAATCCTAGTCCCTTCTCCTCTTGGGGAGATGTTGGTGCGCCCCACATGGCCACATTGTCGCTTCCAGGACTGACAATTGGCCTACCAGTCTGGCTCTTTTCAACCAATGTCGTTCAGAATACCACCATTCCTGAACAGTCGATTCAACAGTTAGATCAGACAAGAGTTGCCTCCCAGACTTCCACTTCATCTTCCTCCCCTCCTTCCTCTTCGCTTGACGGAACTGGTCGAACAAAAAACCAGGTTCCTAAGGAGAAGAAGGAGAAGAATAAGAAGGAGCCTAAGGCGACTGGGGGCAAACAAATGTCATCTAACAAAAATCCACACACAGCACTCGTAAGGCCTAAATCGCCATGTGTCATATGCAAGGGAGACCACTTCCATAGAGATTGTCCCTGTATCCCCCGGATACTAAGGGACTGGTCCCCCCGTTTGCACAATTCGGTAGCATCGACCTCTGATAGCCATGTCGACTGCTCACCGTCAACTAGTGGGAGTGAAGCCTCAGGACAGAGCGGGAAAGCTAAATTTCCTTGCAGACTGTGTGAAGGCGATCACGCCATCCACCGTTGTCCCTTCTTAGACGAGGCAAAAAGAGTTCTGGAAGATCGCCCGATTTTACGAGCGCAACTTCCTCCTGGATATCAAAAACTCTTGCCAAGTCCCTCGCTAGTTGAGAATCCGGTTGACCCGCCCAGGTGGTCATCCGAAACACCTGTCATTGAAGATGAACCGTCTAGATCCATGCCTGACGAAAGTCAAAAGGTTGATACGGCAGTTGACCCGGTTTTGCCTTCAGAGGCTCTATCTTCGAATGATACTATCACAGAGGAGAATAAAGACGACACCGTCCAGATTCTCTTCATTAACACTGACTCTGATGAACAAGGGGGCAATGCCACCATTCCTTTATCGCAGGAAGGAAGTTCGTCAGAGCGATATCCGGCCGTATATTCGGTCCCACCACCAAGCAACCTAGTTGTGTCCTTTGACTGGAACCAACTAGGCAGACCCCGGTTGCCAGCCAGTATACCATTCAGAATTATTTGTCAAATATACAGAATGGTAATGGCTGGCACTATCATTGATGAGGGGGCATCTGTGAGTATCCTTTCCTCTATTGCTTGGAAAGCGCTTGGTTCACCAGCACTTTTGCCTGAGATGAGAAGTCTATCGGGCTTTGATAAAGGAACCAGTCGACCTTTAGGGATCCTCCCCAATGTGCCCATAACATTGAAAGGGAAGACCGTTCAAATGAACGTGATGGTCGTTCAAGGACCCTTGGATTATAACCTACTCCTTGGAAGAGACTATATATATTGCATGGGAGCTATAGTCTCCTCACTCTTTAGAGTAATGTGTTTTCCGCATGAAGGAAGAATGGTCAAGCTCGTAGACCAACTTTCATTCCCCGGATCACGCATCGCAAATAGTCATATACCATCCCTAAATGGTCTATTCATGCAAGAAGTGTCTCAACCCACGGTCCGTCCTCCCGATGAGCGCGAGTAATCCAGGAGGATATGACTGGAACCCAGGGGGCATGCGTCCTGGCCTGCTTCGGCAGGAAAAATTTGGGTATAGGGTAGGTTTCCGCGGGAGAATATGACTAGTCCGTACCCCGTCCGTGGATGGAAGAGGGGTTGTTCTGGAATAAGATTCTCTTGTCAAAGTTATGAGAGAGCGGGGGGTCGTCACTCACCTTTGTTTATTTCGGTAGACATTGCCGAGGAAGTGTTTTGTTTGAAAGATTAACGAGACAATCTTTGGGTAACCTGAAAGAGGTAGGCCTCTCCCGGTAAAACAAATGTTTTATCTGCAAATTGAGGGGTAACCTTGAAATCGTACTTTATACCTGGGGGCATGCAAACCTTTCAGAGTGCAAGCAAGGGGCAACTATTTATTTTTTAAATTTTTAGGACCTCTAACCCTTTAAACTCGTAGGACTAGTCGTTTCCAAGCTTGCATAAAGAAAGGATCAGGAGCAAAGCTTAGTGAGATGAAGCTCCATAAAAAATAGAATCTTGATGAGACACTCTTATCTTATGACTGGGTTATCGATCAGTTTTAGCATAAAGTTCATGCTCGTTAAAAAATAAATGCAAGAACGAGCAGTTTTAGCATAAAGTTCATGCTCGTTAAAAAATAAACGCAAGATTCGAGCAGTTTTAACGCGGAATTTATGCTCGTTAAAAAATAGAAAAGCGATATCGAGCAGTTTTAACGCGGAATTTATGCTCGTTAAAAAATAGAAAAGCGATTGTGAGCAAGCTTTCCCCTAGAGTTCAAGCTCATTAAAAAATGAACCTATCCCGGTAAATAACCACTGTGAATGTAATATCATCAGCCATTAAAGCCTTGGTCGTGTTTGCACCTACCACCTCCACTTTTCATTTGGCCGATCGTTCACCTCCATATGATTTTTTACCCATTTTGAGGAACAGCTGCGAAGAGTGATTTCACCTAGCCATCCTTGTGACACTGCCGTGATTGGAAAATTCCAACCTGTACCTGGAATCAGCTGCTATCCCTGTTTATCACTCGTTCCTCAAAAGACGAGTCTTCTTTAAGCTCTTTTCAACTGACTCGTAAAATATGAAAATATTGCCGAGTTTTGGCCTTCCAGCTCGTTAAAGGACAGGAAGAGTTATCCCTCCTCTAGATTTTAATCTTTTTGGACCTGAGGGATTATTGCACAAAAAGATCGAGCGCTTGTTTTGTTCGGCTCGTTAAAGCTATCGAAAACTCATCCCTTCTGTATTGTTTTATACTTTTTCGGACTTAAGGGATTAGATGACGAAAAAGGAATTTTGGAGTCGACTTTATGTACCTTTTTAGACTCTCTAAAAATGAAAAGGACCGAGTTGTCCTTGTCGTTAGACTCGTTAAATTATTAAATAGCGACAAACTTGTCTTTAGACGAGAACGAGTTTCACTATCGCTAGGCTCGTTAAAACATAGCGATGGGCTTGCCCGAAGGGCAGGTTATAGAACAAGCATATGTTATCCTCCTCAAGCTTGACAAAAATAAAGAGGTACTGGTCAGCAATGACTAGGAAAAATTGGGAGAAAATCGAGAAAACTTTGATGGTAGCAGGTCGCTCTTGAACATGACACTTTTCCTCCATACCACAATCGGGTTGGGTTGTTTCATTCACCGGTCACATCACCATGGTCTCACCATACCATCCATATTTGGGGTAATGCTACCGATCCATCGCATCAGTGTCGCCATATGTTCAAGAGAAGTCGTTCAGAAAGAGTCAACCGGGTCCCATCCACTGCCATACATTATCCTTCATCCATTCATGACCGCCACCCTGAATCATATGTCACAGATCGTTTTCACCTCCATTAAAATCATTAACTCCGTTCCGTGTCACTGATGTGGGATTCATCAAGGCCCTCCTGTGACGGATCGCTTCTTGTCGACATCAGCTCATTATCCAGGAAGTCGATCTAGGAACAACCCCTTCAGTACTTTGAAGCTTGCATGCCTCAATGGCAAGTTTCTCACTTCCGGCGACAGGTATACATCAATGACCTTCGACCAGAAGATTTTGCGTGGTGTTCGACGCCAAGTCCTTTATTCACACCACGTGAATTGTACTGCAGTACCTTGAGGGTCGTTATCATTATCGGTGATTCCTCTCGCGCTTGTTAACGGTTTACATCATTGACCGGTAATCAAGCGATGTCTTTCCATGTTCGACTTCAGCGCAATTCTCACATGGATCGACTTGTACTTAGAGTGAAGATCGAACGAGTTTGAAGACCCCGGATCTAGTTTCATCCATCCAGGCTGCGATATATATTTAGAAAAAATAAAGACATTTGACATGTACATCATTGCAGCAGATGATCATCCTACTCAAAGGATGATAATTTCGCCAAAATTATCAGTCTACCATCAGACGATCGTCTATTCTATGTGAAAAAAAAATGAATTTAAAAAGCTGAGCATGGAAATGCCCGCCTCAGCTAGATCATGAAAGCAGTATGAATCATAATGTATTGTATTGTATGTTATTACAGGTCTCCTCCCAGCAAATGAATGAACTTCGGACCCTCCTGGATAAAGCATTTCACACGATAAACGGCCTCATACTTTAGGGGGCAACTGTTATAGACATTTTTGTGCCTTACAGCATTGAGCATGAAATGTCCATAATCTAAGGGATCCAAAGTCCCTAAACATGTTGTTCCTACCCCTAGAGGAACAAGGCTAACTAACCACAGCAATTCACAGAAGTTCTCCACCTGAAACCACTCAAAAACAAGTCAATTCAGGATCATGTCAACTGCTCCACTGAGCATCTGCGCTGAATGTCAACTGCTCCACTTTCTACCTGCGTTGAATGTCAACTCCAACAAAGGCTACCTACGTTGAGCGAGTTTGGACAAGTGGCAGGCTCATTCCTCAATGTGTCAATGCTCAGGAAGCTTCCAAAATGACACTTGCCTCAGGGAATTCGACTGGTGATGAGTAAGAGGTTCCAAATCTCCAAGTGGAAGCAAGAACCTCCAAGTGGACTCAAGAACTGAGAGAGGGAGAGGACACTAGTCAGATCTCAAGCTGACTCATCCTCTCTCCAAAATAACTATATATAGATCTCTCCTCCATGAGATCTAGAGGCTGGAATTTTGTTATTGCAAAGAATTGCTGTTGGTTTGAGACTGGAAACATTGGGTGCTTAATGCTTTGAAGGGAGCTGAAGAAGGAATTCCATTCTGCTGGGAAGGAGATGTTGGATTGGAGCCCTCTGGGTTGTATCTCTTCCTGAACCTTGTTATCAATCAATAAAGCTATCTTGGTTTTCTCCTATATACTGGTATATTTGTATGATTGCATTAGTGTATTTGATTTACTTCTAATCCTGAATCATTTACGAATATGAATATTTGCCTTTGTGTTGTGTTCTTCTCTTGTCGCAAGTAGATGTTCTCTTGTCACAGGTAGTTGTTCTCTTGTGATCTCATGGGAATCAAGTAGCTGTTCTCTTGAGCAAGCGAGGAGGCAAGTAGCTGTGAACATCCAAAGAGAAGAGGATCTAGATCGAGGGATAAACGAAAGACAATGGTAAGTCTATCGATCTCCCCTCTTTCACATTTCATAAAGGAAGAAACCAGAATAGCTGTATCTGTTTGTTGTTAAGGCACTGTCACACCTTAGGTGGATAGGATCGTCCTGCATAGGCATTTTTCCCCACAACACATTGGCGGGAAGGACATTTGTTGACCACATCCATGATGAAGCATCAACTCACCCCACCTCAGTAGACGTGGATCCCTAGGTCCAAGAGCTTCCACCTCTATCCATTGATACCTGAACAATGGGACACTCTAGGAAGAATGTCACTAAGATCGATCCATAGCCAACTTGTTTAAGTCTCCCTGTCTTGCATTTGGTGAGGTGGTACTTCATGTTGGCTAGTAATCCTTCGCACCAGTTGAACATTGTAGGACTAAGACAATCTACTACATACTGGAAATAATACTTGCTCGCCTCGTGTCGAACCTGGGCCCCAGGTACTTGGACTATAGTAAGTATAATTGTTCTTAATGGAAGGTTTGTGATAGTTTTGATATAAATCTTCCCGCTCTTTGTCTTGTGGGAACCTGGGAAATGTCTAACTATCAACATGTCAGTACTCTCTCCTCCAGTTTGAGAACAAGAGAACTGAACTCATTGTCCCCTCATGGACAAACCTATGATGAAATCGATGTCTGCAATTTCTAGTTTGAGCTCTTGGTCTCCTATGATGAACATCTAGCGATCTACATCCCACCATCCTACCAAGTGTTGTAGTAATTCCATCTGGGTTCTGATCCCAGGGATACGAAAGAATTTGAGCAATCCACATGCTCGAAGAGCCCTTATGCAATTTAGATCTTTTGATGCTTGATGGTCTTCTGCTTCATGACCTCTTTCCTTCCACTCAATAACCATTTTGTTCAACAAATAACTTGTGAAACATCCATAAACAAAGTTTTTATTAGGTCCTATGGAGGAAAATCTACAAATCAATCAACAATTTTTAAGATCTCTTGAAAAATTTTGTTTCAACACGCCAATGCATCTATTTATAATTTTTTCACACTTCCAGCGCGATGACATTGTTGAGCTCAAGGAGAGCAGCACAGGTCCGATGGGTAAAACCTGCACTGATCACCCTCAACATAAGATTTTTTTGAGCCCTACTAACCACCTATACTATGGATGAAATCACTTAAAAATGCTATTAAAATGCAGAGAAAGAACAAATCTCTTACCTACAACAAATGGTTCATCGAACAGTGCCCTAGATTGATCACACTCCTTGCCTGAAGATCGGGGGGATTTGGGGTAAAATGTGCTCTCCAAATTACCAAATGACAAATGGTAAATTTGTTTTTACTTTTTGAGTTTATATAAACTTTTTAAAGTATTTTTACCATTTAGGGCATGTTTTTACCTATATTTTAATATTTTTCTCGAAACAAGTAATGTTTGTTCACATGTGTAGCAACAAGTTATGACTTATTGGCAATAGTAATTAATTTTGACTGAACTATCAAGTTTTGTTTTATCTCTTTTTCAGACTTGTGAAAAATAAATGAAAAAGGAACCCCCTGGAGTCATCTTTCAACTCTTTTTTGACTCTCGAAATATGAAAAGATTGTCGAGTACTTGTCATTTCGAACTTGTTAAAGTAAATGAAATGATGTCTACTCAGTATAAGTTTAACCCTTTTCCGAACTGAGATAGACTAATGTACGAAAAAGGAATACCTTGGTCACACGTGGCTAAGAGGTTCTCTTGAATATTGTTTTCTACCTTTTCAGATTCGAGAGACTATTTACGAAAAGGGACCTCTGGATTTTCCTTTTTGCCTTTTTTTCAAACTCTCTAAACATGAAAAAGATGTCGAGATACCCCTCCCCCAGACTCGTAAAATTGAAACGACGAAGGAATTATCAACATGATGAGGTCGAACTACTCCTTCTGGAAAGGGCTCATTAAAAATACTAGGATGGATTCATCTGAATGATGAACTATACGACAAGCATATGTTATCCTCTTCAAGCTTGAGATAAAAAAAATAATGAGGTACTTACTAGAAATAGTGGGGCAAAATGGAAGTAAACATGTCCTGTATTTTGTATAAAGGTAGCATCTTGCTCTTGAACATGACACTTATTTGTTGCTTGTGGCGGATTTGGGTTATCCTCACTTTATCACTTTCCTTTCTGGGTTTTGGGAAATCCATTTACCTCTCATCTGATTATATCATATTGTCACCATGACCTCCGATCCTATGTTGAGTCAAATGTTGCCAAAGTCCAGAGTTGTGTCACTAATATGTTCAAGAGAAGTTTCATTTGCACTTCAAACCATTTATACTATGTTTGACTTTTCTGCAACAATCCTGAATCACTCTTACCACTCTACAAAATCCTATGTTTTGTGTCGATGATGTGGGAAACATTATGGCCCTCCTTCGATAGATCACTTCCTGTTGACTCCAACTCATTATTCAGGAAGATGATCTAGAAACTCACTTTCAGTACCTTGGAGCTCGCATGCCTCAATGGAAAGTTCTTTGCATTCGATGATAGGTACACATCATTGGCCTTTGATTGAATGATTCTGCGAGTGTTCAACTTCAAATTCCTTGTTCACACTCGTGAATTGTGTTGTTGTACCTTGAGAGCCATTTTCATTATTGGTGGTTTCTGTCATGCCTATTAACGGTTCACATCATTGACTGATCATTAGGTGGCTTTCTACCATGTTCAACTCCAACATGTCTATTCACATGGTGGGATTTGTACTTTGGTTGGGTCGAGACAAAGATGAAAACCCTTGGTTTCGTTTGATAAATCAATGTTGTGTGGAGTTATTATCTATTCATGATTGTACACATGATTCCTTCTATACGGATGGTTGCATCCATACCGTGGGTCCATAGATATGATCCCTTCTATTCAAATGGTTGCGTCCATGTCGTGGATCCAAACACATGATCCTTTCTATTCGGATGGTTGCGTCCATGTTGTGAATCCAAACACATGATCCTTTCTATTCAGATGGTTGTGTCCATGTCGTGGATTCATGTATTGCTAGATGTCTATTCAGAGATGTATTATTACGCATACTTACCTAAGAGATTTCAGATATATTGTATCATGCTTGATTTGTAGGTCTCCTGACAGTGTTTCTTCGGGTCCTTGCCTTGACTTGTAAATCATTTCACCCCTCACTCCCTATTCTGCCTTCATGCTTTACGGGGCATCTATTGCACATTATTTTGTCACACTTCCCAACCCATATCCTGAAGCATCAAAATGACAAAAGTTATCAGTGTATTCACCATGAAACATATACAGAAGCATCCCTGAAGAAAAGAAGAAAAATTGCCCTGAAAGAGTTACTAAGAAAACTTGTCAAAAACTTAGTTTTCATGATCATGGTGTTTTGCACCACTGGTGACCCGTGCCGGTAACTTGTTGCACTATACTGGACTAGCGCTACCAGTGCAAATTTTATAAGGAAAACCCATGTTGAACCTCTTCAGGTATTTTTTCCTAAACTGGAGGAGAAGCTTCTCTTACTAGAAGTATAGATAACGACGAGTTGGTTACATGTGAATAAGGACTAAGCAAGATCTCACATTCTTGGTCCTTGATCCTACTTTCATGGATCTTTCCCTTGAGTTGTGGAACCTCTCCCTCTTTTTATGGATCCTTAATTCCCTCTCCTTCCCTATAAATGAGATCCCTACTATCCATAACTGGTTGGCTATTGCTTGGTTTCCTTCCTACGTTGAAACTATGCCCCAATGCTTCCCATTTTTCTAAGGAGAAAGGAGTGCTTGAAGGTCTTAGATAGGACTTGGAAACTCATCCAAAGGAGGCTTACAACATCAAGGTTTAAGTGGTTGTGATGCTCCCTTTATCATTCTACTTCTAATACATTATGTGTTTACTTTCAATAAATGTGTTTATCATTACTCATTTAGTGTGATACTCCTTGATTTGTCACATAGTTTATGTTAGAATGAATTATGCCATGTATGTTTTTGTCATCTATGTTTGATCTTCCTTGCAGTTATTTATCCACAATGACGTAGAGAGGATTGAACTTGGAAGGGAGAAGATCAAGGACAACATCAATGGGTGTTAGCATCAGAGTGAGGTAGGTCATCTATATTCCTTTGTATTTTCTGATATAAACTAAGAAATTTTGCATATATCTGTCTAGTTTGTTGCTAGATCCTCCCATAGGACTAGACGGATCGGTTCTATCCGTAGAAAGGATTGCCTACACAACAATGTTATGCCCCCAACTAAGAATATCCCCCTAAGAGTGATCCCATCAGTAGAGTACCAACTCATAATCTTATGCCAATCCATCCCGTGGGAAGGATCGAATGCATGAATACCTTCACATGGAACAATTCCATTAAGCCCATTTTGCTTTGTGGTTAACTCATACCACTCTACCAGATCAACCAATAAAACCCACCTAGAAAACCTTGCCCATTTCTCTTGAAAGAGAAAAGGTGGGAAATCAATATTGTAAGACATATCTATATACTCCTAGAGAGGGTTTCTCTATATCTCCCAAGGTATACTCCACTTGCCCCCTTGCTAAAAACCTTAGTCATTCCTCAATGCTATACAAATTTTCCACTCACTCAGCACACTCCATTCTAAGTTTCTCAATGTGATTGTTTTGCTGCAAGATGGTGACTCAGGCTATCTAGATCTGTTGCTTCAATGTCATAAGATCTATTCTAAAATTCTCAATCTTCTACTAGAGGTTGTTAACAGAAATTATGGTGGCCATGTTGATTACCTCATCTATTTGTACAGTATTGATGGTTGGACCCAAAAATGGATGCTCAACCACCTCCACCATGTCTCCAACTTGATCTTTCAACTAGCTCTCTAAGGATGGCTCATCATGCATATCATCCTGCTCATGCCCATGAACCTTTGTGTGCCTTTCATCAATGGTGTCTTGTCCCACAAGTCTCCCTGAATGTCTTCCCCTTGACTCCCTTCTTCAATATACTGCTCATTATGCTCATCCATTAAACATGGATGCATATTAGGCTTGTTGCCAACATCTCCACATGACTACTCATGCTCCTCAAAGGTATCCTCATGAAAATAAATGAACTCAACTAAATAAATTGCTCGTCAGAAGGGGTAGTTGGAATCTCTTATTGATCCACCTTCGTCATCTCTTGTATATTACTCAAGCATGAGTGGTTAGGCCCACAAGGTCTCTTGCAGATAAAGCAAAGATGTTTCCTTCTTAGCTCATTCTTGTTTTCAGTTTAAGTCTTCTCATCCTTGTCTTTACTATAAATTCTCATTCTCCTTAGCTCTTCCTTGCTCAATTTCCCCTTAAATAGTCTCAAATTTTTCTCAATCGTCCTCTTTTTCAATTCATGAGAAGCAAGTGAGACAATCTACTCCTTCCTCCAAATGGCCAACAATTTGGACTGCAGTGGTTTGTAGATGGTCTCGTGATCACCCAAAACTCCAATCATGATCTATAAGATCTTGAGCCTCTTCCCAAAGGTAGGGCTCACGATGTCATGCAATCCCTGAAAAAATTCTTCTATCAACTGGAAAACATCCCTCATAATGTCATCATTGTAAGGGAACATAGGTGAATTTATTCTCATCATATCACTGAGATAAGAAGCAACTGTAAGTGTAACCCCTTAATAAGGGTGCTCCAATAATCTCTACTAGATCAAGGCAAGCATTGTTGGTTTGAGTGCCCAACTTAGGACATTAAAATCTGATTGGATCACCTTATGTAGGCGTGAATTTAGTTTCTCCAAATGAGGGATGGATTTTTCACCCACCTTCATATTCTTCAAGTCTAATCCAAGTGGATAAAACCAATTTCCTACCTCCTATTCTTTTTGCAAATCCCTTATTTTCTCTAATTGTAGGATAGCATATAGCTCCTTTGAAAAGGGTCTACAATTTGGTATTATACTTTGGCTCATGGAAGCATTGCGACCCAAAAGATCAGTTGTCGCTTGGTTATTAACAACATTTAAAAAGATCTTGTCCTAATCATCCATAGTGACAAAACTCTACTTATGACATCAAGCTGGAAATGGACTAAGACTGATAACTCCTCATGATATATACATACTTAGCCACAATAAATGACTTAGCTCTATCAATACATACAAATGATAACAATACACCATATTCTAGACCCGATTCGAAGAGCAATATACAACAACCACAACAATAAGCCCAACTGACTCAATACATATACTATTGGACAACATATTCTTATTTACATGCCTAATTCAAGCTTTTACTCGACATTTTGACTCAAATATCATGAGAGACTCAACAGCGTTGTAAACCCTAACAATGATGCTACCTCTTATAACAACAATGAGTTGCAAATTGGTTGGCATATACAGACTTAGTCCACAAACAAACCAAACCCTCACACAACATCACAATATTACATAAATATGAAGTATTGTTGGGCTTTATCAATAGTACAAAAACCATACAAGCATATAAAATCTCTCAAAGAACATATCAGTATATAAGGCCACAAAAACAACTCAACCATACCACAAATAAACTCTCTGCTCAAAACGTTACACGTCATATCTATCAAAACACATCGGCATATAATTCTTTATTAATTCCCTCAACCATTAATCCATAACTACCAAGTTCGGCCATATCGATCAAACAAATTCAAAAATTCAAGGATATGATACGGTAAAAAAAAGAGGTGAAAAATCACTAATTTCTAAATTAAAAATCTTAGAGAAAAAAAGATAGTAGTGAACAAAACAGTAAAAATTTAAAATACACTTTTTTGTTTTTATAGTTCTTTTGGATGATAATGATTACAATATTGGACAATATTGCAGTCTACTTTGTAGTTCATCTCAAGATTAATTTGCGCATTTCTTTGTTAAATAAATCTACATTTCTTTGTTAAATAAATCTAGACAAGGTAAGAATCAAATAAACTTTTTGGTATATAAACATCAATTGAAGCTTACTATTAATATTTAATATCTCATTCTTTGCATTGAATATAGCTTTGAATTTTTGTCATCTTTTTAAGATGTATATTCTCAAAAAAATTCAGTATATTTATACGGTCAATTTTTTTAATATAAAAACAAATTCTAATTAGTATTCATATTAGAATTCAAATTTAGTAACTATACATCAATCCCCGCAAACACAAAATTAACCCCATGAAAGCTCCAACCAACACATACAACAATACACAACCATTAAATTCCAGTCAGCTCTCTATCTCGAATGATTGGAGCGCTTAGCCAATGAACATAATTTGTTGTGCACCCTACCTCCGACAACCCTATAATTATTTTACCTTTATGAAGGATTGTTAGACTCAACTCGATCTTGGTCTCCAGATGCAAACTCGGTTGTTCTTGCAATTTGGCCAAGTGCAGTCCCTTAATTTAGTGGTGCCCCTGTGAACCCCCACGATAAAGCGAACTTATGTTATGCCGGAAGCTACGTAATCTCCCTTCGGGGACCTTGAACTAGTCCTGACTTCTTGTTGACTACCTGATACTCCCTTTGCTCGTCTCTAAGGGTCGTGTTCCTCAAATGCACGCTCAGACAAGCATTTCATATGCCCAATACATTCATCATTAACTCATCGGTCGTCTGGTCCTCAATAATTAAGAAACGCCACCCTCAGAAAATTAGATGCGGCCCCTGCAAATCTTGTAATTGGTTCGGCCCTTTGCATAAGGCGGGAATCTGCTAAAAATTGGATTTTGGCCCCACAATTTAATGATTTTGGTTGTTTGGGCCCACCTCTCACTCTCCATTTACAAAGACAGACATTGACGTTCTTAATCATATTTTTTTGTCCGAAAACTTTTGTAACTGGAAGTGTGTTATTTCTGACATTTGTCATTGTCCCCACGCCATCTAATGAGAAACTCGAGGATTGGAAATCAATTCAAGCTACCAAGTACGGCACCCAGTGGGTCCTACCCCTGTGAAAAGCCACAAATGTACAAAGTTTTATCAATTGGAATTTTATTCAAAATTGAAAGAACGAAATATTAGTATTAATTTGGGGAGAAGTTAAATTTGAAAATGAAGTTATAAATATGAGTATTATTTATAAATTTATTTGTTATTAATATTTCAATTGATCCAAAAATGGATCTTGGATAAACTTCTAAGTCTAATAGACTTTATAAGAGGTAAAAAGTGTCAAATGACACAAATCCTTTGTAAATCAAAGGAAAATGAAAGTCGTTGGCAGCTCTCAGAAATAGTCTCTTTGCAGAGATCCTTTCATTCTGAATCCAACGCAACTTGAATGGGCGAAAAAAGTTCAGATGCAAAAGTTATCATAAAATGAGACTACCTTTATCCTTTGGAAAAATGAGCAAAATCCCCTAAAAAGGGATCCTAAAAACCCTCTAAATCTCCAAGTCTTCTAAAAATCCATTGCAAAAGGAGAAGTTTTAGACTTATCGGTTTACACTATCGAAAGGCAAAAAAACATGAGAAAATAGCGAAAATCGAGCCCATCGGAGGTCAAAGGGATAATGAACAGGAGCCGTCGAATCTGGCTGATCAACGATCCAGATCTGATCGGCATATCGCATCAGCGGTGACAGGCGGAAGCAATCAGAAGCATATATGCGATGGGATAGGGCCAAGTGGTATGTCGATTGCCGATATCGATGGATCGCAATCGGCGACGCCACGAGGCAAAGACAAGACCCCGCAACGCGCGATGTGTTGGTCATTGATACTGGCGGATCATAATTGGCATTGGCATCGGTCATGCCATACAGCTTACCTTGTGTCCCCCCCCCCCGATACGTGACTTGCGATATATATATATATATATATATGGACCCAACGGGACAATAAATGATATTTGAGATATTTTGAAGTCCGTTAAAAAGGTAGTTTTATGTGTATTTCGCATATTTCGTTTAATAAACGAAAAGCGAAGGAATGCGTTGATCCGATGAAACCAGACCTGAAAGGGTTTTGAAATGCAAATGCATCTTATTTTGAAATCCGCCATAAGGCCATTTTCCGAATTTTCAATGTGTTTAACGTATTTTTTAAATACGAAGGGAAACCTTGGAACAGGGCCGAAGCGACTTGTCACAACAATTATGGGCGGACCCGATAGGAATATAGTGCACAATTATGGAAATTTGAAGTTCGGTGAACAGTGTTCTCTGCGGATTTTCTGTGTCTGGTATATTTACCTGTGTAAGCCGAGAATACCAAAGTTTGAGGATTTCAAGTGCCGATTGCCCCTTCCGTTATGGAATAGGTGGCATCCATCCCTAAGGGCATTTAGCAATGATTGCTAACTCTCAGAGAAGGGATTTGAGCAAACTGTGGCTAGAAGACAGAGATCCCGAGAGGGAAAATGAACCAACAGCGCCGATTTGGCTTAAAAGCCACAGAACAATAGAAAAAACGGAGACTGTTAGTTGTTGAGGCTGTTGTTGGGGGTTTTTGTTGCTGACAGTGAAGTCGAAGCAGGAAGCTAAGGCAAAGGAGGCAGCGCAGAAGCAAAAACACAGCCAAGGGAGTCACTTGAAGTTCAAGTGAAAAGCCCAGAGAGTTGTAAACTGATAAGAGGGCAGAAAGAAGACAGAGCCAAAGCCAAAGCTAAAGCCGAAGAGCTAGAGTCAAAGCCAAAGAACCAGAACCAAGAGCCAAGAGCCAGAGCTTCAAAAGCCAAAGGATAATATGGTGTCTGAACCCACTGTTTCTGTGTAGAACAAAAGGAGTTGAGCCAAGAGCTTGTAAAAAGGACTTATACCATAATCCCAAAGAGCCTAGTTGAGTTGACTAGAGCTCATGGAGATGTAGCCCAAGAGTTATGGATGAACTCCTAATTAAATTGTTGTTTCTGTGTGTGTTTCACTGCTGCATTGTCTCTGCTGTTTTATTTACTATTATATGCATTTATATATCGATTTCAGCACATTAATTTACAGCACCTGAACAGTTTAAACAAATACCAGCATACACCTTAATATCAAGCACTTATTAATTCCGCATTGGTTAATCAATAAGACTTGGGAATATTTAAAGCTTTGGGAGTGGGAGAGGTTCTTGTAAGTTGTACAAGAAGCTTAAGTGCCCCATTTTCAGATCAGCAATGGTGGATAATAATGATTTTAGAAATTTTATTTAAATTTTTTTATATTAAAAAAAAATATCAATTTAGAAAGCTAATATTATTTTAAATATTAATTTTTTATTAAATTTGAAATTTGTTTTATGAATGTTTTAAAAATTATTGTTATATTTAAATTGTATTCTACATTTTTTTATGAGGGAGATGTGTAATTTTTTTGTGCTCAATTTAAAGTTGAAATGCCTTTTTTAAAATAAAAATTGAAAAATATTTTTTAAATGCAAAATAACGTCGGTTGAAAAAAAATAAATAAATAAAATAAAATCATAACTAAGAAAATGTAGTAAAATTATTTTATTCTCGCTCTAAATCATAAATAAAATATTTAGATGTTTATGTGAAATAACATAATTTTATATCAACTTTAAAAAAGATGAAGTAACTAAAAGTAAAAAAAGATATTATTGCACGGAGAGGCACATTCTATAATGCAATATGACCTAGGTGTGTATCTAGTTGACATGTGTCCCTTTTAAAATTAAAATTAAAATTAAATCTGATCTAAATAAAATAAAATAAAAAAAGAATAATATTGTACTTATAATGCATGTGATGACCATAATGAAAATGATTGTGACAAAAGAGGAATGCTAACAGGCCCTAAGAGGGAGTAAAAAGGTCAAAAATCTACACTTTTGAGAGTAGTAAGGGCTCAAAATGAAGGCCCGATCTCTCCCTCTCCCCTAAGACTTTGCAAGTCCTCATGCAATATTGGGTGAATAACCAAAGTTAAATCCAAATAGGTTCCTCAAAATGGATAAAAACTATGTTGCCAACACCTCCATGATTATCATAATATAAGGTATATTTCACATATCTCATCTTACTTGTCTCTTTAATTTAATTTATTTATAATATTTGTAACTAGCAATTGCATCGCATGTTGCAATCAGAACGTTATAAGGCAAGAGCCTAGGAAATAGTAGCTTATATGGTGGGAGTAATTTTTTTATGCATTTTTATTTAATTATCAACATTTGAGATGGACATCTTAACCCTAAGAGTACAAACATCTTCAAATCCTTGGGGCTTGTACCCCACATCCAAAACTATGGTAAACAATGCTTCTAAGATTCACAAGTGTTCAAGCTCCAACACAAATTGATCAAGGAAATCGCAAGATGATGAAGTTACCATCCAACTTAGATGAACAGGCTAAGGTAACCATTCTTTTATTATGACTAATTATAAAATACAACTAACTATTTTTTATAATTTAATTATAACCTAGAAGCCTTATTCCAAAATAAACCATAACTATCAACTTAATTATATTTGAATTTTATATTAAAAAACATATACAAACATGCTTTTGTTAAAAACAAACATAAATAATAACATAATCTTACCTTATTATCGGATAAGTTTCAACATCACATCCACTAAAAGATATGGCTTCTCCTCCCATTGAATTTTATATTAAAAAAATACATACAAACATGTTTTTGTTAAAAACAAACATAAATAATAACAAAATCGTACCTTATTATCAGATAAGTTTTGAACATCACATCCACTAAAAGATTTGGCTTCTCCTCTCAGTGTTACTTTACGCATGTCATTTTCATTGACTAAATTTGTCTAACACTACAACAATTAATCTTCTCCTCATTACTATTTAAATCCTTCAATTAAGCTCTTCTTCTATCAAGCATTCAAGTAGTCCTAATGATGGATCCCAGTTGGGATTTGAAATGTTGACGGAAAAATGGTTTTTACTATGGATTCTTCGGTAATTTCGAAAAAAAAAAGACTACAACAATTAATTTTGGAAATGAGAAAATTTGAGAACCAACCATGACTCTAAGGAACAATCATGGATTGAACCTTAGAAGTATTGACTTGGGATTGAAGACGCATATGTGGGGAAAATCTACAAGGGTTCCACTATGCCAAACATTGACAATTTCATGCAATCGAGCTCTGGGAGTAAAAGCTTTTACCAGTGTATCGTTGATATCATTGTCTGCAGTAATTCCCCAAAGTCAAGATGCCAAAACACTTCGTCTTATCCATCTATTTTGTGGCCATTGTAATCGTTTGGCTGAGTGCGATGACCAGAATAATAAAACACCAAAGAATCTCATGTTGGTAGAACAATACCCGGTGCACACTTTATCTATGATTTAGTAAATCCAAAGAGTTTATCATAAAGAGAGATATAAAGTGAAGTGTTCTAGCAATAAATATCTACTATGGTGGTCAAGAGATCCATGAAAGATATTGAAATTAGGTTCCCGTGGGGTGAAATCCCCATGTATCTAGTTAATTATGTTAGTCTAAGTGAGGAAAGTGGTAGATCCATGAAAGATTGAAATTAGGTTCTTGTGGGGTGAAATCACCATGTATCTAGTTAGTTATGTTAGTCTAAGTGAGGAAAGTGGCATCTTCTTAGCATTTTTGTGCATTAGTTTTGTAACCAATAAGATTGAAAAGGCTAAATGCCTTGTAAATATCTGATAAAATTTTTGCTTCATGTTTAGTTATTATGATGGAATAGAAGCTCATGTTATCTAACTTTTTAATGGTAAAATGGAAGATTATGTTACCCTCTTACTTTTTAATGATAAAATGGAAGATTATGTTACCCGCCTTTCAGCACTTGAGTATAATTTTTTTGTGTTTATTTTTCAAGATGGAAGGAAAGACTACATCTAATAGATCCTTTACCATTATCTCATCATCACTATATAATGTATGTCTGTAACTGCATTGCATATATACAATTTCTAGTTTATAGCATATACTAATCCAGTAATATGACCCACAATACTAATCCAGAAATGCTAAAGGAACTCTCTCACACCAGTATTAAGGTCTCTCTCATGGTTAAGAATGAAGACATTGCCAATGTGAAGGCCAACCAGTCATTTTGTTTGCATGTAAAATGAAGCTTTCGCACTAATATTCAAGAGTAGAATTAAACAAAGTTTTTGTGAACTCTTATGCTAGGCATGATATACCTAGATTGGCTATTTTCCAAGGGTTTATCCAGTAAACTTGTTTCTTCCATTAAAATTCATGTTTGAGATACCTTATCAAAGATGTTTATGACAAAACAGATCATATAATCCATCATCTAGGCAAGATCTTCAATGTGTGGACTATTTAAAAAAAAAAAAAAACTTGTTCAAAGTTGTACTTACTATGTCTAGATGCCAAAAAGCTCATAAAGAGATTGCCTTGTACATTTTATCAATGTCATGATCTTATTAGATTTACTATAATAAAATAAAATGAAAAAACAAAGGACTACAGAACCAACATTCTTATATCAATGAGCATGGTACTTAACGTAATTTGGAAACTTGAAATTTTGACTAACGAACTTTTCAAAACCAACATCCTTGTTGCCTATTACTTTGACATGCATCAATCCATCTTACGCAGATGATATTACATGTCGAAATTTTGAAGATTGAAAGTTTGACTAACAAACATTTCAGAACCAACATCCTAGTTACTTAGAGATATAATGAATAAGTGAATGAATAAGAAAAAATAAAAATAAGTAGAAGAATAAAATTAGCAGAAATAAATGAATAAGAACTTGGAAATTAAGATATAAAACAAAAGGTGAATGAAGATATATGTTGCTATAGACGGGGTCTGGGAAAACATATACTATGCTTGGTTGGCCTAACGAGGCTCATCATAAGGGTCTTATACCAAAGCAAAACAAATATTTAATTCTACTCAAACTCTTCGTACTCGAGGATGGAATTTTAAAATGCAGGCATCAATGTTGGAAATTTATAATGAGACCATACACGATCTTATCGATTCTCGAACCTACTCCCATGATGCTAAGAAGCAACATGTGGTGAAATATGATGCAAATGGGAACACTTTTGTCTCAGATCTTACTATTTTTGAAGTTACAATTTTGGAAGAGGTTTCATCTCTTCTACAACAAGTAGCTCAAAGAAGGACAATAGGAAAGACTGCCATGAATGAACAATCTTTCTGAAGTCATTGTGTTCTCACACTTTGAATTGCTGGTGTAAATGAGAATATTGAGCAACAAGTTCATGGAGTGCTTAACCTTGTTGATTTAGCTGGGAGTGAACGCTTATTGAGAGTGGAGAAATGGGTGAATGGTTAAAGGAAACACTGTCCATTAACAAAATCTTATCAAGCTTAGGGGATGTGCTTATGGCCATTGCTAATAAGGAACAACACATAGCTTAGATAAACTCAAAATTAACATATCTATTTCAGCCATGTTTTAGAGGGGATTCCAAGACACTTATGTTTCTTAACATTTCCCCAGATCCTAAATCATTTTGTGAGAGATTATGTAGTCAAATGTTTGTTACAAATGTCAATGCTTGTGAAATTGAAGTACCCAGGGGACAAACAAATAGTAGAGTTAGTGATTCTCATGGTCGATTGAGTAGCTACTAATGATCACAAGTTGTATCAGTTCTTTGTGGTTGTAATATGTTATAGTAACAACCAAATACGAAATGAAAATTACTTAACCTAGTGAAACAAAAAAAGAATGAAGATATAATTTTCTACATATGGGGTCTGTGAAAACATATACTATGCTTGGTCGGCCCGACGAGGCTCATCATAAGGGTATTATACCATATTAAAACAAATATTTAATTCTAGTCAAACTCTTCACACCCAAGGATGGAATTTTAAAATGTAGGAATCAATGCTGGAAATTTATAATGAGAACATACAAGATCTTGCCAATTCTCGAACCTACTCCCATGATGCTGAGAAGAAAGATGTGGTGAAATGTGATGCAAATCGGAAAACTTTTTCTCAGACCTTACTATTGTTGAAGTTACAATTTGGGAAGAGGTTTCATCTTTCTTGCAACAAGTAGCTCAAAGCAAACAATAGGAAAAACTACCATGAACAAACAATCTTCCCGAAGTCATTGTGTTTTCACACTTCGAATTGCTGGTGTAAATGAGAATACTGAGAAACATGTTCATGGAGTGCTTAAAATTGTTTATTTCGCTGGGAATGAATGATTATCGAGGAGTGGAGCAATGCATGAATGGTTAAAGGAAACACGGGCCATTAAAAAAATCTTATCAAGCTTAGGGGATGTGCTTCTGGCCATAGCTAATAAGGAACAACACATACCTAACAAAAACTCAAAGTTAACATATATACTTCAACCATGTCTTGGAGAGGATTCCAAGACAGTTATGTTTCTTAAGATTTCCCCAGATCCTAAATCATTTTGTGAGAGATTGTGTAGCCTGAGGTTTCTTGCAAAGGTCAATGCTTGTGAAATTGAAGTACCCAGGTGACAAACAAATAACAAAGTTAGTGATGCTTGTGTTTGATTGAGTAGCTACCAGCGATCATAAATTTCAAGGCCTATTTCTGTTCGAAAGCCAACAACACTTGAGGTTGACCCTGAACTAATGAATGAAGTTCCTATTGTTCAACGAGTTGATCCAGTCTCTATAACTGTTAACCTCGCAAGGAAAACAATAGATCCAATTTCATATAAGTCACTTAGAGAACGTGGCAAGGCAAACAGTAGATCCAATTGCAGATCATCGAGAGCCTATTTGAAAATCTCAAGTGGAAATACTGAAAGGGTTATCTCAAAATAGTGAGAATATACAATTTCATTTAGCAACCTACAATTAAAGGGCTTGAAATTAAATCTAAAGGGAAAACCCACAAACAATTTCAGATGATGCTCTTCCACTCATGGGGTTGTTCAGTTTCTTCTCCGCTGTCTGGAAACAAAGACATGACTTTAAAATTAAAACCTCTAGGAGCTAATTGTGGGCACACCTATTTGAAAATCTCAAGTGGAAATACCACAAGGATTATTTCAGAAGAGTGAGTATATACAGTTTCGTTCAATAAACTTCAGTTAAAGGGCTTGAAATTAAATCAAAATGGAAAGCCCACAAACCATTTAGGATGATGCTCTGCTATTCTTGCCCTTGCTTCTGCTGATACCATCGCCCAGAGCCTCGACCTAAGTTTCAATTCTTTAATTGGTGCATAAGTGAAAGAAATTTAATAGCCTCAAAAAATACGTTCAAGAGATGGATCATGCTTCCTTCAGTACCTATGTTTCAATTCTTCAATTGGTGCCTAATTGAAAGAAATTTAGTAGCCTCAAAAATATGGTCAAGAGATGGGAGATGGATCATGTAGCCTCAAAAAATACGATCAAGAGATGGATCATGCTTCCTTAAGATCTGTTTTTTTGCAGGATGGACCCCAACTCATTGAACCACAAAGATTTTTTTTTTGCAGGATGGACTCCAAATCACTGAACCACAAATTTTACAATCTCTCGGTCATAACAACCTTATAAGCAGGAATTGAGAATTTTAATTTAACGCTTAAAAAATTTGTAAGAAATTATCCAAAGTAAAACATATAAAGCATGATGGTAATTGTAAACAAACAAGAATATAGAGATCAAGAACTACATGTTCCAACTCCACTCGCCCAATAATAACAGAGTGATATAGATTCCACAAAGAGTGAATAAAGAAAAAGCTTGCTTCACAGTATATTAACAACCTTACTCTCTTTCAACAAGCTATTGATAAACAACTACATTGCTTTAAAATGCCTCATTTTAATAACCTTGCTCTCTTTCACCAAATTATTGATAAACAACTACATTGCTTTAAAATACTTCATTTTAACTGAAGACTTCTCTTATATGCTAATCCATTAATCTCTTGTTGATCATTAATCTCTTTCATTTGTATAATGAAAAAACCAACAAGCATTTTGAGTAATTCATCGTACATGTGTACACTAAGTTAGATTCGTTTAAATGTCCCTTCCATGTTTCTTTCCAGCTGATAGAAACAATCATTAACATCAAGTCGTTATTATCATTTTACACAACGTGTTTCGCACTTTAACAATTGCTCCCTCACATTTATAATATGTCTGCACAATGAAACCCTAAATGAACATTTAGTATGTTTATGATTTAAAAACAAATTAAAGTTAATATTAATATTAATGTCTAGCACTAACCAGTTAGCTGACATGTCTTCAGATCAAGAATATTAACGGTTTCACCGCTATTCACGGTTGAAACATTCTAATACACTTCTTCATGCAGTAATTTAACTGTACTTTTATTATTATAATGATAAATATAGAAACCTAGCAAAATTTCTGGGAAAAATCATGCTAGGTTAAGTTAATGGAACTATAGTCACTGCACAGTATAAAAAGACATTTACAACAAAGAATCTGTTAAATAAAAAAAATCAAGAAGTCCACCGTTACACGTTTCTATATAAAGAAATTAGAAGGAAAGAATCTGCTAGCAGAAATATATATATATAAAAGTGTGATAGACATATATTTGGAGAAAGAATTTGTAATAGAATTAATAAATAATAATAAGTTAATGTATACTTAAATATGGTTTAAAGATATACTAAATAGACTCCGTTACAAACCTAAAAAAAAATTAATAAATCTATGAAAAAATTAACAAATCTGATAATAACAAATGGTAAATTAATCACATTAATGTACCGTACAAAGCATTTGGAATATGAATATGTAAAATGGTTATTTTGATAAAAATATCCCACCATAATACACAATAAAATTGTAATTCTTATACGAAGATGTTTGAAGTTAGAGAAAAACTAGGAATTTATATGTAATACGAAAATTTTCAAATTTAATATTTAAAAAATATTGTTTATTTTTAGATTAAGTTTATTTATAATAATATTAGGTAAGCATCATATTTTAGTCTTGCTAAATATATATTATTGATTTTTATTTAAATAAAAAAATATATAGTATGGAGACTTTTTAAAACAAAATATTGGAAATTAAATAATTTTAAATATGAGTGAGTAAAACATGATCGTCATGTAACCATGAAATGTCAATGTAATACAGAAGTTGTAACAAATAGATCCTCTAAATAGTTTTTTGGTTTACTAGAAAGATCGCTAAAATTAATGACAACGGGATGGTACATGTAGTGGAGTGAGACCTCGCGTCGGTTCAATCAGACAATGAACACAGAAACATTAATAGGAACAAGAATAGGATGCCCCCATGTGACCATATGACCTCACACTACTTGTTTTAAATGAAATTCCCTTATTTCCAGCCACAACGGCCAATGTTTCAATCCTTTGACGGCCTTTTAATTCGTGAGCCAGACTTGCCAAAGTCTCGATAACCAGGATTCTTTGATTTATTTCCGCTCACTGAAGAACGTTTCTGAGATTGGTTATGGCAAAGATTACCACCCGGATCTTTTTCCTCAGCTCCTTTCCTGTCAAGCCTATGGTGCTAGCCAGCATTTTTACCGACCCTTTCATGTCAAGGCCATCCATTTCTTATGTTGCTTCTACGATGCCCATATGAAGGTGCCATGCGCTTGTTCCTCCTCTTCCCGGGTTCCTGTTATTCACAAATATTGAAACCGGGTTATAGAAAGACAAGATCTACCGAACTCCATAAAAAGAATAGAATAAACCCACTCATTCCACGAATCACAAAGACCCACTCCCATCTTGTGCCACGTGTTGGAGCTGTTGCAGAGAACGGCCAAGGAATTCAATTTGGCGGCAGACAAAAAGAATAGAATAAACTCACCCATTCCATGAATCACAGAAACCCACCCCATCCCATGCCACATGATGGAGTGGTTACAGAGAACTAGGACAAGGAATTCAATCTAACAACAAACAATCGTTTGATCGTCTAACATTTGATCCAACACCGCAAACATGTGCAGAGTGGTAGCCAAGGGAGTTGTTTTCAGAGGGGAACGCCTTACGGCATAAATATAATTTACATTTCAAATCTATGGGTTATGGAACACTACATATAACAAGTGAGAAAGCTAATCAAATAATAATAGAACAAAACCATTTTATAGTGGGAACCCAAGGATGTTAAAAACCACTTAAAACAGTGATAGGAGTTCAAAAAAGTTACAACTTCTAGACAAGTTGGTCACCACTAAAGTGCCAATGGATTAAACTTAGAAAACTAGTGTAAACTACTCATAAGCCATTTGGTTCCCCAATTAGTCATCCCCAACACTCTCTCATATTGTTGTAGCTCTCAACATTATTTCTCTTGTGGCCTTAGTGTCCTACCGAGTATTTAACTCTTCATAATTTCCTCCAATTTCACTTTCTCACATACTCCGTATCCATGCCAATCCAAGAAGCATTTTTCATACTATACATACTCAAGTTGATGCAGTGGATCTTCTGTTAAATGTAAGACAACCATGGGATTGCAAACATGTGTAATTAGTAAACCTTCAATTATGGGATAATATAAGAAAAACTCCTAAGAATGGAGGCTTTTGTGATTCATGATTAAAGAAAAACTCTTTCGGATAAATCACATCAATGTTTTAGGATCAACAAGTTTCGAACCCCTACTCATGTTCATCATCAGAAAAAAGATGGATAGTGAGATCAACAAACCACAAAATTATAATAGAGATGCAACAGTGAATTTCAAAAATTAGAACATTATATTAAACTTAAAATTTATATTAAAATAAACAATAAAATTAATATTATAAAAAAAACATGTAAAAAAATTTAGAGGATGAATGAGTCATAAACACATAAGAAGATAAATTATAATAATAAAGTTAAAGGGTGAAGAAAAAATTATTAAAAAAAAAACTATTATTCAATACTCTCATCGCTCTTTTTATCCTATACGAACGTGAAGTTTAGTGATGAAGTATCTCTAGAGAATATTGGAGAATGATAGATCAAATCCAAAAGAATTTTATAACTGATAATCTTAATATTAAAAGTGTACACCATATCATCCTACCCCCTCCCCCCCCCCCCCGAGACAACTCAATTGGCAATGGTTGTGAAAGTGAAGTATTATGTTCCAAGAGGTTCCAAGTTCAAATCCCCAAAGTTTACTCATATGCTACATGTTGAGGGCAGTGTGGTTCACCTCGAGGTTATAGTGGTAGCGGTTGAAATCAACCCCATGTCACACAAGTACGAGACTATCCCAGTTGTCGATTCCTCTAAATTAAAATAAAAATTAAGAAAGAAAGTGAGTGTACACTTGATGAGGTGCTCAAGTTTATGCTCAAAAATAAAAGTGTTAGAATTTTGTTAAAATTAGCTTCAGATCAAAGAGCTCGTCATTCTAATTCCAATGGTGTGAATGACACTCAAATCTGAGCTTGTATGCAGAAGTTAGAGCAAGTCAAAATTCAGATTTGACTTGCTTACATGGCAGGATTGGATGATGTGGCAAGGTCTTTCAGCGAATGATGAAGTGCCAAGTGGCAGGCCGCCATTGTCCCCTGCACATCGCAAATCGTATGTCGAGAGCGAGTCGTGTTAAAGAATCGGCCCCAAGCAAGGCCAGGGTTGCGATGCGATAAATCGCAATCGCACTTCGTAAACACGTAATGTATTGCAAAAGTCGACCCTTGGTAGGTATCGGATTGAGATGTGATATTGCAATCGCACATTGGCGAAGGGTCAGTGTTACGAAATTCAGCCCCTAGCAGGTACCAAGTTGCGATGTGATATCACAATCACATATCGCAAACAGGGTAGAGTCTCGCATATATATAAGAATGCCGGTACTCCACGATTGCGATTAGCGAAAGGATCCAGATGTGATAAGATATAGGCTATAGTTTAATGTTTCGTCGGGTCCGTCAATATCGCAATCGCACATTTCCGCCTTTTTCACATTCCATAACTCCGCTGATTGCCAATTGCGATAAGACAGTTCGTGCTGACGGAATAAGGCCCACTGAGCGGAAAATTTATCATTCCGTTGGCGGATTTGGAGCGAAATTGTGGATTTCTGTCGCGTTTGGAGCAATTTGTGGAATGAATAGTGGGAGAACTAGGAGAAGTCATAACTTCTTCAGTTTTCGACCAAATTGGTTGCAAAAAGATGATAGATAGCCATTTTTTAATGATTCTGAACTCATGGAGACAGGCTTCAAAGGCATTTGAGCATTGTAAACACACTTTTGTTCTAATTTTGAGCATACCAAAGAGGCCCAAGCATTGGAAGATGGACCAAGGAGACGTAGCCCAAGAGGGGTGAACTCCTCATCAAATCTCTGTGTTGTGTGTTGTATTTTGATGTTCTTTGTTGTTATTTTGTCGTTGTTCAACATATGTTTTATGTTAAATCATTTATAACATTTACATAATAAACTCTCATTGGAATCAGTTAATTTAGCAAAAATGGTGAATCCGTAAGAACTTGATAAACAAATTAGAAGCATCTTGGGTTTTATTTTGAATGGGGAATTAGCACATCGTTACTAATCTACTCCATTTCAGATCAATTTGGTATCAAAGCACTGGTTCTTGCTTACTATATTTGCTTGTGCAAAGAAGCAGTATTATTTTCTAATTTTGTGTCATGCTAACAAGGTTAAAACTCAAAAGAGGTGAAGGAAAGCTGGTTGAAAGCCCTGTAGTTGGCTCAAGTGTAAGAAGATAAAGGTTTCCAAAGTCTTCTACACCAGTACATCATCAAGTTGCAGTTGAGACTCCAAAGATCATGTTTCATGAAGGAGAACCTACAAACATGACAGAAGATGAGAAGACCTTCAGAAAGGCTTTCTTTGATGTGACAGAGATCGTGAAGGTCCTCTATGAAGTAATGAATAGCAGGTTTCAAGGAGAAAGTTCCAAACCTCCCAAAGGAGAAGGCTCTTCAAAAGGAGGTAATGGAAATGGAGACAAACCTCCACCCTCTCCACCATCTTCTTCTTCACAAGCATCTTCACACTCTTCCACTAATACAACCCTTACTCATACTCATCATCATTCTTCAAAAGGAGATGGAAAAAAACCTCTACTTAAACTAGATGTTAAATTCGAGTTGCGCGTGTATAATGGTGAGTGAATGCAGAGAATATTGATAATTAGATTCTCCAATTAGAGGTGTATTGTAGAATTCAAAATCTTCAAGAGGATGATATCAAAATTCAGTTGGCTTCACTGAGAATGGAGGGTGCAGCACTCATTTGGTGGAATTCAAGGACTCAAAACGAGATCAAAAAACATAGTAAGATCTCTATTACTTGGTATAATTTCATTGTTGCTATAAAAATACAATTCTACCCTTTAGCTCATATGCAAAAATCTATCATGAATTGGTAAAATTTCTGACAGTTAAAAGGTCAAAATGTGCAAGAGTATACTCAGGACTTTAGGAGAAGAACTCTTATGCTAGGAGTAGACTTGCAGTCACAAGATACTTTGCTGAAATGCATAGGAGGTTTGGATAGCTATCTTCGACCCACCATTCTTATGTTTAATCCCATTAATCTTGATGAGGTCTGTGTTCAAGCTACACACCTCGAAGCAAGAGGGAAAAATGTACAAGAAGAAGGTAAGAAGAAGCCATTCCAGAGTGGTGAAAAAGGAAAGAAATCTAAAGGAAAGCAGAAGAAAAATGATTTTGTTAAGAAAGAAGGGAGAAACCTGTGTGCAAGAATTTTTCCAAAGAGGGCCATGATGAAGCGCATTGTTGGAAGCTTCATCCTAAATTAAGACCGAAGAAATTTAACAATAAAGGGAAACATAAGACAAACGTTGTTGTACAACAAGACTTGGGTTCCAACTCAGGTGATGAAACAAAGATTGTAGCCATAGTCACTAAAGGAAAAGTCGTGGCAAAAACAAGCAAAGAGGAAGTCGTGGCAAGCACCAACGCAGCAAATAACTCCAACAACACTTCAAATGAAGAAAACAGAATTGAGTTGTTCCATATCAGAGTTATTTCCAAACACACCAAGATTGATACGTTGTTTGACAGTGGATCCCAGGCAAATTTAATTTCTACAAACTTGGTCAAGAAGTTGAATCTGGAAACTATGCCTCATCATAAACCATATCCATTGGGTTGGATAACCAAGGATGCAAATCTTCAGGTCACAAGGAAATGCATTTTCAGGTTTTCCATTACTGCCAATTTTGTTGATGAAGTTGAATTAGATGTAATTTCAATGGATATTTCCGGAATTGTGTTGGGAAGCCCATATCTATATGACCGGAAAGCCATTTTCCATAGAATTGAGAAAAAATATCATTTGTTTGAATATGGAGTGGAGTATATTGTGAGAGTGCATCATAGAAAGCTTAATTTGTCTTTAACAAGCGCAAGGCAAATGAAGCGACTGGTCAATTCCAGCAAGAATCTCGTGCTCCTTATGATCAAGCAGAAGAATGACATGGAGCGTGAATCCTTTGCAGGATATGACGTGAAGCTGAAAGCTGAATTGGTTGATGTGGTAAATCAATATGGAGATATGTTTCAAGAACCAAATGGATTTCCACCAAAAAGGGGAATTCAACACGAAATTCAACTACAATAAGATTGTCCACTCTCAAATATCGATATGTATCGAATGTCAATTCTGGAAAGTTTAGAAATCAAGAAACAAGTCTAGAATTGCTCTATAAAGGTGTAATTCGTCCCTCTACTTCGCCATATGGTTCACCAATTGTTTTGGTACCCAAGAAAGATGGAACCTGGTGCATGTGTGTAGATTATTGAACTTTGAATAAAATTACCATAAAGAACCAATACCCACTACCCAGAATAGATGATTTGCCAGATCAGTTGAAGAATGCAAAATATTTCACTAAATTAGACTTGAGAAGTGGATATCATCAAGTTAGAATAACTGAGGAGGATATTTTGAAGACTGCTTTTAAAACCAAATAGGGATTGTTTGAGTGGCTGGTTATGCCTTTCGGTCTTTGCAATGCTATGTACATTCATGAGAGTTATGAATGATGTTTTAAGATCCTTTCTTGATGAGTTTGTAGTTTTCTATTTAGATGATATTTTGATATTCAGAAAATCACGAGAAGAGCATGTCAAGCATGTGAGGAAAGTGTTGGATGTCTTGAAAAAAGAACAGTTATTTATGAAGATGTCTAAATGTGAATTCATGAAAACTTCCTTAGTATATTTGGGCCACATAGTTAGAGGAGGTGAGTTGAAGATTGACCCCTCTAAAGTTTTGGTCATTGTGAATTGGCCAATACCCAAATCAATCACAGAAGTAAGGAGTTTTCTAGGAGCAACACAATACTGGAGGAAGTTCATTGACAATTTCTCTTCCATAGCAACTCTATTACATGCTTTGACCAACATGAAGGTTGTCTTCCAGTGGGGAGGAAAACAACAAAAGGCATTTGATGCTATAAAACAAAATATTAGTTTAGCCCCAGTGTTAGCATTGTCGGATTTGAAACAACCATTTGAAATAAAAACAGATGCAAGTGACTATGCCATGGGTGCAGTTCTTTTACAGCATGGTATGCCCATTTCATTTCGTTCTAATATTTTTAATGTTGTTGTTATTAACTATCCTACATATGATAAAGAGCTTTACGAATTGGTGCAAAGTGTGAAGAAATGGAAGCATTACTTAATGGGAAAAGAAACCATTATTCACACCGATCATCAACCTTTGCAATATCTGCAATCTCAAACAAAATTGCAGCAATCAAGGCACTGTCATTGGATGGGATTCTAACAACAATTCCACTTGGTAATCAAGTACAAGAAAGGTATTTATAACATAGTTGCTTATATGCTTTCTAGATCGGTTGTTAATGTAGCCATTTTACTCAAGAAACATTATGTTTTGCCTAGAAGTTATGTTGAACAATACTGGTGACCTCCAGTATTGCAGCAATAATGCTGCAACTTATGGTCTTCCTAATTTACTTTTATCAACCTGGTAGTTCGTAACAAACTTGGAAGCGACGGTGTTGTATGCACAAGTACTAGTTCTTACTACAAGCTGTCACTTGGTCAGTTGGTGCAAGATCACTAGGAGCTCAAGCCAACTTCTATGAATTCCAGAAGAAGCTTTATATGTGATGAAAGAAAGGAAAGCTTACTCTACAGAGGCTACTCTACCTGTAGAAAGAGAAAGAAGACTGAAATGTGAAGTAAACCTAGCAAACTCTACTTAACCAACTAATCCTACTTTTGCAGAAAGAGAGATGAAAAACCATGAAATGAATGCCATTACCTACTCAGGAAGTAAGCAACATCTACTCAAGCTATTTCTAGAAGCAAATGAGCAAAAACATCTTTCTGGATATTTATGTATTTTTAGGTGAAATTGTCTTGCATGTAATTTATTTGTTTGTGTGTGTGGCAGTGATTAGGTAGCGATGGAAGATGAATTTGGAATTTGTAGAGGTGTAGGAAGGTGTGGATGGGTCCTAGGAGGTTTCAGGTGGCCTTCTGGAGGCTTTTCCCACAATCGGACTTCAAAAAGACACCTATAGGAAAATCTACAGGAGGCTGCAAGGGATCTACAGGAGGATGCCGAGAGCAGTTTTGGAGGTTTTGAAGGTGGGAAAGTGGGTGGAAAGGGTAGCTAAAGGCTAGGATGATGTGTTAAGGTGTCTAGGGTTCATCAAGAATGATTAGGAGAGAGAAATATGGTCGGATTTGTTCAAGAAAAGAGAGGAAAGTTTATGAGAAAAGTGCATAAAACTAAGGCAGATTTGTCAGGGACTTTGGGTGACCTGTGGAACATAGATCAAAGAGAGATGGTGATGGATGATTTGCTGAATTATTGTGAGAAGAGATTTTTTGCAAGAGAACTGAAAATCAAATAATGAAATTAAGCAAGCAAAGAAACTAGATACATAAAAAACAAAATAGAATTTTCATCAAGCTAATCTAAACTTTGATCTAGGAAAGTAAATGTTGAAAAATGCTACATGCAAAGAAAGCATGGAAGGAAATTTATTGCAAAGACAGAAATAAGCATGGCGGAATCGATCTTAAAGCAAATCATTAACCTTCTAACAAACTGCAACACTAGAAATCCTATGGAGAAGGAAAATCTGTGTTTTTGTGGCAGAAAGAGGGTCTTGGCCTCAGTTCATGGTCCCAAGGGGATGAAAGGAAGCCAAGGCTCTGTTGATGGCCTTTTTGTATCTTCTTTCTATCACTATTTAACTTTCTACAGAAAATTGAAATGGAAACAACCTTCTAAATCACCAAAAGCAACCTATTCTTAACCAAGAAAGAAATTTATCTAACTGCAACTAATTCATAAACTGAAACAAAGCATATAAATACAAACAAGATGAGCTTGGTTGCTTGGATTGGGCCCTAACCCAAGAGCTTCAGCCCTCTGAGGTAACTCAGTGCTAGCTCAACAAGGATCTCATCTTCATTATCAAAATAATAATAGGATTACATAAAACTATCAACAAAAGTAAGCTCGAAGTTGAGCAGAGCAAAGCTGCAACAAAAATTCGAAAATTTGACCAACTCCCTAATGAGGCCCTAGGCCTCTCTACTTATACAACTAAAGCTTCCAACAAATTCCTTAAAATCAGGGAGGCTTGGCTCCCAAAACTTGAGATCAACAAAAGTTATCCTCCACTTGCTCGACTGCCTCTTTAGTGCATTGATGTGGTTGTTTGTGCTCTGAGCTGCATGACGGAGAATTCGAAATGGGGAGTCATAAATGAGGGGGATACCCTCCTATAAATCCTCTCCCTTGTCTCCTCCAATTTATTGCTGCCAGTTGTCCATTAAATCTTTGACTTTATCTCCAAAATTCAACAAAAATCTGCATTAAACACACATTAGACTCCATGGAATAATAACCAACCCATCTCACTCTAGAAGCATAAATATAATCAAAAAACATGCAATAAGCTAAGAGAATGGTGGATTAAACTAACTTAGGAGGAAAAATGAGCCCATATAATTACTCATTTCTGGGGCTCATCATCAACCCCCTACTAAAGGTGTTATTCATCCTCTGAACAACTAGTCCATCTCCTCATCCTTGATGGCCCTAATGGACTCCCTGACATCCCATGCTTTTGATGTGAGGTCCTCTGCTTTGTCATGGAATCCTACCTTTCTGTCCACCTCTTCCCACTGTTGTTGCTCTTCTTCCTCTTTTCTTCCCTCTAGCAGTCCTAACAGCAATGGGGGACTTAGTTTGAGGCCAATCCAATTGACCTTCAAACTCTGCATACAGTGCTTGTACAGTGGCACTCTCCTTAATGCTTCTTTCATCCTTGTTGGGGAGTGATACTCCCTGATCTGTAAGATGTGTGGTAGTGTGTTCCACCTCCTCATACAAGCATGAATGCAGTCATCCCCAAGTAATCTTTCCACATCCTCAAAATGTGCAATGGCCTAAGCTTGATCATTGATATACTTAGGGGCATTTTGAGGATTATTTGCAAGCAGCTGGTGTGTGCTGATGAGAGCCATGGGGTTTGATGGCTCAACTCTAATAATTAGGGGTTCATGTTGCTCCTTTATCAACTTCCTTATCTATGTTGCCCTTAATTCCTCATGATTCGTCCATGATGCCATGGCCATTAGTTGCAAGTCCCCTAGCCTAGCATTGGGGTCCCACACGGTCATATTGGTGAGGGTCATGTTATGCAAATACAACCCTGCTATTTTTTCCTTGTCTTCTGATGAACTTTGGTCACATAGGTCCATAAACTATCTATAATCTTGGAAAGGCATTGTGCCTCTCTATGCCAAAGTCTTTATCTGAAACTGCAGCCATTGGTCCTTGAGGTATAATCCATATGATTTTGTTGGTTTTCTTCACTGCAGTGCCTCCATAGACCAGCTGGCCATGCATGCTAGTTGTGTCTCCCTCTCTTGCAATTGTCTTTTAAGTAATGCCACTTTTGTCTTCTACAGGATGTTCATTGTTTTGGAAGAATTTTTTCTTGGCAAACTGTCCAATTGGCTTTTCATATTTTCTCCAAGGTAATCCAAGAGGAAGGGTGTTAACCCTACTGATAAATTCTAGGGTATATCCATGGAGATACCTCTAAAAGTAATAGTGGCATGGGTCCTCGAGTGAGGGACTAAAGAAAGGGCAAACTCCTGAGCCACTTCTTCATCAAACCCTTGGAATTTCTCAAAAAATGGCATCCAATTTGCTCTGGTGAAAATGGCTACCACTTCGGGATGTTCATGAAGCCTGGTTGAATTTGTGGGCTCCTTCCTCATGAATCCCCCTGTAATTTTTCTTATACCCCTTTTGAAGACCAAATGATGGAGACAAGAATTTTGTAGAAAACAGGAAAACAGAGAAAAACTATGTTTTTTTTTAAGAAAACAAGCAAATTTTTTTTATGTAATTCCTCTTCTTCTATGGACTCAATTCCTCCTTAAAATTATATCAATCCTTGCACATATTGATAATAAAAGTGGGTATGCACAAAACCTACCTCTTCAATCCAGAATTCGAGCAGAAACCCCGTGTTTTCTCCTTAAAAACTGCTTATTGCCCCTCCTATAGAACTGGCTGTAGGTGCTCCTGTAGAACCTGCTACTGCTCCTATAGAATGCCGATAGTAGGAGGATGGATAAAAGCGATGGAAAACGGTGGTTTCGAGGAAATGGTGGTGACAGAGAGCTTGTTGCAGCTAAGTGGAAGAGGATGAAATGAAATAAAAGGTGGTGAAGGAGTTTCGAGGAGGAATACTTATTTCTTCTTTTAGATATTTCCGGTGATGGGGGTGAGCTGGAAAAAATGTGTGTTGCCATATTTGGACCGTTGGTCCCCACTGCCTTGTCATCATGGCTCTTCCCCGCAATCACTTCCCATCATTGCATCGATTTTTCATACCCTCCACTACTTGTCCTTTGGATTTTTCTGTGAGTTGACTAGGCACACATGTGGTGACATCTCCAGATGAGCGCAGTCAACTGGATGAGGGTGGCTAGTTAACTGGCCACCTTTTCTCGTTCAACCCTAACCATCTCATTTGCTTATGCATATTTTTCAATTACACAGATGCAACAGAGGAGAGGTTTAGTCACTTACATGGGAGTCGAATGTACGTGTTGTGAGGCATTTTGGTTCCTTTTGTTGTTGCATGCTTGTGTTTCAATTGTTGCATGCCTGTATTTCCTCTATTGCATGCTTTTTGCTATCTGTTGTATGGCTTGTTTGCTTTGTGCAGGTATCCTCTGGCTAGATCTAGCTTTAGATATCCCCTTCAATCCCCTGGTTGCACTTCTTTTGTTGTTGTGGCTTGATTTTAAGGGGATCAACTGCTACAGGAAATCCTACAGGAGCTCTTGTAGCTGCTTCTCCCTTTAAAATTTTTAGTTGATTTTTGTGCTGGGAGCTATGAGGATGATACCAGAGATGCTGATGGAGATGGAGAGGTATTTGGTAAGCTGCAGGTGAGATTTGGAGGTGTTGCTCCCTTTATTTTTGGTTTATTTCTAAAAACTAGTTTCTGTGTTTTTCGACAGGGAGGAAAAGAAATGATGATGATGAGGTGGTGCAGGTGTGGGATGGATGGCTAGGAGGGTGGATAGCTGTAGGAGGTTCTACATGCTCTTCATGCAACTTCCCAGCACCTCAAATTGCTTTCTGGAACCATTTCTAGCTCTTTGTGATTTCTACAGGAGCCTCCTGTAGAATACACAGGGCCTCCTGTAGAACACACAGTCTTTGGCAAAAAAACACAGTGAGGTGGAAGAAAGGTTAGAAATGATGGATAAGAGTGTGGAGGAGACGAAATAGGCTTTGTGGCATCTTCTCTTGCTCCCTGTGGTCCACCAGTAACCTGCAATGCACATTAAGAGTCAATTTTCTCTTTCTTCTTTTCTCTATTTTTTCTCTATTTTTTTTTCTTTTTTTCTTTTTTTTTAAAGACAACTAGGGTGCCTCAAGGAGGTTTTCACCCTAATTGCCTGCCCTGGGCGCCTCCAAGGGAGGTTTTCACCCAGGGATCTTATTCTCTCTCTTTTTTTGTTTTTGTCATCACTAGGCCGCCTCAAAAGAGGTTTTCAACCCAATGATGGGACTCAAGCGCCTCATGGAGGTTTTCACTTGAGTCCTTATTATTTTTTATTTTTTCTTTTTTCTACTTCTTCAATGAGTGGGTAGAGTGGAGGCTAAGACCTGCTCCACTACCAACATTGTCTTGTTCATATCTTCAATGAACTCTCGCTTGGAGAGGGGCTTCTTGTAAATTTTCAACCTATGTCCATTGACAAGCACGGGGATGGCTTCCTCATCAATGGTTCTGATCAGAACTGAACCATTGGTATTGCATTTTTCCACAGTGTAGGGTCCCAGCCATCTTGTCCTCAGCTTGCCTTTGAAGTCTTTGTACCTTTAGTCATAGAGCAGTGCCTAATCTCCCTCTTGGAATTGCTTCTCCTTGATGTTTTTGTCAGGCCATATCTTCCTCTGAAGCTAAACTACCTCTATGTGGGGAAGGGCCTGCAATATTTTTTCATCCAATCCATTGAGCTGGAGTAGTCTTTCCCTCTGTGCATGCCTGAGGTCTAGGTCCAGCTGAGCTTCTATCCTTAGTGTATTGTATTAAAATTCTATTGACAGCAAAGCCTTCTTCCCATAGACCAGTTCATAAGGTGTGAACCCTGTAGTGGTCTTCCATGTTGTGTTGTAGGACTAGGTGGCCTCAACTAGTCTATCCACCCAATATTTTTTGCTGCTGCTCACTGTCGTGGTTAGAATTCCTTCCAAAGCTCTGTTAGTGACTTCCACCTGCCCATTGGCTTGTGGATGGTAAGGGGTGGAAGTCTTGTGCTTGATTTTATGATGTGTAAGTAGGTTTTCAATCAAATTGGAAGTGAACTGACTGCCTTGATCTGTGACCAGTTCTCTTGGATACCCAAACTTATAGAATATGTTTTATCTTAAAAACTCAACTACTTTTTCCTTTGTTGCTGCCTTGATGGCCTTCATCTCTGCCCATTTTGTCAGATAATCGGTGCACACAATGACATATTGCTTCTGTTTTGAAGGAGGGTTGATAGGACCCACAAAGTCCATGCCCCACTTCTCAAATGGCTCAAAGGTCACTTGAGGTTGCATGGGCATCTCATCCTTTGGAGTAGGTTTCCCCATCCTTTGACACTGATCACATTGGCTGGTATATCTCCTCACATCTTGATGAAGAGTGGGCCAATAGTAGCCTGCCTGCAATATTTTGAAGGCAGTCCTCTTTGCTGCAAAATGACCTCCACAAGGCCCATCATGACAGGTTAGGAGAATGTCAAAAACTTCCTCCTCCCTGACACATCTTCTCAAGATCTGATCTGGGCCAAGTTTGAAGAGATTGCCCCCAATCCAGGTGAAAGGGGTGCTTTTCCTTACAATCTTGCTCTTCTCTTTTGAGGATAGGTGTGGTGGGAACTATGCTGAAACCAAGTAATTTGCTATATCAGCAAACCATGGAGAGAGTACTGAGATAGCAAATAGGTGTTCATCTGGCATTTGATCATCCACCATTCCTTCTTCACCTGCAGGAAAATTTACTCTAGACAAAAATTCAGCAACAACATTTTCTTTACTAGGCTTATCAACAATGGTTAAATCAAACTGTTGCAGTAAAAGCAACCATCTAATAATGTGAGCATTTACATCTGGTTTGTTCATTAAATACCTAATTGCAGCATGATCAGTGTGTAAAAAGGTTTGATAGCCTGTGATGTAATGTCTGAATTTGTTTAAGGAATGCACTACAGCTAGGAGTTCCTTCTCGGTTACCGTGTAGTTTAACTCTGCCTTTGACAAATTTTTACTTATAAAGTATATGGCATAAGGTAAATTTTCATCAATTTGTCCCAAGGCTGCTCCTATTGCTTTGTTCAAGGCATCTGTGTGAATGTGGAAAGGTAGGGCCCAATTTGGGCCTCTCAAAATTGGGGCAGTCACAAGTTTGCTTTTCAAGGTATCTAGGGCTTCTTGACAGTTTTCAGTCCATATGAACTTGACATCTTTTCCTAAAAGACCAAACAACGAAGAGGCTAACTTACTGAAATCTTTAATGAATCTTCTGTAATATCTAGCTAAGCCTAGGAAACTTCGGACATCTCTTACCTTTTGAGTAGGTGGGGCCCTTTAGATGATGGCAACTTTGTTGGGGTCCACCTGCAATCCTTGTTGAGATATTGCATGACCTAGCACAGTCCCTTCAATTATCAAAAATTCACATTTTTTCAAACTGAGGGACAAGTTCATTTCAATACACTTGTCCAAAACTTTTCCTAGGATAGATAAAGCTTCCTGAAAGTTAGAACCATAAGGAGTAAAATCATCCATATATATCTCCACTGCATCATGAACCAGTTCAGAAAATATACTCAATACTGCTCTCTGGAAAGTGGCTGGAGTGTTGCACAAACCAAAAGGAAGGACCCGATATGCGAAGGTACCCTAAGGACAAGTGAAAGTGGTCTTATCTTGGTCTTTCGCGCTGATTTGGATCTGATTCTACCCACTAAACCCATCTATGAAGGAGAAAAACTTTTTCCCCGCCAGACCATCTAATACTTGATCTATGAAAGGCAAAGGAAAATGGTCCTTTTTAGTGGCTTTGTTTAGTTCCCGATAATCGACATAGATTCTCCACTTAACATTTTTCTTTGGCACTAGCACCAAAGGAGAGACCCATTCACTGTCAAATATGGGGTAGATGAATCATGCATCAAGTAATTTTTGCAATTCTTCCTTAACAATGTCTTTAAGGGTTGGATTCATCCTCCTTTGAGGTTGACTGACTGGTTTGCAATCTTCCTTAATGTACATATGATGAGTACATATTGAAGGGTGCACTCCTTTCATCTCCTTATAACTGCAGGCGAAGGCATCTAAATGTTTCCTCAATAAGCTGCACAGTTCCTTCTCCTGGGAAGTGGATAGGGATGAGTTCATTTTCAAGGTTCTTTCTGGGTCGAACTCTATATTCTTAACACGAAGAGAGGTCGGGTGGGCCACACAAAGGTCAGTTAAGGTATTGTCTTGGGTTTCTTTCACTAGATCTTCTAATGGAAAAATATTGGGGGGTGGATTCTGAATTAAATTTTCAATGAGATCATCCTCATTTTACAGTTCCCCCCCCCCCCCTGACAGTTTCTACTGCACATAGTGGTGCAGAATAGACTTCATCCTCATCCTCCTCCTCCAACCAGAGAGGTATATCATGTTCTAGCAAGGGTTGGGCAGGAGGGTATAGGATTAGCTACTTGGACATATGCACGTTCTTGATGGTCATGTTCCCAACCTGACAACTGATGTAAGCATCAGCAGTGGCCAACCAGGGTCTTCCCAGGATGAGAGGATACCCAGTGAGCTTTGCCTTCGACTGGATAACTAAGAAATCAGCAGGGTACTCCCAAGAATCAATGGAGACCATCACATCCTCCCCAATCCCTTCAGGGGTCACGGTGGAGCGGTCGGCTAGCTGCAATACTATCGTGGTCTTCCTCAAGGAGCCCTGGAGGTTAAGTTTGAGCATGGTGTCCTTTGTCATCACATTAATGGTAGCTCCCAGATCAACCAAGGTGTGTGGGATCATGGTGCCATTGATGTGGACGTCAACTACTGGGCTTCCAGGGTCCAGATATTTCAGACAGATTACCTACCCCAACATCAGGTCGGATAGTTGCCCTATGACATTGATGGTTGGGGCATCTCTCTTGCGCTTGCCTGATGCCTAAATCACTTCTCTTTTATCATTCTATTGTATATAGGCACATCCTTTATGGCTTGGAGAAGTGGTATCTTTACACATAACTGTTTCAACTCTCCCAGAAGTTCAGTTTCTTCTAGGGTGGGTTGTGTTGTCCCGGATAGTCTCTCAGAAAAGGGTGGAATTGCTTTAGGTTCAATTTCCTCTTTATCTTCCTCAAACTCCTTAGGGAGAGGCTGGCTATCTGGGAGATCCTTCCCAGATCGGAGGTTAATCTCCTGAATCTCCACAGCATAGGTTGGGCATGATGGTTCCCCACTATATACTTGTTGGGCCTGTCTATTGTTCGAGTTCGGGTTTGGTTGGGCAGGCATTTGGGGTTGCCTTGGTGGAACAGGTGGTGGAGGAAAAAGAGCGGGAGGAGAGTTGTACTGGGGCCTCCACCCCTGATGAGATGCATTCCACTGAGGTTGTGGTTGAGCATAGGGTTGAAATGAATGAGCGGTTGGTTGGGCATGATATTGAGATGGATAGGACCAAGGAGGAGGCATGGACCAGGAAGGATGAGCAGGAGGGATCCAAGAAGCTATGGAAGAGGCTTGGTTGGGGTTGTAGTATGCCTGAGATGTCCCTTGCATCCCTTGCTGGTATGGTCTAGGTCCATGCTATCTCCTTTGATTCATGAAATAGAGTGGTTCAGTGGCTCATTCGGCCCCCTGGTATACAGCTTTAAGCCCGGGCAAGGAAGGGCACTTATCTGTAGAATGATCTTCTTCACAAACTGAGCAAACCTCTATAGAGTTCAATGGTCATTCGTTCCTAGGATGCCTTCTGGTGCACCTAGGACAGAAAATGGCCAAAGCCCTCTCTGCCTCCTCTTGTTTCCTTTTCATATGCAAGGTATCCATTTGCATGGCAAGAGTCTGCAGCATCTCACTCTTGAAGTCTTCCAACATGTGTCCAAGTTCACCTTTGATGGATGAACTGGATGAGGAGGTACTAGTTATGGGTTGACTCCCCCTACCTCTCTTCCTGGCTACTCTAGAATGGTTTCTAAAAACATTATTTATGTCCTCATAAGGTAGTTGGTAGATGTCTCCCCCAACCAATAGATGGAGGGTGTCTAGAAGGTCTTCTGGAATTCCCCTGAGCAGGACCAACTTCAGAGATTCGGGGTCAAGTGTGCACCTGGCCCTTTTATAACTGAGCTGGAACCTCTCTTCATAATATTCCAAAGATTCATCACTTCCCATGGTCATTCGGAAGATTTCTTCCTTGGTATCTTTTGACCTACAGTAGTCTCGATATTTGTTATTAAAGGCCTGCTGCATCTGAGCCCAAGTTGTGATGTTATTGCCAGGTAACCCCATGAACCAGCGCAATGCTGCATCCTTGAGGGTAGAAGGAAATAGTTTCAACTTTTGCTCGTCTTCTGCATAGTCATAGGTTCGACAGATAATAGCAAACTCAAACAAAAAGGTGTCGGGATCTTCTGTAGTCAACCCATGGAAGTGAGGTAGGGCTAAAGGGCTTATGTTCTTCATTTTGGTGTCCCCATTGGTCTCTCGGATGGGAAAGGTACCCTCTACTCTTTCTCCATTCCCCCTAACATTTTTGTTTTCAGCCATTGTCTCGGAAAGGATGTTTTCTTCTTATTCTTCCCCTATAGGTTCTTCAAATATTTCTAGTTGTTCACCTAAAGGTTCTTCCTGGTCACTGCCACCGAAGAAGAGAGAAGGGTGGCTATGTGATGTGGTGGGGGTGTTGGGCAAGAATTTTCCTGAATATCTATGTTCCTACGAGGCATGAAAAGAAATCTTTTGGTTGAATTTTTGCTTTTTTCTGCTTGTACCTGCAAAGCTGAAATTGATTGAACAAACAAATTGCAACTAATTGAAATGAACTTGCTAAAATGAAATTGCAGAATTGAAAAGGAAAGCAAATTAAATGCATAACTGAAAGCAAGGAAATGAATAATCTACTTTTGTTGAAATGGAAATTACAGAATTGAAAGGAAAGCAAGGAAATGACTAATCTACTTTTGCTGAAATGGAAATTGCAGAATTGAAAAGTAAATGCAAAAACTGAAAGGAACAACTACTCTACTTTTGTTGAAATAAACTACTTAGCAGAATGTTGCAGTAGAAAATACAAGAAAGCAGTAATCACAAAATACTCTGACGCTTCCCCGGCAACGACGCCAAAAAGTGGTGAGCTCCAGTATTGCAGCAATAATGTTGTAACTCCTGGGCTTCCTACTTTACTTTTATCAACCCGATAGTTCGTAACAAACTTGTAAGCGACGATGTTGTATGCACAAGTACTAGTTCTTATTGCAGACTGTCACTTGGTCAGCTGGCGCAAGATCACTAGGAGCTCAAGCCAACTTCTATGAATTCCAGAAGAAGCTTTATATGTGATGAAAGAAAGGAAAGCTTACTCTACAGAGGCTACTCTACTTGCAGAAAGAGAAAGAAGACTGAAATGTGAAGTAAACCTAGCAAACCCTACTTAACCAACTAATCCTACTTTTGCAGAAAGAGAGATGAAAAACCATGAAATGAATGCCATTACCTACTCAGGAAGTAAACAACATCTACTCAAGCTATTTCTAGAAGCAAATGAGCAAAAAACATCTTTTTGGATTTTTATGTATTTTTAGGTGAAATTGTCTTGCATGTAATTTATTTGTTTGTGTGTGTGGCAGCGATTAGGTGGCGATGGAGGATGACTTTGGAATTTGCAGAGGTGTAGGAAGGTGTGGATGGGTCCTAGGAGGTCTCAGGTGGCCTTCTGGAGGCTTTTCCTGCAATCAGACTTCAAAAAGACACCTACAGGAAAATCTACAAGAGGCTGCAGGGGATCTACAAGAGGTCTACAGGAGGATGCCGAGAGTAGTTTTGGAAATTTTGAAGGTGGGAAGTGGGTGGAAAGGGTATTTGAAGGCTAGGATGATGTGTTAAGGTGTCTAGGGTTCATCAAGAATGACTAGGAGAAAGAAATATGGTCGGAGTTGTTCAAGGAAAGAGAGGAAAGTTTATGAGAAAAGTGCAGAAAACTAAGGCAGATTTGTGAGGGACTTTGGGTGACCTGTGGAACATAGATCAAAGAGAGATGGTGATGGCTGATTGGCTTAATTATTGTGAGAAGATATTTGCTGCAAGAGAACTGAAAATCAAATAATGAAATTAAGCAAGCAAAGAAACTAGATAAAAAAAAAAAAAATAGAATTTTCATCAAGCTAATCTAAACTTTGATCTAGAAAAGTAAATGTTGAAAAAAATACATGGAAAGAAAGAATGGAAGGAAATTTATTTCAAAGATAGAAATGAGCATGGTGGAATAGATCTTAAAGCAAAGCATTAACCTTCTAACAAACTGCAACACTAGACATCCTATGGAAAAGGAAAATCTGTGTTTTTGTGGCAGCAAGAGGGTCTTGGCCTCAGTTCATGGTCCCAAGGGGATGAAAGGAAGCCAAGGCTCTGTTGATGGCCTTTTTGTATCTTCTTTCTATCACTATTTAACTTTCTACAGAAAATTGAAATGGAAACAACCTTCTAAATCACCAAAAGCAACCTATTCTTAACCAAGAAAGAAATTTATCTAACTGCAACTAATTCATAAACTGAAACAAAGCATATAAATACAAACAAGATGAGCTTGGTTGCTTGGATTGGGCCCTAACCCAAGAGCTTCAGCCCTCTGAGGTAACTCAGTGCTAGCTCAACAAGGATCTCATCTTCATTATCAAAATAATAATAGGATTACATAAAACTATCAACAAAAGTAAGCTCGAAGTTGAGCAGAGCAAAGCTGCAACAAAAATTCGAAAATTTGACCAACTCCCTAATGAGGCCCTAGGCCTCTCTACTTATACAACTAAAGCTTCCAACAAATTCCTTAAAATCAGGGAGGCTTGGCTCCCAAAACTTGAGATCAACAGAAGTTATCCTCCACTTGCTCGACTGCCTCTTTAGTGCATTGATGTGGTTGTTTGTGCTCCAAGCTGCATGATGGAGAATTCGGAGTGGGGAGTCATAAATGAGGGGGATACCCTCCTATAAATACTCTCCCTTGTCGACTTCGAAATATTGCTTCTAATTGTCCATTAAATCTTTGACTTTATCTCCAAAATTCAACAAAAATCTGCATTAAACACACATTAGACTCCATGGCATAATAACCAACCCATCTCACTCTAGAAGCATAAATATAATAAAAAAACATGCAATAAGCTAAGAGAATGGTGGATTAAACTAAGTTAGGAGGCAAAATGAGCCCATATAATTACCCATTTCTGGGGTTCATCAAATACGCACATGATGTTGACTTTCAAGAGGTATATTCAAACTTGAGTTGAAGACACCAAGTTGAGGAATTAGACTACCATGTACATGATAATATGTTGTATCATTTGGGAAAACTTTGAGTTCCACAAGGAGAGAGAGTAAATGTCACATGGGAAGCGCATACTTCTCTTATTGTTGGACATTTCGGTGTAAGTAAAATAGTGGAAAATCGTCGGAGGTATTTTTACTAGCCTTATATGCTTGAAAGTGTGCCATGTTTTATCTGAGCTTGTTCATCGTGTGCAGTTAGTAAGCCTAGTAATAGGAAACTAGGATTGTACACACCAGTTCCAGTGCCTTCACGTCCATGGGAGAGTGTTTCTATGGATTTTGTAGGAGGTCTTCCTTTATCAAGAAAAGGTCATGATTATTTGTACGTAGTTGTGGATAGGTTCAACAAGATGTGCATATTGATGCCTTGTAAAAAAACAAATTACAGCTGAAAAAACAGCTCAAATTTTCTTTCAAAATGTATGGGTTCATTTTGGATTACCTACTTCTATCATAAGTGATCGTGATTCCCGTTTTGTTGGGAATTTTTTATCAAATTTATGGAACTTGATTGACACTAAGTTGAATAAAAGTACAACCTTCCATCCGCAAACATATGGTCGAACTGAAGTGGTTAACAGGACATTTATTCATTTGCTAAGAGATATTGCAGCTAACATCCTAAGTTGTGGGATGAATAGTTGTATTATATTCATCATGCTTACAACCAAGCAAAACACTCCTCTACTCTAACTTCACCTTTTGAGGCATGTATTGGTTATTTGCTTAAATCGCCTTTGGATTTCATCTTTGAGAAATATCTGGATGTATATGGAAATAGCGACATAGACAAATAAAAGAAATTCATTGAGAAAATTCAGTTGATTCACCAAACAGTTCAAGAACAACTAGAAAATAATTAAGGCAAGTATAAGGCAAGGCATGATAAGCATCCTGTGGATCATCAGTTTCAAGTAGGTGTTGAAGTTTGGCTTTACATTAGCAAGGAAAGGCTTCAAGGTGAAGGTAAAAAGCTGAAACCAATCTGTTATCGTCCATTTAAAATTCTAGAAAAGATTGGTAATAATGCTTTCAAGTTTGATTTGCCTTCATATATGCAAATTTATTTCGTTGTTAATGTTGAAAAACTGAGATTGTATGAGCCTCCTTTGATTGAAGATCAAGGAGAAAGTGTATAGATTCCATAAATTGAAGATTTTTCTCTAGAATTTCTTTATGAACTTCAGCAAGACACCATACTTAATAGAAGAATGAGGTCATCAAAGAGGGGAAATGTTGATGATCTTCGAGTGGGTCTCAAAGGTACAAATCCATCAAAGGCTAAATGGATTGAAGAGGGGAAGTTGAGGAAACAGTACCCTCATCTGTTCAATAACTTAATATAATATTTTGGGGTCCAAAAGCTTCCAGTGGGGAGGAGAATCAGGTGCTCAAGTTTATGCTCAAAAATAAAAGCGTCAGAATTTTGTTAAAATTAGCTTCAGGTCGAAGAGCTCGTCATTCTAATTCCAACAGTGAAAACGACACTCAAATCCGAGCTTGTATGCAGAAGTTAGAGCAAGTCAAAGTTCATATTTAACTTGCTTACATGGTAGGATTGGATGATGTCGTAAGGTCTTTCAACGAATGAGGAAGCGCCAAGTGGCAAGCTACCATTGGCCCCCACATATCGCAAATCGCATGTCATGGGCGAGTCGTGTTAAAGAATCGGCCCCAAGCAAGGCCAAGTTTGTGATGCGATAAATCGCAATCGCACTTCGCAAACAGGGAAGTATTACAGAAATCAGCCCCTGGCCAGTATCAGGTTGCGATGCGATATCGCAATCGTAGATCAGCCAAGGGTCAGTGTTACAGAGATTATGCCCGTGACAGGTACTAGGTTGTGATGTGATATCGCAATCGCATATCACAAACAGGGTAGAGTCCCGCATATATATAATATTGTCAGTACTTCGCGATTGCGATTAGCGAAAGGATATGGATGCGATAAGTTATAGGTTGCAGTTTAATGTTCCGTCAGGTCCGTCGATATCGCAATCGCACATTTCTGCCTTCTCCACAGACCATAAGCCCTCATAACTCCGCCGATTGTGAATTGTGATAAAACAGTCGGTGCTGACGAAATAAGTCCCACCGCGAGGCAAAATTCGCGTTCAATTAATGGATTTTGGTACAAAATTGTGGGTTTTTGTCGGGTTTGGAGAAATTTGTGAAACGAATAGTGGGAGAACTAAGAGAAGTCATAACTTCTTCAGTTTTCCACCAAATTGGTTGCAAAAAGAGGCTAGATAACCATTTTTTGATGATTCTGAACTCATGGAGATAGGTTTCAGAGGCATTTGAGCATTGTAAACACACTTTTATTGTAATTTTGAGCATAATAGAGAGGCCCAAGCATTGCAAGCTATACCAAGGAGACGTAACCTAGGAGGGGTGAACTCCTCATCAAATCTCTGTGTTGTGTGTTGTATTTTGATGTTCGTTGCTGTTATTTTGCTTCTGTTCAGCATCTTGGGTTTTATTCTGAATGAGGAATTAGCACAGCATTACTAATCTACTCAGATCAACACCCTATCCTTTCCTCCTTTTAGAAGCAAGCCTCTCCCCCATTGACTACATGATCTAATATGCTTGACTTGATTATTTGAGACTAATGACATATTGTCTTTTTGAAGTTTCAATGCCAACTTTCTAACCAAGTCCTCAACTTCCAATAAACCAATCCTTTGATTCTATTAAATCAACAAACTCATAATGTCATCATGCTACATGATACAATGGTGCTCCAATTCATTGATCTTAGAGTAGGCTCACAAAACAGTCTTCTTATTAAAATGAATTAGCTCTTTGCAACTTCTCAAAATTCTTTTGGATTCATTGATATCACTTTTGTTCATGTTGGGATGATTTTCTATCCAATAGAGATGACCTAGTCCCTAATAAGGAAACCCTTTTGATTATGGTTTCTAAAGAGAAACCTTTTTTGGGATTTGTAGAGTAGGAAAGAACTTGAACAGGGTTAAGGACTGCAAACTTATATACTTCCATGAAATTTCATTAAAAATTTAGTAGTTCATGATGAATTACAAATAGAACTGAAAAAAAAATATATAAAAGTATTTGAATACAAGAAATAATAAGACTTACCATAAACTATAGAAGTCTCAATATAAACCTATCTCATTATGTGCATTTGTACACAAGCTTGTTGAAGTAGCCTTCCCCAATTGTTGCCTAATGATTCTAGGCTTCAGAAGATATAAAATAAAGGATGGAAAAACCAGAAGGGCTGAAAATTAAATATATCAAACAAATGAAAATAAGTGATTGAGAGAACGGAAGGAGCTAGTTTGATATGGAAAAACTCCTTCACTTAAACTTTATCAAACCAATCGAGTGATGTGCCTACCCCAAAAGGAAAAAATCTATGTTTATGAAAGGGAATGGAGAGTGAAGAATCAATGAATGGAGACATATATTATATAAGTTATCGTTGATTCCCAAAAAGCTAGAAAAATCCCCTTAGACCAAATCCTTATGGATGTAGTTGAGCCTGAAGCTTGCATATACAATGTTGATGGGATGTCTAAGAGAATTAACAAGCATACCAATGTTTCTATCCCCACCAAAACTAGGATGTGTTGTTGCCCAATTCTAACACCTACACACTCTGTTATCCCATTGATAAATCACATAATATAATGGGATCCTTGAATAGCCACAAGAAAAATTAATGAACACATGCTTAAGGTACTACAAAGAATCCTTCAGTCTCCCAAACTGATGCAAATGGAATGATGAACCATTTTCTCACTCCTGAGAGAATAAATGATATGTGAAACCATGAATCTAAACTTAGAGCTATGGGATATAAGATGTAGTGTTACTCCCATTTTTCAATAGTATTCCAATCTCAATGTCTGAAGCTATGTTAGCCTACTTGTATACCACATATTTAAGGTGTTTTTTGACTTGGAAATGTGAGGAATGTGAAAGGAAATTGGAATCTTGTTTAATCCAAATGATAATGTTTGTCAAGCTCTTTCCCTCTGGCACCACAAAGCATTCATGGCTTTGATGGTGGCTATGGAATATCCAACAATTTTAAACAAGTTGACAATTTCCTCCTTTGCAATCAATATCCCTTATGTGGTCAGTAAGCCTTTGCCTAGTTATAGTAACTTGTCAAATCCAAGGTTCAAATCCCCCTGATTATGTCCTGGTTTACGAAGAGGAGGACAAGTCGTATACCCCAAAGGTTTACTAGTAGCTATGTGTCCTGTGAGTTGTTGGGTTCCTCTGGGATAATAATAAAAAACTATATAAACATTTTGACTCACGATTTTCACAAACCATGGATTTTTTCCATCGTATTCTTCTCTAATGTAGCCTATTTAAAGGCATAAAATCCTAATAAATTTTCCTCACATAAAAATAACCAATCGTCAATTTGTTGTGCCAAAATTGAATCTTTTTGTGTGATAGCTATATATAGACACAGAAAATTCACAGAGTGATTCAGGGACACCACGTGTACTATCCCTCATAAAATTTCTTTTTTCTTTATAATAAAGCAAAAGGAGACGTAATTTTTTTTTAAATTGTTGCAAACAAGGAGTCTTATAAGGACATATCCAATTTTGTCTCAATAAAAACTAAGGAATGGAAAGCTCTTAATTTTTTTTATATTTGCATTCAAAATAAATCACGGGGCCGTAATTTTCCTTGCCATAAAATTTCCACCGAATGTCATCTAGATCTATTTATCTTATTTCTAAGTTGGACTTTTTCTCATGACTATATATATATATATATATCATTTTTTCGTTAACATAGATATGTACCTTCTCGACAAAGTCAATAACATAGATCTATTTTTTTTGTATTTAAAATATTAGTCCTATAGACCTCTTTACTTTTCAAATGATTATTAACATTGTCACTCCCTCACAGTGTCCTCGTATTACCATGGTAGCATTCATAATTTCATTGACCTTTCATATGGTCTACCACAAGGTATTAAGGGTTCACACAAAAACATATATAAGGTTCGATATGCTATGTTATACATCGACCCAGTTCATAGAACTTGATATTAAATATCAATGTGATCGCTCCAAAGTGTCTAGATATTGAAGGGCATCATGTGATGTTGTACATGAGTGGCGACATGTTGGCTTTCATCCCATGTGAAGGCCACGTAATTGAAGGGTTGGTCATCTGTCACAGTGCCTTATGACATGTCTTAGCATCAACAGTCCATGAGTTTTAGGTTTTTGATCAATAGCAAAGGGGATTTGTGGTTAGTTTGGAGTAACTACCTACACCCTGTTCGTCACTCCAATTCCATTTGCACACTCTTGTGTTCCAAACCGAGCTTTGCAACCCCATTTCCTCTGGTATGCTCTTATATGATTCTATACCTTGATGAGAGTCGACTCTTTGTATTTTTTAGTACGTCAGGATTCCATGGCTTTGTTAGGAAAATATGGTAGCGACCACATGATTTTGGACATCTCCAAGTTAGGCTATTTTCCGACTTTCTGCAGCACCTTTCATGGTTTAATTCTTTATCAACTCATTAAATTTATATGTCTATTTCAATTTCCCTTCACGTAAATATAATGATTTATGCTCTTGTTTCAGATTTAATTTCTCGATTAATATTTTCTAGATGGGTACAACAATAGGAGGCAGCCCCTAGAACTAGGTTTTCCCATGTTCGATTAGCTCATGCAAGATTGTTTCCATCCACATAACAGGTAAAATATTCCTCTCGAATAAACCCTAGCTCAATTTTTCCTCTTTCTATTTAATTTGCGAGTTTTTTTTTCTTTAATCAGTAATACGGTGTGGCTTTAAGAGAAGGATGTCATTTCATGTATCCTTTGTGATAAGGTAATGTTCTCATTTGGACTCCTCTTACTCATTATATCTAATTTAGGGGTTTTTCATTAAACACCTTTTTTCACATTTCTTTCTTCTAAGGGTTCTAATAATACTCCTTTGCCTTTGCAGTTTTTTCCCTCCCAGAAAGAGAACCCTAGGCGTGGTTGTCTTTTTTATGGGTTTTTTTATGGCGACTCTGCTCGACTTTGCAATATACCAGGTTCTTATGTAGACTTTATTCTTGTCCAGGGTACTTGACGTGATGGCCATAACATTTTTCTGTGCTTATTTAATACTTAGGTTTTATATCAACGATGAAGATCTATCCAACGAGCTCTCCATTTGACCCAGGATCTTCCAAAATTTAGAGAAATATATGTACTTTTGAATCTTATTTTTTTAATGTATAAGGCCAATCAGCCTTGGTATTGACAATTTCTAAGTAAATATTTTTAAAATAAGGCTTCCACAATTTTCACTTGGTTTCCTTTTTGTTGTGGTTACAATATTTCCATGTAACTTTGATTAAATTGGTACTTGGCCTTAAACACTAGCCATAGTTGCTATTTACAAAAAAACATTCTTGAGGATTAATATAAATAGGTCTTTATTTTCAAAGATACTACTGTTAGGAATTTGTTGAAACTCTTTGATATGTATCAATATGTTTATATATAGATATATTTCCTACAGTTATTCCTTATTTTCGATATGCATATAATTGATGCCATTGATAATACAATAAATGGATACAGTCTATAGTCTTTCTACTAATGCTTACCTTGATGAATGTTTGTGTATTTCCCTTTTTGTTTGAATACTCAGATTTCTCTTTGAAAAGGGTTTTGTCGATAACGATAATAGAAATATAGTTGAAATTTCTAGAAGTAATTGTATTGTTCACCTCTTCCAACTTCTATATTTATTCTCAGTCTCTGAATTGTTTCTAGTTATTTTGTACATATATATGCATAAACGTCAAGTATGTATATGCATGTATGTATCTATCTGTGTGTATGTGTATAAAGAAACAATGCTTCTTAACGATTCTCACATAAGTATGAGACCCATATGCTCAGATATGTTGTTATAACATGTAAAATGTATATTTGTGACATATTTGACGAAATTCATGTCATTGTTAGTAAGGGTCTTGTTAAGTATTTGTCCAGTTATTTGCATTAGTATAATTGTTTTGATGTTATTTTTCATTTCTATAAGTCTCATGAAGTTCTGGGCAGTGGCCTGAGACCTAGCCCTGAAAAAGTGGCACAAAACATGGGGTTGCAAGCTTAGAACTAGCCGGTCCCCAGTCACTAACATGCCCTTGTTGTGGGAGCGACTGGAGGGTTCCAGATGCATGCATGCCCATGTCATGGGAGCGAATGAGGCTCTAGGTCAGTAAAAAGTCAAGATACCTCAGGGGTTAGTCACCTTGAAGGGTTGGTTGGCTCTTGAAGGTTTTGTAACATGTGCAGAACGTCAGATTAGTTGTGTTTTATCGGTTCCACTTCCTTAACTATACATGGGGAGTTGAATCAGATCATAGTAGCATCTCATCACATGTTTACCCCATTGGACTAGTTAACTTTGGTAAATGTGGCAGGAGGGTGTTACATTATCAACCAAACACTTACAAATCAGAAATTAGCATTAGAAATAAAAATATTGATCCCTTTGTAAGAATTTTTGAAGATGCAAAAATGGGAAGAAGCCATAACAAGGAATTTTCCAAGGTTTGGGTTTCTTGTAGCATTCAAAATTTGAGGCACAGAATGGGGCTTTTGACAAATGTGGTACATGTGTATAAATTTTAAACTCTAGTTTTTCAAAATTTAGACATCTATATATTTTTTGTTTATATGAAACATTTTTCATAATTTTAACATATGTATATTGAATTTACCAAAGCTAAGAATTTCTAATGCAATATAAAAGCTAATTTGAAAAAATATAAATATTTTTAAATTTTGAAACATTAATTAGAAATCATTTAAACTTATATTATTATTTAAAATACATATGACTAAGTCAATTTCAATAATTTTAAATATATATTAATTTAATTGTTTTTAATATAGATTACCTTTCATTTTTTAATATATTTTTATATAATAATTATATAAACTATAAATAACTTAAAATTAAATCATTACATTAAATCATTTCTCAAACTTCATTATATTTTAATCTCAATCAAACATGATAAACAATATCACTCTGTTTCTTAAAACAAAAACAAAATGTAAAAATAACCTTGACTTTATGAAAAATACATATTGAAAATCCAAAATTTGCTAAAATGATATTTATAAATAAAAATTTAAAATTTGTAGTGTCTTATCAGTTAAATTTTCTTAAAAACATATTAAAGATGGTATATCTACTACCTTTCTTTACTACATTTGTTGTACAATACATAGAATCACCTTCTATTTACTAGACTTATATACAAAGGTTAGAAAAACGAACTTATTCATGGCAGGTAATTTTGTTGCCAAAAAGCCTTGCTCCAAAGCAGGTCAAAACCTAATGATTTAGGAGGAATACTTGGAAAATAATCTTCAAACCCAAGCTTAAGGTATAAATCAATACCATTACATGGATCATCAAATTTCATTTTGACTTTGTTAATCATCTTATATGTCCCATAAGATCTCCTTAGTCACATCTCATATATGCAAATGCTATGGTATGTCTCGATCAAGGACATTTGATTTCAGAGTTATGGAAATTTTATTGTGAGTGTTCCATTCAATCCCAAATCAAGATATAAGATAAGTAATTTTTGTGTTATAGTAATTTTGTTTTTATTTTCCTTGTGATAAATATGTGAAATTTTTTAGCATACCCATGGTATTAAAAGGTAATGTTTTAATCAAACCTTTATCGTTGAAGGATTAATTTATTATGAAAACATCACTCATTCAATCCCAAATTAAGATTTAGGATTCAATTAAGTAATTTGTGTTTTATAGTCATTTTATTTTTATTTTCCTTATGATAAATATGTCAAATTTTTTAACACACCCATGGTATTAAAAGATAATTTTTAATCAAACCCTTATTGCTAAAGGGTTAATTTATTATGAAAACATCACTCTGGAAGGGCAAAATGTTAAACATAACGTTGATGGGAAGCATACAGAGTCAAAATGCCAAAAAAAAATTGTCCCATGGGTAAAGAAGAATCAAAATTCCAACCCTGGGTGCACTACCCACAAGCCTATTACCACCCTCTCTATTTTTTTTTCAATTTTGTTTCACCTTTTTGAAATTCTAAATTTTATTTGTGTAATTTGTGTAATTTGTGTAATTCGTATAATTTGAGTGTTTTACGTGTGTTTTATAGGTGTTTTAGGGTGCTAAACCTTTTTATTTATGTAGAACATATTTTAAACAAATAAATAAAATTGACAATTTTACCAAAAATTGTATATCACATTCTCAAAAATACAAAAAACTTCTTCACCACCCTCTTTATAGATATCAACATAGATTGACACACCCCTCTTCACCACTTTACAATGGTGAAGCAAAGTAACAACCTTGTAAAATTTTATTTATAAATATATTACAAATAGTTTTCAATTTATATATAAAAATATATTATTTACTCTTTTATAAAAATATTTATTTATAAATTTATTTTTAGATAGTTTTTTATTTATTTATAAATATGTTATAGATATTTTTCAATTTATATAAAAAAATATTTATTTATAATTTTATTTTGTCATTTACATATTTATTTTTATAATAAGTGATTTTTTTAAGTGTCAATTAATTGTTTTATATATATATATATATATATATATATAATTTAAGAAAAGATATATTATTTTATGAGTAGATATTTTTTTTTATGTTTCTAGGTTTTGAATAATAAGTTATTTATTCACTTTTTGAAAATCCATATTTTTAAAATTTTAAATCTTATTTAATCTAAAATAAAAATAAAAATAAATTATTTTAATTTAGTTATTTATATTCTAGAAAGCCAAATTTATAGTTAAAAATAAAAATAAAAAATAAAAAATCTTACTATGAAACCAAAAAATAATTTTATCTTAATTTAAAGTAATGGAACGATGTGCCTTTAAATGACATTCAACTTTAAATGACATTCAACCTTCTCTCAGACATAAACCCCAAGTACTAAGTCTATCTTATTGTGAAAATATAATTTTATCTTACCATGACATATTAAAATCATGTACTTTTAAAATAAGATTTATCATCATGCTCAACAATGAATTGAAAAATATAATTTCTCTTCTCTATTAATACATCAAAATAATTTAAAAAATTTACATTATATATATTTTTTAATCTAATATTTCATTAAAAAAAATAACTTTTAAAATTCGAAAATGAAAAATATTTTAATAACAAATTATTAAAAAATATTATATATTCTAAGCTAATAAAGAAAAAGAAAATAATAGATTTTATAAAACAATATATTATGATATTTTATAGGGAAAATATGAAAATAAAAAAATTTATAAAATAATATAATATGATATTTTATAATATTTATGTAATTTCAAAAACATTTTTAAATATTTAGAAAATTAAAACTAATGCCTTTTTCATAAAATTTCACTAACTTTAATATTAATTTATAAAAAAAAATTGATAAAATTTAAATAACATTGACACTAATTTCTGAAAATTTTGAGAAAACAATAAACTGAATAAAATTTCTATAACGTTATGAAATTTTTGAAAAAACAGAATAAATTTCTATAACATTATGAAAATTTTGAAAATAAATGGAATAAAATTTCTATAACGTCAAGATTAAATAGAAAAAAAAAGACTAAGTAATAAAGTTATTTATAGTTAACACTACAATACACTGTAGTCAATAATGTATAGTTTTTTTTTCAAGACGAAAAAAACTGAATGATTGTATTCGTAGGAGGAAACAAAATACAAGTGCATTATCTCAAATATATTGTCGGAGAAATAATGTATAGTTAACGCTACAATACATTGTAGTCAACAATACTCTTTGCACTATTTGAGGTTGATCCATTCAAATCATGCTACAGGATTCACTTCACATAATTTCAGGAGGACCAATGATATGATTGCACTTCATGCATTAGAATTTCACCCCACTCATTCAATAAATCTCAACTTCATTAAAAGAACAATGATTTGGCCGCAAAGAATGGAGAAATTGACACCCAAATCAACCTACAAAATTATAGTGGGCCAGGGTTTTGATTTAGATTTATACTTGGTTAAAATCATGCTTTGATACCATTGTAATATTCTAAATAAATGATTTTTTAATAATTTGAGGGTATTATAAAATGTTATGTTTCTTTTAATTGTTTAAATTTCAAGCACGCCAATTTTTACAAATTAAAATAAGAAACATTGCAAATTTAGAAAGAAGTGGAACAAACACTCGGGGCTGAACTTTATTTATATGATATAAACTATTAAAATAGAAATGTCTAAGAAATGAAGCACCTATTGAGGATCTGAATGATCCTCAATCCATTATTGCTCAAGTCTTCTCAAAGAGTGTTGGGGTTTTGTCTAACACAATCAATGGATCCTGGGACTTGTTTCGTTCACCAAACCCCTTTAAGACAAATAATCAACCAAACCAAGATGTCCCAAATGATCTCCTTCTCCTCTTTTTATAGATCTGATGTCTCTCCAACTTTCTAGAAGCATTTATTTTATTATTTTATTTTCCTCCTCTAGAAGGTTCTCCTCTTATCCACTTTCTTATGTGATTTTTATTTTAGTCACTTGGTTTTTTTCTCCATTTAGCAAGTTTTCCTTTCTTTTATTAATTAAAGTGATTAATGAAAGTCACTTTTAATATAGGAAAATGGTAAATTGGCAATCATCCTTTCCCTAGTCACTCAAATCCACTTTTCACCATTCTATCTTGTATATATTTTCATCTCGATTCCAAAGAGCTATTACACTAAGGTGTTTTATTAAATATTCTTCCCAAGATGACACCTTAAGCATAATTAATCTAAACATGCTCAATAATAAACCCATTTTACATGAATTATTAGAATACAACAAAACCAAAAACAAGTTGTGTGGATGATAGGATATTTCAAGAAAACACTGTTGGATCCCATAAAACTCCTCACAAAACCCCTTCAAAACCTTTGATGACGTACTCTTGCTCTAGTGACCTGGCCATCATGTACCCTAGAAATCCAACCTAATTGTGCTATAGAGGAAACTGAAAATGGGGACATTACAATAATAACACTATATTTGTTCACAACCATGTGAATGGGTGAAAATGTGTCAACGCTATATGGAGTATTGAGGGACCATCAAGCGATTAAAAGGTGTCATTCAAGGCCAAAGATGAGGAAGGGGTAAGTTACTTTCGTAATCTTTATTCGAAGCCACATGGATGCCCAATTATGAAGATCTTGTAGGTGGTGGAAAATTTCCCTAAAATTGTAAATGAGGAAATAAATGCCTACCTTTCTGAGGTTTTCGCTGAGCAAGAGATATGGGTTGTTGTTTCCTCAATGTAGAGGGGAAAAAACATTGGCCTTGATGGCTTCCCAGTGGAAATGTATTTAGGATTTATGAATTGTTAAAGGAGGACTTCATCAAGGTAGTGTGTGAATCCCCAACCTCAAGTAAAATCTTTGCCTTATTCAATTCAACCTTCATTTGCCTAATTCCGAAGAAAAAAGATGAATCATTGTTCAATGACTACAAGCATATTTCTTGTTGCAATCTAATATATAAATTAATTTCCAAAGTAATTGCAATCAGAATTAAATTGATTCTTAGCGCATTCATACCAAAAGAACAATTCATATTCCTCCACTAGCAGAACATTCATGATGTAGTTTTTGTGGCCTAGTAGGTCTTCCATTCAATTAAGAAGGTTAATTCAAAAGCAACAATCCTGCAATTTGACTTGTCTAGGGCTTATGACAATGTGAGATAGACTTTTCTTAGATTGGTGCTCATTCAATTAGGGTTGGGTATTAATATAATCAATCATATTATGGGATGTGTTCAAAGAAGTTCTTTTGTGGTTCTGATTAATGGGTCCCCCTCCTGTTTCTTCACTGCTTCTATGGGTGTAAGGTAGGGATGCTCCCTTTCACCTCTCCTTTTCCTGATTATTGCTAACACTTTTAGTTGCCAGATTAGAGAGGCTTGGAGTAGGGGGCCTTTTGGAGGAATCAACCTCTCAGACTATGTATCTATATCTCATTTGATGTTTTTGGATGACTTGTTGGCTTGTTCCTCTCACACCCGTAGGGAACTCACATACTTGAATATTTCTCTGGACTTATTTTGTAAAGTTAGAGGTATGGTAATAAATGGGTTGAAATATTGTATTATGTTCAATGGATAGTTCGTGAAGGGTATGATGTGGGCTCAAGAAATCTTTCCTTTTCTTGTCAAAGTGTTGGAGGATGCCATTAAATAGTTAGGATTCCATTTGAAACCATTCAAATATAGTAAAGAAAATTGGTCTTAGCTCTCTAGGAAATTTTAAGGGAGAATATTGAGACGGTCGCATCATCATTTATCTAGGGGAGGTTGGCTGGTTTTGGTCAAAGAAGTACTGGAAATCATACTTATATATTGAAATAATATAAGAGTTACCCTAAATGTGTCCTCAATCGAATTTATAAAATTTGCTTAAGAATCCTCTGGTCTAGCTTTGGTGATCGTAAGGGCATCGTGTCGGTAAAGGGGTCTTGCATATTGGCTCCAAAAGATATCAAATATTATGGACTTAAGGAGATTCACCTCTTTGTGAAGGTTCTAGCAAGTAGAAACTTATGGCACCTAATGAGGAGGACTTCCTTATGGCTCAAATTTATGCATACTAAATATTTCGTTGGCATGCCAATCTTATATTGTTTTAGATCTTTCGATAAGCCTATTATAAGCTCTATTGTTTTGAAATCCTTGGTTCAAGTTTTCCCTCTAGTTGGACATTTGATGGTTTGGCGAGTTGGGAATGGTAGAACCATTAGAATTAGTTGTGATCCTTGGGCTAGAGTTGTGAATAATTACAGGCTATCAGCACCCCTTGTTCAGGAATTGAGTCAACAGAATATTGTGGTACTAGTTGATGTTGTCACTCATCTCCCTCAGGTCAAGGGTAGGGAGGGATGAAAAGTAACTGGTGACTTGGGGCTTAGAGTTGATTTGGTAGAAGAATGGGACAAATTCATGGGCATTATATTGGAAGAGCAAATTTGTCTAAGGGATAGTGTAGATGATTCTCTGTTCTAGACAAAAAATCCACATAATGGAGAATTTACAACAAAATTGGGATATAACTCATGGATTGAAGAACACTTAAATAGCTCCATATTTTGGTGGTGGAAGGTGTTATGGAGGATTAAATCTCCATTGAAATCGAAATTATGTTCATGGTTGACATTCAATGGAAAATTCCCGACCTGGGACAAATTTCTAAGAAGGGGTTGGCATCGCCCTAATTGTTGTGCAATATGAAAACAATAGGAGGAGAACCATGGACACCTCTTTATGTATTGTGATTATACCAAGAAGATCTGTAGAAGGTTGAGGTCTGATCTAAATCAAAAGTGTAGTTGTATGGGCCCCTCATCAATTGATGTATATAGATTTTGGTGGTAGGATAAATCTATAGGGGCTTATTTTGGTCTGCCTTGCTTGTTAATATCTCATGTTTGGTGGACTATGAACCAAATTATCTACCAGGAGAAATTTATGCCTTCAAATTTTTATGCATCCAATATTTTGGCAATGGCATAGGAGTTCAAGTCAGAACTAAATAGCCTTGGACCAAGAACTCGATAATACCTATTTTAGATTTTGGTTATCCATGGGGGTTTTTGACAGGGCTAGCCAAGGCCACCTACCCAAGTGTGGGGTGGGAGTAATTCTCTACCTTAGTCATAATCATCAAGTCAAAATAAAATATGCACCAGGCAGAGGACCAATTAGCAGGGCAAAGTCTATATCCATGTGGGCGTTGTTGAACATGGCAAAGAAAAAAGGTGCATCGCGTCTGCAAGTGTTGGGTGACTCAAATCTAGTTATATATTAGGAAAATTGGAAGGCAGAGGTAAGAGTTTTGGGAATGGAACCATTTTTAGATGACATCCAGGAAAATGTAAACTCTTTTAAGCACATAATATTCTATCACATTCTCCGTGAACTTAATACGGAGGCTGATAATATGTCCAAAGAAGCTCCTGAACTGTCGATTGGCTCAGTTAATTATCATGTCATCCTAGATGGGGAGGAGGTTGAGTCAATGGGGACCAACCTCTCCCTCTAACCAAGAAGTTTTTCACTCTATTGGTTAGTTAGGGATGTCTATCTGTAAGAGACATTTTTTTAATGTGGGGTCTTTTTGAGGAGGGAAACCTCAAGCAAATTTAGTCAAGAATTTAATTTAATTTAAATGACAATATTTTTTATTTAAAATAATCAACATCTCTTATTTCCATTGTCTGATTTGGTCATTTCCATTTCAATTTATGTGGAAGTGTTTGTTTTTCAAATTTGTATTTAAAATTCGCTCTACCTCCTTTACATTTCAAATTCGTATTTGAAATTTAGTTGCAACTATTTTGTTAAAATGGAAGTACATATCATAATTCAAATGAGGAGACAATTCGTTGAAGTTGATCTACAAAAGCAATGGACAAAGTCATAACACTTTGTAGATCCATGCCATAACTTACCAACTCACAACACTTTGGAGATCCATGCCATAACTTAATTGGTGTTGCAATTTTCTTGGTAATGCTCTGTGTTCCAAATTCATTAGATTAATAATTTTTAAATCCAAATTTAAAATTTTAATTTTATTGTAACTTTTTATTTAAATAAAATTTTATTTTAATTATTTTGAAAAATAATATATATAAATTTATATTAATCTAGGCTTGGAATCTGTCTTAAAAATTGTGTTTGTTTGCTAAGGAAACAAATTAATGACCCAAGACAAGAGGCATCTAGCAGGAGTGATAATATACCCCCTTATGGACCACAATGGATAATTCTAGGTGGTGTGGTTTTCCTTAAATAAGGGTGATGAGTGAATCAACTTACATTCACAGATACCAATCAATGATAATTTTCCTCACAATTAGACAACTGAGTTATGATAGGTTTTCCCGCCCTTGCAAAAAAATTATATCAATCAAATAATTATGTAATTGTGTTAACTATAATATTTTTTGAAATCCTAATTTCATAAATCATGTTTCAAATATAATCATAGAACAAGAATAGGGTCTTTTTCATTTGCTTATCATGGTCATATTCCTAAAATAATCCTAAATACTTTATCATGGCCTTAACTAACTAGAAATAGTATCTTTCTCATTCACTCAATCATCATCATAGTCCTAATTAATTTCATCATGACTTTAACTTATTATTTTTCTTCTTTTTCTTCTTTTATTTTTTTCATTTTTTTCCTTCGAAAAAAAAACCCATAAATTCTATTAATCTAAATAAAAATTACACTTTGTACACACATCTAGTGTCTATGCAACTGAGATCCAATATAGGATCAATAAGAAGAGCAAAAAAGTAATGAAAAACATCATTGGTCAAGTGATCAGTATTTAGCTCAAAAATCAAAGTGCTCATAATCACTCGAAACCTGAACGACTACTTCTGTCTCGGCGATACGATCCCAATGCAACTCGTTTCACTCAAAATGGAGCTTGTATTAGAAAGATATCGCGTTTTGTCCACTTTGCCAAATAGAGGAATTTTGAAAAAAAGTACAGTCACTGCATAGTCAACAGTTCGTACTGCTGACGTGGTAGGTGACTGTGCAGGTCAAAGGTTGGTCAACAGCCAGTGAGGTCTCACCAAGTGGCATATGTTGGTTGGTCTACAGTTTAATGAGTTGGTGTGATTTCATTGGACAAATGAGGACCAATGAGAAGGAGACATGTGGCAAGCCCGGAGGCCGCCACATGTCCCTCCCTAAAGATTTGGCATCGGCATACAATGGAAAAACATGTCCCTCCCTAAAGGTCTGGCATCGGCATACAATGGAAAAAATTATATGGGCAGGTCGGCGGAGTCGAACCCCCGACCTCGCCCGCACAAGCCTAGATCCTTACTGATATACCACAACAATATGACTTAACATATAACGAGCGTGACTTATATTTAAAGACATAAAATGTTGCAGTTGGGGGACGAGAGGGACAACCCTCTTCACATGTGACCACACCACGAAACCTGCGGCCAATGCTACCACTAACCACGCAGATTAAGCGGAGTTAACAACTAATTAACCCATACTTATCACTAATCAATGGTGGGTTTTAGTTGTTTGATCTTTTGGTGGTCTGATAAATTTGGGAATTCTCCAAATTTAGTGGGATTAACTGGAGTTTCTCCAGTTTTGGTGGAGTTTTCATAGGGGAAATTGAAGAGGCCATAACTTTTGCAAATTTCGACCAACTTTGGGTCCGGAAAAGTCATTCCTAGATGATTTTGATGTTCTGAGCACATTGCAGCAGCTTTCGGGAGTAGTAGAGCATTGTAAACAACACTTTTTTCCATTTTGAGCTAATATAGAGGCCCAAGCCATGGAAGCTGGACCAAGGAAATGTAACCCAAGACGGGTAAACTCCTTCATCAAAACACTGTGTTAAGTGTTCATTTGATGGTTTGTTGTACATTTGTTTATTGTTGTTCAACACTTTATTTACATGCTATTTTGCTCATGAATTTGACATAAAACTTGACAAATTTACCTGTTACATTCACAAACACCATAAATGAAACCTACACACATGAAGAAAATGATGAGCAATTATTTTTAATTCTAAAGTTGAAATTAGCACAACAAAACTAACATTCAACAATAGATCAAGTTGGTATCAGAGCAAAGGTTATTTGCTTGATTGCTTGAGTTTTGTGCAAGTAGGGTTTTAATGGTTGCAAATTTGTGATGCTTACAAGGTTAAAGTTGCAGAGAGGAGAAGGGAAACTATTGGTTGCAAATCTTGAGGTAATGCCCAGAAGAAGGAGATCCAAAAGGCCACAATCTCCACCCAAAGTTTCAATCCTAGCTGCACTTGAAGCACCTCAAGTTTTACCTTCAATTGAGATTAGGGAGGTACAAGCAGTACCAAAAGTTGAGCTTGAATCCAAATCCATCATGTATGGAGCAAGAGAGACTAAAGTTCTTTCAGAAGAGGAAGCATACAAGAAATCTTTCTATGATTTAACTGACATGGTTAGATTCCTTTATGAATAGAGGAATACTAGAATGTCTAGAAAGAGTTCTAAGTCCCCACATGGAGAGGGAATCTCAAAAGATAAAAAAGATGAAAAGAAGGATTCAAAGGGTAATGGAGGAAAGCCTCCTCCATCTCCACCATCTTCATCATCTTCCTCATCATCTTCATCATCCTCATCATCACAAACAACATCATCTTCCACTTCCACCACAAAAATTGTTCATACTCATTCAAAAACCCCAAAAGAAAAAAACTCCCTTACTCAAGTTGGACATTAAATTTGAACTCCCATGTACAATGGTGAGGTGAATGCAGAGAAGTTAGACAATTGGATTCGAAAATTGGAGGTTTATTGCAGAATTCAGAACCTTCAAGAAGATGACATAAAAATCCAGTTGGCTTCATTGAGGCTAGAAGGAGCAGCAATAGTTTGGTGGGAAGCAAAGACTCAAGAGGAAATGTGAATTTATGGTAATATATCCATTTCTTGGGTTGAATTTGTTTCTTCAATTAAAAAACATTTTTATCCTTTAGACTACATGCAAACAACCATTATGAGTTGACAAAACTTTAGGCAACTCAAGGGCCAAACAGTTCAAGACTATACCCAGGAGTTTAGGAAAAGGGCTTTGGTGTTACGAGTAAACTTGAATTACTAAGATACACTATTGAAATACATTGGGGGTTTACATTCCTACTTAAAACACACTATCCTTATGTTCAATCCAAGCAATTTAGATGAGGTATGTGTACAAACCATGCACCTTGAAGCAAGAGGAAAGAACATTCAGGAAGAGGGTAGTAAGAAGAAGCCATTCAAGGGTAAGGAGAAAGAGAAGGGTGGAAAATGGAAAGGAAATAAGAATGCAAGTGTAAAGAAAGAAGGGGAGAAAACTATATGCAAACATTGTTCCAAAGCGGGGCATGATGACACCCACTGTTGGAAACTACATCCCGAATTAAGGCCTAAGAAACCAAACAATAAGGGGAAACAAAAGACGACCACTACCACACAACATGATCTTGGATCCGATTTTGGTGATGAGACCAAGATTTCAGCCATGGTCACAAAGGGAAAAGAAGCTATAGCAAGCACTAGTTCCTCACATAGTCACAACAACACTCCAAATGAAGAATCAAGGATAGAGTTGTTCCATGTAAGGGTAATTTCAAACCATACAAAGAGTGATGCATTATTTGATAGTGGATCACAATCGAACTTAATTTCAAAAGACTTGGTCAAAAAGCATAACCTTGAAACTATACCTCATCATAAGCCATATCCCTTCGGTTGGATAGTCAATAATGCAAATTTACAGGTTACAAGGAAATGCTTATTCAGGTTTTCCATTACTGAAAAATTCATTGATGAATTTGAGTTAGATGTAGTTCCACTTGACATCTCAGGAATTATTCTAGGGAGCCCATATTTCTATGATAGGAAAGAAGTATTTTATCGCCATAAGAAAAAATGTCAATTGCTCAAGGATGGAGTGGAGTATATTTTCAGAGCCCATTGCAAAAGGTTAAACATTTCTTTGGTTAAGGCAGGGTAGATGAAGAGACTAGTAAATGAAAATATAAAAAAAATTGTGCTTCTCATGATCAAGAAAAAGAATGATATAGATTATGAATCTTTTGAAGGTTGTGATGATAAGTTAAATTCTGATTTTGTTATGGTAAGAAAGCATGGTGAGATGTTTCAGAAACCAAAGGGGTTACCTCCCAAGAGGGGAATTTAGCATGAGATACAGCTGCAACAGGATGTTCCACTTCCAAACATTGGCATGTATCGCATGTCGATCATGGAGAGTATGGAAATCAAAAAGAAAATTCAAGAATTGTTGAACAAAGGTATCATACGCCCATCTACTTCGCCATGTGGTTCACCAATTGTCTTGGTGCCAAAGAAGGATGGGACTTGGCGCATGTGTGTGGATTTTCGTGCACTGAATAAGATAACGGTAAAGAATCGTTATCCACTCCCAAGAATTGATGATTTTCTTGATCAATTGAGGTATGCAAAGTATTTCACTAAGTTAGACTTACGAAGTGGTTATCATCAAGTTAGAATAGTTGAAGAGGACATTTGGAAAACCACATTTAAAACTAAACAAGGATTGTTTGAGTGGCTTGTTATGCTTTTTGGTCTTACAAATGCTCCAGCTACTTTCATGAGAGTTATGAATGATGTATTGAGACCATTTCTAGATGATTTTTTCATTGTTTACTTAGATGATATTCTCATATTTAGCAAATCCAAAGATGAACATGTCATGCATGTGAACAAAGTACTTGATGTCTTGAGAAAAGAACACTTATTTTTAAAGATGTCAATTTGGCAAGACTTCTTTAGTGTATTTGGGATACATTTTTGGAGGAGGTAAGCTGAAAATAGACCCCTCTAAGGTTGAGGTTATTTTGAATTGGCCCAAGCCCAATACAGTTACAGAGGTAAGAAGATTTCTAGGGGCATCACAATCTTGGAGGAAATTTATTGCTAATTTTTCTTCCCTTGCAACTCCATTACATGCATTGACTAGTGTCAATAAAGTCTTCCATTAGGGAGATGTACAACAAAAACCATTTGATGCTTTAAAAGATTAGTTCAACACCGATATTGGCTCTTCCGGATCTTAGACAACCATTTGAGATTCAAACGGATGCTAGTGATTACGCCATGGGAGCAATTCTCATGCAGCATGGTAAGCCCATTTCATTTCAATCTGAAACTTTTAATGGTGTTGTGACTAACTATCCCACTTATGACAAAGAACTTTACGCATTGGTACAAAGTGTTGAAAAAAGGAAACACTAATTGATGGGGAAGGAGACCATTATCCATATCGACCATCAACCATTGAAGTACTTACAGTCATAGTCAAAGTTGCAACAATCATGACACTTCAGATGGATGGGTTTTCTACAACAGTTTCATTTGGTTATCAAGTAAAAAAGGGAATCTAAAATAAGGTAGTTGATATGCTTTCTAGGCCTATTGTAAATTCATCTATTATACTCAAGCACAATTCTATTTTACATGAAAGTTACATTGAGCAATATGCATATGATAATGACTTTCAAGATGTGGATGCAAGCTTGACGCAAGGAAACCAAATTGAAAAGTTAGATTACCATGCACATAACAGTTTGTTGTATCACTTGGGCAAGTTATGTATTCCACAGGGAGAAAGAAATAGTATCATAAGGGAGGTGCACACTTCATTGATTGTTGGAAATTTTGGTGTAGGCAAGACAATAGCGAACTCCAAAGGCACTGTTATTGGCCACGCATGTTTGATAATGTATATTGTTTCATTAGAGGATGTTCTTTGTGTGCAATAAGTAAGCCTAGAAATAGTAAAATAGGATTGTACACTCCACTTCCAGTACCTTCACGTCCATGGGAGAGTATCTCAATGGATTTTGTAGGAGTTCTTCCATTGTCAAGGAAAGGTCATGATTACTTGTATGTAATTGTAGATAGGTTCAGAAATATGTGTATTCTAACGCCATGTAAAAAGAAAATTACAGCTGAACAAACAGCTCATCTTTTATTTCAAAATATTTGGGTTCATTTTTGTCTTCCTACTTTTATTGTAAGTGATCAAGATTCTCGATTTGTTGGAAATTTTTGGTCAAATTTGTGGGATGTGATGAACACTAAGTTGAAGAAGAGTACAAGCTTTCATCAGCAAACAGACGGACAAACCGAGGTGGTCAACAGGATATTCATTCATCTTCTTAGAGGATATTGCAGCAAACATCCCAAGTTGTGGGATGAACAACTGCATTACATACAGCATGCATACAACAGGGAAAAACATTCTTCCACAAACACATCGCCATTTGAGGCATGTTTTGGGTACTTGCCAAGATCGCCATTGGACTTCATATTTGAGAAAGATGTCGCTATTGATGGTCATAGCAACATCGATAAGGCAAGGAAGTTCATTAAGAAAATTTAGTTGATACATCACACAGTGCAAGAACAACTTGAAAAGAGTCAAAGCAGCTACAAGGCAAGGCATGACAAACACCATGTCAATCATAAATTTCAAGTTGGTGACAAAGTTTGGTTATATATTAGCAAAGAGAGAATTTAAGGGGAAGGTAAAAAGATAAAGCCAATCCATTATGGTCCTTTTAAAATTATGGAAAAGATTGGTAACAATGCATTTAAGCTAGATTTTCCTCCTTATATGCAAATATACTTTGTTGTTAATGTTGAGAATTTTAGATTGTTTGAGCCTCCTTTGATTGATGATCAAGGAGAGAATGTTCAACTACCATCAATAGATGATTTCTGTCCAGAATATCTTGATGAACTTCAGCAAGATCTCATACTTGACAGAAGAACCAGAATTTCAAAGAGAAGGAATGTCAAATACCTTCGAGTGGGACTCAAGGGACAAAATCCTTCTAAGGAAAAATTGGTGCAGATTGAGAAGGTGGGGGAGTTGTACCCTCACCTACTAAACGATTGATAGTATCTTTCGGGGTCCAAAAGGCTTCCAGTGGCGAGGAATGATCAGGTGATCAGTATTTAGCTCAAAAATCAAGTGCTCAAAATTGCTCAAAACCTAAACAACCACGTCCGTCTCAGCGATACGATCCCAACATAACTCATTTATCTCAAAACGGAGCTTGTATGAGAAATATATCGCATTATGTCCACTTTTCCAAATAGGGGAATTTATAATAAAAAAAAAGTACAGTCACTGCATAGTCAGCAATTTGTACTGCTGACGTGTCAGGTGACTGTGCAGGTCAAAGGTTGGTCAATGGCCAGTGAGGTCTTGCCAAGTGGCGCATGTTGGTTGGTCTACAGTTTGATGAGTTGGTGCGATTTCATTGGACAGATGAGGACCAATGAGAAGGAGACATGTGGCAACTCTGAAGGTCGCCACGTGTCCCTACGCAAAGGCCTAGCATCGACATGCAATGGAAAAATTATATGGGCAGGTCGACGAAGTCGAACCTCCGACCTCGCTTGCAGAAGCCTAGAGCCTTACCGCTATACCACATGTTGGGCATGGAATCCCCCCCCCCCCCCAAGGTATGTTTTAGGGCTCAAAGCCCAAGTTTTGACACAATATTGTTGTAAAGACTTCGAGAATTGTGGGCACAGAGCACGAAATGTATGATAGAGTCACAGGATTGTCCGCCCTAGTTTTGTAATGTAATTTCAGCCTACCCATGGTCTGCAGATCATGGGAGTGTATAAATAGAGCGAGGCTCTAAGTGTAAAAGATAACGAAGTAAGAAGGAAGCAAGAAGATAGAGTCTAAGTGGCTAAGTGTGTCTTGGGTCGTAGAGTAGGAGAAGGCTCTACAGCTTAGTGCGCAGAGGCCTAGCAGTCTGCAGCTAAGTGCGCAGACCCCTGCAGCTGAGTGTGCAAGGCGAAGTCGAGTCTGTAACTGAAGAAGAAAGTAATAAAGAGAAGTTTTATCATAATTTTGTACATTTGTTCTTGGATTAATGCATGCTTTTTGTAAATTGAAAATACATTGTTTATTTACTGCGCGCACCTGTATGAATGATTTATATTGCTCAGTATAACTTTAAATGCTTACAATAAGGCTAAGTTAATCAACTAGCAGCGGAATACTAGTCAAGGCTTGGGTAACAACAATGTTCAGCCCCCGAGTAGGGCTGCGCAAAGGCAACATCTCAGGCTGCGAGGTACGGGTAAGTGCACGTAGCGACGTGCGCGCAGGGTCAGACCGCGGACCACTTGAACTCATCAGACATCTCCAAGGTGCTGAAACCTGGTTCTAGCACCCTCCCATACTACTTCGGGTGCAACCTCAGTCCACGCTCCGTGAACTGTTACCGAAAGGGCCAGTAGTACTGGCATTTGTTTGGGCAAATCATCTCTGAACCTGGGTTAGGCCCCAACAAGCCAACAAATGGTTCCGTTGCTGGGACCGGGATCTGAATAAGAGATGTTTGATGTCGTGTCACTGGAATCCGACAAAGAAAGAATTTGAAGGGTGGTTGGACAGAAAGATTCACGAGTTCGCGGCGTAGGAAAATAGGAATCTGCGAGTATCGAAGGAACAATGGTTAGAGCGCTACTTATATATGAAAATCCATAAAATTTTCTTTGCATCCTTCCCCTTTGAGTTGTACGAGTGGATCGCGAAGCTAGCAGACAGTCAAGGAAGGTGTAGGCTCAAAAAACCTATTGTGTGGACTCTAGAGTTTGTGCGCAGACTAGAAGCATCAGGAGATAAGATCATGCGCGCTTTGGACCATTGGCTCAATCAAATTATAGGAGGGTTTATCACCGAATTCACGGTAGACACGTCAGTCAGCTACAGTGAGGTGGAACGACGCTTCCTCAAAGGACCACGAGGTAAGTACATTAAATATTTGAACACTTGGATTAAAATGCTACTCTATGAAAAGCGGGTTATGCAAATTAATGTTTGGGGCTACGTGAAGTGGGAGGATCTATAGAAACAAAAGTAGCGAAGAATTAGAGACTAGTCCCTTGATTTCACCTCCGTAAGAAAGCAAGGAAGAGCTCGCGAAAGTTTCACCAAGAAGTGTGATCAGTCTGATAAGGAAACGAATTTCACACATACCACCCGCACCCACACTAGTTTCACCATCTTCACCCCTGTCTTCGCCCACACCACCTCCGCCGCCACCACAGTTCAATATGGAGAGTGCAATAAAGTTGTCGGTATTCAAAGGAGTAGGGAACGAAGATTTGGACCAATTTTGGTTCGTAGTAAAGGTTGTATGGGAAGCGCAAGGAGTCACAGATGATAATATCAAGAAGGAAATACTGGTTAGTGCCTTGCAGGATCGCGCACTAACGTGGTACATTAAGCACTCCAATGAAAATCCAAGCACAGGGCTCGTGAATATCCAAGCTGCGCTAAACAGAGAATTTAGCAGGCCAAAATCAGAGACATAGTCGATTATCGAATTTAAGGAAATCGCGATGCTTCTAGGTTAGACCCCCCTGGGAGCTGGATTAGAGATTGAAGTGTATGATTCGTGAAGCCAACATGACCTTAACGGATCAGCAACACCGCGCATGGTTTGTAGCATCATTAATGTCGCATATAAGGAATGCGTTGTCACAACAGAAGTTGTCAACTCCAGGCGAAGCTTTGGAGATCGCAATGAGACTACACGAGACCCCGATACAAGATCCTAATTTAGGAATCCAACAGATTCATGCACAATTGAAAAACTTGTGTCTCGAGATGCAGAGCTTGAAACAAGACAGGACAGCTTGCCCAGAAGCGCGCGAGGAGGTATGGTGCATAAAATGCAAGGGCCAGGGGCATGACAAGGACCATTGTCTAGTCTTTGCGAACTACCTAGCGGGAGGAGGGCCAATGCCATTGAGACCAGAGGCACAAGCAGGGCTGAGAATGGTGCCTACATTATGGTGTGTGATTTGTCAGATAGGAGGGAAGCATACTACAGATAATTGTCATATATTATAGAAGTATACGCAAACGTCCCAGCAGTTATTCTATAATTTCTGCAAGTCGGTAGGCCATGATGAGCGTACTTGTAGAACTTATGAACTGATGATGGATCAGACTCCTACCCACAGGGTGTAGACCAAACGCGAGCCCTTGATCAAAATGCAGGGATGGTGCGCACTAGATTTCAGGGGCGCGGACGAGGTCGAGGTGGAATGGGACCAGGAAGGGGTCACGGACAGCTGATCTGTTACAATTGCAAAAGGCCAGGGCATTATGCCTGCGATTGTACAAATCCAACGAGAGCATCATGTTTATATTGTACCCAATTTGATCATAAGACGGAGGACTTCCCCACACTAATAGCGAGGTTGCGCGATAAAGGAACACGCCAACCTCCCCCAACTTAGAACCTGCAAATTATGAGGTTTGAGCCATGTGAGGGGGACCCAAATGTAAACATCGTGCTCCGAAGTGGTATTATGACAGGAGATGACAAAGGTAAGCAGCTAGAAGAGAGTGCTTGGGTTCGCAAGGCTCCAATAAAGGAACCAGTGTTCGATTTGGAGCGCACGAATGAGACATTCATGAAAGCTAAGAAGAGCTTCACGGAGGCCTCCACTTTAGGTAGTAAAGACAAACTAGAACTGGAGATGGACCCATCAATGCTTACTACCTTTCTGGAGACATGCATGAAGCTGTTGCATGACAACAAGGCTGTGAAGGGACTGCAAGAACTCATCACTAGATGTGCTAGATCAGGGGAACCGCGCGTAGTCCGAAAGCTCAGGAAGCACACAACGCGAACAGGAAGGGAGATGAGATTGACTGCGCAAATCGAGGAATATGAAATGGATCAAGTGATTTTGGATTTAGGATTGGATGCGAACGTATTTCCAAAGCAAACATGGGAGCGCATGGGCAGGCCCGCGTTGCAATGGTCTCCTATTCAATTGCGAATGGCGAACCAGCAAAAGATCCTACTAATGGGAAGATTGCAGGGAATAACGATAGATATAGAAGGTGTGTACTGCTAAGAATGGAGTGATAAATCTAAAGAAGCGCAAAATGATTTTTGAGAAAAATTCACTGCGCATAGTGGTACCTTTAGACCGTGCGGAAGGATCGCGCCACACAGAGCCAGTGAGCGACGACGAGAGCGACGACAATCTAGATTGTATCATTGGGTGAATCCTACAACGGATGGCAAGATTTCGTGGGAGCGCGAAAACTCCTGCACATCAGATTCGACGAAGAAATAGAATGATGGCAGAACTGGTTACACGAGGTAACCACGATCCATTGCAACATGATGGTAAGATCATTGCACTGTGTGACAACAGAGGTAAGGGATCTACCTATGTATGATGGGTTGATAGCGGTGGATGAATTCCTAAACAAATTTGAAAGCGAGGTGCCAGAATAGGAGCGGTTCGATGCTCTGAAATGGGTACTACGTGCTACGCCCGCAAGGTGGTGGGGTACGCACCAGCAGAGTTTTGAGGACTGGCACGAATGCAGATGGGTGATGCTTATACAGTTTGGAAAGCCTCAGCTGCAGATGGAAGCCGGGTATGATGGAAGAAACAGCCTACGCACCCACCTCTCCAGATGGGTACAGTCGTATGGTACGCAACCTGCACGAACACACACCGTCCTCGCGATAGGAAACATGACCCACGAGTAGGAGCGGGCGAGACGAGGGGGAAAACGACAAAGTATGATAAGACCAAGTGCGCCAAAGATTATCCACGTGGAAGCCTTTGACAAAGTGTGAGAAGTACTTAACGTCGTCCACCAGGTGGGACGCACTAATTGGGACCAGCGCGTACCAACAGTTCTATGGGCTTATAGGACCATGTGAAAAACCCTGACCACATGAGCACTTCCGAAGTTGACGTATGAAGCAGAGGCTGTGATCCCTATGGAGCATGCGAAGCCTAGTCCGCGCATAGCAGCACTCTTAGATACGACGGTTCACGAAACCCGGAAAGAAGGAATCACACAGCCACGAGAAACAAAACACATAGGACTTGAGGAAGAAATCCGACGGGGAAACTTTAGACTCCCTGAACTTGAAAAAGAAAGGGTACAATTAAGGAAGAAAAGCGCTTTGATGGACGCAGAGGTCAAGAATTTGGAGGACGAGATAAAGGAAGTGGTTCTCGTCAAAAAACCTAGGATGGTAAGGTAAGGTGTGTACGATCATACTGACAAGTTTGAGAACTGTCACCGTGAATTGGTCAGTGTGCTGCCTTGGCTTGGACTGCATATTTCCGAGCGCAGTGACCAGGGTAGCGCGTTGCAAGTGGTGAAGTGTGCGATGCCAGCCAAAACAATAGAAGGTGGGGATTCTCCGCAAACCATGATGGAGGACGGGATGGAGCCCAACATGGGTAGTACGCCACCTGACTAGCCGCGGAAAGGACAGTCTTAGCACTCCAGGTAGTTGGAAGGGAGCTCGAGACTATAAACTATTCTGCACGAGAGCTGCGCGATACTGGGGATGCGTGCAGAAGTAAAGAGTCACAAGGTTCACGACCGCACACGGAGGGTTGCGCTGCTACGCGGATTGGACAGAAAGCGATTGTTGAGGTCACTATTCATGATGGGATGTGTGACTTGAGGCCAAATGGAGCGGGCGACGGGCATTTAAGATGCGATTTATGGGCAAGATTTGGGAAAATCTACCGCCAAGAAAGAATTAATGGACCGGAATTGGGGGGAACGGTCGAATTCGAATTCAAAAGGTGCTATAAAACACAAAGGGCTGCCCAACAAACAACACTTGGTCATTTGAGAATTGAGCGATTGAGCAGAGCACTAAGCATTGAGAGCCAAGTGATAATTGAGCCCCTGAGTTCGCGAGTGACAGAATACAACCTAGATATGATGACAGCAACTAAGGATGGTTTGGGAATTGAAGAGGTAACCGCCGGTGAGGCCGCGCAGACCCCAATGGTGGAGGATGTTCCAAAAGGTGTCAGGGTTGTGGCAGAAATCCCCAAATCACCGCGTACGCCAAGGCCCAAGAAGGATAAAAAAGCAATGACCCCTATACGTGTGTCCCCAAGGAACCCACTGTGCAGCAAACTGCCGATGGCAGAGAAGGGGAAAGTCGTCACGATAGAAACAGATGAGGAAGAAGAATATTTGCAGGCCCTTATCATTGTGGGCGAAGAAGACGAAGGCATGGAGGATGATATTCAACCTACACACTTTGTGACAAAACTTCCCGCATATGTACCCCCGCAAGAGGGGAAGGCCAAAGTGACCAAGGACCTGGACGAAACCAAGAGTTCACTCCACACCCCACTCCTCCAGACGGTTATGTGTTTGAAGCCACACACCTGGGCCGTGTACCAACCATGAAGTTTGAATATTGGGACCTCGGTGACTACAAGAGGTTCCCTCACCTACAGACCAGGAATCTCATGAAGTAGAACAACGCGGGGCTAGTGACAATGTTAGAGCCGCGGAAGTGGCTGTGCGAAGTGGAAAAGGTCGGGCTACTGAACCTGCTATGGGTGTCGCATTTCCACCGTGCCCCAATAGCCATTTTTGTCATCAGGTAGCTGCTCTACCTGGTGCATGATGGGTATCTATGGCTGGAGGAGCCTATCCCCATCATGACAGACCTAATCCATTGCATTTCCCAGCTACCATACAAAGGAAAGGACCCCGCGACCATATCAGAAGGGAAGGGTAGTGATTTGGCCCTCGTAGAGGCCATGAAGACAAAATACAAGCTGGAGAAGAAGAAGAGGGGCTACACTATCTCCAGCATCAAGGACAAAGCAGTATGTGTAGCTACCCAAATCCTAGCTGGCAAAGTCATGCGAAAGTGTCGCGCAGACGAGGTACCTGCACCAGTGATCGCACTGGCTGAGCAATGTGCAGAGGGGGTCCAGTTTAACTGGGCTGAATTCCTCTGCATGGAATTCTTGAAGAACTGTTGCGAAGCCCAGGAGCAGGGTAAAACCTTCCACTATGCGTGGTTGTTGCTATCCATAGTGCTCGTAGCGGGGGAACTGTCGGAGGACAGTCAATTCCCCCCAATTGACAGAGATTTACCAGAGGCTGCGAAGTACGCTTCGCTCTGGGCCACGAAGGATGCGAAAAGAATATGCGATAGCAAGATCTTCTGGGTGCTCATGGAGATGAACATCTGGATGTGGATCAATCGGAGGCCGCGCCTGTCGCCCATAGTGTACAATAGTCTGCAAAGTTTTGTAGAATTCAAAGCCGACATGCATAATGTATACATCATGGCATGCAAGGACACAACGAAGTAGTGGATGAAGCTCCCTTTTATAGCTACTGACGAGGCCATTTTCATTGTCTTGGAGGCATGGCCTCCGGAATGGCACGCCCCAGATCTTGCAGTACTTGAGATGGAGGCAGCGCAGAAGAAGAAGGACGATGCCAAGTTGTGCGTCACACAATTGGACGAGAAAAAGCAGAAGGAAACAGCAGCAGCTGAGGAAAGAGCAGCGCAGGAAGTGGCACAGAAAGCCACCGTGCAGAGAAAGGCCACAGAAGAAGTAGCAGCAGCACAGGTGGCAGAAGAAGCAACCGCGAAGGCGGACGAGGACCAAGCAACGTCCTCATAGGGGCTGGAGGTAGAGGAAGCAAAAACAGCAGAAGGGAGCGCGGACCCAGAGACTGCATCCACACAGATGAAGCGCCCACACAACTGAAGTGCCCACGCACGGCAGAGCATTTAGGACCAAGGAAAAAGGTCAAGGCCTCGAAATTGGCCATTGACCCAATCACCTTAACCGAAGGTGATCTGCATGACATTGGTGAGACAATTCGCTATGTCACAATGAGGCCCTTCAAAATTTTATGCAGGAACACCAGATTGTTTTGGGGGCCCTCAAAGCGCAGCTACAAGAGTTTTAGGTGTGTCCCCCTCAGGTGGGTATCCTTTCCACCCACCTCGTAGCAGGATCCTCGACAGTAGAACAGATGTTGCGCGCATGAATGGGAAACACAATAGTGTTTCCGGAAGGAGACCTAGTAGCAACAAAAGAGATCGATAGAGTTTCGGTTAACATGATGAAAGGCCCTGGCCTTAATCTAGCTACCCTTCCACGTGAGACACTGTATTTGCTACAAGATGGGATAACGACAGAGCTGTGTGCTAGGGAGAGCCGCGCGATCTAAGTTCTCAGCGAGCAAAAGATAAACATGGAACAGCTCAGCTTGTAGCACGACGAATTGGTGTCGTAAAATCAACAGTCGATGTAGGTGGTAGACGACACTTGCCAACGCGTCCCGAAGCTGGCCATCCCAACAGATCTACCAGTAGAGGTGTGGATCCATAGGTTAGAAATCGAAGTCCCCGAGGCTAGGGAGGAAGCGCCCAAGGTTCAACTAGAGCTAAATATTCAGATCATCGAGCTGCAATTAAAGGTGCGACCATCCACTCCCCCAGAAGTCAGAGAATAGCATGCTAGCGCTATTACAGTGGGATTAGAGGAAATTGGAGGTGCAGTGCGAGACTGCACCAACATGTTGGAGGAAGCACTTGAGGTTCTCATGACTCTACAGGAGGACCCCAACATCCAGCGCTTGGAAACAGAAGCGCGAGAACTCCAGCAACAATATGACAGTGTCCGAGGAACTGCTGAGATGGTAGTCCTCACCCAGAGGCTTACGAGGATGCAAAAAGTTAAGGCACTAAAGGAGCAGGTGGACACGACGCTCCACAAGGAGGCAGTTCTCAAAGCACGCGTTCAGCCTTGGATTGACGAGGCCTTCACTATCACGGTGAACATTGAAGGAAAGCTTACACATATACAAGGGATGCACACATTAATGCAGAGAAGCACCCCAGAATCAGAGGTCTCGGAATAGCGGATGCAGCAGATTCAGCAAGCAGCAAATCAGTGTGTTGCTGACCTCAGCACAGTTCGAGAACAATTGGAGGGACTCCACACCAAGATCACCGCGCCGATAGAGTGACTCGAGGGCAAGTCACGATGTTTGTGTTGGGGGCCTGTTGGGCATGGAATCCCCCCCCCCCCCCCCCCCCCCTCCCCCACACAAGGCATGTTATGGGGCTCAAAGCCCAAGTTTTGACCCAATATTGTTGTAAATATTTCGCGAACTGTGGGTGCGGAGCGCGAAATGTATGATAGAGTCACAAGGTTGTCCGCCCTAGTTTTGTAATGTAATGTCAGCCTACCCATGGTCCACGGACCATGGGAATGTATAAATAGAGCGAGGCTCTAAGTGTAAAAGATAACGAAGTAAGAAGGAAGCAAGAAGATAGAGTCTAAGTGGCTATGTGTGTGTTGGGTCGTAGAGTAGGAGAAGGTCTGCAGCTAAGTGCACAGAGGCCTATTAGTCCGCAGCTGAGTGCGCAGATCCCTGCAGCTGAGTACGCAGGGCGGAGTCGAGTCTGTAACCGAAGAAGAAAGTAATAAAGAGAAGTTTCATCATAATTTTGTACATTTGTTCTTGGATTAATGCATGCTTGTTGTAAATTGCAAATACACTGTTTATTTACTGCGCACACCTATATGAATGATTTTTATTGCTAAGTATAACTTTAAATGCTTACAAGAAGGCTAAGTTAATCAAATAACAATGGAATACTAGTCAAGGCTTGGGTAACAACAATGTTTGGCCCCTGAGTAGGGCTGCGCAAAGGCAGCATCTCAGGGTGCGAGGTATAGGTAAGTTCACATAGTGACATGCACGCAAGGTCGAACCGCAAACCACTTGAACTCATCAGACATCTCCAGGGTGCGGAAACCTAGTTCTAGCACCCTCCCATACTACTTCAGGTGAGACCTCAGTCCGTGCTCCTCGGTCTGTTGCCGAAAGGGCCAGTAGTACTGGGATTTGTTTGGCTAAATCACCTATGAACCTAGGTCAGGCCCCAACAAGCCAACACCACAACAGTCTGTCTTAACATATAACAGACACGACTTATATTTAAATACATAAAATTTTGCGGTTGGGGGACGACAGGGCCAGCCCTCTCTGCATGTGACCACACCACGAAACTAGAGGCCAGCGCTACCACTAACTGCGTAGATTAAGCGGGGTTAACAACTAATTAACCCATACTTATCACTAATTAGTGGTGGGTTTTAGTTGGATGATCTTTTAGCGGTCCGATAAATTTGGGATTTCTCCAACTTTGGCGGGATTAACTAGAGTTTCTCTAGTTTTGGTGGAGTTTTCCGAGGGGAAACTGAAGAGGCCATAACTTTTGCAAATTTCGACCAATTTTGGGTCAGAAAAAGTCATTCCTAGATTATTTTGATGTTCTAAGCACATTGAAGCGGGTTTCAGGAGAAGTAGAGTATTGTAAACAACACTTTTTTCCATTTTGAGCTAATACAGAGGTCCAAGCCATGGAATCTAGACCAAGGAGATGTAGCCCAGGAGGGGTGAACTCCTTCATTAAAACATTGTGTTAAGTGTTCATTTTGACGGTTTGTTGTACATTTGTTTGCTGTTGTTTAGCACTTTATTTGCATGTTATTTTGCTCATGAATTTGACATAAAACTTGACAAATCTACCTGCTGCATTCACAAACACCATAAAGGAAACCTATGCACATAAAGAAAATGATGAGTAATTGTTTTTAATTATGAAGTTGAAATTAGCACAAAAAACCTAACATTCAACAATAGATCAATCATGCAAGGTCATCATACAATATGCCTCAAATAAAAAAATGAAAAATAACAAATTATGTACAAAATGTTATGACTGACTATTGTAAAGTTTTTTCTCTTTTTCCTTTTAGTTTGTGCACGTTTTGGCAACCATTGGGATTTGGTTCCAACAGAATCAACGACATCTCTTGTCCCACATGTGGGGCCTCCTTGTCAGAATTTGAACGTTTTGATACATGTGCTCTTTTGAAGCCACCAAATCCATCTAGTGTCATAGAGTCTTTGAGTTCCTTATCAACCTAATGCACAATGTCAATGGACTATTATACTGTTGCGCCCCCATTTTGGACAACATCCTGCAAGTTTGTTCCATTTTGGCCTAGTTGGCTTTCATTTTTGTCTTCGTTTTCATCCTTACATGGGCATTATTCTTTGAAATACCATCCTTTTGTTCTATTTGTTGGATTTTTCCTCTTCTTAGGATTCTTCCTTGCCTGGCGACAGGAATGTTGTAAATGACTTGTTTAATAACATATATGACACCTAAATGTTGTATTTTCATAGTCTAAAACTTATGATCAAAAAAAGTTTTGATGCTTCAAATTTATATGATCGGGAAGTCCTTTATTAAGGTCGATCTCCAAAAATATTCTGGCATATGTGAATATACCATTTTCTACTCTTTCATATCCACTTTTTTGAATTTTCACAATGTGTTGCTGATATATTCAATAACTTTGTGATGCGAGAAGGGGAGGGGAATATTGGGGAGTCTAACCCAAACCGGCATAGTGGATACCTCCATGGTGTTTGCATCAAACTCAAGGAACCAAGGAGTAGTGAAAAGCCTGACTCTTCCCCAAAATGAGGATCCTGCATTTAGGGCATAGTACATCTCCTTTTGTGTTACAAACTAAACTATAAAGAAGCCTTTACATCATAAGGCAATTTTAAAATCAAGATTCCAAATTGTGGCAATACACTGAATGAGTGCTTCTGGTTTGGGCCAAAATCCATTAAATCTGTAGATGATATCTTTTGCTTATAGAACAGAGAACAATGAGTTTACCTCATGAAGCTTTATTTCCATTGCATCAAAATTTTCCATTTTTTCAACTATGTATGGGCCCGAAATATTTTGAAGCTATTTTGTAGAGGTTGTAGCCTTCCTTTGAGATACTTATTTAAAGGATACAAAATGCCCTTTGTTGAAGTTTGAAATAGGATCCCCTCCTCGGAGTCTTTGGTTCAATATGATGGTAGCGTATTTTGTGATATTATATTCTTCCATATTGGAAGAATCTGTTGAAACTTTCCCATTAAATTGAATGATTTCATAATGGGATGGGATGCCCCAATAACATTCAATGGATAGTTTAACAGATAATATAAATGATGTGTTATTTAACCAAAGGAGTTTGGATTCCCCACTGTAGATTTTTATGAAAATTTGAAAGTGGGTCACCCTACAGGAGCCTGACAGAGGCAAACTTATCTTAGGCTAAACCTCAATATGAGAAACCACCAAGTTGTAATCCACTTGTGTATATTCAGGGGATATAGCTACCCCCAACTTTGCATTATGTTCGTTCTAGCAAGAAGGCAGAGCGAAAGGAAAAGGAGTATATGCCCTCAGGCCCAACTAGAAAGAGGATACCCCTATTATGGCTTGAAACCTCCATGCACCGAGAGAGCATTTCAAAGGAAAAAACTGAAAAGAAGAATAGTGCAAAGAAGATACCAATATAAAATAAAACAATCAGCTTGTGGAAGGACCACATTTTCTCGCGAAGGGTAGTCTCCCAAAATATATTGTGAATATATACTCTCCAGTAACCACTCGCAACAAATGGAATTTGTTTGCCTCCGTGGGGAAGCATACCCTCTCGACATAAACCCATTGAAACAAAGTATGAAGAGAGGCTTTGACCTTTAACCCTATAGCAGCACCATGAGAAGATATGAATAGCCTCCAAAGTGTGTGTCATCATTCTTCGACTATGCAGATTGCCTATCCAATTCATCATGCCTTTAAATTTAAACTATTTACACATAAAATTTACATACATTAGCTAGTCTCATTTATGGTCAACTTCAAGATATTTTAAAGGATAACTAATAAGGCCTTGTTATTTTAATAAATTATATTTATGTTGATAGATGTATCGATTTTCAAATAGACTTCTAAAATTTTAAACTAATTATAAGTGGATAGCAATAATTTAATTTCCATGAATGATTCATGGAATATTTTTAGTAGTAGTTAGAATAGCGGGTTGAAATTTATCTCAAAGGTAGTTATGTACGTTTTTCTTTTCACTTTAATTAGAAAAATGTTATGAAATTAAATTCAAATAAAATATATATAAAAAAAATTCACTATGAAATGAGTTATGATTTTTTAGTCATGTGCTATTGGAAAGCCATTATATTGGTGCATGTTACTAGGTAAATGTTTTGATGTCTATCCATACTTACTAGCAAATTAATTTATAAAATTACTCTATTTGTAAATTATACTTACTAGCAAATTAATTTATAAAATTACTCTATTTGTAAATTTAATGAATTATTGATTGTCATTGGTGAATCAGTAATTTTGGAGGATTGTGTAGATTTTTACTGTAGATTCAACAACTTATGTGATATGCTAAAACACAAGACAAGAATATACTCTACTCTTCAGCGGAAACCAAAATTGATCGATGAAAATAATAAGCAGAAAAGGAAGAATATCAATTGCACATAACACAATATTTCTCTGGCGAAAGCAACTGCTAAAAACCCCGACTATCTATATTGCATAACTAAAAGATCTGAGAATAAAATACAATGTTTGTTCAACCTCGAACAATTCCTGCACAAGTACAATCTATCTCTCTGCTTCACAAACCAACTCAAGCCAACACTTAGCCAATTTTGATGTCTACCAAGCCCATACTTCCTTGTGAAATTCCTGAGGGAATTAGCTCGTATTTAATTGGGAAATCCTCACTCCATAACTGTCCAATCCATCCATAGGCCCTCAAATGATTGCATGCACCATATGTACAACTCAGAAAATTATAAAAATGATAGTACATTGTCCTTGAACTCTAATCTCAATTAGTTCTTCCTCTGAATTGACATGCATGAGTTATTGATGAGTGAATCTTCAATTAACTAGTGTGGCACTGAGGATGAAATGGTGCCCGTCCCCACTACCAGACCTCTTACTAGTTCCTCTAACAATTAGAACTAGTTTAACTGAATATAGCTCAGTTAGACTGAGTTAATTAATTACAACTCAAAAGAACTCAACCTGGGCGCCTAAAATTTAGGGATCGCTCTACATGAATCTAGATAGATTTCCAACTCGAATTTCCTAAGCCAAGTAAGTCAATTTAACTTAGTTAACTATTACAAGTTGCTATGAGAATAGAATTTCAATTTAATTCAAGGACAAATTCAATTGGAATTTCTTGTTGCTATTTTTAACACTCCCTCTCAACAAGAAAGGGATTATCTGCTATCTCGATCCTGCCTTTGTGAAACTCGAAATTTCATCTTGACAAGACCTTTGCCAAAATATTTTCATCCTACTTCTCTGTGGGAATGTAATCCAACAACATAATTCTCCTCTGCACACAATCTCGAAGATGATGATACCAGATATCAATATTCTTGGACCGATCATGAAAATTTGGATTCTCAAAGAGTTTGATACAACTCTGATTGTCACAGTAAATCACAGTTGGATCCATCTGCTGACCAAACAAACCAACAAGAATCTTCCTCACCCAGATAGCCTCACAAATTACTTGACTATCAGCCATGTACTCTGCTTCTACTAAACTAAGTGCAACTGATCTTTGTTTCTTGTTGTACCAAGAAACAATTGTTGACCCGATACTAAAGATCCCACCTGATGTGCTCTTCCTCTTGGATGGACTCCCTGCCCAATTTGCATCGATGAAGGCTTGAAGCTTCACTCCCTCTGTCCATTTATACCAAAGACCATACTGAGTAGTGCCTCTGAGGTATCTCAGCACATGTTTGGCTTCCTTCCAATACAGCTTGGTCGGCTTAATCGTTGTTTGATTAAGCTGGTTAACTGCATAACATATGTCCAATTGTTTGTTCACCAAATACATGAGTGAGTCCACTATTTCACCAAAAGTAGCATCCTCCTTCCTCTAGTTACCTACTAGAGGAATCTCCATGGGTTTACTGCTCTCCATGTGGAACCTTTTGAGTATATCGTTGGCATACTTTCCTTGAGAGACAAAAAGTTCCTCAACACCTTTCCATACATCCATACCCAAACCTTCATTTCTAACTCTCTTGCAAGATCCTCTTTGCAAGAATTGATCGGCTTATCATCACCTGTCAAAATAAAATCGTCGACATATAAAACAATAATAAAAAATTTACCTTCAACCACAATATGGTAAAGGTTTTCATCTGCTTCACTTTTGGTGAAGCCCAACCTGGTGAAATAGCTATCGATCCTGGTGTACCAAGCACGAGGTGCTTGTTTCAGTCCATACAACACTCTCTTGAGTCGGCACACATGCGACTCTCTGTTGAAGGTCTCAAATCCTTCAGGCTTCTCAATATACACCTATTCCTCAATCATGTCATTGAGGAATGTTGTCTTTACATCCATTTGATGTATCTTCCATCCCATTTGCGCTAACAGTGCTAGAATGGATCTGATTGATGAGTACCTTGCAACAGGAGAAAAAGTCTCATCATAATCAATCCCCTCCACCTGAGAAAAACCTCTAGCCACAAAATTGGCCTTATGTTTCTCCACAGTACCATCTGCTACTTGCTTTACTTTGTAAATCCATCTGGAACTCACCACTAACTTGTTTTCCAGTCTTGGGACCACATCCTAAACATTGTTCTGGATAATGGAGTCATACTCCTCAACCATGGAATCAACCCAAACTAGTTGCTGCACTGCTTCCTCAAAAGAGGATGGCTCAGTCTTTACATGTTCACTCATCAGATCCATGTATCCAGTGTACCTCTCTGGTGACCTCCTTTGCCTACGTTGTGAGGTGGGTGCTCCCACATTCTCTCTAGCATCATGCAATACCCTGTCAACCTCTCTGGTGCGATTTCTCCAATCTATGGAAGACTTTGCATGAGTGGGTATCTCCACTCCCTAATCCTCTACATGTGGCTACTCCACATCATCCTGAAGTTTCTCCTTTGGAGATAGAAGCTCCTCAATTGCATGTAGTTGAGGCTCCCTCTCAAGAGAACATCTTATGGCCTTCTCTTCATCGAATTTTACATCTCTATGAGCCATTGTCATCATGTTGGTTGGTAGGTACACCCAATAGTTGTGAGGTGTATCAATGTACCCCACAAATATCCCCAACTCAACTGTTGGTTGAATATTTTTCCGTGCATCTTTAGTTACATGGCAGTAGACTGATGAACCAAAAATCCTAAAGTGTCCCACATCTAGTTTCTTCCTTTAAAAATATTCTTTTGGTGTACTCATCCCAAGAATTTGATAAGGGCTTATGTTCTGCAAATAAACAATTGTGTTGCATACTTCAACCCACAGGTGTAGTAGTAGGTCATGATCATGCAACATTGCATGTGGCGCTCCTACAATGCTTTTGTTCTTCCTTTCAGCCACCCCATTCTGTTGTGGGTTATGAGGTGTTATCAACTCCTGTCGAATGCCTTTTCATGCATAAAATTTTTTGAACTCATTCGACACATACTCTCCACTGTTATCACTCCTGAGAGCTTTAACTTTCCTGCCAATATCTTTCTCGACCAGTGCTTTAAATTCACAAAACTTTGCAAAAGTCTGATCTTTCTTCTACATGAAGAATATCCAACACTTACAAGAAAAATCATCAACAAATATAACATAATACTTGTGCTTGGTCGTGGATGCTGTCGAGAATGGTCCACACACATCTGAGTGAACTCGATCGAGGATCGCTTGTGCTCGACTGTCTTTGTCATGAAAGGAAGCTTTGGTGTATTTTCCCAATGTACACCCTTTGCATGTGTCTACTTGCTCTAGTGTACCCTTGGGAAGACCGATAGAAATTTTTTGCATGATCTTCAAAGCGCCATGATGCAAGTGACCCAACCTCATGTGCCACAACTCACTGATGTCTCAGCTCTACACCTTCTCTACTTTCGTGGTCAAGGTAGCACAATCTTCTACCTCCAACTTGTAGAGATTATTCACTCGAACCTCTATCCTCTTTCCCTGTCCTATGGCTATGTGACGAAGGAATGCCTTTCTCTTACTAAATATCACATCATAGCCTCTATCCTCCAACATGGAAACAAATACCAAGTGCTTCTTCAAACCACGAACATCCATAACATCTCGCAAAGTGAGGAGAGAACCTGACTCCCTCTGAAAGGTAATTGTACCAATCTTGGTAGCGCTATACCTCCCGTCATCACCCAAGAGATGTGTGTGAACTCAAGAGTCATGGAATTCCAAAGGACATGTAATACCAAAAGTCATATGTAATTCCAAAATTCATTTGGAACTTCAAAGGTTGTAGAAGTCCAAAGGTCACTAGAAGTTAGAAAGTCAAGAGTCATGAGGATATGAAAGGTCACTCCTCAAGTTATAAATAGATCCTCATTTCTCATGTAAAGGACTTTTAACCTTGGCTTCTCCCATAAGGCATAAGAGAGATAAGTTAGTACTTTTGGGGAGTAAGTAGTGGCTCCAACGCTCCATTATTAGAGCAAGTGATGTTCATTGTATTCATGCATCTTGGGACTTTTACTTAATATTTAAAGCTTGATGGCTGACATATTTTCATACATGGGTTATGAATGTTTGTAAGACTATTCTGTGAATTTTTATGATTCATGTTTGCTTTCACTAGTGTTAAGGTAGTTGAACTATTTCGGTTCTTTTAGTGCTTATCTGATTGAGAATTTGTTGTATTGGTTGTAATGATCATCACATCTTTGTGGATTATTTTGTTGGATGTTAGATGAAAAAATTCTATTTGCGTGTATCTTTATTAAAGTGGTACTATTACCTCTCTCTTAGAGGCTCACTTTCTCTCCCCCTTGTAGTAGAAGAACCTTGATGCACCTATAACCGAACATTTACCAGGCACACTTACTTGCTTTTCAAAGGCACATATGTGATTCTCTCTCTTGCTGACAGCTAAAGACAAGGCAAATATTTGAGTAGATGGCAGTTGGTCCGTATTCTGGATGGGGATCCTATCCCAAACAGTGTGAGGTATAATTGGGACCACATATCGGGGAGAACCCCTTTAATGTTGACAGGTCCAAACTGTCAATATTTATGGTGCTAGAAGGAGGAAAGCCAAATTTTTATGGCTAATAACTCCACCCACCCACATCATACTTCCTCTAAATAATGTAACAACATTCCCAACACCTCTCTGAGTCATATTCCCGAAGTAGGCAGGTCTTCTCATCTCGGCTTAGAACAAACTTGTGAAGTTTCCTACGAGCATATCTGAGAAACCTACAACCCATCACTTTGTGAAGGTTATTGGATTAATTCCTGGAGCGCATAATCTTCCTTATCTTCGAAAGAAGAAAGAAACAACCCCTACTGGGATAGTGGTTTCTATAGTCAAAGATTTGATTTTCGCTACCCTTGAAGAGTTAGAGGAGTCTGCAGATAACATAGAAAGAATAGAATAACCTACATCTTACAGCGAGGGGGACGATGACAACGTTGTGCTCTCAGACGAAAATTTCCATGGGTTTGGTGGTCACGGAGAAGATTCTTCATATTCTAAAGAGGAGGAGGAGCAAGGACCACAGATACGAGAAAATGGAAGGAAAAGATATGGATTGGATGACTTAGGGCCCACTGACCCTTCCGGGTATTTTACATAAGATGCCAAGACACTTAGAAAATTTGTTAATGAAATATGACCCTAACAAGGTGATCAAAGCGGAAGACCATTTGGATATCTTCTATCTACACCCATAGACGCTCGAGGTACGTTATGGCAATGTTGCATGTAGACTCTTCCCTTGCATCTTAGATGGTATAATAGTTTCTTGGTATCATAGTCTTCATGCAAATTCAATTCAGAAATGGAGGGGGTTTAAAAAGTTGTTCCTTGAAAAGTCTATTGATGAAAAAACGCCAACTATGTTATTAAAGGAGTTAGGGAATCTGAAAATGGGGGCAAAAGAAAAGGGCAAGGATTTTAATCAAAGGTTCAGTTGGGTATTGAACCAATTTCCTCTAGAAACAACACCTCATGCCTCCATCACAACTACTTACTATACTTCTCTCTTGTCAACAATCATTGCGTAGTTCGTCAGGAGAACTGTGAAAGAAACTTTGGCACAAAATTTCGAAGAAGCTATTGCAGTTGAATAGGACTTGTGTGCAATCAGAGTCATTGTCGACGATGAATAATCCAAAGACATCAAGGAGATAGGAAAAAAGTCTTAGGCCTCATTGAGCAAGGTCAGGGATAAAGAAGCTACTGATCTAGAAAGCTTGACCTAGACTATCAATACTATGTCCAATGAGTTGCCAAAATTAAAACAAAGGACAAAAGAGACCAATGTCAGCAGCAAGCCCCCAAAAATTTAACTTCCTGAGAATTAGGAGTAACAACAATAATAACAACAATAATCAGTCGACTAAGTCTGAGCGGAGCTCGAACGTCATGTTGAATGTTGAAAGCATGGGCATGGACCAATATTATTATTTTCATCAAGAATATCATTGAGAAAATACATGCCCACAGTGGAATTTTTAGCATGAACACTTTGGTTGCGCATATTATTGACTTAGTACTTTCAGATGAGCACATTGAGCAAACGGAATAAAAAGAAGAATATTTTCCATCTTAAGAAATTGAGGGTGTCCGATGATCCAGGTCCGGGTGTGACGAAGGACCTTTCCAAGACCTTTTACTTTCGTGATGTGTTAAAATTTCTTTTTAAAAGAACATTAACGAATACATCTACATGCGGAAAAGAAGAGGAACATAACAGTCATCATCACATGAAAACAAAAGTCGTTGATAACAGAGTTCGTCCAGGAGGGACTACGTCTCCAGGCCCCGGTGTCAAGATGGTGTAGGCCGCTGCATTATGTGTTTTCAATAAAGATGATGTACACAGAGATGATGTCTCGATCATACAAGGAAGAATGCCCTCATGCAGAAGTGGCTCTAAGAGATGTTCCACAGCTAGAACTCTCAATCAAAAAAGACTCCTATCACTATGATACAAAAACAAGCATGTTGCGCATCCCGCGAACATGGCACAAAAGGGATGTCAAAGAAAAACACATGCATAACAACAACAAGAGTATCCCAACAACATACAATAAGGGATCTCAAAGCATAACATAAAGAGTTATAACAAAAAGTACATCATATAGAATATTCTGTATCAAATCAAGCAAGGAATCATGACAACATGTAATAAACAAGATCCTGCATCAACACCAATCATGGATCTGTACAACATAATGCAGAAAGAAGAAGTACATGAACACATCATATACCTCACCACCAAGGGCCATCTAAATCAAAGGTTGTCAAAGTGTTGAAGCTTGTTGACACATCGATCTCACAACATCGACCGCAAGAAGAAGATTGTTCGCACATGAAGATGGACATCTGCACTGGCACTTAGAAAAGTGACTGAAAGAAGAAATCAGAGAAAGACAAATCTGAATACACCATCAGATTTGTGGCGTCAAGTAGTGCTGAAACGACTGTCCAAAATCTAAATTTTGAGAATTTGAAAATTCGGAGCTCAAGGAATCTTTTAGATTCCCTCAGGATTCCTCAAAGATTCTATTTCAGGGATGAGCTGAAAATCCACTGCTCATATGTCAAATCTGATTTCACCATTATGATCCCTGCAAAAAACCATGAAAAACAAGTATAAACTCGACCATATTATGACAAAATGAAATTTTATCTCCTAGGGAAAATTTCATGGCTCATGCTTCCGCTCCTTGTTTTTGCTAAAATCATGGTTCCACGTGCATTCTGGAATTGAGTGGAAGATGCAGAACTCAGATTGAAAAACGGATAGTGCCATCGTCCGCCCATGAATTTATTTAAGAACTTAGTTTTGCCAGAGAAGAGGGGGAAGGACTACACGAAGTTGGAGACAAGAGCGGGCATGGATTTCGAGGCGGTTTAATAATTTTTTAATGCAGGAACCATGAATTTTGCAGGAGGGAAAAATTTTCAACTTCTCATAAATTGACAAATTTTATATGGATTTTACACCATCTTGACACCCAGACCTGGATCATCCGACATGCAGTAAATATTTTTAGGTGTGTGTTCATTTCCGAGAAGAAAAACGTTGAGCAACCACCATTGAATGAGGCCCTAGCTCACAAAAAAAAAGAAAAAGAAAAAAAAGCACTCATTATAAGTTGAGAATTCAAGGGCCTGTTCTTGAACAAGAGTTGACAAGGAAAAAATTGAAGGAACATATGTTAAGGAAACTCACACCGCCTGTCATCCAAGCTCAGAAAAAGTCTGGAGATTCTGCCATAGCAAAGAATGCTTCCACCAGTAGTAAAACCAAGTCTATTGTTCTGGATGTGGTAAACAAGGTTTCCCCTCTAGATACTCCATCGATGCCTATTGCCCTAGATTACAATACACTGGAAAACTGAAGAGAGCTCGCACAAATATTTCAATCTTTGTGCTAAGAAAGATAGAAAGCTAGCAAGAACTGCTTGTCTGAGCGCTTGATCAGCCCTCATCAGGTGATAATGCTTCTTCTTACCACAAGGTCTCTAGTAAGTCTTTTGGTCCCTTGGAATCAATTGTTAACCCTTTAAAATTAGAAGCTAATACTCTTTACCCTTCGTTCCTATTGACTTTTGAAATTTTTAATTACAATGTTCACAATTGTTTACTTGATTCTGGTGCATTCATAAACGTAATGCCATTATCTTTTGCCAAGAAAATCAATTCCAAATGGGATAAGACCAATGCACAGATTGTTCAGTTGGACAGGTTTCTTGTCCAAGCTATTGGTGAACTCAGAAACGTTATTTTTCACTTATCATATGATCAACGAGTTCACCAATGTATAAACATACTAATTGTGGACATCTCGGAAGCCTACTGAGTATTGTTAAGTAGATACTAGTCAAGAAAATTACAGGGGTATTTTTCTACCGATTGGTCGCATTTGTGGCTTCTGTATAGGGGAAAGAATAACAAAATCTGAGTGGAATCATAACCTTACATGAGACACTTTGTTACACCTTTTGAAGGGAAAAATGAGCCTGTTTCTTTCGTAGACCTTATTTTTGGGAAATGATTTCTAGAAACTGACATTGGGTGCTACCTTGCAGAACCATCACCTATCCCACCAGATACAGAGTTGTAACTCCTTCTTCTCTAGCTGGGGCAAATGAACTGTGTAATATAGATGTACATAATAGTAGTCATAATAGTAGTAGTAGGAAGAATAATTCAGGAAACATCTTAGTAGTTAGTAGTTTTTGGACTCCTTATATTGATGGTTCTAAGACGTAGGACAGTTCCGAAGCCGGTTTTGTCCTCACAGACCTGCATAATAAGAAACATGTACTTTAATGTCATCTGAAGTTCGACTGCACTAATAATACTACAGAATATGAAGCACTCGTACTTGGATTGAAGAAATCTATAGACCTGAAGGTAGAGCTCCTAAAGGTAATCGGTGACTCAGAGGTAGTCACTCGTCAAGTACAAGATACTATACACTGTGTTTTCCCTCATCTCAAAAAATACCAGTAGGAGGTATGGCATTTGAGAAATCATTTTAAATCGTTCAATATCATTTTCGTTCCTAGAGTTAGAAATGCAGTAGAAGATACACTAGCGAATGCTATTGTTAGGATGTCGCCATTGAAAAATGGTTTTTCTATTGAAATTTTATATAAACCATTTGTCCCTGACAATGTTACTATTTTACGCGGTTTTAATGATGACCAACATATACTACACTTTATGGAGAATGCTAACGTATTCAAAAATGTCATCGTAGAGGAGGATGAGCATGAGCAGGCTCTGTAGGAAGCATCCTAAGCAACGAAAGGAAACACTATTCCAAAAGGTGTGTTGTCCCTCAAGAAATTATATGACTTGCAGAACCAATTTAGAGGACCTAATAACACAAAGACTCAGAGTTCAAAGCTCGCATCTGAATAAATCAACCTTGGAAACCCACAAAATCAGAAATATGTGAACCTTGGTACCCGTTGTTCCGCACATGAATGACAAGAATTTATTCGCCTATTCAAGCAGTATTGAGACGTGTTCGCATGCACATACAATGATTTGAAGACTTATGACACTCGTATCATCCAACACGTAATTCCTATCAAAGAAGGGGCGAAATTATTCCAATGGAAAATATGAAAAATCCATCCAACACTGGAACCCTTCATTCAGAAGGAATTGAGAAAGTTGTCGGATGCCCAGATCATTTTCAATGTTAGAAATTCCACGTGGGTTTCCAACTGGGTCCCAGTAAGAAAGAAGTCTAGTGAAATACATTTATATGTTGATTTTCGAAAGTTTAATCGGGCTTCTGACAAAGATAACTATCTAGTTCCATCTGTGGAGTAGATACTCTAGATAATATCTGGGTCTAAAATGTTTTCGCTACTAGATGGATTTTTAGGCTATATCCAAGTGCTAGTAGTGGAATCGGACAGATTGAAAACTACATTCCATACTAAATGGGGAACGTTCGCCTCCAAATGAATGTCATTTGGACTAATCAATGTCGGAGAAACTTTTCAAAGAGCAATGGACATCGCCTTTCATGGCCTTATAGATCAAACCATTGTTATTTATTTAGATTGTGTCATTGTGTTTTCAAATAAAAGGTTTTATCATGTACGTCATCTAAAGTAGATATTTGAGTGGTGTCAGAAGTATGGGATTTCCCTTAATCCCAAGAAGAGAGTCTTTGGTGTGTCTAAAGGGATTCTACTAGGGCACATCATAGTGAAGAGTGGAATCAATATTGATCCCGAGAGGGTCAAGGCTATCACACAGATCCCGTTTTTGGTAAACAAGGAAGCCATGCAGTCTTTCGTAGGGAAAATCAATACCCTCAAAAAATTCATCTCTGATATGCGTGGATAGTCAAACCTAGATGATCAAGAAAGATGTAGTATACAGATGGGACAAGCAGGAGAAAGACGCTTTCGCTCAGATCAAATAGGTTATCGTTGATGCACCCGCACTATTTAGTCCAGATTATGGCAAAGACTTCTTATTCTATACATTTTCTTTAGAATTATAAATTATGGTTGTATTAACTCAAAAGGACAGTGAAGGAAACGAGCAACCTATTTCTTTTATGAGCGCTAGTCTACAAGGCCCAAAATTAAATTACCTTTCCATTGACAAACAAGCATATGTAGTATACAAGGTAGTGAAGTATTTTAGGCATTATTTATGTAAAGCACATACCATTGTATTCACACGTCATCCAGTAGTGAGAACCCCATTCGTACAACAAGAGCTGGGTGAGAAAAGGGTTAACTAGATGACCTATCTTCAAGAATATGATTTGGAATTCAAACCAGTTCATACTATAAAGGGTCATGGCCTATGCAGACTAGTAGTTGAAGCAAAGAATGCTCTCGAACAAGATATTTCATGATGGGAATAGGAAATATAAATGTACAATATTGATCACATTCCTCAGCCCACATCCACAACACCTCGTTACACAAATTTACAACAAGTTTTGAAACATGGCACCTTGCCCTCGTACTTATCGAACAAACAGAAAAGGGAAATTCGTTTAAAGGCTCTATAATATCAATTGTTCCATGGAGTTCTTTTTCGGAAGCACCACAATGGAGTTTTGTCAAGGTTCCTTGAGCCCCAAGATATGAAGAAGGTCCTTAAGGACTTACATGATGGACCGGAAGGTGGCCACTATGTGGGTGACACTACAACACAAAGTTATGAGGGTTGGTTACTATTGACCAACTCTTTTCAAAGATATGCATGCCTATATCCTCAAGTGCCAAGCTTATCAAAAATGTGTTGGTTGCGATCAAAGGTCAGTCACCCCACTGCTCCCAATAGCAGTTGAAGAACCATTCCAACAGTGGAGCCTTGATGTTATCGGGGAGATTTTTTCCCACTCGTCAAAGAAGCGCTGATATGCCCTCACAGTTACAGATTACTTCACCTGGTGGTCAGAGGAATTTCCTCTCAGAGAAGTGAATGACCAAGAAGTCATTCATTTTTTATAACAGAACATCATAACCAGGTTTGGTGTTGCTACATCACTTGTGTTTGATGATGCAACATACTTATCATTGTTAAGACTTTATGAATTTGCATTGGAAAATGGGATTGTTTTAAAACATGCATCTAATTATTATCCCCGGGGAAATGGTCTGGCTGAATCAACAAATAAAAATCTTATTCACATAATTAATAAGACCATTTTCTATGAGCAAAAGAAATGCATACTGCTTTAACTAATGTTTTTTGGTTCGACCGCGTAACTCCAAATCCTTCTCTAAAAACCTTGCCATACTTTCTAGTGTACAGTAAAGAAGTTATCTTGCCCCCGAACCTGTATCACCTAGCCTTGCAACTGTCCCAAGTGTTGCAAGACAAACCTTGCCTACTAGTTCAGAGTAGGATAGACGCTTTACTCAAACTCGAGGAAGAGAGGCTCAAAGGTAAAGACCGATTTGTCATGCATCAGAGATGTATAAGGCACAGGTTTGACAGAAAATACGCAGGGGCAAAGAGCTTTGATGTGGGTGACCTAGTTCTGAAATGGGATAAACCCTATGAAGATAAAGGTAAACACACTAGGTTCCAACCATTATGGAGTGGACCATTCACAATAGAGGAGAGGAGAGGCCATAACACCTTCAAGCTGAAATCTTTAGATGGGAGGATTGACCCCCTTCTCGTAAATGGTCAAGACCCTAAGAATTATTTTCAATAGCAGCTACGAGCTGCACTTCTTATACATATTGTCTTGTGTTTTCTTTTTATTTTGTTTGAGTTAGTTATGTGTTTGTTATGAGGTCATGTCGTGTTGTGCCGTATTGTTGGTCATTATACATAAATAAGGTCTGTGTGTAAATTGCATGGCCCAAAGACTTTTCAGTGCAATCAAAGAGAAGTGTGACAATGAAAACACTTGGCTTTCTATTTATTCTCCTTCTTTGTTTGGGAAAATGGCATAGGTTGAGGTAAGTCTAGATGGAAAATGTGATTTGTCCGATAGGAGAACCTTGAGGGAACCTATTAGACTTGCGCTTATGCTAGCACTTGAACTGATCAACTTGGTATATGTCTACTTGTGTGTTAGCGCTTGTCCAATCCAGTAGAGAAGGGATAAGGGGAAAATCTAATGCGAGAAAACCTAAATCGCAGGTCTTAAAATACTTTTCTAAAGGGGTGACCTCCTCTTCTCTCAATAAGTCGGGATCCCTCTTCCGCATGTTAAAAATAATAAGTGTCAATGAACATTTCTATTAAATAAATAAATAAAAGGTGAAAGAAGAGAAAATCTTCTTGCGTAGGGAGGTGAAGCAATCGATTTCACTAGGGTATTGTCCAAGATCGTTGGAAGTGAAGCAACATTTCCACTCCTGAAATGACTCCACCAGGGTACTTTCCAAGCCTACTGGCAGTAGAGTAACACCAGAGATGAAAAATATATACTCTGAATATTATAAACTCATTGTGCACATTACCCTTTCCTAAATTGAACCGATTGTGATACAATGTATCTTTGTGTGAGTTCAACCAAGTAGAGAAAATAGAGGATGTTATGTATGAAACTGGGTCGAAAAGGGGAACTTGGGGCAATCAATACTTCCTGAAGGATTAACCATTAACCAAAATATATTCCCGGGAAGAGAAGTTGAAGTCCGCCCAGTATGTCGCCAAGAGTTGTCGCTGCTACAACACCCTCCAAAATTTCACTACATTCACATTTTGGAGCCTACCTTATTGTCGTATCAAATGTCGCCTTGGTTGTCAAGTGTCATTTTGTGTTGTTTGATATGTCTCAAGTGTTCTTGAATGTTCTCAAGTGTTTTCACATTGATTAAAATACCCTTATATGCATAACACCTTTGTTGTTGTAAAACGACACTTTTGGGTCATAGTCGCACACACTTCACTATTTTTACTTGGGGAATGTGCATAAAGTGGTGTTTTGATGTATATTCATTGTTTATCAAGCTTGTCTAGTTTTTCTCGATGAGCTAGTATGTGTCACACATGGTTTTGCATCTAGAACTCATCTTGCTCACCCCTCGACCAATCATCTAGTCTTAGACAAATTTCGATTGCAAAGAAAGCCCGTTGAGGCCAAGAGTGCATTAGTGTACTCTGAAACCTTGAAGGGAGACCCTTCATTATTCAGAAGTGCACCCTATACCCTCTTGGAGAGTTTGGAACACTGCAAAAGCACAAATCCCCTTCCTTGTTCCGAACTGTGCCCCCCCAAAATGACTAAGTCTTCCTTGAGCGCACTCCTTCGACTCAAATAAGTGTGCCCTCCTTGAGCACACTAGCACACCCCAAAGACCCAAAGCTCAATCCTTCAACCTTCCCCTATGTGCAATGCACCCTCCTAAACTACTTGACTGCACTGGCGCACCCCAAAGACACAAAGCCCCAGCCTTCAACTTTCAAGAGTGTGCCCTGCTCCCTTCCTAAGGCCTATTGAGCACATGAGCACACCCCAAAGGCATGAAGTCTCAACCTTCAGCCTTCATGTGTGCGCCCTGCGCCTTCCCTCTCTACCTTGAATGCATAACGTTCTTGGGAAGCCCGAAGCCTTCCCCTTCATCCTTTGAACTTGCGACATGCACCCTACCTTAGTTTCTTTCTTCCTTCAGGCGCATGAGTAAATTTCGAAGCCTTAAATCTCCTCCTCCCCAATCCTTCATCCTTTCAGAGTGTGCCCTTGCACCCTTAAGCTTCTTTGACTATTTTAAGCGCACCGAAAAGGCATAAACAAGAAAATATACATAAAACATGGTAGAATAGGATATTTTCAAACTGATAGTTGCTCGTCATGAGTGATTGCAGAAACAGGTATTCCAAGGACCTCATGGAAAGCACACACAAGGAAGATCAAGCAAAGAGGATAAACAAAGGAAGCACGAAAAGAACCAAGAACACACCTGAAACTTGATGATCGAAGCACCCTAAAGACTCCAAGATTGAAGACCCTTTGGAGGGTGGAAGTGCTATGATCAGAAGATGAATAAAGAACAAATATAGTGGCAACTATGTCACCATTGAAGAAGATCCATGTCATCAATCACTGTCAGCCTCAGTCATCTAAGATAGTAATGTGTATAGTTTCATCATGTGATGGCGTGGAAGTTAAGATGTAATATTGTAATCATTGTAAAGGATAAACAAGTGGAAGTCCAAGAGTCATGGAAGTCCAAAGGACATGTAATACCAAAATTCATATGTAATTCCAAAAGTCATTTGGAACTTCAAAGGTTATATAATTCCAAAGGTTACTAGAAGTTAGAAAGTCAAGAGTCATGAGGATATGAAATGTCACTCCTCAAGTTATAAATAGATCCTCATCTCTCATGTAAAATACTTTTAACCTTAGCTTCTCCCATAAGGCATAAGAGAGATAAGTTAGTACTTTTGGGGAAAAGTAATGGCTCTAATGCTCCACTGTTGGATCAAGTGATGTTCATTGTATTCATGCATCTTAAGACTTTTACTTAATATTTGAAGCATGTTGGATGAATGTTTTCATACATGGGTTATGAATGTTTGTAAGACTATTATGTGAATGTTTATGATTCATGTTTGCTTTCACTAGTGCTAAGGTAGTTTAACTATTTCGTTTATTTTAGTGCTTATCTTATTCAGAATGTGTTGTAATGGTTGCAATGACTGTCACATCTTTGTGGACTATTCTACTAGATGTTATATAAAACATTTATGTTTATGTGTGTCTTTATTAGAGTGGTACTATTACCTCTCTCTTATAGGCTCGCTTTCTCTCCCCCCTGCAATAAAAGAACCTTGATGCACCTACAACCGAACATTCACCAAGAACACTTGCTTGCTTTTCAAAGGCACATATGTGATTCTCTCTATTGCTGACAGCTAAAGCCAAGGTAAATATTTGAGAATACGAAAACCAGGTCGTATTCTAGATGGGGCTCCTATCCCAAACGATGTGAGGTATAATTGTGACTGCATATCAGGGAGACCCCCTTGAATGTTGACAGGTCCAACACTGTCAACACACCTATAGATCTCCTTGCTTCCTACTTCACTTGTATTTATTGCCTACTTTGCTCACCTGCATTTACTACTTGTTAAGCTTGCTCGCATTTATGGATATTAATTACATGTGTTTTTTATGCCTACTCAATATAAAGATGCAATAGGGACTAAAACTAATTGAAGCCAAGTATGATTTCTTATTACCAAAAATTTAATGCTATGAAAATTACCTACATGTCTTTTGTAGGCATTAAGGTTCAAAAATTGATTTAATGGAGGTATGATTCTTTATTATCAGAAATACAACCTTACACAAGTGTTACATGGAAGCATAGTCCTTGCCATTGAAAATAGGGATTATGTTGCTAGAAAATTTGCACATAGAAGGTGATAACATGATACATATAAAGTATACTATGAGATATTTAAACTAATATTAATATAATATGGAGAATATTAATATATATCTTTCATATTTGTAAGATAACAGAAAATGATTATTCTATGAAATTGTTTTACAAAGCACATTTGTATTCATACTTATACATGACAAAGTTTAGTAATTTATATTTTCCAAAAAAAAAAATCTTGTAATTCTATTACAAAGTAGTAACTTTGGTAGGACTTGTTCAAATCACATTTACATTATGTGCATATACAACTAAATGGATGTCACATTTCTATAGATCTAAATTACAAATTGTGTAGTACAATGCATAATTACATAGTGTTGGTCAATTTGGCATGGCGCTTAACATGATGCTAGAGTTTGTCGAGACTAATAATGTGAAAATTGTGAGAGATTTTTCTTGGGTTTATTTTGGCATAAGCATTCAACCATTGACCATTGAAAATTGTAAGGGATATTTATTGGGTTTCCTTAGCCTTAGCATTCAACCATTGACCATCTCATAACTTCGTTGATGTTTTGAAAAAGATATGAAGAAACAATACTTAATAATGTTTCTTTGGTTTTTCTAAAAATGATCATACTATGTTTAATAACTTTGAAAAATAATGGAGAAAATAGGAATTCAAGTAGAGTGGAGAAGGACTAATTTCTAATTATATGAAAATTTCAGTGTAAAATTGAGGATTTAAATAAATGATAACATTACAAGAACTAGTCAAAATCAAGGGTAAAATAGAAATGAAATAAAAATGTATCCTCTATTTGACTTATATATAAATTAGTTAGAAAATTGGATCATAAAAAATAAAGGAAGTATACATATAAGAAGTCATACTTTGCTATTATTAATTTAAATAGATGATGTTGTGTTATTAACAAATCGTAAAGATACTTGTGATAACAATATAATCATTTCATATAATAGTGACATTTTTTCTTAGTAACAACAACAATTTTATATAGTTGTTCTTTGATCTATAGAGTTAGTGAAAGAATCATGAAAGGACATTATCTATTCTATAAATAGTAAATGAAAAAAATAGTAATAACAACGATTTTATATAGTTGTTGTATGGGTTATAAAATTAGTTGAAGAATCATAGAAAAATGTTGAAAAGATTGAGAAAATGTGATTAGTAAAACAATTATGTATTAAAATACAAATTGGTTAGAGAAACATTAATGTATTACATATAATATCAAATTTAATCATAAAAATATAAATAAATAAAAATAAAAATAATTTACCCAAATAAAAGTTAAACAAAGGTTAGGTGTCTCAAATAGAATGCTAAGAAATCTATAAATAAATCTCGACTAATAATACATCTAAAGGAAAATTTATATACATAAAAATATATATTTTACAAAAATGAAATAAAATTGAGAACTGAGTACATGTAACGAAACATGATATTATTCATGAAAAAATAAATGAAAATACTTCATGCAAACATAAGCATTTTTTGTTCTCAATCCCACATAAATTTATTCTATATATTGATATTATTCATGAAAAAATAAAATGAAAATACTTCATGCAAACATAAGCATTTTTTGTTCTCAATCCCACATAAATTTATTCTATATATGTGTGATCTATCCATATAGCATATAATTTTTGTTTCACTCCAAAATCTTATTTGTGAATATAGACTGATTGGATATTGATAATGCATTTTGCATGTAAAGTAAAGATGGATTAAAATGTCTATGAACCATTGTAAAGTAATCTGAGTTAAAGGCTCTTCTTCATCCTTATGCTTCTTGCACTCCTTTTTACAGATCATTGCACTTCTTTGTCATTCTCTAACTTCAATGTTTAAAAACAAAGTTAAGGCAAGGCAAGTGAAACAAGAAAAGAGAATCGAAAAGAACCAAATAAATATTTATTACTATAAAATGTTCATATTAAAAAATAGGTATACATTTCTTTTAGTAAAAACTTTCCAAAAACTAAAATTGTTAATTCATTTCTAAAAATTCTATTTTTTTAATTTTATTTTAAAAATAAAATTAAACAAAATCATATATTATTTCATATAAAAAATAAATTAATATATAGTAATCAAGAAAATTCTCTGTTTTAGTGAGACATTTTTAAATACCCAAATGATATATGTACTGTAATTTTAAAAAATTAAATATTAAAACATGTAATCTTTTTTATAAATTAATATATAGTAATCAAGAAAATTCTCCGTTTTAGTGAGACATTTTTAAATACCCCAATGATATATGTACTGTAATTTTAAAAAATTAAATATTAAAACATTCTCTGTTTTAGTGAGACATTTTTAAATACCCCAATGATATATGTACTGTAATTTTAAAAAATTAAATATTAAAACATGTAATCTTTTAGTATTTTTGAGTATTCAATTATTTATCAAAACTAACCCATTTATATATTATTTCATATATTATTCCAGATAAAAAAGATAATCATTAGGGAATTAAAACACATGTGAATGTATAAGTTTTTTCTCCATGCAAGTTTGATTGAAAAAATAATATCGTTTCTAGTAAGCATAAAATGTAATGAAAAATAAAAACTAAAGTTAACTCTGTTTAAATTGAAGCTGTATAAAATATAAAACAAGACACGGTGTTGATGCAGGCAAGAACGAAAGTTTAGACGTTTAAAATTTTGGAACTTAACTAATATTGTTTGTTGTTCATATCCACTAGCGACTTCTAACGTAGTTAAAAGAATTTTGGTGGCAAAAATTGTAAATATTCTTTTTTTTTATGATTATATTTGAACCCACGAGTGACTTCTAATAACTTCTAATAACGTAGTTAAAATAATTTCGGTGGAAAAAATTGTATACATTCTCTTTTTTATGATTATATTTGAACCCAAGATTTGCTATTTTCAAGCACAACATCACTAAAAATAATTTAATTTTAAAAAAAGATTTATTTACAAAATATCTTTAAAAAGATGGAATTAATAGAATTAATGGAGCTAGTGTTTAATGTAATATTTTCCATTATCTTCACAGTTTGCATGAAGATGAACAACAACAAAATATTGGCTATTATTATTACATTAAATACAACTCTTTCATAAATGTAAGAAAAAAGCAGTGGCAATATGTTTCCAAAAACTTCAACCTACATCCCTACAAAAACAAATTATTTACCAAACAACTAGAACTAAAATCTTTTAACATTATTAGATATAAAATAATTTATAATAAAACAAATATGGTCTATTGTCCTTGGGGTCTTGGATAGACCGTGATTGGGTGCTATGTTAGGGCACTCCTTGATGTGAAGTCACTAGTTCAATTCCCTGCCACGACGAGGGTGGGGTGATATATTGGACACGATGAAGATGTATTCCTACCAAGCTTACAAAAAAACAAAAACAAAAAAATTAATATTATATATTAATTATTTCACTCTTTATATAAATAAAATTAAACTTCATTTAGTCTGTTGCTTGGGGTAGCTCAATTGGCAATGGTCAAAGTTTTGGGTTCAAATATTGTGTTATCCCCCGATCGAGGTGACAAGTTGGACCTGATGAAGATGTATTTCTACCATGAGAAGTTGGACATGATGAAGATGTAGTCCTACCATGAGAAGTTTAACATGATGAAGATGTAGTCCTATCAGGCTTAAAAAATTTAAACAATTTAAACATCATTAAAAATTTATTTAAAAAAATATTAAACATAATTTTCAAATCTTGTGTTATCCCCTGATCGTGGTGAGAAGTTGGACATGATGAAGATGTAGTCCTACCAGGCTTAAAAAAAAAATTAAAGGTCATTTAAAAATCTATTTAAAAAAAAATATTAAACATTTATATAATATCTATATATATATATATATATATATATATATATATATATATATATATATATATATATATATATAACGACATGACATTAATGACAACACTAGTTGCAACAAAGGTTCAATATCAACAATGCCATAACCAAAAGTTTAGGCAACTCACTAATTTTTAAATTTACAAGAAGTTATATGTTCGGGATGGGAGCCTTGTTGGATTCTTTTGCATTATGGTACAATTTTGAATGCATTTATGTACTAAAAAAAATTAGGCCTCCAATTCTAGTACAAATGCAAGCTTGATTTACAATTTATTAATATGATTATAACTTAGATTTTTCTTTTTCTTTTTTAATGTGGTTGGTACAATTTTGAATGCATTTATGTACTAAAAAAATTAGGCCTGGAATTCTAGTACAAATGCAAGCTTGATTTACAATTTATTAATATGATTATAATTTAAATTTTTCTTTTTCATTTTTAATGTGGTTCACAAACATCAAACAATTTTCATTAATATGATTATAATTAAGTCCACTCGAAAGGATCACTTTAAAACCTGAGTAAAACCACCCACCCGAATGGATCATTTTAAATACTGCAGACTTATTTGACTAGCCTAACCCAAGAGCATTAATCATGCAGGCTTATTTGACTAGCCTAACCCAAGAGCATCGAGGAAAATTGACCTCGTTACCTCCCATCAGCAAGGTGCTTATATGACGAGACTTGACCAATTGAGCTAACCCTTACTTATTATTATTTAAAGTTTTAGTTGTTTAAGTTTAGTTTTAAATGTGGTTTAGTTATTACTTTAGTTTTATTTTAATTATTTTTAATTTTTAGTTTAGTTTTCTTACTTCAATTTTTATAATAATTTAGTTTAGTTTAACTTCATAACTTCTTCTTCTTTTTCTTCTTCTCTTCTTTTTCTTCTTTTTCTTTTTTTTAAGCTTGGCAGGATCCTTCATTTTCTATTTATAAACAAGTTTACACCACTCATGTGAGATAGGTAGCCTCAACTTGTCCGATGGGAAACCAAGTATGTTGGCCACCTATCCTCGTTATAAGCCATCCAAAAATAATAAAGTATCAGTCTTTTTAACCAAGCTAAATATGTCTTAGTTTCATGGCAAGACGCTATATGTCTATCTATCATAAGCATGCATAGTGTAAAGTAAATGCTACCCGAATAAAACAAAAAGAAACCAGATTAACTAACTATTCTTGTTGCTCTTCCGAAGCCGATTCGACCGGTGCCGGATCCTTGACAGTTTCACCGGGCATCTCAGTTAATTCGATGATGCATGGGATGTGCCTTTGGATTCTATCCAGACGAATGTCCTGCTTATGGAGCTGGAATTGGATTCGTTGCAAATCATGTTTGTAGTTGGGCATGTCTTGGAGGGTCAGAGCCATCCCCACTGATATTTGTTCCATGGCCTTCCCCATCAGGCTTTTCATAAGCCAATAGAGGTAAAGGGTCTGCTTAAACTGAGTTATTCTGCCTCTGGTATTCCTGGGGTCTGGGACTAAGGTCCTCCAATTCTCTAGTTCCTCCTCCATCTCGCTATGTTGCTTAATTTCTCCCTCCCATTCTTCCAGCAAATTACAGATGCCTACATTCGTTCCCTCCCTGTAAGCCGCAATGGCTTCACTGATGAGGTGTTCAACAGATTTCCGTCCTCTGCGCGGTTCCGAAGTGCTCAGGTCTTTGGCCCTTGCAGGCTCCCTCCCACGTCTGCTGCGATCACTTCCTCTCGCAGGCCAAGCCATCTCCACTTTGTACATGACCTATTCACAAGAGTGAGGAATTAACTTCTAGTTTTGAATCTCATTGCCAGTGTTATCCTTAATTTTTATCCTAGCCCAGTTACTCTCTGAGCAGTACACAGGTTGGGAGACAACCCGTTCAGGAGACAAGGCCCGTCTCCATATCCCGGCGTGCTTCTCACTACTCCCTTCCCATTGCTGCTCATACCCAGAGTGATTGACATTCCCCTCTCTCAGCCAAGCAAGGGTTCCCATGCATAGGTGAGCCTTCCCATTCCCCTCTGCCCAATCAAACTGCATCGCTCCTCTGCTTTCCTTATAGCCTACCCATCCCCAGTGCATAGCTTCACCAATTCCACCCCAATTATCACACGAATTCACAATGCAACTCTCAGGAGGGGCTTTTCGGCCATTGGCCAGGTCGAAACTCAAGAGTCTTATAGCCAGGACGCATAACCAGACAACAACCATACAATGTCTGCAACGTTTTCCCCAACAATTCCCCCAATTCCCCTCCCCAGGTTTCTCCCGAGCCCTCTAGCCAGAAATAAACCATGTCGCCATTGCAATGGGGTTGCAGGACCAAGATACATACTTATGCTCGCTCCACAGATACTTTCGACAATGCCTCCGCCTCCTTGCTCCAATGCTCCAGCTCCCAACTCCGCACACAACAATGCAGTTAACACTCCCCTGCCTTGCCTTAACTCCACAATCGACAATGCAATTGCCACTCCCCTGTCCTTCCTTACCTGCTATGCCTCTCGCCTTGTCCTTGTCGTGCTTGCCACCTTTCCCACCACCCTTGCATGTATTCATGCGAAGGGCCACCACACCCATCACCATGAGCGTGTGGGGGAGCGGTGGATGGTACCCAACCTTTACTCCTCATAACTGTCCTCCGTCCCTACCATTCTTCGCCACACACCTCGATCGGGTAACTTTATTTTGATTCTTATTTAATATACTTTTATATTATTAATTATTGATTTTTTTGCTTTGGTTGTATTGTTAATTTCATTCATTTTTAGCTAATATGATTATAATTTACTTAAATATAGTTTTAGTTTTAGTTTTATATTGATTACAAGATGCCACTCATGATTCCCATAAAAATTGAGGAATTTTCAGGGTGATGGGGTGTACTATTAAGTCACTCTGTGATGTGAAGGTCACTAGTTCGAAACTCGGTGGGCAAAAATCCAGTCATGTTAAGAGGAGTTGGTGTGGTCCAGGGCGGATGCGATCCCTGGGTGATTTTGACAGCTTAGATGCTCTAGGTCGCAGTTTCTCAAGCCATAGGTCAAGCATGATGTAATCTCTAATGAACCCAGACCACTTGACAAACAAAAATAAATATTTGCTAGGTTTCTCAAGCCACAGATCAAGCATGATGTAATCTATAATGAACCCAAACCACTTGACTAACAAAAATAAATATTTGTTAGGTTTCTCAAGCCACAGGTCAAGCATGATGTAATCTGATGAATCCAACAAAAATAAATATTTGTTATATATAAATTGTATTGTTGGGAGTTTAGAGAGTTGTTGTTTTGTTTTTTTAGTATTATTATTATTGAAAATTATAGTGAAATTCATAAAATGATGTTGTATTTAATCGCTTGTAAAAGATTCATTGCAATTATTTGAAAATCAAACCATTTAACATACCATAAAGAAAACTAGTTTCATTGTATTTAACAAATGGCATCCATAATATGAATGGCCCATAAATTCCTTCTCTATGATTCCTTAAATTTTCTCTATATGATTCTGGTACAAATTATAAGTAATGGCATCCATAATATGAATGGGCCATAAATTCCTTCTCTATGATTCCTTAAGTTTTCTCTATATGATTCTGGTACAAATTATAAGTATGGTCCAACTGAATTTCCTTTCATGATTCATTTATATAATGTAACTAAATGGTCCTATTTAAAACTCTCTATATAATTTTTATACATATGGTAATATTGGTGAACGAGTGTCATCTACGTACACTCTTTTTTTTGCTAATGCAAGAGTCGGACCTTCAAATTCATTAATCATCAAATAGAGTACATAAAATACAAAAAATCTCGCATGGTCGTGGACCATGGAGAGACCCTATCAAAACCTGAAACCGCGATCAAAGCCCATGCCTCCCTCCCTACAACCAAACCTTACATTTCACAAAGGAATGAAACAAGAATTAGGAGATGGACCCAAAAAGAACCGAAAGAGTCAATAAAATAAGGATATCGCATCTGTCTGATTCCTTAACCTGTGGCACAATGGCTAGAGTGAAAAGTCTTTAGAAGTCCAGGACACCTGCTTCCCTCCAAAACCTAACATGCCCTTTTAATCTTAACCGTTGAACCTGACCGTTCGATCCAATGACTATGGACCAATTCTCTGTGTTGAGCAGCCCGTTGTTTATCTCTAGGACCCACAAACATGCACGATCAATCCCATCCGTTGATTTGCAATGAATGATCCAACGGTTGAGACTGATATCGCACCCGCCTACCTTCGCACACGTTAGCGTGCGATGAGGGCGGTATTCCTCCCGTCCCCACCACCACATGGAGCACGCTGAATGGGATTGCTCCCGAAAAGGAAAAACCACTTCCCGCCTTTGAGGGCCGCGATCCCCGGAAAACCGCTCAGGTCGCGGTAGAGTGAGCCTACCGGAAAAACTTTGCGGTAAAGTGTGCCAACTGGAAAAACTACGCAGTAAAGTGAGCCCGTTGTTTACCACTGGGACCCTTAGACTTGCACGATCACTCCTAGTCGTTGATCTGCTGTGAATGATCCAACAGTTGAGACTGATATCACACCCACCTACCTTTGCGCATGTTAGCGTGCGATGAGGGCGGTAATCCTCCTGTCCCCACCGCCACGTGGAGCCTGCTGAATGGAATCGCTCCCTAAAAGGAAATACCACTTCCCGCCTTGGAGGGCCGCGATCCCCGGAAAGCTGCTCAGGTCGCGATAAGGTAAACCACCCGAAAAAACTTCTGGTTTCTCGGCCACCGATGGTCTCCTGCTTTCGACCGTTCGCTGCGTGAACCCTCCTTGAGTTGATATGCATTAAAGCATCTGCCATACTTCCAGTTAACCACAATACCAAAACATCCTTGTTGTTGCAATTGGACCCTATAGTGTACATAATAACCTGGAATTCGCTTGTTGACCACTGCAAGCCACTCTTAAAAGACCCGATTAAGAGCAAGCCTCTAAGCAAACAGTTGTTGGTTAGTTGTGCCTACCTCCATGGCTCTTTCACGGAACACTGTCTTATCTTCATCTGCTTGGTTTTGACACTCCGTTTTTAATTTGTTTTGAGGGAGCTCTTGCCAGTCCATCGCCACTCTATTATCTGTGCAGATCACTCCTTGATTGGCCAGCAAATCTACCAGTTTATTGGCCTTTCTACGCACATGTGCAAAATTCACTGTTCTCAGGCTCTGTAGGTGACTGTGAATCCGTTGAAAGACTTGGATCAGCCTCCAGTTTCTTGAGGCCTTTTCCGGTTTTGTTCCCCAGCTTATCCTATTGACCAAGTTAATGATTAACTTGGAATCAGCTTCAATGATCATATTTTGGCAGTTTTCCTAAACCAAGAACTCTCGACATTGTTCCATGGCCATCAGCTTCGCCAAGTTTTTGGTTGTTTTGCCTAAATGACCATGGAATATAAACATAATCCTTCCATTATCATCCCTTAACACCCCTCCATGGTTGGATGTGCCCAGATTACCTTTAGAAGCACCATCAATGTTGAATTTCAGAAAACCCTTAAGGGGAGGATGCCAGAAGTCTAGCTCAGGATCCATAATTGAAGCTTTCCTAACTAAGCCCTGAGGAAAAATCCCCTGCAACTCTAGCATACAGAGGATCCTCCATTCTGTAGCAGAAGAGGGTTTCGTAGGGAGATTTTGAACAACAGTGCCAACAGTTTACTTAATCTGTTTTAGGATCAGATCATAGAGATACTAGGGAGATTTCTTGGCGGCCTTGACAGTCGAGTGTACTAACGCACCCTCACCTATCGGAATGAGTGAGTGACCCCTATAAAGTAGTAGGGGCGATGGCGGCCTTGACAGTCGAGTGTGCTAACGCACCCTCACCATATGAATAGTGAGTGACCCCTATGAAGAAGTAAGGGCCCTCACCCATATGATGAGTGAGCGTGAAAACGATGGCGGCCTTGACAGTCGAGCGTGCTTACGCACCCTCACCATATGAATAGTGAGTGACCCCTATGAAGAAGTAAGGGCCAGGGAGATTTTGAACAACAGTGCCAACAGTTTACTTAATCTGTTTTAGGATCAGATCATAGAGATACTAGGGAGATTTCTTAGCGTTCTTGAAGATTCTATTGTTCCTTTCTTTCCAGACATTCCAAATAATGAAGCTTGGTGTTAGAGCCCAAGCTGAACTCAAAACTTCATTATCTGAAAAGTTCTTTCTCCAATTGATTAGGGTATTGAAAATACTTCCATTGTCTCTATCAGATTGTTGGAAGATAGAGGCAAAAGAATCCCATAATCTGGAAGTAAAAATGCAGTTGTTGAGAAGGTGCTCCATTGTCTCCTCTTGAACTTCACAGGGCGGGCAACTGGAAGGTCCTAGGACACCCCTTTTCCTAATGTTAGCCCAGGTCAGGATTTTTCTGTGCAGTACCAGCCACATGAAAAGTTTAATTTTCATCCACCCTGGAAGTTTCCATAGGTTTTGCCAAATCCTGTCTGGAGCTTGGGAATCTAGTTCAAGGAGTAGGAGTTTAGCTTCCTTGATATTATAAGTCCCCTCATTATTGTTGCCCCATCTTAGCTGGTCATGCCCCCTAGAAACTAGAATTTTCCTTTGTTCTAATATCTTCATTAGCCTCTCAGCCTTGGCGTTTAGGGGACTGTCATTTCTAAGATCAAGTTTCCTCCAGTTTCTCCATTTCCCTGAACTGTTGTTTTGATCCCAAAAATCCTTAACTCTGGTGAGCTCCTTGGTGTCTGTTTCTGCTTTGAGGTCCTCCAAATCCTCCTTTAACAAAATAGGTTCTTGTTGCCATCTATCCTCCCAGAATAAGGCTAAGTCTCCCTCTCTAATTTCCCAGAAGCTGTGATCTTGAATTATGCTTATGTTTTCCCAGGCTTTGTTCCAAATATATGATCCTCTTATATTTCCATCCATCCTTATGCGGTCATTATCTAGCCAAGAGCTTGCATATTTTTCTTTCCAAAGGATAGCCCAATGTGCTTCTGGTTCTTTGATCCATCGCCACCATAATTTTGCCCCTAAAACCTTGCTCAGAATCTCAGGATCATCCAATCCAAGACCCCCGTGGTTTCTGGGTTTACAGATTTTTTCCTAGGCAACCAAGGCCCATTTCTTCTTATCTTCCCCCTTACCCCATAGAAAGTCTCTTTGTATGTTTCTCATTTGGTGCAGGATTCCTTTAGGAGCAGGGATAGCTGAAAGCATGAAGACTGGGATTGATTGTAGAACGGCCTTTGTGAGGACCAACCTGCCAGCCAAGTTTAGAGATCTCATAGTCCATTTCCTGGTTTTGTCTTGTAATTTATTAATTATCGGCTCCCAGATGCTCTTGTGTAACGGTTTGGCCGTTAGAGGAACTCCCAAATAATTTGAGGGGAGAGAATCCCTTTGAAAGCCCATAATTCTAGATATGTTCCTCTGAATAGCAATGTTAGTATTGAAGAAAAAGATTTTGGATTTGGAAAGATTTACTTCCATACATGAAGCAATGGCAAAGTCACTGAGGATTTGTTTATAATACTGTAGGGATTCCTTGCAGCATGGTGTCATCCACAAATTGTTGATGATTCAAGGCATGTCCATTGTCCGAGAGTTGAAGACCCTTGATTTTACCAACTTCTTTTGCATTCTTGATAGACCTTCCCAGTCCTTCCATCATGAGGATGAGGAGGAAGGGTGAGAGAGGGTCACCCTGCCTAAGGCCGCCGGAAGGAATAAAAGTCTCCGAAGGAGAACCATTGACCAAAATTAAGAAACTAGAAGAAGTGACCAAAGCCATGATCCATCTTACCCAATTGTGGTCGAACCCGAAAGCAGTAAGAAATTTCTTGATATAGATCCAGTTCAGCTTATCATAAGCTTTGGCTATGTCCAGTTGCATGATCATTCCAGCCTTTCTTTTGCTAGTAAGAGAATGCACCACTTCATGTGCTTGAATGATATTATTAAGAATTTGCCTTCCTTCCACATATCCAGGTTGTTTCCCCGAGACTAGTGAAGGAAGGAGGGGTTTGAGTCTATTAGCAACAACTTTAGATATTATCTTGTACACCACGTTGCATAAAGCTATAGGTCTAAGAGCCAATTCCTATTTAGGGATTAGGGCTATAAACGTGGTGTTCAGAGCCTTCAAAATGGTTTTGTTTGATCTGGAATCCTCAACCACTTGTAGAAAGTCCTGTTTGACAATATTCCAGCAAACTTTGAAGAAGTCAACATTGAAACCATCCAGGCCTGGCGCCTTCCCATTCTGCATTTCTTTGAGTACTCCACTAACTTCCTCTTAAGTCATTGGCCTGTAAAGATTGGCATTATCCTCTCTGGAAACCATCCTGGGTATATGCTTAATGAAGTCTCGGATGTGGAGTTCTCTATCATAACAGGTTTCCTTTGCTAGGTTTCGAAAGCGCTGGACTAGAACTACATCTATTTCTTCATGAGAATTGAGAAGATTTCCTTTTTCATCCTTGATCAAAGAAATTTTGTTATGAGCGCTGTTTGCTATGGTGGATTTGTGGAAAAATCTTGTATTACGTTCACCTTCTTTTAGCCACTGAACTCTAGATTTTTGTCTCCAAAATATTTCCTCTTGTTTGCATAAATTCTCTTAGTTTTGATGATATTTGGTGTCTTTCTCACTTCTGGCTTTGTCATGTCCCTCCGCAATAAGGGCTTGGTTGAGTTCCTGCATTTTACCTTCAATGATTTTTTTCTCTTCAAAGATGTTACCAAATTCATTCTTGTTCCAGTCTTTAAGCCGGAGCTTGATGTGTTCTAGTATTTTCTGAAGAAGGAACATGCTGGTGCCCTGAATGTTTAAATCTTCTGACCACCATTTGGCTATGTTGCTGATAAAGTCTGGGTGGGTGAGCCAGATGTTCTGAAAGCGAAAAGGTTTGTTCCTGGGGGTGCCAATGCCCTGAACCTCCAGTTGCACTGGCTAGTGATCTAAGCCTCTAAAGGGGAGCATACTTGCTACCATTTCCTTGTCATTGAACATAAGATCCTATAACATTAGGAATCTATCTAATTTAGAGGTCACCTGAGACTCTCCTCCTCTTTTATTGTTCCAAGTAAAGATTCCATTACTCGTTACAATGTCCACCAGCTTCATCTTATCAATAAAGGTTTGAAAAGCCAAAGAATCTTTGCCTAGAACTCTAGTTCCCCCTTTTTTCTGTAAGTGATTTGATCATGTTGAAATCACCTCCCAGGATCTAGGGTATTCCTGCATGTCTGTCTCTAAGATTCTCCAAAGAGTTTAGAAGCTTGAGTTTGTCATCCATTCTTTGAGGACCGTAAACATTCGTTACCAGGTAGGTATCCTTGTCTCCCACATGTTGAATGACTACAGATAAATAATCCCTAGATGCCTCCACATTTATTAAGCCAATTTTTTGTGGATTCCAAAGAGTGAGAATACCTCCTGCTGTATTCTCCGCTTTGACTTCCAGAAACTCAAATCTATTGAGCCATTTATTATGGATATCTCTTATCTTTTGGATGGAACACTTAGTTTCCTGGATGAAGATCATATCCGGAGTTGCTTGTTTCATTCTATTATTTAGTAATCTTTGTTTTCTTTTACTACCTAGACCCCTAATATTCCAAGAAGTGAACTTCATAATTAAAGATTAGTAAAGGAGTAATTGGATAGGTCTTTCATCTTACCTGAATCTATCATTAGCTTTCCACATTCCATCAACAACTCATTCTGCTTTTTTCTGCCCCGTTTCTTCCCTAGGTTTCTGAGTGCTAGTCCCACTGTGTTTTTCATTGTTTTCACTCCTTCGTTGCCCTGCCTATCTTTGTGTTTTTGTCTGTCCACCCCTTTAGTCTGGGTTTTCCATAAAAACAGTTGTTGAACTCTGTTGAATTCCTCTGTGGGTAACGAATCTAACCCTTCTTTGGTTCCTTGATTCAAGAAACCTTCCGAATCTAGGTTTTCTTTCTCAAGAATTTCCTGAAGCTCATGGTCCTCCATTTCCATCTCACTTTGGGTCATTTCATGATCCATCTCCTGTTCTACATCATTCATCATAACTTCTTTCTATTGTTATTATCTTGTGTTTGTTCCCTTTCTTCTTCTTTCTCCTCCTCCACTGGACTTCCTTCCTTTGCCTGCTCTGTGTCTATGGAACCTTCGTCTACTTCAAGGACATGAAACATGTTCTGGTTAGCTTGTTTCCCTGCTGATTTACGTGGCTTTGGTCCTCTTTTGCCTCCTTTTCCTTTATGTTCCACCTTGACGAAGCTTTCTGAATCCTTCATCGTGTTAGTTTGTTTTTGTTCTCTATTTTACCGAGAGGGCAGTCTCTGAACAGGTGTCCATGCTCGTGACATTTGCGACATCTGAATGGGATGTGTTCATAATCTACTGTTTGTATCCATTCTTCATCAAAAACCTCCAAAATAACCTCGTTCGACAGAGCTCCAGAGAGATCCATTTCCACACATATTCTAGCAAAGGAAGTATACTTTCCCCTTCTAGTGGCCTCTGAAACTTTGACAAATCGACCTAACTTATTTCCTATAGCAGCTAGAGATTCTATTTGCCAGTAATCAAGAGGTAGAGAATAGAGTCTTACCCAAACCGGAACCGATGTAAAAGTTTCACGTTCCGGGATAAAATTCATAATCCAAGGTCGCATATAGAGGCCTGCTGCAGCGTAAAAGTAGGGCCCTCCTTCAAACACTCTATCTTTATCTTTAATACTTGCAAATACAACAGTGAAAAAACCCTTAGACCCAAGATGTAGGTCAATGTTGCCTTTTGGTTTCTAGTGGTATTTAATCCACATTTGTAAGGCTTTTTTAATGGGCCATAGACCCATGATTTTACAAATGATTGCATAAGTTTGCATGTGATCTCTGTGTGCCTGCAGTCCTGGCACATTTAAAATGACCCTGGGAGTTACCGCCGCTTTGGGTTTGCATGGTCCCATGTGTGCTTTGTCTTTTGTTTCTTTCTCCTTGTCTTCTTCCTCATTTTCCTTTGCAGCGTTATGCTTCCTTGACTTAGTTCCCTCATGTTCTTCTTCATTGTTTCTTTCCCTTCCTTCTGAAGGCTCTCTGTTGTTTTCCATTGGTTCTTTTCCCCTGCTGGCCACAGTGTGCTTGTAGGAGGGAGTGGAGCTCCCTCCCTTGTGTCCTTCCATGGATAGCACCTCTAAATTAGTCCGAAACCCTGGTTTTTCCGTCCTACTGTGCGCTCCCTGCTAACCTGTCATCTATGTATACTCATTCAAGTGTACAAAAAATTATAATATATAAAGAAGATTTTGTTTTGAGATCTATACAACTTAAAATAGTAAAATGTATGATGTGTGAAATATGAAATATACATGAAATTTAAAATTATTTTTCATTTTTATATGAAAAAAAATAATTTATTTTAACTTATTACTATTAAAAATTAAAATCTTTTAAATTGAAAAGCAACATTTCCCTCCAATTTGATGCTTGTTTTGGTAATGACCTTTTTCTTATAATTTTAAATTTGTTTCGTTCTCTTCGCAAAATCTCCCATCCTCTTTCTTAAAATGATTACAGAGAATTATTATTAAAACTAGTCATACCAAATAATTATAAACACCAGTGATTTGTTGGCCAACGATTACTTTCCGGGTGAGAATAATTAAAATTAATCCCAAATCACATATTCCACTGCATCGTGCCTGCTCACTATCTAATGTCAATATATGAGTGAGTTCCTGCGTTATTCAATATTGAAAATATTAAATGGAATGAACTAACCGCTTTCTAACAGAGGAATATGTTCCTCCCCTTTAATACAGATAATCAAATCAGGTTTATTTTGTATCCATCATTGGGTCTATTTTCAACTCAAAGAATATTATTATTGAAGTATTTAAATAAACATATGGTTTTTTCACCGTCGATCTTATAACATTGTGAATTTAAACACTACAGAGAAATGACGACCACACTCCAACTGTTTTTTATGATTTCTGTTTCCAAATCAAATTGTATATCGCTATATAATATTTTATAATAGCATATATTTTTTATTAAAAAAAATAAATTAAAAATAGGCGAAACATGTCCAAAACTCGTGTTATCAATATCAATGAGGTTGTGGTGTATGGATGAGGCTCACTTTAACATTTTTATGTGTGGGGTTTTCAAAAATTTGTTCATAAAATATTTAATAAAATTAAGATTTTATATTATTTAAAATGTATTTTTAATGATAATAAAAAAATTAATATTTATAATTATATGGATTTTATAATTAAAATTATTATTTTAATAAATATTTAATAATAAAAAAAAATCAAAACATAAAGTTGAAGTAAATTAAAACTAAAGAATATAGTCTTATCCACAGTGCTACCCAACTTTTAATGTCAGTGCTACACAACCTTTAATGCTACTCGTGGTTAACTACAACATTAAAAGTGGATAGCAAGGTAATTTTGCTGGAGTTCTCTATAATGATATTTTTTGGAGATTCAGGGGATGGAATCCGGTGGAAAAAATTGAGGTTAAATCTTGATTTGTATTATTTAAAATGGTTTTTTAATCGCATATTTAGATTCAGCACCCTGAAAAACCCCTGGCACGCTTTGATTGTGCAGAAACTAACTATCAAACTTGTGATTCCAATAAATTGCTGCCGGATTTTGACGGGAAAAGCTTTTAAAAAATGACATTATAGACAATTGCAATTTTGCCGACAATAATTTAATGAAATACAATTTAGTACAGATAATAATAAAATTTTAACTTTTTACTTAAAATTTTATTTAAATTTTAATTTTTTATGTAAGATTTTGATAAAATTTAGTAAAATTTTATTTAGTTTTAGGTTTCAAATTTTCAGTATATTATTATTATTATTAATTTATTTATTTATAATATCGAATCCATTTTCACTATCAAAAAGTAATTCATACACTCCATAAAAAAATAATTTATATCCTCCGGCAATTAATTGTGGCGTCGGGAAACAACGCCAATTTTAATGTAACAACCTTTATAGTACCTTCTTGCATAGCAGACTGAATATTAACAACTGTAAAAGCTGCATAGCAGAGGCACCGAAATGGCGGTCGTCGAAGATGGGCCGGGGTCGAATCGATACATTAAGATTAATTAGAATTTAAAAATTAATCCATGTCTAAAGGCGTTGTCTCACCATTATATATTTCGGAGTTTGGAGATAATATATTTTGTAGTTTGGAGTTTTTGGTGGGAATACTAAATTATTTTGAATTTCTTTGGATCACTCGTAAATTCTGAACCAATTAAACCAAAAAATAAATAAAAAAACCTCCAAAAACATATAACAGATAAACTACACAATTAAATTAAATGCTCCGCTGGCCGCTGTACTGCTCCGGACAAATCATTTCCCCGTCCGTTTAATGCTGTGATGCTGGCTGGTTTAATGCTGCATGCTGCGGATAAATCCTCTGATGCCTGCTGGTTTTAACGCTCTGGAGTCGGGACAAATCATTTCCCTGACCGTTTACTGCTGTGATGCTGGCTGGTTTAATGCTGCATGCTGCGGATAAATCCTCTGCCTGCTGGTTTTAATGCTCCGGAGTCCGGACAAATCATTTCCCTGACCGTTTAATGCTGCGGACAAATCACAGTGCTTTAATGCTTTGGATGTGCGGTAAACTGTCCTACAACCTCCTTCAATGGGTTTACAACTGCACTAAAAAATCCTCCTAGCTTACCGTCATGGAGGACATGCTCAAGCAGCAAATATGTTCCAGTGTTAACAGTTTATAAGCTACTTGGTTAGCAAAGAGCCCCGGAACTAATGAAGGAGGAGCCAGCCTAACCGAGCTCGAAGAAGAACCACTTTGGCGAATGAACTCACGCCAGCTCTCCATTTGGTTATAATACTCTGTACATCTTGGTCTCAGGTTAGTCAATAAGGTTTTGTGGGTTCACTTTCTGTTATCTGGTCTATTATCAGGTTATCTCATCTGAAAATACTGATATTTTATCAATGGATGGTGAAACTCTGGTTATGTCTCACTGCAAATTTTTTTGTGATGGATAGACACATAAACCTTATTTCGCTTATTTTGGTAAAATACAATATGCGGAATTTTATTAGTTTACTGAAAGGAGTGTTTTTTTGGGCTTATTTTAATCAAATACACTACCATATGCGGAGTAGTTTTATTAGTTTACTGACAGAATTGTTGTTTGGTTTTTTTCCCTATTGTTGTATTATTTAAATTACAAAATTTAATTATTTATTTTGAGATTTCTTTTATAAGTTTGGTAGGATTATAATTTTATCATATTTAATATGTTACTCGATTGAAGTGGGAAATTGAATGGGTCACTTTACATCGAAAAGTTAACAAAGTATCCGATCATTACTTATCTAAAACTAGTAGACAAATTTTGAAATATTTTAATTATAAAAATTCAAAAATTTAAAATTAATTTTTTTTCAATTATCAATCAAATTTAAAATAAAATAAATAAATAAAACCAAATTTAAAATAAAATATATAAACAAAACCAAAAAATCACCTTATTAAACTATTACTTCTTAATATACTTAGCTTCAAAGTATTTCAGTGATAAATGTTAATATAAACTTTTATTTTTTAACCCAAAAATTACTACTTAGACAGAAATTATAATTTTGATTACACATTCAAGTATCATCTTAAGGAAAATATGAAATTTAACATGTGCTTTGTTTTTCACAAATTTTCCATTATTGACAGATTTTGAAGCTTCAAAAATTCAATGCAAACATGTTTAAAAATTATACATTTTGATGTGTTTTTTTGTCTTCCACTGTTGAACTGTTAACAAAAATTCAGAATCCCGGTTTCACTGTCTATTAATATTGTGCATTAAAACAAAGCACTTTACGGTAAATAATCTCCCTTAAAATCCTTTCTCCAATGGTTAAGCCAACATATTGATTCAAAAGGTTTTAAATAAAATTACAACACAGGCCTTAATGTCAAACAAAGGCGTTTATGACAGAAGAAAGTAAACTCGCGAAATAGAACCATTAATTTATAGGTAAACGTTTTGATATCAAACAAAGGCTTTTCTGAAACGAGGAAAGAAACTCACAAAATGAAACTTATGAATTTAGATAGGGAAAGAAGTCCAAACAAAATTACGAGAGAAGTTCACCTGAAATAACAAAAATCTTAGAGCAAAGCATCTTTTAAAAACCTTAGCACCAAATTTAAGGTCAAAATATCTCATAGATCTTAGAGCAAAGCATTCTTTAAAAACCTTAGCACCAAATTTAAGGTCAAAATATCTCATAGACTCTTTCAAAGTACTGAACAAACAAAATTCTTTAAAAACATTAGGCACCAAATTTGAAGTCAAAATATATCATAGACTCGTCCAAAGCACTGAACAAAGAAAATTCCAGCTCGATTTACTGCTTAAAAGTCACACGTCTGTTTTCATCTCGTGCTAGACTCGAAAAAGACTAAAAAAATATTTGATTTTCACACAAAATCACGGTAATATTTATTTACTCATCCTCTAGACATTACATCAGCAATACTGTGTTAAAATATTTGTTTTTTCTTTCAAAATCAATGATAAACGTTCTCTGAAAAACCAGCTCTATATCTCCATATCTGTTTCAAATTTGCACACAGAGACCAAAGCTTTAGCTTTTTCTGAATCAAATCTCAATCGGAGGAAGTTTAAAAATATAAATGCCGCGTACAATAAAGGCAGGCGACATAAGATTTTTCGTTCAAAACCACGCAGAATATATTTTGGATATGAATTTGTTACCAGTTAAAGCATCTGTTGCCTCCAATAGCTTTAATTCGCTGAAGCTTTTGATATTGCATCAAACCCTACCATTTTTGTACCATAAAAGCTTCTCCTTCGACCGTATGAAAACCTCCAAGATTAATGAACAAATTTCGAAGTAAAAAGGCAAACGCAGAATGCTAGGCTAAATCTTGATTTACAAAGCTTCAAAGCTTGAAATGATTGTCTTCCTGGGAAGAGCCCAATGGCCAGAGAAGTCAGGGATTTAAATCTTGCATTCTTTGTAAGAAAAATTCATTTGCTTCAGATTTGCGAGGTCTCTTTGAATTTGAGACTGTGATGTTTAAAGAGCAGAGTCATGGGATGAGCCAAAATTCATTTGCTTCATATTTGCGAGGTCTCTTTGAATTTGAGACTGATGTTTAACGAGCAGAGTCATGGGATGGCTCATCCTTATCTGTTGAGTGTTTTCTTTGGGTTACGTTATCACCTATTATTGCTGGCTTGAATTTAGCCTTGCCAAACATACGTTGGATTTAGTCATGCTTTGACAATATATATGTACATACATTGAATTTACTTTAGCGTTTTGTGATTAGAGCAGCGGACGTGTTTAAAGTAAGCATCTAAAATTATTTTTCTAAAGGTTATAAAATTTCACCGAAAGGAGGGGTAGGGCCCAAAATCTAAAACAATGCCAACTAAAAATTATAGAAGAGATTTTATTTTCACATTATCATAGCTATTTATAAAAATTCGGCCGATGAAAGCATTATGGGCCAAAATATAAGATAATGCCAATTAAAAGTTAGAGAAAGGGATTTCTTCTTCACCTTGAATATTTATAATCGTTTTTTAAATATTATAGGGGCGGATGTCTCAACATTAATAATTTAAAGTAAGTATTTAAGATTAATTGTCTAAAAGTCATAAAATCCCTTTGATAGAAAGAGTACGGGCCAAAATCCTAGACAACGCTGATTACAAGTTAAAGAATTGGATTACATCTTCACTTTATTAGGGCTATTTATCTCTTTTTTTTAATTATTTTTAGAGTATTTTTTTTTTAATTATAATTTTATTTGAAAATTAAAATTTTATAGGATTGGGTTTAAGAGGACCAATAACAAAAGTAATAATAAGTTTTAGTTACAAAAAATGGTTGGAAATTGTTGCCTAAAGTAAAAAAGCTTTGGGTACAGACTTTCTCGAAAACTGATATCTGATGTAAGAAAATTAGAAAAACATATCTTATTTATGGAACACAGATCTCCTTTACAAACTGTTGAGAAAAACATATCTTATTTATGGAACACAGATCTCCTTTACAAACTGTTGAGAACACTATTTTCTGACACTGCTTGACTAAAGGGACAAAAAGATTGATGAACCATGATTGAGACATTTTAAATTTCAGCAAAAGGAGATTTCATTGAAAACCAACAAAAAATACTTCATAATAGATTGTATAATCCCAAATTTTTGTCAGTCCGTCTAGAAGAATAGAACCAAATGAACACAGCAAGACTGAGATGACAACAAAATTGAGATGTGCTGACAGGGCCCAAAAAATAGTAGCTGAGAGAAGACTAGAACAACTAGTATGGACCAGCGTGAATCCTTTCTTCATCAACCCATTCTTCTAAAAAGATAGAACCTGGTTGGAGCAGAAGGCCTTTTTTGGATAGTGCATCAACTTGAAAGTTGAATTCTCTGTATATGTGGAAGAAAGAGATATTGTGGAAACCACCGATCGATTTCTTTATTCTGGACTTCCAGTAAGACTGATTCAGTCCCTATAATTTAGACTTTCCAGAAAGCCAGTCTATGATGATTTTTGAACTACCACTAATTGTTAAATCGAAATTTTTAATGAAGTTGCCAAAAGCAGGAGGCCCTAAGCAACCAACAACTCGGCCTTTGTATTGGTACCCTAGCCAAACCCCATACTTGCTTTGATAAGATGCTTTCTGTCTAGCATGATAATATATCCACTTGCACATTTTTCACTTTGGGTTGCACCATCGAAGAAAGCAATTAGGAATTGAAGATTGGGAATTGGATTGGACACATTTCTTCTGTGTTAAACCTTAACCTTGATAGGATACTCTTGCCAGAAGGCTAAAACTTTCAAGGTGGCCTGAATCAAATTGGGTTGTTTGTTTTCAAAGATTGGCTTATTCCTTAGGCCCCATAATTTCTTGGTAATAAAAATGGGAAGAGAGAAGAAGGATATACTGTTGTTATGCCAGAACATCATGCATTCGTTGAACGTATTGTGTAACTTTGAACTTTTAATTCCAACCACCTTTAGAACACTAGACCATAAATATTTGGCTATCCTACACTTGAGAAAAAGGTGATCTATATTTTCTGCTTCACCATTGCATAAGGTACAAATGTTGGGCCCATGAAATCCCCTTTTCTGTAAGTTGTCCCAAGTTAAGATTTTGTTCTTCAGTACTAACCATAAGAAAATTTTGAGTTTATTTGGTATATTCCATTTCTATATTAGCGAATGCCACCAAGTGTCTTCCACCTAACAAGAAGTAGAGGCGATTTCCATATAAACAACTTTTGTAGTCACCTTACTGGAAGATGTGCCCTAAGCCCAAACAAGCTTATGCTTTTCATTGGAAAACATTAGACCATTAGAAGCCATATTGGAAACAAAGTGATCCCACTTTGCCCCAAGCCCAAACAAGCTTATGCTTTTCATTGGAAGTCATTAGACCATTAGAAGCCAGATTGGAAACAAAGCGATCCCATTCCAAAGCTATATTATTATGAAGGGATAACTCAAAGCCTGAAATCCAATGACCTTTGGGGTAATTGAAAAGAAAGGATTTGAAAGTCTGGCCTATAACAAACAAGACTTTAGGATTGAGTGAGATAACCAAAGGTTTAGAAAGGAAGCAATAGGGCATACCACCAATAAATGAAACTTTACCCAATTGAACGTGGCTACTATTTCCCACCTTCCACAGGAGCCACTTGATAATCCAAGGAAAAGAGGCCATGAGTCCTTTCCAAACAATGGAACCAATAATGGGAGTGGAAGAGTAATTTGCAACCATTTTACAAATCCACTCAATTAAGGATTGTCTTTTGAGTATTTCTCCTTGATTACTGAACTCCAAAGACCATTATTTACCAAGGCTCCCCATAATTTTTTTGCAGCCAAAGCTTTCCCAAACCATTGAAGATTTTTGAGACCCTAGCCCCCTAAGCTTTTAGGCCTAGAGAGGGATTCCCAACTTGCAAGATGGATTTTGTCTTTTTCTGATTTCCCTGACCAAATGAATGGAACACACGTTGTCTGACTTTGTTTAAGATGGAATCCTAACCGGGCTCATCCAGAATATAGGAATGCTCTCAGTGACGGATTTTGCTAGGACCAACTTGCCCCCGGGAAACAACCACCTGTAGCACCAACACCCAATCTTTTTCTCCACTTTTTTTTATCAACCATAGCCAATCCTTTTTCTTATAATTGTTTGGCTTGAGCCAAAATCTTAGGTATTTGAACTCCGTGTCCATAATTTCTATCCTACATGGCCATATAACTTTTATACCAGCTAGGAACGCATCCTCAATTCTATTGTGAAGAAAACATGACTTATCAAGACTAACCTCCATACTTATTTCCATACAAAAAGTAAAAATAACGTTTTTGAAAACATTCCATTCAACTAAAGAACCATCCCTTAGCATGAGGACATCATCAATGAATAAAAGATGGGATAAAACACTAAGTCAACAATGACTTTGATACCTTTAATTCTTCCTTCTCTTTTTTCCTGGGTAATTAATATGCTGAGACTTTCCATAACTCAAAGGAAAAGAAGAGGGGATAAGGGGCATCCCTGGCGAAGCCCTCTAGAGCATGCAAAGAACTAAGAAGGGGGACTGTTGATTAAGATGACAAAGAAGGTGGATGAGATGCATACCATTATCCAATTGATCACTTCTGTCCCCAAACCTATTTGAATTAGCAACATTATAAGGAAATCCCAGTTAAGCTTATCATAAGCTTTCATCAAATCAAGTTTGGAAATGAGGATTTTGAACTTCCTGATCTTGATTGAATGTAGATATTCCTGGGCTAAGCCAATAACATCATGAATCTGTCTTCCAAGCAAAAAACTGAATTGTTCCTTAGAAATTGTAGATGCCAACTTGTCTTTGATACGATTGGTTATTGTTTTGGCAATAATTTTAAAGACTAAATTACATAGATATATGGAACAAAATAGGTCAAAGTGAAGGGCTTTAGAGACTTTGGGAATTAAGGCAAGAAATGTTGCATTAATAGACCTGTTGATTGAATATTTAACTCTTGACTCCTCAACTACTTTCAATAGGTCGTTCCCCAACAAATTAAAGAAATATAAGAAGAATTTGATGGTCCATCCATTGGACCTTGGAATTTTTTCTTTTGCACAACGTTTTAAGATATCGCCTATCTCTTTCAAAGTAACCTGTATATGCCAATGAAATTTGCCTCCTCATCAATGAAAAATCTAGGAAAGAGATTAATAACCTGAAGTTGTTCCATGAGATTGTTTATAGATCGTTTCTTATAAAGGTTGGAAAAATAAGAAACTTCGACCCTTTTAATTTCCTCTTGATTTGAAATGGTTGTACAATCTGGCCCTCCAAGATCCCATATAGAGTTGGATGATTTTCTATAAGAGACATATTTGTGGAAAAAAATTGAGTTTCAGTCCCCTTTAGATATCCAATAGACTCCGTTTTTTATTTGCAGAGCCTCTTCATTTCTTTTTAAGATATGAAGTCTTCTAAAATGTAAACAACCCATGTGTTATTTCATTTCTGAAGGAATAATTTCTGAGATAAAGGAATGAGTTATGAAATCAATCTCCTATTCTATAGCTCCTAGTTCGGCATTAATTTATCTCTTTTTATTCTTCTCCCATCTGATTACAATTTTCATCAACATGTTTAGCTTAAAGGAGAAATGACCCATCTTCGATTCAGTACAATTTCCCCCGTAGTAGGTCAAGCTTCACTAACAAGCTTATCAATCATTTGATCTCCAATCCATACATGATTAAACTTGAAGGGGGAGGGAGAAAACAAGTTTCAGGTTTCCACCTCCAAGAAGACAAGAGAATGATCTAAAATATTATCCATAGCAGTCCAAGATTTGTACTTATTGAAAGAAGAGATGAGGTTTTCGGCCATAAGGAAGCGGTCTAAGCGTTTCACAATTACATCACTACCAACTCTCCCATTTATCCAAGAAGGAACTAAAGGGGACAGACAAATATCAATAAGACCAACATTTTGGAAAAGGGAAATAAAGTACATTGCAAGAGGGTCTTGTCTGGATTTACTGCTCCAAATTTCCATAACAGGCATAGTCAAATTTAGGTTTCCTACTAGAATGAAATCGTCACAATCTAGGAACCCCCTATTCTGAAAAGAATCCCAAAGTTTCTTTCTATCGTTATAAGGACCATAACAATTTACCGTAATCATAGATTTAGAAAACCCACATAGCTCGCCTTCCAAAATAAGACCAACATTAGACTGGAAAGCCGAGAAGGATGCCTTAGAAGGATCCCAAATTGTTTCAAGTCCTCCAGATTGTCCTTTAGCATCTTATGCGTGTACACACCAACCAATGCATATTTTGGACAAGAAGTACACACCAACCATCGTTTCCTGAAATATCATTATAGAAGGGCGATAAGTTTCGACTAGTCTTTTGAGGGATAATAATTTGGGGGACCCCCGAATGCCCCTAATATTCAGAGAGAGGATTATCATTCTTGACTTCCAGCTACGAGCGATTATACTCATAGGGCTTGAGAGGTAGAGGTGTTTGAAGTCCCATGGGAAGAGCCTTCTCTAGCCAAAGATTTCTTGTTGTCTTTTTTCTTTTTTTGGATTGTTATGAAGGCATCTGAGAAAGCAGGGAACTCTGACTCGAAAGATGGAGCAACAAATGAATTGAGGATCGAGAGAGGTAAGGGATTCAAGCTTTCACTTAATTCCAAATGGGAAGAAGACAGGGAACCTAAAAAGAAGTCTCTACATACAAAGAGGCAACTTTGAACAAGTTAAGAAGGGGAGGAACGGATGATACATCCAAGAAGGATGGCACGAAACCTGAAGTAGAGGATTGACCTCCTCTTAGAGGAATATCATTTAGATCGTCACGAGGAAGAGGAGGAGATATTTGTGCCCGTGAATCACAAATGGTAGGGGAGGAACAATCTACAAGAAGAGGAAGTTGGGAGGAAATAAGAGGCCTTGAGGAAAGAGGACCCGATTTAGAAGATTTGGGTTGAGATAGATTAGACAAAGGCCTAAGGCTGAGAGCAACGAGTGAATTTTGGAGAAAATTATTCTTTGAATTCGGAAAAAGATCATGTTTATGAGAGTTTTGATTAGGTTCATCTAAAATATATCTTTGGGAGTAAGCACAAAAATTAACGAGTCTTGGATAGGAGCTACCTGTGAAGTGAAAGTATCCTTAGACAAATAATCCTAAGAAGGAGCATTGGAAGAGACTTTCGCATCTGACAAAATCTCCGTCCAGTTGGAAGAAATGAAGTTGTAATCTAGAGGAAATTTGTCTCGAGCCAAGGGGTTTAGAGTTGCTCTGTTCGTGAAGACCCGAAGGAACTGTCCCGAAATTTCCAAACAAGACCTCCCCAAAGCTAGGCAATCTAGACGTATCTTTCTGCTTAGGGAGATAATCTACCATATCAGGGATAACTTGTTGATGGTGTGTTGTCATCTTCGCTCTGTGAGGATGAATGCAGTCCTTCCGAAGGTGGCCTATTTAATGACAATCTAGTTACTAGAAAGGAAGTCTCCAGTAATCCAAACGCTGAGCATACTGTCTCTGAACATGATTTATAACCATTTCCTTAGGAAGGCAGTTCTCTGTGTCCAATTCCACAAGCACCCATGCAAGTTGCTTGTCAAATTCCACTAGAGATTTGTTATTAAAGAAGATAAATTTCCTAGAGTGTTAGCTATGTTGATTATGATAGTTCTCATCCAAAGTTCAAGAGGAAAACTTGGCAGTTTGACCCAGTAGTATTTAAGACGATGGCTTTCAAGAGCCGAATTGAAACTAACATGCCAGCTTTGGTTCCAGAGAAAGCCTTTTCCAAAAACCCAAGGTTTGGATGAGATTTTGGTCAGATCTTCTTCTCGTAAGAAATGAAACCCCAACCAATCATTTACAAGAAGATTAACCTTAGTAGAATAGCCTAATAGAGACTTTGTAATGTTCCAAACTTAAACAAACATTAATATGAAAAAGCAAATATGATTTATACACAAAAAAATTAAACCATCAACAAACGTTCAATACACATTAGAAATGAGAACCAACTGAGCCATTTTATTAATGGAATGGAGCAAGTACAATAGTATGGAAAATTCACCTGGGCTTGCCTCAAGGGCAATCTTGATAGAACCCAAGTGTCAAACAATAATCTCAATGCTGGAAAGATAACTACTCCTCTAATGCTTTGCGTTGTCTCCTAATTACGACACTGCTGGCTGGAAAGGAACTGCAAGAAACCTTGTCTCTGGTGCTCAAAAAATGATGAAACTTCAGCCCCACGCTTCTTGGCCAAAACCTAGAAAAACCCAAAAAGGGTTTGCCCTGAATCGAACGTCCCAAATTCGGCCTCCTCTATGGCTTACGCCCTCCAAACAGCTCCAAGAATAAGACCTGCAAGGAATGGACACAAAATCCTCCTCCAAGCTCCAAAAGGGAAGCAAACACCACTCCAAGTATTTCCTCTAACCTCCACGGTAAAGCTCAGCCTCAAGGGCTGATACTCTACCCACCAAGTGAGCTCCCAATGTTGTCTTTGCGTTGGCCCAGGTAGTGCGAAAGTCACACTCCAAAGAAATAAGCACAACCAATTCCCAAACTCTCCCAACTGTTGACAATCCTCCCTAGCCTCCTCTCTAGAAAATCTCACACCAAAACTCCACTACAAGACATCACGAACAACTCAGACTCCTCTTCACTACGTCCTCTAGTAATACGCACCACCTAAAAGTGAATGCCACTACTGGAAATCACAATGAAGACCTCCTCCTGAAGAAATGCAGAAAAAAGGATGGCACTAGAAGTCCCCCGAAGAAGGGTGAGCTCTTCGCCTAAAGAACTCATGCTAAAGAAGGAGTGACTCGGCTAGGCAGCTCGAGCAACCAAAGAGAAATTGATATACTAGAAAGATGAATGAGATGAGAAGAGTTGCCTTCCTTATATATATTTCGTGGAGAACTTTTCCCTCCAATTTGTCCTCCATCATGGGCCCTCACTTAACCACATCCATGCAAATCGAACTAGGGAGTGCGTATTTCCCTAGTGAGGGTGGCCCCCATGTGTAACTTGACTACACCACAAATAACTTTTCCTAAGTCTAATCTTCTAATAAAATTGAATGGGGTCCACTAGCTCCAAAATTGGCCCCATAATACAAAAATGAATCTTGTTCCAAAATGATTTAGGAAGGGACATGACAGTCCCCCCTCCCAAATGTTGTTTGTCCCCAAGCATATTCAATACCGGATGCACAAGAACGTGGTCTCCTTCTCAAGTGGCATCAAATACTCTCTGATGATCCTGCTTCTAAGCTTCCTCTCCCTGGTCTCTAAGATGGCCTCTGGATTCAGGATCAAATACCCCTCATCATCAAGTGGAGGCAACTCCATGATTGTTGTAACCTACTTCCTCAACAGTTTCTTGAGGCATGAAACATGAAATATGTTATGAATCTTGCTCCCTGGTGGTAGCTCCAACTCGTAAGCCACCTCTCCAACCCTCCTGATCACTCTGTATGGCCCAAAAAATCTCGGTTGCATCTTTTTGTCCCCCTTCTGCCTTAGTGCAGACTGTCGGTATGGCTGCAATCAAAGGTAGACCAAGTCCCCTTCCTCAAAATGCCTCTCTACTCGATGTCGATCAGTGATTAGGTGCTCATAATTATGCTCAAAAATCAAAGTGTCAGAATCTTGTCAAACTCAACTTCAAATTGAAGAGCTCGTAATTTTGAATCCAACGGCGTGAACGACACTCAAATCTGAGTTCGTATGCAGAAGTTAGACAAGTCAAAGTTCAAGTTTGACTTGCCTACATGGCAGGATTGGGATGATGTGGCAACTCTTCAACGAATAAGGAGGCGCCATGTGGAAGCTCACCATTAGCGCTCGCAAATCGCATATCGCAACGGTAGGCGGAAAAGGTTTTTCAAATCGCCCCTCGGTAGGTTGGGTTGTAATGCAATCAAATCGTAATCACAATCCGTGAAAGGGATCGACGAACAGATATCTGCCCCGACCCCAGCGCAGTTTCAGTTCCCAGACACGATACGTTATTGTGTTAAAGTTTTATGTTCCGGCGGGTCCGTGATATCGTATCACAACGTTTTGCTATGTTAAGAGCTCGCTGAACTTCACTGAGTTCCGAAACGCGATAGACCCTGGACGCGACATTTGTTTATGCTACAATTTAATATACTATTGGGTCTGCCTAAATTGCATCGCAGTGTTCCACCGCTAAAACAATGACCTTTCGCCTGCCTGAACTCGCCGATTGCGATTTGTGATATGACCGACATGATATGGCCCGCGGTGTGGAGAAATTCTTGCTCGGTTAGCGGATTTTGGGGCTAATTGGTAGTTTTATGCTGAATTTTGAGCGTTTTGTGGAAATAATAGTGGGAGAATTGGGAGAAGTCATTACTCCTTCTGTTCTTATCCAAATTTTATGCAAAAATAGTCAATCCAAGTAGTTTTGAGTATTCTGAACTCATTGAGGCAGGTTTCAAAGACATATGAGCATTGTAAACACACTTTTGATGTAATTTGAACATAATAGAGAGGCCCAAGCCATTGGAAGCTGGACCAAGGAACTCCTTTATCATGTGCTTGTTGTGTGTTATATTTTGAAGTTCGTTGATGTTATATTGTTGTTGTTCAGCATATGTTTTTATGTTAAACTGTTTATAACATTTACATAAGAAACTCTCATGGGAATTTGTTAATTATGCAAAAGTTTTGAATCCTTAAGCACTTGAAAAAGCAAATGATAAGCATCTTGTGTTTATTTCTGAATGGGGAATTAGCACATCATTATTAATTTTCTCTAGTTCAGATCAAGTTGGTATCAGAGCTTTGGTTTTGCTTACTAGATTTGCTTTGTGAAAGAAGGGTTTAATTATTTGCAACTTTATGTCATGCTTACAAGGTTAAAGCTCAAAAAAGGTGAAGGAAAGCTGGTTGAAAGCCCTAAAGTTGGGTCAAGTGGAAGAAGAGCAAGGTTTCCAAAGTATTCTACACCAGTTCAACCTCAAGTTGCAGCTGAGATTCCAACACGAGTACAACCTCAAGTTGTAGTTGAGTCTTTAGAGACTATGTCTCATGAAGGAGAACCTATCATGATAGAAGATGAGAAGACCTTCAGAAAGGCTTTCTTTGATATGACAGAGATGGTTAAGGTCCTCTATGAAGAGAGGAACAATAGATTGCAAGGAGAAAGCTCCAAGCCTCCCAATGGAGAAGGTTCTTCAGGAGGAGGTAATGGAAAAGGAGGTAATGGGAATGGAGGCAAACCTCCACCATCTCCACCATCTTCTTCATCTTCTTCTTCAAAAGCATCTTCACACTCTTCCACAAATACCACTATTACTCATACTCATCATCATTCTTCGAAAGGAATTGGTAAATCACCTTTTCTGAAGCTTGATGTTAAATTTGAGTTACCTATGTACAATGGTGAAGTTAATGCAGAGAAGTTGGATAACTGGATTCATTAGTTGGAGGTGTATTGTAGAATTCAGAACCTTCAAGAGGATGATATCAAAATTCAGTTGGCTTCATTGAGAATGGAGGGTGCAACACTTGTATGGTGGGAATCAAGGACTCAAGACGAGATCAAAAAACATGGTAAGATCTCTATTTCTTGGTCTGATTTCATTGCTGCTATAAAAAGACAGTTCTACCCTTTAGCTCATATGCAAAAAGCCATTATGAATTGGAAAAATTTCAGACAGTTGAAAGGTCAAAATGTGCAAGAGTATACTCAAGAGTTTAGGAAAAGAGCTCTTATGCTAGGAGTAGACTTACAGTCACAAGATACCTTGCTGAAATACATAGGAGGGTTGCATAGCTATCTTCGACATACCATTCTTATGTTCAGTCCCACGAATCTTGATGAGGTCTGTGTTCAAGCTACACACCTCAAAGCAAGAGGGAAAAATATACAAGAAGAAGCCATTTCAGAGTGGTGAAAAAGGGAAGAAGTTTAAAGGAAAGCAGAATAAAACTGCTTCTGTTAAGAAAGAAGGGGAGAAGCCCATGTGCAAGAATTGTTCCAAGGAGGGACATGATGAAGCTCATTGCTGGAAGCTTCATCCAGAATTACGACTGAAGAAATTTAACAATAAAGGGAAATAGAAGACCAACGCTGCTGCACAACAAGACTTGGGTTTTGACTCAGGAGATGAAACCAAGATTGCAACCACAGTCACCAAAGGGAAATCTGTGGCAAAAGCAAGCAAAGAGACATTCGTGGCAAGCACCAGTGCAACAAATAATTCCCATAGAGTTTCAAATGAGGAAAACTGAATCAAGTTGTTCCATATCCGAGTTATTTCCAAACATACGAAGATCGATACGTTGTTTGACAGTGGATCTCAGGCCAACTTAATTTCTGCGGATTTGGTTAAGAAAATGAATCTAGAAACTGTGCCTCATCATAAACCATATCCATTGGGTTGGATAACCAAGGATGCTAATTTTTAGGTCACACGGAAATGTTTTTTCAGGTTTGCAATCATCGTTAATTTCATTGATGAAGTTGAATTAGATGTTGTGCCATTGGATATCTTAGGGATTGTATTGGGAATCCCGTATCTATATGATAGGAGAGTTGTTTTCCATAGATTTGAGAAAAAATACCATTTGTTCAAAGACGGAGTGGAGTACATTGTGAGATCTCATCGTAGAAAGCTTAGTCTGTCTTTGGCAAGTGCAGGGGAAATGAAGCGATTGGTCAATTCCAGCAAGAGTCTCGTGCTCCTTATGATTAAGCAGAAGAATGACACGAAGCAGGAATCCTTTGCAGGCTGTGATGTGAAGTTGAAAGCTTAATTGGTTGATGTGGTCAATCAATATGGAGACATGTTTCAAGAACCAAAGGGATTGCCACCAAAAAGAGGAATTCAACACGAAATTCAGCTACAACAGGACTGTCCACTCCCAAACATCAGTATGTATCGAATGTCAATTCTGGAAAGTTTAGAAATTAAGAAAAAAGTCCAGGAATTGTTAGATAAAGGAGTAATTCGTCCTTCTACTTCGCCATGTGGTTCACCAATTGTATTGGTACCCAAGAAAGATGGAACCTGGCGCATGTGTGTAGATTATCGAGCTTTGAATAAGATTACAATAAAGAATCGATACCCACTGCCCAGAATAGATGATTTGCTAGATCAATTGAAAAATGCAAAGTATTTCACTAAATTAGACTTGAGAAGTGGATATCATCAAGTTAGAATAGCTGAGGAGGACATATGGAAGACTGCTTTTAAAACCAAACAGGGATTGTTTGAGTGGCTGGTTATGCCTTTCGGTCTTTGTAATGCTCCAACTACATTCATGAGAGTTATGAATGATATTTTAAGATCATTTCTTGATGAGTTTGTAATTGTCTATTTAGATGATATTTTGATATTCAACAAATCACGAGAAGAGCATGTCAAGCATGTTAGGAAAGTGTTGGATATCTTGAGGAAAGAACAATTATTTCTAAATATGTCTAAATGTGAATTCGAGAAAACTTCCTTAGTGTATTTAGGCCACATAGTTGGAGGAGGTGAGCTGAAGATTGACCCCTCTAAAGTTTCGGTCATTGTGAATTGGCCAATACCCAAATCAGTTACATAAGTAATGAGTTTTTTAGGAGCAGCGTAATACTAGTCCAATTTCTCCTCCATAGCAGCTCCACTACATGCGTTGACTAGCGTGAAGGTTGTCTTCTAGTGGGGAGGCAAACAACAAAAAGCATTTGATGCTTTGAAACAAAAGATCAGTTCAGCCCCAGTTTTAGCATTGCTAGATTTGAAACAACCATTTGAAATACAAACAGATGCAAGTGACTACGCCATGGGTGCAGTTCTTTTATAGCATGGTAAGCCCATTTCATTTCATTTTGAAATTTTTAATGGTTTTGTTATTAATTATCCTACGTACGATAAAGAGCTTTATGCATTTGTACAAATTGTGAAGAAATGGAAGCATTATTTGATTTGAAAAGAAACCATTATTCACATCGATCATCAACCTCTACAATATCTATAATCTCAAACCAAATTGCAGTAGTTAAGGCATTTTCGTTGGATGGGATTTTTACAACAATTCCACTTGGTAATTAGGTATAAGAAAGACATTTATAACAGAGTTGCTGATATGCTTTTTAGAACGGTTGTAAATGTAGCCATTTTACTCCAGAATAATTATGTTTTGCTTGAAAGTTATGTGGAACAATACGCACAGGATGCTCACTTTCAAGAGGTGTATTTAAACTTGAGCCAAGGCCACCAAGTTGAGGAATTAGACTACCATGTACATGATGATATGTTGTATCATTTGGGAAAAATTTGTGTTCCATAGGGAGAGAGAGTAAAGGACACAAGGGAATCACACACTTCTCTTATTGTTGGACATTTCGGTGCAAGTAAAACAGTGGCAAATCTTCAGAGGTATTTGTACTGACCTCGTATGCTTGAAAGTGTGTCACGCTTTATTAGAGGTTGTTCATTGTGTGTAATCAATAAGCCTATTAATAGGAAACTAAGATTGTACACACCACTTCCAGTGCCTTCACGACCATGGGAAAGTGTTTCTATGGATTTTGTAGGAGGTCTTCCTCTATCAAGGAAAGGTCATGATTATTTGTATGTAGTTGTGGACAAGTTCAGCAAGATGTGCATGTTAACTCCTTGTAAAAAGAAAATTACAGTTGAAGAAACAACTTAACTTTTCTTTCAAAAATGTATGGGTTCATTTTGGATTGCCAACTTCTATTGTAAGTGATCTTGATTCTCGATTTGTTGGGAATTTTTGGTTAAGTTTATGTAACTTTATGGACACCAAGTTGAAGAAAAGTACATCCTTTCATTTGCAAATAGATGGTCAAACTAAAGTGGTTAACAGAACAACCATTCATTTTCTAAGAGGATATTGCAGCAAACATTCTAAGTTGTGGGATGAACAGTTGCATTCTATTCAGCATGCTTACAACCGAGCAAAACACTCTTCTACTCTAACTTTGCCTTTTGAGGCATGTCTTAGTTATTTGCCCAAATCGCCTTTGGATTTCATCTTTGAGAAAGATGTAGTTGTAGATGGACATAGTGACATAGACAGAGAAAATAAATTCATTGAGCAAATTCAGTTGATTCACCAAACAATTCAAGAACAACTAGAAAAGAGTTAAGGCAAGTATAAGGCAAGGCATGATAAGCATCATGTGGATCATCAATTTCAAGTAGGTGATGAAGTTTGGCTTTACATTAGCAAGGAAAGGCTTCAAGGTGAAGGTAAAAAGCTGAAACCAATTCATTATGGTCCACTTAAAATTCTGGAAAAGATTGGTAATATGCTTTCAAGCTTGATTTGCCTTCATATATGTAAATCTATTACGTTGTTAATGTTGAAAATTTGAGATTATATGAACCTCCTTTGATTGAGGATCAAGGATAGAATGTTAAAATTCCATCTATTGAATACTTTTCTCCATAATTCCTTGATGTGCTTCAGCAAGACACTATACTTGACAGAAGGACAAGGACAACAAAAATGGGAAGTATTGATTATCTTTCAGTGGGTCTCAAAGATACACATCCATGAAAAGCTAAATGGATTGAAGTGGGGAAGGTGAGAGAACAATACCCTCATCTGTTCAATAACTGAAAGTGATCTTTTTGGGGTCCAAAAGGCTTCCAGTGGGGAGGAGTGATCAGGTGCTCAGAATTATGCTCAAAAATCAAAGTGTTAGAATCTTGTCAAACTCAGCTTCAAATTGAAGAGCTCGTCATTCTAAATCCAACGGTGTGAACGACACTCAAATCCGAGTTCATATGCAGAATTTAGAGCAAGTCAAAGTTCAAGTTTGACTTGCCTACATGGCAAGATTGGGATGATGTGGCAAGTCTTCAGCGAATAAGGAGGCGCCAAGTGGCAGCCCACCATTGGCCCTCATAAATCACATATCGCAGCAGTAGGCAGAAAAGGTGTTTCAAATCGGCCCCTGGTAGGTTGGGTTGCAATGCGATCAAATCACAATCGTAATCGGTGAAAGGGATCGACGAACAAGTATTGGCCCCAACCCCAACGCAGTTTGAGTTCCCGGATGTGATACATTATTGTGTTACAGTTTTATGTTCCAGCGGGTCTATGACATTGCATCACAATGTTTTGTTGTGTTAAGAGCCCGCTGAACTTCATTGAGTTCTGAAACGCGATAGACCTCAGACGCGACATTTGTTTATGCTACAGTGTAATATATTGTCGGGTCTGCTTATATCGCATCGCAATGGTCCGCCGCTAAAACAAGACCTTCCGCCCACCTGAACTCGCCGATTGCGATTTACGATACGATCGACTAGATATGGCCTGTGGTGCGGAGAAATTCTTGCCCGGTTAGTGGATTTTGGGGCTAATTTGTAGTTTTCTGCCGGATTTTGAGCATTTTGTGGAAAGAATAGTGGGAGAACTGGGAGAAGTCATAACTCCTTTAGTTCTTATCCAAATTTGATGCAAAAATAATCAATCCTAGTAGTTTTGAGTATTCTGAACTCATTGAGATAGGTTTCAGAGGCATCTGAGCATTGTAAACACACTTTTGATGTAATTTGAGCATAATAGAGAGGCCCAAGCCATTGAAAACTGGACCAAGGAGACGTAGCCTAGGAGGGGTGAACTCCTTTATCATGTGCTTATTGTGTGTTATATTTCGATGTTCTTTGTTGTTATATCGTTGTTGTTCAGCATATGTTTTTATGTTAAATTGTTATAACATTTACATAAGAAACTCTCATCGGAATCTGTTAATTATGCAAAAGTTTTGAATCCTTAAGCGCTTGAAAAAACAAATGATAAGAATCTTGGGTTTATTTCTGAATGGGAAATTAGCACAACATTACTAATCTGCTCCAATTCAGATCAGTCAACATATATCTTCTGCTGGTTCTGGGTTGTTTCTAAGTTATTCTTAAGAGCCTTGAGGATATCTTGGCTCTCTAGGATCCAATCCTTGGCCTTTGGGATCCTGTTGTCTCCAAAAACAATATCAAAAAAAGATAAAGCATCATAACCATATAAGGCAAGGAAAGGAGTCATACCAATGGACATATGATGGGTGGTGTTGTAATAATACTCTCCCAGATTCAACCATCGAATCCAAGCCCTCCGTTGCCCTGTCACATAATTCCTAAGATAGCCCTCTAACCATTGGTTCACCCTCTTTGGCTGACCATCGGTCTGTGGATGATAGTTGGTGCTCAGGGTGAGCTTAGTGCCGACTAATTTGAAGAGCTCCTACCAAAATCCTCCCATGAATTGGCTATCCCTATCACTAATTATGGCCTTAGGGAGTCCGTGCAGACGAAAGACCTCCCTGAAGAACAACTCTGCCACCTGTGAGGCTGAATACCGTGTCGGTATGGCAAAGAAGTGTGCAAACTTGGTCAGTCGGTAAACCACCACAAAAATATAATCCTTCCCTTGCATCACGGGAATTCCAGTGATGAAATCCATAGAGATGCTCTCCCATTTCCTGTCATGGATGGGAAGAGGCTGCAACAATCTTGCTGGATGGGTCAACTCCCCTTTGTTCCTCTAGAAAGCTTCGCAATCCTGCACATGCCTCAACACATCTCCCTTGAGGACCTTCCAAGTGAAGCGCTCTGTCACTACCATATACGTCTTCTTAAACCCCTGGTTCTCGGACAAAGGAGAATCATGAGCTGCATGAAGGACACACTCTCTCAATTGTGATCCCGAAACCAAAAATATGCGCCCCTCCAAGATCTCGCACACTCGATGATCCTTGGAGTACTCTACCAATAATTAAGCCTTCTAGTCATGACAAATGCTCATCAGTGAAAACCAACTGGTCTCCTGGACAGTGCATTTTCCACTACATTGTGCTTAATATTAAAATCGTAGGCCTACACTTTGTTGACCCATCTCTGTTGTCTGTCATTGAGGCCCTGCTGCCCCATGAAATGGCAAAGGCTGTTGTCATCTGTCTTCACCTGAAATCGATTCCCCACCAAGTACTGTCTAAATTTGGCTAATGCATGCATTATGGCAAACATCTCCTTGTCGTAAATGGAATACAAAAATTCATGAGGTAGAAGCTTCCAGCTCTTGAAAGCAATGGAGTGCCCTCCTTGGGACAAGACTGCCCCGATCCCTACACCTGAAGCATCACACTCTAATGTGAAAGTCTGAGTAAAATTTGGGAGTGCCAATACCGGAGAACAACTCATCACCTCCTTGAGGCGATCAAATGTTGCCTGAGCTCCCTCTGTCCATGCAAAATCCCCCTTCTTAGTCAGATAAGTAAGGGGTGTTGCCAATTGTGAGAAGCCCTTCACGAACATCCGATAATAGGTACAGATGCCCAAAAATCCTCTCAACGCTGTCACATTTGAGGGTTCTTTCCAATCCTGAATGGCTTGAATATTCTCCTTGTGCACCTTGACCCCATCTGCACCTATGATGTGTCCCAAGTAAAGCATCTTTGTCAGCCCAAACTCGTGCTTGGACATCTTGGCATAGAAATGTTGCTCCTCCAATACATGCAAGACTGCCTCTAAGTGTTGTAGGTGCTCCTCCCATGTCATGTTGTAGATCAAGATGTCATCAAAGAATACCTGTACAAACCTCCTCAACTGACGTCATAACACATGGTTCATGCATGACTGAAAATTAGTCGGTGCATTGGTCAACCCAAAAGGAATGACCAAGAACTCAAAATGCCCATAATGACACCTGAAGGCTATCTGCGGAATGTATTGCTCTCTCACCCGGATTTGATGATACCCTGACCACAAATCTATCTTAGAGAAGTACTTGGCTCCTTTAAGCTCGTCCATCAACTCATTAATGCGTAGAATGGGATACCTATTCTACAGTGTCTTCTTGTTGAGGGCCCTTTAATCAATACACATGCGGAGAGTCTCGTCCTTCTTCTTCACCAGCACAACTAAAGAAGCAAACAGACTAGAACTCGGTCTGATGTAACCCAATGCCAATAATTCCCTGTTGGCTCTCTCGATCTCATCCTCATAGGCCTTGGGATGCCTATAGGGTGTAGTGATGACTTCCTGCACACCAGGCTCCAAATCTATAGTGTGCCCGAATCCCCTATCAAGTGGTTGTCCTGAAGGTATATCTCCAAAGACTATTGGATATCTATCTAGTATTGCCTATATGTCCGGATGTGGTGGTATAGTCTCCCCCCCAGCGTCTGAAATCCTCAGCTTTACTACCCATGCTATGTCTCCATGCCTCAAATCAGCCTCCATCTGGTGGGCAAAACTATCTGAGGGGGGTAGGAATGCATGCCCCTAAGAACCATTGGCTTGCCATCTAGTCTAGAAAACTCCATCACCAGCTGTTTCCAATTAGTGGTAATCCGACTAAGGGAATACAACCATTGGACACCTAGAACTACATTGGTGTCTGGTACATCCACCACGAAAAAGCGGTATATCATCGAATAGTACCCAATAGTCACTGTTAGAGCAGGAATATATTGAGTGAACTACATAGTCCCGTCTCCTGGTATTAAGACTAAAAACCCCTCAAAATCTGTAGTGGTGATGCCCCTCCTCTGGACCATCTGAGCATCAATAAAATTATGGGTGGCCCCACTGTCTACCAAGACTGAGACATGCTACGCCTACATCGTATCTTTGATCCTCATATTTAGAAATTTGGGAATCCCGCACAAAGAAACTAGGACCCCCCCAGCGGGTGCGAAAGATGCTCCTCCCTAAGGTGGTGGTGGTGGTGGTCCTCTCCCTGCTAGGTCCTCGCTGTCTCCGCCACCAAATTCCAACTCCCCGTCATCCTCCTAATCATTGTCTGAGAAGACCTCGATGTAATGGGCCTTGCCCGCTGTGCACCGATGACTAGGTGCCCAAGGCTCTCGACATGTAAAACACAACTTCCTCCTCCTGAGGTCTCTCCTAGTTTCGTCATCCAATTGACCCCGCCCTTGAGCTACTCTCTGTGTTGTGTGTTCTCTAGTGTCACTTCCCTTCTAAGGGTATGGAGTGCATGAAGGAAATGGATCTTGGGTCTTCAGGATAGCCCGCTGCAAATCCCGAGTGCAAGATACTGCCTCCAGAAGAGTAGATGGTTTTCGAGACTTCAACAATCCCCACAATGGCTTTGTTAACCCCTATACAAATGTGTATACTCTCCTTGCATCTGAAAAATTAGGTACCATGACTAAGACACTAAAAAGCTTTGATATATAATGCTTCGGATGCCCTGTTTGTTTGAGCTGGGTCAATTCCTTGAAGTGAGCCTCTAGATCCTTCCGATCAAAGCGCTCCACTACTCTCCGCGTGAAGTCCTCATAGGAGGTCACACTGGCATGCCCCATAGTGGACAAACCATGAAACCACTAGTTGTGTGCCTCCCCCTCCATGTGCAAGGGGGCCATCTTGATGGCCTCTACCTCTACCATCCGATTCAATTGGAAGTATGTGTCCATCTTCTCTACCCAATCACGTGTTGTGCACTTGGTAGTGCCATAATATGTAGGAAAATACATTTTTTCCAATAGAATGATGTATGTCATTGTTCTGCGTACCATAGCCTTTCCCCTTCTTGTTCTGCTTGAGATTGAAAAAATCTCTGAAGGTCAGAGCCTCTCTGAAGTCTGCCCCCATGGATTTCCATTCTTGGAAATGCTCTCCCCACCAACGATGGATCCTCTCCCCCACCAGTCTCACATTGCGGCAAAGGTATAAAAGAGGGTAAAGTAGCTCGAGTTGGATTTCCCAAGGATGGCTGCTGCACAGTAAGTGAAAGGTGATCGATTTGTTGAGACGCACCTAAAGTCTCTCCAACTACAAACTCCTGGTGAGTGCTCTGCTCCCAGTTCTGCATCTTGATATCGTCCAGCATCTCCTTCTGCCATTTTTCCAAATCATTCAAAGCCTTCAAGAGACTATCAAATGCCATCTCCTCCCCACTCTTGGGCTCACCCATATCTTCTACTACTGCAATGTTCCCACGATCCTTTGTGTCTGGAGTAATCTCCAACTCCCTTTCCCTGCTCCGGTACCTCTGTCTTCTATAGGTAATATTCTGTCGGTCCTCCTCACTCATAGAAAATTTCTCCCACGACTGAGCCAAAATCTAAGTCTAATACCACTATAATGTTCCAAACTTAAACAAACAGTGATATGCAAAAGAAAATACGATTTATACATAGAAAAATTAAACGATCAACAAACATTCAATACACATTAGAAATGAGAACCAACTGAGCCATTTTATTAATGGAATGGAGCAAGTACAATAGTATGGAAAATGCACTTGGGCTTGCCTTAAGTGCAATATTGGCAGAACCCAGGTGTCAAAAAATATTCTCAATGCTGGAAAGATAACTACTCCTCTAATGCTCTGTGCTGTCTCCCAATAACGACACTGCTGGTTGGAAAGGAATTGCAAGAAAAGTCGTCTCTGGTGCTCAGAAAATGTTGAAACTTCAGCCCCAGGCTCCTTGGCCAAAACCTAGAAAACCCCAAAAAGGGTTTGGCATGAATCCAACCTCCCAAATTTGGCATCCTCTACGGCTTACGCCCTCCAAACTGCTCCAAGAATATGACCTGTAATGAATGGCCACGAGATCCTCCTCCAAGCTCCAAAAGGGGGAAGCAAACACCACTCCAAGTATTTCCTCTAACCTCCATGACAAAGCTCAGCCTCAAGGGTTGATACTCTACCCACCAAATGAGCTCCCAGTGTTGTCTCTATGCTTTCTCGGGGAGTGCGAAAGTCGCATTGCAAAGTAATAAGCACAACCAACTCCCAAACTCTCCCAACTATAGATAATACTCCCGAGCCTCCTCTTTGGAAAATCTCACACCAAAACTCCACCGCAAGACACCACCAACACCTCAGCCTCCTCTTAATTATGTCCTCAAGTAATACACACCACCTGGAAGCGAATGCCTCTGCTAGAAATCACAATGAAGACCTCCTCCTGAAGAAATGCAGAAAACCTTCCTAGGGTGGCACTCGAAGTCCCCCAAAGAAAGGGTGAGCTCTTTGCTTGAAGAACTCGTGTTAAACAACCATGGACTCGGCTAAGCAGCTCGAGCAACCAAAGAGAAATCGATATACCAGAAAGACGAATGAGATGAGGAGAGATGCCTTCCTTAATAGATTTTGTGGAGCACTTTTCCCTCCAATTCGTCCTCCATCGTGGGCCCCCACTTAACCACCATCATGCAAAACTTAACCACCTCCATGCAAATTGAACTAGGGAGTGCGTATTTCCCAAGTGAGGGTGACCCCCATGTCTAACTTAACTACAACACAAATAACTTTTCCTAAGTCTAATCTCTTAATAAAATCGAATGGGGTCCACTAACTCCAAAATTGGCCCTATAATACAAAAATTAATCTTGTTCCAAAATGATTAAGGAAGGGACATGATAGGATTCCATGATTACTATACCCAAGATTGAATACTTTCCCTAGTAAAGGATATATAGAACATTATGCCTACCAAATTTTTCTGAATTAGGCTAAAAAATCTATTCAAATCAACATCTAGGTGAAGAGTTAAAGAAGGTTTAACCTCCACAACTTTTAAGACCTTATGCTTATTGCGAGCCCTCATTAATTCTCCGCAGACCCTTAAGCGAGGAAAATTTTTCACAGAGGATGATTGCAATCCTTGAAGAGGTGGGATCTCCACTAGGGACAACTCATGCCTGTTGGCATTATGACACAGGTTTGGCATTATGACTCAGATGACAGATCACTGTTCAGGCTCTCAGAATGAAATAAAAAGAAGTATACGTAGGTTCCCTTTGACGAAGTCACATATACATGCAGGATTTCCGATCAAAAGTCGCATATGCCTATGCACACACTTTCATGCACGAAAAAGCACGTACGTGTGGGAAAACTTATTTTTGGTCCATGGTATTTGGGCCTATGGTTTTGGACCATGGTATCTCATCTGAAGTGTTGAACCCAGGTATTTGGTCCAAGGTATTGATTCTTTATGGTTTTGGACCATGGTATTGAGTAAGGCCTAAGACTATAAAAGGGGAAGGAGATCATTGGGCAAAAGCATTGACTCAAGCATTGAATATCTTATGAAGGACTAAATCTGGAATACTGGTCATTGGGTTATGGTGCATAGCTGGATCTGAATCAAGGAGGAACCTGAGCGCAAGAAGAAGGATAAGTATTATTAATGGATCAAGATCTTAAGGCTTGAATAGTATTTTCTTTGCTTGGCGCATGACTTGATCTATAAATCTGATAATCTGGGTATAACTGATGTCTGAATAAGTGAAAAGGGTAAATTATCTTTTATAGATCTATATGCAGGTTCAACGAAGCAAAGGCGCGTATACATGCTGGTTCTGTAATTCAAAACAACATATACATAGGTTGGCCTTAATTCAACAGTGTATGCATGCAGGTTGTACACATTGAAGTAGCGTACGTCCCTTGAAATATGTTTTAACTACTTCTGTTTATTGTTGCAGTGTTCTGGGTTCAGGATTGGTGTCTGGTTACTGTTACTATTTTCTGGATACAACATTCAGAGAAGTGACTATTTGATTCAATTTTTGTTTGGTGCAAAGGAGATTGGTTGATGCAGATATACTTGATGTTTGATTAATGTTATTCATGGATCCAGTTTGAAAATTTATGAAACATCGTCCCTGAAAGAAAAGAGAAGGTTGTAGCCTTCTGTAGGTCAGCACCTACGTACTAGTACCTCAGCTAGTACAAGAGCTAAGGGGGTTGTAACTCCCTTCCAGAAGAAGCTGGAGAACGAGAGAAGGTTGTAACCCTTCTGTAGGTAGCAACCTGCGTACTAGTATAAGACTGCACCAGTACAGAATCATTGTAAAAAGAAGTTTCTAATTAATAGAAGATAGAGACGAATTGTAGCAGGTGGTTTTCACCCACATTGGGTTTCCACCTTATATCTTTGTGTCCATGTGTGTGATGATATGTTCTATTTTACTACTCCTGTTTATTGTTCATATGATTAATGGAGTCCTGATGCACTGATTAAAGATCAACAATTAATGAATCTTAAGCTTTCTGATATATGCTGGTTGCTTTAGACACAGTAGCGTATATACGCAGTTTCCCATAAATGAAGTAGCGTATACATATCTGATTATGAAATGAAAAATAATTGATTTAATAATATTGATTCACCCCCCCCCCCCCCACCCCCTCTCAATATTATTTCCAACAATTGGTGTCAGAGCAGGTCCTTCAGAAGAAGCTTGATCGCTTGAAGGAAGATCTATCATCATGAGCAACTACGAAAAGGAGGCATCTATCAAGCCACCAATCTTTGATGGAAGCAACTTCGTCTATTGGAAGGTAAGAATTACAGCCTATCTTCAATCTCTTGGTACAGAAGTTTGGGATATTGTGGAAACAGGATACACATTTCCATCAGCAACTCCTACAGATATGGCTGGTAAGAAGTAGTATGAAACAAATGCAAAGGTTGTCAATACTCTATTAGGGAGTTTATCTCAATTAGAATTCGTTAAGGTTATGCAGCTCAAAACCGCAAAAGAAATATGGGACAAGATCGTTTTGAGCTATGAAGGAGATGATCAGGTAAAACGTGCAAAACTACAAACTCTCTGAATTCAATATGAAAATCTTAGAATTAACAATGATGAAAGTGTGGCTAATTATTTCTTACGTATAGATGAGATTGTTAATTGTATCAAAAACTTGGGTGAAGAGATAAAAGAGGTTACTTTGGTTGAAAAGGTTCTAAGATCTTTATCTTCTAAGTTTGAATCAAAAGTTTCGGCCACAGAAGAAAAGCAGAATCTTCAAAGCATTACCATGTCATAGCTACACGGAATTCTAACTGCTTTGGAAATGAGAAAAGGGGGACCATCAGACATGAGAGAATATGCATTCAAAGCCGCAGGAAAAGGAGAATACAATGAGTCAAGACATATGTCAGAAGGAGAGGAAGAATCAAACTTTGTCAAGAACCTTTAACTGGGTTCTGGAAGATTCAGAGGTAAGCTACCTTTTAAATGCTTTGCTTGCAGAAGAGTCGGTCACTATGCAGCCAATGAGAGAATATGCATTCAAAGCCGCAGGAAAAGGAGAATACAATGAGTCAGGACATATGTCAGAAGGAGAGGAAGAATCAAACTTTGTCAAGAACCTTTAACTGGGTTCTGGAAGATTCAGAGGTAAGCTACCTTTTAAATGCTTTGCTTGCAGAAGAGTCGGTCACTATGCAGCCAAGTGTCCACATAAAGATAAGCTTGACAAAGGTAAGGAACCAGTTAGATGGAACAGAAAACAGAATGTAAGTAAGAAGAGCTATTATACACATGAAGACAGTGATGGATTTTCAAATAGTGATGAAGATGAACAAGGTAACGATTATAGACTTTTGATTTCTTTTGAAGATGATGATTTCTTGGATTTTATAGATGAAGAAGGTATTTATGAAGAAATTTCTAAACTTAAACTTTGTTTAGAAGAAAAGAATATGATTATGGATACTCTGACATTCCAACTTGCTGAAAGGGAAAAACACAATGAAAAGTTAGAATGTGAAATTGTGGGACTTAGAAAAGACATTGAGAAAACAAAAGCTCTTAATCTTAGATTTGCTAAAGGATCTGAAACTTTAGATGAGATTATCAACATGCATCGTTCTCCTCTAATCAAGACAGGTCTTGGGTATACTAAAGAATCATCTCAAGCACAGAAGCCATCTAACTCCAAAAGTTATCATGAAGCAGCAAGGAGAAGTGAACAGGTTGACAATCGACAACAAAGGAAAAATGCAGATCACCAAGTAAATCAGGGACAATTTACTTCAAGAATGAACAGAGATCACCAAGTAAATCAAGGGCAATCTACTTCAAGGATGAACAGAAGCTACAATCAACCGCGGGTAAATCATTCTCAATTTGCCTCAAGAACGAATGGCTATGGAAATTACAATCATCTAGACGGAAAGTTTGATAATCGCAGGAATTTCTTCAATGGCCAATGTTTCTCCTGTCATAACTTTGGACACAAAGTAGCTCAATGTGTTGCCTACAAGACCATCATGACCAGAGAAGCACGAAATCAAAGGAGCATGACTGGAATCATGAAAAGAACCTACAATAACTTTTTTGCTCTTGAAAATGAAATAGAATGGTCTATTTGTAACATCTTTGGTCATGAAGATTCTGAATGTAGGAGTAGGTTTCGACAAACAACTTAGAAGGAGCAAGCTTCATTGAGTTCCAAAACATGGAGGAAGAAAGAACCGCAACCAGAAAGATGTGGTGTAGCCTTATATGTAGAAGGACAGGAAAATCAGTGGTACATCGACAGTGGTTGCTCAAAACATATGACAGGTGATAAAGAAAAACTTCAGTCATATAGTGCCTTTGAAAAGGAAAGGAAGGTCTCATTTGGAAATGACACCCCTGCATTTATAAAAGGTAAAGGTTCTGTTATTTTAAAAGAAAAAGTCAAAGCTGGAAATGTTATGTACGTTGATGGCTTAAAACATAATCTATTGAGTGCCAGTCAAATGTGTGATCAAGGAAATGAGGTGATATTTCGATCAAATGGATGTATTGTTCGTGAGCTTGATACAAGAGAAACAGTGATCAAAGGAATATGAACTCCAAATAATTTATACATACTCAAGGGAGGACAACAACAATGCTATCTAAGCAAGAATGATGAACACTGGCTATGGCACAGAAGATTGGGGCATCTAAGCTTCTCTCAGATAAGGAAAGGATGCAAATATCAGGTGGTTTGTGATCTCCCAGACATCAGAATCACTGACAATACAATATGCAAATCATGTCAGTTCAGTAAGCAAACCAGAACTAATTTCCCTGAGAAGGAAGGATTAGCTAGTAGGCCACTTGAACTTGTCCATACTGATGTATGTGGTCCAACTAGGAAGAGGTCACCTCGAGGAGAAGAATACTTCATATTGTTCATTGACGACTTTTCAAGGATGTGTTGGATAGGACTTCTGAAGCATAAAGACGAAGCTTTCGAAAATTTCAAAGCATTCAAAGCCTTGGTTGAAAACAAATAAGATCGCAGAATCAAATGCCTCAGGTCTGATAGAGGAGGGGAATCTACCTCGGATGAATTTTTCGATTTTTGTGAAGAACATGGAATAAGAAGGGAATTCTCTACTGCAAGGACTCCTTAGCAAAATGGAGTAGTGGAAAGGATGAACAGAACGGTTCAACAAATGGCTCGTGCTATGCTTGATGAGTCTGGAACTCCTGCAACCTTCTGGGGTGAAGCTTCATTTGCTGCGGTTACTATTCTCAACAAGACAAACGTCCGAGTGAACAACACTCAAACTCCTCATGAACTTTGGTATGGTAAGACTCCCATGGTTAAATACTTCAAAATTTTTGGAAGCAAATGTTACATCAAAAGGACTGATGAAAACCTTGGCAAGTTTGAACCTAGAGCAGATGAAGGCATTCTCCTTGGTTACTCTCCCCACAACAAAGGATATAAGCGTTACAATAAAAGACTTGGAAAAATTGTTGAAAGTATTGATGTAGTGATTGATGAAGAAGGAAATATTCCTAGATAGGTAAAATCCGAAGATTTTGAAGATGATGAGGACTATCGTTCAACAACAAATCAGACTTATGATGAAGAAGAAATCCATGAGGCACCAGAAGAACAGATAAGGATAGAAGAAAAGACTCCATCCAGGTATGTTCAGAAGAATCATCTAAAAACTCAAATTTTTGGGCAGAAAGAGGCGAGTATACAAACAACAAGAACTATTTCAGAAGCTTCAAGCTATCTAGCATTGCTCTCCTCCATTGAACCACAAAATGTAAGAGAAGCATGCAAAGATGAATGTTGGGTCAAGGCCATGAATGAAGAACTTGAGCAGATTGAAAAGAATAACACTTGGGAGTTGGTTCCTAGACCAAACGATAAGAATTTCATAGGGACAAAATGGATATTCAAAAACAAGTTGAATGAAAATAGAGATGTTATTAGAAACACGGCCAGACTTGTTTGTAAAGGGTATGCTCAACAAGAAGGTATAGAGTTTGAAGAAACTTTTGCACCAGTTACTAGACTTGAAGCCATAAGAATGTTCCTTGCTCTTTCTAGCTTTCAGAAGTTCAAAGTTTTTCAAATGGATGTGAAATCTGCCTTTTTAAATGGAGACTTGGAAGAAGAAGTGTATATTGAGCAACCAGATGGATTCATCCTTGGAAATGATCCAAAACTTGTATGCAGACTTAAGAAGGCACTCTATGGTCTTAAACAAGCTCCAAGGGCTTGGTATTATCGTTTGGACAAATACCTCCATCAACAAGGTTTTTCAAAAGGATCAACAGATAGCAATCTATATGCAACAGATAGCAATCTATATGTAAAAATTGATAATGATAAATTGCTAATACTTGTCGTGTATGTTGATGATATTATCTTTGGTAGCAATGAAGAAGCCATGAGTCAAAATTTTTCTTTGGTGATGTAGAAAGAATTTGAAATGTCCTTGCTTAGTGAGCTGACATATTTTCTCGGTTTACAAGTCCAACAAAATAAAGACGGTATCTTTTTGTCACAAACCAAGTACCTCAAGGAGATCTTGAAGAAATATGGCATGGAAGATTCAAAACTAGTATGTACCCCTATGGTAACAGGATGCAACCTTAGCGCCAATGATGATTCAGAAGCAGTACATCAACCAACCTATAGATCCATGATTGGTAGTCTGCTCTATCTGACAGGTACTTGACCAGACATCATGCATGCAGTGGGAATAGTTGGAAGATTCCAGGGAAATTCCAAAGAATCACACCTTCAGGTAGTTAAAAGAATTTTCAAATATCTTCAAGGGACACAAAACTATGGCTTATGGTATCCTAGAGATACAGATCTCACACTTCATGCATATGCGGATGCAGATTGGGCAGGAAGCGTGGATGACAGAAAAGGCACTAGTGGTGGTGCATTCTTTATGGGTTCCAGATTAGTATCTTGGTTTAGCAAGAAACAAAGTTCAATTGATTTATCTACAGTTGAAGCGGAATATGTGGCAGCTACATCTTGCTGCACACAACTCCTTTGGATGATGCAAATTTTGCAAGATTTTCATATCACTTGTACTCCACCTATCTCTATTTTATGTGATAATACAAGTGCAATCAACATTTCAAAAAATCTAGTCATGCATTCAAAAACCAAGCACATACCTATCAAATATCATTTTCTCCGGGAACAAGTGCTTGAACAAAAGGTCAAATTGGAGTATGTGCCCTCTAAGGAACAGGTTGCTGATATACTCAGCAAACCACTGCCCAGGGAGACATTTGAATACCTCAGATAGAAATTGGGAGTAGTTCATGCATCATCTTGCTGTTGAAACTTGTTTGTTTCAGAGAAAAGTGGTTGTACGCGAGTTTAATCAAGAGGATCCACTTACATACGCCGGTTTCAGTGGATACAATCGCATATATGTTGGTTTGAAGACGAACAGTGGGCTAGGATCAGAATGAAAAAGTCTGATATGGGTCTGACAGAGACCATCTGGCACAGGTTCAGAGGGAGCATATATTCTTCTAATAATGCATTGCTGGCATTATCTTAGAAGAGATTGGTTCAATTTCACAGTTGTTTTGGTTTCAGAAGGAACAGGTGCAGAGGGAGAACATGGTTGCTGGTCTGGATGATGATTGACAATAGTTGTTGATAACTATCATATTCTTGTTGTAGATATTTCGTCTCTATGTCATGTATTTATTCTCTTTTCAAGGTCATGTAATGGCCTATTTTGGTTTCCCCACTATGCCTAGGATGAATGATGTAATGTTCTTATTTTATCATGTGTAAATTCTTGGTGTATCCCCACTTGGTTGGGTGGATGAGTCAATATTGGTATATCCCCACTTGGTTGCGAGATGGATGTATATATGACTATTTGTTGATAGAAATGTCATTTATAATGTATAGAGTCATGTTCTTTTTGTAGAACATCTTTTTGCAGATCTTGCCTATAGTCAAGGGGAGCATGGACAGCACAAGAAAGTAGAGATTTCAGCATGTCTTTAGGGGGAGCAAAACCCTTTGCCCTTGATGTCAAAGGGGGAGAATGACTTTGAGTGACTTGGGGTTGCCATCAAGTCCAAAGGGGGAGATTGTTGGCATTATGACACAGGTTAGGCACTATGACACAGGTGTTGTCCTTGATGGAAACTCACTCAAATGGCAGATCACTGTTCAGGCTCTCAGAATGAAAGAAAAAGAGGTATACGCAAGTTCCCTTTGACGAAGTCGCGTATACATGCGGGATTTCCGATAAAAAGTCGCGTATGCGTATGCAAGCACTTTCATGCATGAAAAAGCGCGTACGTGTGGGAAAACTTATTTTTGGTCCATGGTATTTAGTCCTTGGTATTTGGACCTATGGTTTTGGACCATGGTATCTCGTCTGAAGTGTTGAACCTAGTTATTTGGTCCAAGGTATTGATTCTTTATGGTTTTGGACCATGGTATTGAGTAAGGCCTAAGACTATAAAAGGGGAAGGAGATCATTGGGCAAAAGCATTGACTCAAGCATTGAATATCTTATGAAGAACTAGATCTGGAATACTAGTCATTGGGTTATGGTGCATAGCTGGATCTGAATCAAGGAGGAACCTGAGCGCAAGAAGAAGGATAAGTACTATTGATGGATCAAGATCTTAAGGCTTGAATAGTATTTTCTTTGTGTGATTTTGATCTGATATTTTTGGCGCATGGCTTGATCTATAAATCTGATAATCTGGGTATAACTGATGTTTGAATAAGTGAAAAGGGTAAATTATCTTTTATAGATCTGTACGCAGGTTCAGCGAAGCAAAGGCGCATATACACGTTGGTTCTGTAATTCAAAATAGTGTATACGCAGGTTGGCCTTAATTCAGCAGCGTATGCACGCAGGTTGTACACATTGAAGTAGCGTACGTCTCTTGAAATATGTTTTAGCTACTTCTGTTTATTGCTACAGTGTTCTGGGTTCAGAATTGGTGTCTGGTTACTGTTACTATTTTCTGGGTACAACATTCAGAGAAGTGACTATTTGATTCAGTTTTTGTTTGGTGCAAAGGAGATTGGTTGATGCAGATATACTTGATGTTTGATTGATGTTATTCATGGATCCAGTCTGAAAATTTATGAAACATGGTCCCTGAAAGAAAAGAGAAGGTTGTAGCCTTCTGTAGGTCAGCACCTATGTACTAGTACCTCAGCTAGTACAAGAGCTAAGGGGGTTGTAGCTCCCTTCCAGAAGAAGCTGGAGAACGAGAGAAGGTTGTAACCCTTTTGGAGGTAGCAGCCTGCATACTGGTATAAGACTGCACCAGTACAGAATCATTGTAAAAAGAAGTTTCTAATTAAAAGAAGATAGAGACGAATTGCAGCAGGTGGTTTTCACCCACATTGGGTTTCCACCTTATATCTTTGTGTCCATGTGTGTGATGATCTGTTCTGTTTTACTGCTCCTGTTTACTGTTCTTATGATTAATGAAGTCCTGATGCACTGATTAAAGATCAACAATTAATGAATCTTAAGCTTTCTGATATATGCTGGTTGCTTTAGAAACAGTAGCATATATACGCAGTTTCCCATAACTGAAGTAGCGTATACATATCTGATTGTGAAATGAAAAATAATTGATTTAATAATACTGATTCACCCCCCCCCCCCCCCCCCCCTCTCAGTATTATTTCCAACAATGCCTATCATCTTGCAGAGGAGGGAGGGCTACTGTTGAAGGGTCAACCACCAAAGGAGAGGAGGAGGAAACCCTTGGTCCTATATAATTTATCTCCTCTCCCTCAACGAAATATTTATGAGGTTTACAGAATACAGGGATGTTGAAATCACCAACCACAAACCCATCTGAACCAACATGAGGTTAACACACTTGGGTCAAAGAGACTAAAAGAGTTGAAGAGCGGCGAGACAAAGCAAGAGGAGAAGGAAATTGTGAGGTCGGAAAAGAGAACTCATCTGTGAAGTAGGAGTGATTTGCTCGAAATTCAAAGGATTTGCGAAAAATTGGGGAGGCATCATCGGGTTCTCCCCAAGTACCACAATACATGGGTTCTGGGAAGATTGACACCCCCGCCAAACTAGTATAAAACAGATGAATCCCGACACCAACCAAGAAATATCATCAACCAACTGATGACTAAAACACCAACACATCAGACAAATCCATAAAAGGAGGAAAAGGAACCCCCTTCTTAGAAATACAAAATAAAGTCTCCCCGATGACCAACATAGAATAATGAAAATCAAGGTCCCGACAAAACCCACAAAAAATGACTAACCTCAGAACTTGAAGTTCAACGAGAGAATTAGATGCTTACCTTCAAGGAAGAGACCTTCCTGACGCAGGCAAATTGCCAACATCCTCCTCAAAATTGAGCGAAAAACGACTTCCAAGATACGACGATGAGAACTAGGGTTTCACCATGGAAATTTGGGCTAGTAAAGCCAGACAAGACCCTCTTGCAATGTACTTTATTTCCCTTTTCCAAAATGCTGGTCTTGTTGGTATGTGTCCGTCCCCTTTAGTTACTTCTTGGAGAAATGACAATGGGCAGTGATGGAATTGTGAAACGTTTAGACCACTTCTTAATGGTCGATAACATCATCTCTTCTTTCAGTAAGTACAGATCTTGGACTACTACAAATAATATTTCAGATCATTCTCCTATCTTCTTGCAGGTGGAAACCCAAAACTTCTTTTCTCCCTCCCCCTTCAAGTTTAATCTTGTATGGATTAGAGATCAGACGTTTAACAAGCTTGTTAGGGAAGCCTGGCCTACTCTGGGGAAAAATTGTATTGAATCAGAGATGGATCATTTCTCCTTTAAGCTAAATATGTTGAAGAAAATTGTTATAAGACGGGAGAAGAATAAAATGAGAGAAATTAATGCCGAACTAGGAGCTATAGAACAAGAGATTAATTTCATAAGTCATTCCTTTATCTCATAAATGTTTGAATCAAGGATAAGAATAATAATGTGACTGAGCTATAAAAAGATTGAACATGCCACTCAATGTGGAATATATATTTTTTCAGTTATGATTGTTTGGATAAAGGATAAGGATAATAACTTGATTAAGTTATAAGAAAATTGAACATGCCATTTTTAATGTGGAAAATTTCAAAGCTGTCAAAGCTCTCGTAAATTATGGAGTGAGTATGGAGTAAGTTTTGTTGTTTCTTCATTCTATATGTTTGTATTTGGCCATATATTAAATAAACGTAGATCATAAACAAGGTCATGTTAGTTTGGAACATTAACAAAGTGTATATGTACCATAGGGTTTCTTCCTTATATGTTTAGATTTAGAAAGTTATAATAATAAAATAATTTAGATTTGATAAATAAATAAATTTATTCTGAATCTTGTACGTCCTTGTGTAATATGAGGGGGTTGATGGTATCTCAAAATTAGGAGATAAGAAATTTGGTGGTAAATAAATCCTTATATCAAATTCGCAAGTTAAATACAAAAATTTAATGAATACAATATTTCCATCACAACTTTTACTACAAAATAGTAAAATCCACATATATAAATATTGATCACAACTATGGTTTTTCCATTTTATAACAATCTTTTTAATGATTACATTACATTCAAATATCCTTGACATTCCTACAACTTCAATTAACTTCAACTACAAGATAATGATGACCCATATTAAAACATCATTCCTAAAAGAGCATGTTTTGTGAATATTAAAATATAAATCTATACAATAACATAATTAAATTAAAAATAATATGTATTTTATTTATATATATTAAATAATATTTTTTTATAAATTGAAATTATATTAAAAAAAATAAATTATATGGAAATCTTAATTTAAAAAAAAATAAATTAAAATATATGGAGATCGTATCATGAATTTTAAAATATAATAGTATTGATAAAAATTAACTTTGTGTAAAGAATAAAATTTTAATTAATTATATATTTAACTTCAACAAATTAATAAAAAAATAATTATACATAATTATATTACATTACTTTTTATTGAAATTATAAATATTAAAGATAAGCAAATTTTTTTATATTGAAATTATAAATATTAAAGATAAGTAAATTTTTTTATATTAATTAATATAAAAAGAATCAATGAAATTAATGAGTAAATTTTGTTATATTAATTAATATAAAAAGAATCATTGAAGTTATAAAAAGTAGAAATAGATAAACTTTATATTAATTTTTATAAAAATTATAAATTATTAAAAAAATATTAAATTTTAAAAAAATCATCAAAAATAATTAATTTTCAAAGTGATTTCAATTTTATTAAATTTTAAAGCATTACAATGTTGTTATATGATGAAGAATATGCAAAATAATACTATAAATATTTAATTTAATTTTAAATTATTTAATTAATTGTTTTTTTAAATAACTTTTTAAGTTATTATAAAAATTTATGTTTTTTTGAAAAAAAATAAAAATTACATTTTATAGATACACAATGTGTATATGTAATTTTGAACTCATACATGTTTGATACAATATATAAGAACTAGGGTATGCATGTCCACCAAAAAACCCCGAGAGGAGCACTAGAAAAAGCCCAACAACAGGTAGTTGATGCAATTGAAACATGACAACAAATCGTAACAGAAAAATGGCGCAGAGCCCGCATATAAAACCTTAATGGCCGCAAACATTCCATGTTGAAACCCCAAGGGGAGTGGAGGAGAAAAACACCAAAAGGATCCGAAGAAAAATAAAGGCAACAACCCCAAGTATAGGTCGACGAACACCATCTCCAACACCAGAGAATGGAGAAGACGCTAAGCAAACAGAAAAATAGGATTGCAAAACCCAAATATAGACCACACATCATCATGCCAATGACAAGCCCCAAGGCACAAAGAAAAAACCACTGAGAAGATGAACCCATACCACGAACCTAGATCAATGGTAGGCTAACCCCTGGTGGCTAAAGGAGGGGTCACGAGGCCCAAACAAGGAGCTAACATCAACTCAAGAAGAGTAAGTGAGCAAGGTGGCAACGTAGGGCCAAACACGACAATGAGGATGAGGATGGCAACAAGTGAAACCCCAAGCAAACTCGGATGTCCCAACACATCGCAAAAGAACCACGCGGAGAAAGAACCTACAAACTACAACGATGCCCACTAAAGAAAATGAAGAAAAACACCGACTCTATGAACAAAGAAGCATGGACCAGGGGGGTTAGGGTTCTAACCGTCCCACCCCTCCTCCATGCACTAAAAACACGGGTTCCAACCGTCCCACCCCTCCTCCATGCACTAAAAACACTAGCGAAAAAAAAACTTGATATTAATATAACTATTAACGCTGAAATAATAGGATCCCTCTGCAACTCCCACCACTAAGGTTTATAGCCACTCCTCCAAACCTTATTTAAGTCCAGTAAAAATCTAATGTTATGTTATTTCATATATATATTTAATATAAAAATTTAAATTAAATTTTCATTAAATAACTAAATATATTATAATAATTTATTTATTTGTTTATAATAAATTTAAAATATTAAAAATTTAAAAGAAATTACTATAATATATTAAATTTTTTTAAATGTGAAATTAGTTTATTTTTTTATAATAATGTATTAATAATTATTTATTTTTAAAAATATTTATTTTTTTAATAAAAAAATTCAAATATTAAGGGTTTGTAAAATATGTATATTATAGAATTCAATATTAAATCCAAAAAACTTTAATATATAATATTTTGATATTTTATTAGATTTTTAAAGGTAATTATTTTTTATTAAAAAATAAAAATTTTAGTGTTGTTGATGATGATGATGGTTAACCTCCACTGAGACCAAATTTTGGTCTATCGGACCTAAAGAAACAAATTATTTAGTTTGATTTAAGATTTTATTCCTATGCTCAAAAAGCTTGGAGGGAAGCCTCCTGAGCTCACTATAATTTTGACATGGTAAAAGGCTAGGAAGGTCAGTATTGCGACAAAGATTATGAAACTGAGATCAATGTGGTTGCACTCGGGGCACTCTAAGAGGAAGTGATTTTCATCCTCGATGTTCCTATTCTCACAGAGATGACAGATCCTTTCCATCCATGGTGTTTTAGGAACTGCCCAACGACCTGTTTCACTATGGAGCTCATGAGAGTTCATTCTAATCTTTGCTATATTAATTTTCTTCTTTGAGCTAGTTAAAATAGAGAGATACTTTTGATCTTCTAGGGTGGGGTTGATGACCACCTTATAATAACTTTTTCCAAGGAAAAAAATCGAGCTTTTCTATTATAAAAATAAAAGAGCTACAAATAGATGAGTTAACATCCAGCAGATAAAAGCACTGCCTGAGACAGATATGATGCCACATGGGCTCGCATCGTTAGTGAACTAACGTGCACAAAGAATATGAAGGAGAAGAGAATAAGAAAACAAAAAAGGGGAGAAACCTGTCTTCCCTCAGGTTTTTCGCCCCTTTTTCTTTTCGACCTTGCGCCATTCTCCCACCGTGGGCTCGGTCGAGACAATGACTAACTGGGTTGTTTCATTTTGTTGTCCAGTTTCTTTATCTGAATCTGATGTATCTGAATGATGCTGCCGTTTGTTGCCTCCCATGCTGTGATCCACGCTTGTCATCTGATGCTGGGTCTCTGTCTGGAAAGAAAGTGGCTGTTGCTCTTTGTTGACTACTGTAGTTTCCTTTTGGGTCTCTAGATCAACTTCCTCGATGATTGTATCGTCCTCCTCTTCTTCTGTTTCTGCATCTTCTGATACTGTGGGTACTTTCTTTTCCTCGGTTTTCTTCTTTATGACATTGTCTATGTTCTGCCATCCTTTATGCTTCCTTTGTTGTGGCTTGTTCTTGTTTTGGCTTTTGCATGCATTGAACAAATGACCTGTTTGTTGACATCCCCTGCATCTGAATGCTGTGTTCTCATAGTCCAAAGATTGTTTCCATTGTGTATTGTTGAAGTTCAGGATGATGCTTTCTGGTAATCCCTGGCTGAGATCTACCTCGACGCAAATTCTAGCAAATGTAAAGATCCCTTTTAGATGTCTCCCTGTGTCTATTTTTAACATTCTTCCGAGAGCATTTCCTATGACTGCTAGGGAAGAAAAGTGCCAAAAATGCATCGGAAGATTATGTAGTCTTACCCATACCGGCATTTTTGTTACCACCATGGAGTTTGGATCAAACTCCGGAAACCAGGGGGTAACAAATAATCCCGCACTGCCCCAGAACCATGGTCCTTCGGTGAGGACTTTATCCCTCTCTTCTTCGACTCGAAAGACTACTATGAAGAATCCTTTCGAGCATAGCTGAATCCGGCAGTTTTTTGTCCATGTCATGTGTATCCATTGGTACAATGCATCCGATCTAGGCCAGAAGCCGTTAAATCTACAAATGATTGCATTTTTTTGTAAATCTGTGAAAATGCCCTTTACCTCTGGGATATCCAGCAGAATGGATGGGCTTACTGGTGCTTCATCTACGATATACTGCCCTGGGAGGGTATTTACATTTGCATGTTCTTTCCCCTTTTGAGTTCCTGTCCCCTTTGCTGCATCTCTGTAGGATCCTGTAGGTTTTGATGTAGATCCCTTTGATCCACCTCGCAGCCGAAGATTGAGAATAACAGTTGAATCTTTTACAACCCTGTAATGCTGGAGGGTGTGTTGATCCTGCATGCATAACCCAGAGAATAATAGGTTTTGTGGTGCAGTTGGAATGCCCAGTCTGACCTGTATCTCTTTTTTTAAATCCAATACTGTCATCCTTGCACAGATCTGCACACAAAAGTGCCTTCCGTCTGTTGATCTAACAAAAATTTGTTTCAGATCTGGTATATCTGCCTTGTTCTGGTTCCTTGATAATATTTGTTGCGCTGCCGAAGGTATAGGGACCTTATAGCCCATATCCCAACTCCCCCGCGCACCTGCATCCCTATTCCACCCCATACTTGTTTTATAGCTTTGACAAGACCGCCCTAAATCTGCAAAAAGAAGCCCGGGGGAACCGAAACGAGCCTTGAGAGCTGGCATGCTCCTCTTTTCATCGTATTCCAAAACAGAGTTCCCATATCTATGCAATGTGTTCTTGAATACAGCCGAATCAAACCAGACCAGGATAAGAACTGTTTGATTTGGAATAATAACCTCCAGCCAGTGAGTTTTCGTTGCCGCCGTGAAGTAAACCATCTGCAAAAATGAGTAGGATCGCCCCAGACGCCGTTTGATGAGATTTGTTTCGAAGAGGACCTTCCCATCCGCCGATCCAGACCAGAAACTGTGTGAGGCATCGATCGCTAGATCTCCCGCGACCATGCATCTAGCCGATCCAAGACGGATCAGGCCATTTAGAACCTCGACGGCGCAGAGTTTTTCCACCGAAACCCTAGGTCCTCGTCGCGCCTCCGGCCATGATGTTTCTGTTGCCGCCGCGAAGGAGATCCTCTGCACCAAGACGAAAAAGCAGTTCAGTTTACTTTGGTTCGTTTCGTTGGATTCTTTCCCATCGACCGGTTCGATCCAGGATCCATGAGGCCCAGTATGCCCATAGCAACCATCGACCAGACGTCCCACCAGACCGCAGCAGAGCAATTCCTTTGGGACCGCGGCGGCCCTGAGAGAAAACTCTGAAACCCTAAATCCCGTATTCGCCTCCATCCTCGAGTAGATCCTTCTTCTTGAATCACCAAAAAATCCTTTTAATTACTAACATGTATAAGATGACATGAATATATTATTTTATCATCGACCACCTTATAATAACTTAATTTTCTTTTAGTCGCTAAATCTTCCTCACACCACATTTTTTCTTTGAAATTATAAGTAACAATATTTTTAATGTTATTAATGTTTTGCAATGCATCATTCTCGTTGATCTTCCAATAGTTTAACGAGACCCTCGTGTCTTTATACCACCCCCGTTTGAACCTTCGTGTCTTTATACCACCCCCGTTTGAGCCTTAGGTGGTTTCGGCTGGAATTTAAAGCTAGCTTAGGAAGTCTATGATCTCCTACATTATTGAGTTTGTGCTTGTACAACAAAAGCCTAATCATAGCTAGGCTCTCATAAGGGAAAGACCTACTTCTATAAGGAGAATAGGATAAGGTGTATTGCTTTTAATTTTCAGGTTATACGTTATAAAATGCTTCTGGATTTGCTCATATATTTTAAAAAAAATTATATGATGATTTTTATTAACTTTTTTATTATTTATTATTTTAAAAAAATTATATGATGATTTTTATTAACTTTTTTTATTATTTATTTATTTATTTATTTTTTTTCTGTGGAATTAAGTAATTTATTTTTTAATGAAATTCTTTAAAAAATTTATATGATGATTATTGATTTTAGGTTATTTTTGGAATTAAGTAATTTATTTTTTAATGAAATTGTAGTTTTGTGTTCTTTAATCACTTTTGTTTTATTTGGGATTCCTTTGAGTTATTTTTAGTTTAATTTATTAATAAATATAATACTTATTATTATTATTTTATGTGTTTGATATAGAAAATTAAAATTTAGAAAAATGCTTATTGCTTTTAAAATAGGTATATTATAAAGTTTAATGTTGTTTTTAAAGCGATAGTTTTATTGGTTGAGATTAATGGTGTTAATATTAAATATTGGAGGTTTTCATAGTGCATTATATTAGATATCACTTTTATTAAGTAGGCCATTCATCTATGACCATTTTCTTGAGAGGTAGTTGTAATTGACTAATTTTTCATGATTTTTGAATAGTCTACTTAGCACTCATTCCGTCCCTAATTGCTCATGATTTTTGAATAGTCCACTTAGCACTCATTGCATCGGGTGATGCTCACACGGGTGAAGAAGTGGGATTGAAACTACTGAAATAAATCACATAGCATCAATCATCACTTCTCGGGCTTGCACCCGGTAACTAGGACTTCTTGGGAGGTCACCCATCCCAAATCGCCTTTAGCTCAAGCACACTTAACTGTGGAGCTTTCCTTACAATCAAGCCCACTTAGCTTGCTACCCCATTTGCAAAACCTTAGCAAATATTGTGCCTCATGAACCATTCAAGTATAGTTCCCTTCACTCTTTATGAATTAAGTATTGGGGGTTTTCGCAGTGCATTTATTAGATATCACTTTTTTTGGGATTCAACTGCATTAAGTAGACCATTCATCTATGACCATTTCCATGAGAGGTAGTGGTAACTGACTAATTTCTCATGATTTTTGAATAGTCCACTTAGGAGGTAGTTGTAACTGACTAATTTCTCATGATTTTTGAATAGTCCACTTAGCACTCATTGCATCGGGTGATACTCACAGGGGTGAAGAAGTGGGATTGAAACTAGTGAAATAAATGACATAGTGTCAATCATCACTTCTGGAACTTGCACCCGATAACCAAAACTTCTCGGAAAGTCAATCATTCATTCTTTTAATATTTTAATAAACCCAACATTAAAATAAATAAACATAAAATATAAATTTTAACCACAAAAACCTAACAAAAATGTGTTGTATAAAATTTAGATATGTTATTAAATTTTTAAAAATAATTATCTTAATAAAAAACTAAAATATTCAATATTTTTAAAATAAGTAAAACAGCAAAATAAATTTAGGGTTTCAAACATAAATATATGCGGTTAGAACCTATGGCGTTGCTGTGACTCACTAGTTGAAACCAAGGGCGTTAAATGCAACCCTCTTGTGGATTAACCCATACATGTTCTTTGCAAAAATTGAGGTCTTTGCAAAAATTGAGGCCTACCATAGTACTTTTAGAGTTTAGCTTAATGTTTTGTGGGTGAAATTTTCCTAAGGAATTGGTAGTATATATATATCATGTGATTAAATATATTTTGTAACTTATATTATAAGTGAATAATATTTAATAATATATATAATTTAAAATTTATAAGTTTGTAATGTAAAGTAATTGAACATAACTCTATTATGCAGTATTATATAAATAATGATATTCAAAGTTTATTAAAAAACTTTGTAAAGTTAAAATATAAAATAAATGATATAATATTAAAAAACTCTTAATATTATTAAATGTCATTTTAAGTAGAATGATATTGGATTTCTTTCTTAATATTATAGACATTGAAACTTTGTGACCACATTATGAAGTATTATTAAATTATATATTATTATAAAACTCATAATATTATCCAATGTCAGTTTAAGTAGAATGATGTTAGATTTCTTGAATAATACTATAGACATTGAGAAGTTCTGTAACCATTTTATAAATTATTATATAAATAATGATATTCAAAATTCAAATCTACTTGAATCAAGTCAAAACATAAAATAAATTATATATTATTAAAAACCCATAATATTATCAAATGTCATTTTAAGTAGAATGTTGGATTTCTCGCATAATACTATAGACATTGAAACTTATGAGGTTGGAGAAAGACTCTAAAAACTTTAATTTGTTAAGATTTTAAGCTTCTCGAAAATACAATGATAAGGGGAAATCTAACAAATATCCCACCATGATAATATTAAGTTCTTGTTTTCAGATTATTGAGTTTGTGGTATGTTTTAAAATGGTTTGTGTTTGGTTAGAAGTTTTTTTTTCGGAGTTGTCTATAATGTGATTTTTTGGAGATTTCGGTGATGGAATCCGGCAGAAGAAATTGAGGTTAAATATTGATTTGTTGCAGTTAAAATGGTTTTTTAACTGCATATTTGGATTCAGCACCCTCAAAAACCCCTGGGACGCTTTCATTGTGCAGAAACTAGCTATCAAACTTGTGATTCCAATAAATTCCTGCCGGATTTTGACCGGAAAAACCCGCCGGAAACTTTCAAAAAGTCGCCTTATAGACAACTGCTTTTTTTTCTGCAACATAAAAGAAATAAGTTATTGACCTAAAATTCAAAGAAACTCTTTTTCCTGCAACATAAAAAAATAGGTTAATAGCCCAAAGCCCAAAAAAGACGTCTGACTACAGTAAAAGCCTACCACGACCACCAATAGATAATTTTTATTGAATAACATTAATGAATTAAGCCAATAACAATTAATGAGGGGGGACCCTGTTAATTTAACAACTGGCATATGATAAATTAATTACTGACTCTGTCAAAAAGATTGAGCTCTTGGCCTAATCCATTGAGCTAAGCTGCCGTTTGAATTACGTGACTTTCTTGAGCTGCATTTAGGTAACTGTGCAGCTTTTAGCTGCCCGATCGATGTTTCAGAACAAATTTATTGGTTTCCTGTATCGTTTAACTCAAATTTCTAGAATATTTAAGCGCGTCGAGATATTCGGCGCGGTATCTTTCTGGTTTTGGACCGTGAAAGCACATAGATTCCCGGAAGGTTTTATCGTTCGTCAGAATCTGGTTTTCCGGTACGTACAAAAATTAATTTTCGAGGTATTGCAATGGCTTGTCACGAGACGACGGTGCACTCACTACAAGGCAAATTTGAACGGCGGCTCCACTTTAGAATCTTTAAAAATACAAAAAGAAAACAGATTCACAGGTTTTCTTGATTTCCGAGAAGTTGTCCATTCCTCTGCACAAAACAGTCTAAACCAACATTCCTCTCAAAAGATTTTTTAAGCATCAAAGACGAAAAGCTAACTGGAGCGCAGAAACAAACAAAACTTAATCTGAAATTAGGTACATGGTGGAGTCAAAGAAACGATTAACGTTAACGTTTGAAATTAATAAATTTTGTCCCTATTTTGTACGGGTAGTTTCTGTAGTGGTGGATTTTGTAGCATACCGTTAACCGGCTTCCCCTTAGAAATCAAGCCTGCATTTGTACTGGAGTTCTCCGAGTAATTTTGTAGTACATAAATGCATTCAAAATTGTACCAGAATGCAAAAGAATTCTACAAGGCTTCCATCCCGAACATAGAATATTTTGTAAATTTGAAAATGAGCAAGCTGACTAAACTTTTGGTTATGGGGATGGTGATCCTGAAACTCTGCTGGAGTCTTCACCTTGTTATTGTTGCAGGTAATATTCTTTTTATTTGACTTTTAATATAATATGGAAAAATATGGTTATCACACATTTTTTAGGAAGACATTTAGCTGTATACTATGTATAACTGTATCAGCATGCTGCAAAACCAGTCGTGTCAAGATCAAAATCTTATTTGTTAAAAATATGATTAGAAGAAATTTGGACAGTAGGTATTGCTTGATAACGGTATAAAAATGTACTTCACACTTTGACAGAGCAGTTGGTCCGAAGGGAACGTTAATATCTTATTTATTTCGTTGTTTAGATTTTTTGTTATTTCCACATACTTCACTCCGCCGATAAATTAGGGCCAGCTCTAATAGATTCGTGAGTCAGTTATTTAACCGCGGTCCATTACTGTTGGAACATTGCAACAAGTATTTTTGGACTCTCATAGAAAGTTAAGCTTTGTTGGTTTACAGCTTATGTTTTTCCTAATAATGGTTAAGAATCAGACGATAGGGGGCAAATATTCCATGCACATATCTTTTTTGGCAGAAAATCTCTATTGTGAAAAACAGTAAAAAGTTATGCAATTGAACACAAATTGGTTTCGTAGTTAGGCATAAAATTGATGGTTCCATAGCATTTGTGGGATTTGCATCGTGGATCTCTTTAGCAGATTCGTTGTTGGAAAGAGAAAGCTCACTAGAGGTGCTAGGATATCAATTTGAATTTGCAGAGCTTTACACGACAATCATCAGCATTGCATCACATTGCATAATTTGAAGGTCGGTATGCATTATAGGCAAGGCCATGAAATCACCAGCTATACTTCTGTCAACTTGTAGTGCTGTTTTTCTCTTAAAGAAACTCCCCATTTTGTTTTTGGAAATGCTGCTTACCGCTGCCCTTGGTTAAGCTGCTATGCCATGAGGGGAGTTTCTATGCTTCAAAATCATCCAAGACTTGCACTTGGCCTCATTCACAGCCACCCGGGGGTTTTAGTAGAACTCTGATCACATATGGTGCAGTGCCACTATCACCCATCAGGCTGCAATCTAAACAGGCCACACATAAGAAGAATATAAAACAGTAACCAGTCTTCTAATTCAAAATTGGAGAGCTAGAAAACATTACATATAGCCTCATTGAGCTTGGCACTACTGTTATGGAATCTGAGTTGATACTTTGCCAAAATATCAAAATGGATACTCGCTGGTCTCAGTATCAGCCAGGGTTACAGAGGTTCATGAGAGAAATCTGGTGGGTTTAATTTAGTTTTCTGTGGTTACTCATGCGAGAACGCTGGCTTCCCCTTGTTCTCTTCCTCTTCCCTTTCTCCTTATCTTCTCTCTTTTTCTTCTCTGCTTTCTTCCATGAGAGATTGATACTCCTGCCCCCGGATCCTTATCTTCCAAAACTAATGTCCTTCCCAGTTATTAAACTTACCATTGAAACTTCAACGGGCTTCACCAAACAACCAAAATCCAACCATTCAACATATGCCAAGTGCTGTCCATTACAAATATTAAAGGCCATACAAAATTAACTAGCCACCTTTTAATTCTGTCATTATGTAGACAAGATGAACGTCACAAGGACAAATGTGCACAAAAAGGGGTGAGTCATCTCTTTAAGAAGTGAGGTCGAATGGCTAACAGTGCAACTCGAGAGGAATGATGCAAGGCGGTCCAAATTTAGCAAAAGCCTGGGTAAAATGCTAGCCATCAATCCCAAGATGGAAAGGAACAACACACAACTATCTTAGGGCAAACATTTATTCACCGATTCTCTCTCGTCAAGCTCCCAAGGAAATTGCTTACCATTAGATAAGGGTGGGGAATCAAATGGTGGAGAATGAATTCAAAAGGAAACACATCCACTGTCACATCAACGTTTCCACGTTGTGTGGCCCCAATTCCTTCTCTTGCGTATATGTTGATGCGACAATGGTGGGGCAATGACGATGCTCCTGCATCAGACTTCCCTGGTAAGAGGAAAATCGAGCTTCCATTCACAAGACTAGTAGAGCAATCAAGTGAAGGCTGGATGATTTAATCTAACTTTTTGTTAGAGATCTAGGTGGCTTATTCCAAGCCCTTGCCTTCCCAACAAATCAAATATTCTTTTTGTCCTCTAACTTTTGGTTCTACCTGTAATCCTCTCTTCCAAGATTTTTGATATCTCGTTTCTCTCTCTTCGGGATGCACTCTTTCCAATCAACAACGTACTCATCGTCATATTACAAATCCACCATGTTGTAGGTTGGTGAGATATCCAAACCAATGTTGTGAAAAGCGCGAGCGGGATTAAATCGGGGGGGAACGAATCGGAAAAAATCGTAAAAATCGGGAAAAAATCGGAAAAAGCGGGAAAAAATCGTTTGGTACAAAAATATTCATTTTTTTTCAATTTTTTTAATATCTAAACCATCTACAACATAAAATAAATACATTGACACATAAATATGATAAAAAAACTAATATATAAGATGTTTAATATCATTTCTAGCGCTAAAATCACACATAACATTGAATCATGTCCTGAATCAATGAATAGTAAGTCCTGACTCCTGAGTCCCAACTCAGCCTCAAAATATCAACAAAAATTATGATAATGTATCTCATCATGTCATAATGTCATATACAATAAAATGAGGTCTAATCCTATTGATTTCCTCTGCCCCTCTTGCGAGAAAATGCCACAGCTTTCCCTTTCCCTCTAGATGTAGATGCTGGTGCCTGTGCTGGTGGAGATGGCAGTGGAGTCTGATGTGCTCTAGAAGTTGAAGAACTAGAAGTAGGAGCTATAGGAGGTAGACCACGTCCTCTACTGGTGGCAGGGGTAGCCCGAGCAGGTGGTGTCACCTGGAAACATTACAATCTCCTAATCCTGAAATCCTGAAAAACTGATAAGTCTGCTGGATTTTAAATGAAATCTAAAATTCTACTTTCTCCATATGAAATCCAATGACGCTGGAACCACTCTCAAACATCCTGAGTCATTTCATGGTAATGTTAAAAATTTAAGTAAAAGGATGAAAATGAAGATTAAGGAGAATGTCACTTTTACTTTAAGAATTTAACATTACCATGAGTAGCATATCCATACTAGGGCCTAGACTTGATCATTAAGCTGCCCACTCAAAAATTATTTGTTTCTTTCAAAAAAATTTGCATGAAAAAACTGAAATGACCAAATGAAAAACCAAATTTTTTTTTATAAAATCGTGCTGTCCCGACAACCCCGCGCTTTTTTCGGAAAAAATCGCGCTTTTTTTGAAAAAAACGTGCTTTTTTTCGAAAAAAATCGGCAAAAAAAATAGCCTATTTTTTCGTGTAAAAAGCGCGATTAAATTGGCGCGGGGAAAAAGCGCGATTTAATCGCGCTTTTCACAACACTGATCCAAACCCTTAGGTAACTCTTGCACATAAGCATTATCTGGAATCTTCTTGAATATTTGCAAGTGTTTATTATTACATAGTCTTCTTTAATTGATAATTATCTTTGATGGTTATGATCTAATTGCATTCCCATTCATTAATTACATCATTCAATAATTACACAGAAGACATCAACCATATAGCAAGTAGAATCATAAAGAGACAACCACACAAAGAACACAAAGTTTTACCCTAGGAAAACCCACCATGGAGAAAAACCCAACCAACTTTTTCGTTAGAGAATCAACGCAACAAGATATACATCAAAGTCAACCAACCTCCAAAGACCAAGTTAGCCCTCCACCATTCTGTCCAAAGAAGCTCTGCAACAAGTCCTCTAAGTTTGCTATAGAAATTGCATTTTGCCACATAGGTCAACCTCTTTCCACAGAGAATCAACCTCAGGATCTTGGTCCTTTGTCTCTGAAATTAGCCTCGGTGTCCGACCCCCTTGTCTCATATATAAACCACAGATGCAAGCCACAGAAAGTCCAATGATGCGAGCCGCAAAAGGTCATATATGCGAGCCACAAAAGGACCAATCCACTGCCATAGAGATATGCTATATGCTGCATCGGACCATTCAAAACTTTGCCTTAGATCATATGCACAGATGCGAGTTACTCTTGGCTACTTGAGGAACAAATAGGCCCTTTATATAGTTATTCTTTAGGTTGAAGGGGTGCGTCCCTTGCTGGAGCCGACTTGACTTTAGGAGGGTTGACTTGGCCTTTTTTTTGGAGGTAAAAATTCAAATTCAAGATATTTCATTTTCCTGCTCTTTAATGAGCCTTACAATAATTCTCTTTTGAATACAAAATAATCCTTTTTCTTGCAAGCATGAAGAACATGCTTCATATAATTTTATTTTACAAATATAATTCATTTTTTTCATTAGTACAAATAAAAAAGAATATTATGAAGATTGACCATAGCTACGAAAATCAACACTCACTCTTAGCTAGGGAGGTATTTATAATGACTATCCATATGTTCTATGTGTACATGATCTCTCTAAGGAAAGGTTTAATTCATTCATCATCCAGGTCAATACCCTTGACCTATATCAACATCATCTGATTATCAACATCATTATCTACCATCAACATCCGCTAGTGGCTATATTCGGGGCGGTACCATACCCATGGAAATGTCATCAGCATATTAGGACTCACTTCTCCAGAGTGATCGGTCCTCAAATCCCATGGCCTCTTCCTAGGCAAAAATGTTGAGACCCTCAACTAGCAAGCACTCACTCACCCTTCTTGGTGAGCACTCTGGGCCAAGACCTCACTCAACCCCTCCTGGATGGTGATCGGGTCTAGATGCTGAAAGGACCTCAGTCCACGCTACCGAGTGTGTGATCAGGGTCCAAGACCTCACTCCTCCCTACCTGGTGTGTGAGCCCGAGCTTGTCTATGAACTTTTCCTTGGGCAACTGCTTCATCAAAACATCAACTATCTGCTCATCGATGGAGATATACTCGAGCTTTATCACTCTCCTCTGCACTATGTCACGGATGTAGAGATACTAGTGTTGAAAAGTGTAACTAGGTTTGGTCTTCATAATGAAATGTAAATATGATTTTATGTAATGAGATGTAAATAAGAAAAATAAATTTATTATATTAACTTGCTTCATGAGTTTCATGAGCAAGGGATTTTATTTTTTGAGTCAAGACTACAATTAGGAGTCTTTAGGATTTATTTGTCATCTAGTCATAAAATGTAAGAGTCATTGTCATGTAAATGAAGTCATGTTACTTTTTGCAAAATGTCAATATTATCTATGTAAAGTATCCTCCAAGAACTTGTCACCAAACCTCTTCAAGTCGGCCTAAAGGGCAGTGGAGGAGGTGTATATATAGCCTAACTCGTCCTCCATTTGAAGACAAGAAAACTAGACTTACTTGAGCCAAGAAGAAGTGCGAAAGAAGGAAGAGAAGCAACAGTACGAAGAAGGAAGAGAAGGAGAAGTGCGAAGAAAGAAAGAGGATTCTTCTGGGTAATACGAAATTAGGGTTTCTTCTGGGCCAACGAAAAGACTTTCTTCTGGGACAGTATGAAGTCTAGGCAGCAAAATCTTCTAGGGCAGTGCGAAGTCTGGGCAACAGAATCTTCTAGGAAGTGCGAAGTTAGGGCAACAAAAGAAGGAACCTTTTGGGAGGTCGAAGTAGAGACCTAGAGACCGAGTCTCTCTAGAGGAAGCTAGGAAATACCTAGAGATCGAGATTCTCTAGGGAAAGCTGAAGAGAAGCAGTAAGAAGGATAGAGACCGAGTTCTCTAGAAGGAGCCAAGGGAAGAAGTGTGAGAAAGGCAGAGCAAAGGAAGAGGCAGAGTATCTAGGTTGGTCACAAGGTTCTTGGAAGGATACAAGAGTCAAGGGTCTGTGTCATGGTCTTGGTACTTATTAATTAAAGATCTAGGAAGAAGAATTTTGATTGGGTTTTCCTCTCAAGAGGTGAGAGGTTTTGGCCCTGGCTAGAAAAGCCTATATTCTGTGTCACTTGTCTCTTTTTTTATTGCATATTGGCAATTGTCTTGATGAAAGAACACATTAATAAGCTAACGAAGAATTGAATATAAGATTAAGAGGAAAAAGAGCATCACAAGCAATTATCAAGAAGAGAAATTGTCATTTATTGAATGCCCTAGATTTCTCAACATGGAATCAAAGCTTAGGTGCTGAAGATAAGAAAGGGCAGTCAAGGCAAGTGAGCACACAAGAGACAAACTTTAAAGAAGGATCAAAACAAGTCAAAGTACTCCAAGTAAGAAATCTAGATCTTCATCAATCGGAAACCTTAGATCTACATCTGCTATATTGAAGTCATCTTCAAGAAGAAAGATCGAAAAACCCTAGAAGCACTTCAAAGATCATCACTTATACATCATCAAAGAAGTAGAAGCTCTTCAAGAAAGAAGGAAGACTAGAACATTCAAGAAAGATTGTGAATCAAGCTCTCCCTCATCAATCACTCAAGAAGCAGATCCTCTATCAACATCGAGATTAAAGAGGAAGTAAGCAACAATCACTCAAGTAAGTCTATGACTATATTTGATAATATCAAAATGTCTTTTTGCAAGGAAAGCAACAAATTGGTTGGGTTTGTAAATTACCTTGCATGGAAGAAAAGGACAAACCTAAATCTTATTGAAAATGAGGTCATGGATCACATCAAGGGATTGGTAACCCAACCTCCGAAGGAAGATACTCAAGCACATGATAGATACATGAAGGGAGAAGTGAGATCCCAAAGGATTCTTATAGAATCTATAAAAGACTCTCTAATCCCATATGTATCAAAGTTGGAAACTACAAAAGCTATATATGACAAATTGGTAGAGTTGTTTTCCGTAAGTACTGCAGGAGAAGTAATCTCATTAAGGCAAGAACTCTACAAATTGAAGATATCCAAGGAAGATGGAATAGCCTCATACTTCATGAGGATATTAGAAATTCGAGATCAACTACAAGAACTAGGAGAAGCCATGTCTGATAGGGAGATGACCACAATGGTACTAAATGTACTACCGAAAGAATGGGGTAATTTCACTTCAAGCTTATATGGGAAGAAAGGGACTACTCCATTTCAAGATCTATGGTCACTCTGTAAGATTGAAGAAACCAGACTGAAGGCAAAGGTTGATGTTGGACCAAATGAGCAGAATCAAGCATATGCTGCTATGACAAGAAGAAAAGGGAAATTTGGAAAGTTCGGTCCTCAAAAGAAAAAGAGGAACATGGATAAAGTAAGATGCTATGGATGTCAAGAACTTGGGCACTATAGAAGAGATTGTCCTAAACGAAGTAAGGACAAGAGGAATAGGGAAGAAGCCCACATTACTGAAGAAGTGAAAGAGCCTGAGTCAAAGAAATGTAAGAATGAAGAAGTAAAAGATCTCTACTATGACTGAGATGATCTTCTTCATTGAAAGGTACTTTTCACTTGTAAATTTATAGATAGAAAGCAATGTATATAAGATAGGATGCATCTGATTAGAAAGTAGCATCATGATAGAAGCATTAGAAGTAAGAGCTCGTGACATGGGAAGCAGAAAGTATGTTTGGTACAAATTCTACTGATTACAAAGAATAGGAAGCTCTTAGGAAACCTCATTGATACTTATAAAAGGGAAGCAAAGGTCATCATTGACTGGGATTATCATGGTCTATAAGGAAACATCTGTCGAGCGAGGATGTGAAAGATCCTCAAGTCTCTTTGATGGAATCCTCATCAAAGGATTCATCGATCTAGAAAGGAAGCAAATGTTTCATCAGGAATTCCAACTCATGGGATTCAAGGAATGATGGTATGATGACATAACAAGAAAGCAAGGCTAAAGGATGAATTTTCTTTGTTCACATGAAGCTGCCATAGGAAGCCTGGATGACATAAAGGAAAGATGAGGTATGTATGCTCACATAGGATATTATGAAAGTCATGTCATATGGTTGCAGATAATATGATCAAAAGAAGAAGGGATCTCCTCCTCCAAAAGATTGCAGAAAAGCATAAGTCACACTAGATGAAATCAACATAATATGTTCTCATATGAATCATGAAGGAGCTGACTTGAATCAAGGAACTCTGATTGAAAGTTCCTAGGAATGAAGTGTGTGAGGAAAGACAAGAAGAGATCGTGATAATACACAACGAAGGTAGAAGACATTCAACATCCGAAGTCCAAGAAGATTTGACTAGAATATCTCTTGGAAAGATGTAAAGACTTTGATAGAAGTCGGAAAAAGATAGAAACCCTTGACAATGGATATCTGTGGGAGATGTGTCAATCTGCATGCAGGATGCTGATACTTATAGGAAGATGTCATGGTGAAAAATCATCACAAAGGTAATTTTGATTTGAAGTGTTTATTGATTAATTTTGGACTAATATCTGGATGGGCTTATGTAGGACTGCCAGATGGAAATTTGTGGATGACTTCCAAGCAGACCATATAGAAGGATGTAATGTCCTTTCGAAAAATATGGCATGAAAGTAGAATGACATGAAGCAAAGCCAGATGAAAAATATGATGGATCACTTGCTGATGAGTTGAGGACATGACTGACTCATGGATAAAAAGTGATGGATGATATGTGCCCTATGTAGAAGTTCCCCAAAAATGAAGACTCCTTGACAAAGAAGAAATTCATGACATCGAAGGAAGGAGCTCTTCAAGCAGCTGGTAGTTACAGGACCTCCACATGAAGGAGCTGCGATAGGTCCCTGGTTAAGAGGGAGCTTGAGAAAAAGTTTCTTACTTGGAAGAAACTTGAAAATTCCTAAGCAGGGAGCTTAGGTACATTCCTTTGTGATAGGAATGAGTACATTCCTTTAATGGAATATGTCCTCTTGGTTTGAAAAGGAGAGATAGACACGTCATTCTGGTCTTCACCTGGGAAGACAAAATGGAGGATTGTGTAATCATTTGGCATTTGATACTCTTTGGGGATGAGATAGGGCATCCCATGAAAGAGTAGTCGTGGAGGACCAATATTCTTTGAGGATTGGGGAGTCCAAGATAAGAATAGTCCTCATGGAGCATACCTTGAGAGAACCCGGGTGGGGTATGTTCCAAGAGAGACAATGATGAGTGTGTCTATAAATCATTGGTCTCGCTAGCATTGAGCTCAGATCTTGTGGAGAGATGGAGCTGTTAGTCAAGGCCTTGCTATGTAACAATGCTGGTTAATATGATGCTATAACAAATGAGTTACAAATCCGAATTCTTCTTAAGAGATTCTTCAGATTGAGAAAGTCCAAGGTACCATTATGAATACCTCCCTAGTTAAGAGGGAGTGTTGAAAAGTGTAACTAGGTTCGGTCTTGATAATGACGTGTAAATATGATTTTATGTAATGAGATGTAAATAAGAAAAATAAATTTATTATATTAACTTGCTTTATGGTTTCATGAGTAAGGGATTTTGTTTTTTGAGTCAAGATTCCAATTAAGAGTCTTTAGGATTTATTTGTCATCTAGTCATAAAATGTAAGAGTCATTGTCATGTAAATGAAGTCATGTTACATTTTGTAAAAGGTCAATATTATCTATGTAAAGTATCCTCCAAGAACTTGTCACCAAACCTCTTCAAGTCAGCCTACAAACGATGAGGACGCTGCTAGATCAAGTCGGCCTACAAACAATGAGGAAGCTGCTACATCAAGTCGGCCTACAAACGATGAGGAAGCTGCTAGATCAAGTCGGCCTAACTCCGGTTGTCAAGTCGGCCTAAAGGGTAGCGAAGGAGGTGTATATATAGCCTAACTCGTCCTCCATTTGAAGACAAGAAAACTAGACTTACTTGAGACAAGAAGAAGTGCGAAAGAAGGAAGAGAAGCAACTATACGAAGAAGGAAGAGAAGGAGAAGTGCGAAGAAAGAAAGAGGATTCTTCTGGGTAATACGAAATTAGGGTTTCTTCTGGGCCAGCGAAAAGACTTTCTTCTGGGGTAGTACGAAGTCTAGGCAGCAGAATCTTCTGGGGCAATGCGAAGTCTGGGCAGCATAATCTTCTGGGAGGTGCGAAGTTAGGGCAACAAAAGAAGGAACCTTCTAGGAGGTCAAAGTAGAGACCTAGAGACCGAGTCTCTCTAGAGGAAGCTAGGAAAGACCTAGAGACCGAGATTGTCTAGAGAAAGCCGAAGAGAAGCAGTAAGAAGGATAGAGACCGACTTCTCTAGACGAGCCAAGGGAAGTAATGTGAGAAAGGCAGAGCAAAGGAAGAGGAAGAGACTAGAGTATCTAGGTTGGCGACAAGGTTCTTGGAAGGATATAAGAGTCAAGGGCCTGTGTCATGTTCTTGGTACTTATCAATTGAAGATCTAAGAAGAAGAATTTTGATCGGGTTTTCCTCTCAAGAGGTGAGAGGTTTTGCCTTGGCTGGAGAAGCCTATATTTTGTGTCACTTGTCTCTTTTATTCTTGCATATTGGTAATTGTCTTGATGAAATAATACATTAATAAGCTAACGAAGAATTGATTATAAGATTAAGAAGAAAAAGAGCATCACAAGTAATTATCAAGAAGAGAAATTGTCATTTATTGAATGCCCTAGATTTCTCAACAACTAGGTCTCAAGGTGCACTGACTCATCATCATGCTATCACCTACACCTGATCGACCAGTCCTGCAAGCTACATTCATACTGTTTGCCTTTCATGCTGCAACATATGTGGACTTTGTGTGCAACAAATGTTTGCTTCTTACTCATCCATGAGATCCCAATCAAAAGCGATATACAAACTTCCTCTAGATCCCAATCAAAAGCGATATACAAACTTTCTCTCCTTGTCCAAGTAGAATTCTTGTAGCTGCACATCTTTGTTTGTACCATGACAAATTGTACCATGTTGGTACTTCCGCACCTGTTGAGCTACATGCCTTTGCTTCAATCGTAACCTGATCTGCTTTCTTGATCCAACATCTTTGTTACATTGATTACCCTAGTAGATCTTGATTTGCTCCCTTTGCCCTTGGTGCTATCAGATATCTACTTGATTTTCTCCCTCTTCCCTTGGTGCTATTAGATATCTAGTCAAGATCTGAGGTCAACTCCCTCTGAAGCCGAGCAAGGGTTCTTGGAGAGACCTCTTCCTCTAGAGTAAATCTTCTAATCAATGCAACTCCCTTTAACATATGAGATTTTGTTGATTTGGGGTAACATCGAATGTGCTCTAGCCATGAAAATTGGTGGAGAGGCTAAAGCATATGAGATCTCCAGACCCATAAATGGTTTGGACAGATTGTACCCGGTTTGAGAGATATTAAAATAATTAATATTTTTAACGGAGTTCCTAAGTCTAAACTTAGGAAAAATAAAATATTAATGGGTATTAATATAAAACTGGGTTAGAAGGTTCCAAAAGTCATGGATCAAGCCAAATCTAATCCTAGTCGTTGATTAGAGATTTAATCTCGGTCGTTGAAGGACCAATGGGAAAAGTATAAGAGGAGGCTTGAGGGTCAGTTGGAGAATACACCAGAGTGATTAGTCATTCATTTTGCTAGAGCGGGGTTGCTAAGCAAAAGTGAATCAATGATCAACAATGAGGGGCAGTGAGTATTGGACAGAGAGGCAGAGATAGTACTGAGAGACCAGCGCAAAAGTAGGGAGAGCGAGAGTAGCAGTCAGTTTAGGCCATGCAGAGCCCTCTGAAAGAGGATTCAACACTTCTTAGTGTCTTCAACAATATTCTGCCGCTTTAGTATATAATACATCAGCTTCAAACTGAGAAATATTCCAAAGTACTGAAAAACATATGCAAGTTGCATCATTTGACTTCTTCAATAGATACCGTAACATTCCTTACAGATATAAGAGTCTTTCAGACTTCAAGGAATTGAGACTTACTACCATTGATTTGGAGATCAAGAAAGAATTCTGGTGCAGACCTTATTGAGAATTGCTAAAGAGAGTCTTTGATCTCAAGCAGGTAAAGTTTAAACTTATAAGAAATTGCATACTTTATAGCTTCACTGTGCTTGAAGCCTAGCCCAGAGAATTCTCGGTACTTCTTGATTACTGAGCTACCTTGGGATACCCTGTGGACAGCCATAATCAAGGGCTACTCACCATATTCATCTTCAGACTAGAGTTCTAGACTGTGTTCAGAAATTCTGAGGAGTAGACCTTCTTTTTCAAAGTCACTTCTCAATATTATCTAGTCTTTAGGCCTTGAAATTGATCTGAGGATTTTAAAGAGTTCATTTGGCGGTCTTTTATGAGAGATAGAAATATCTTGGTCCCTTAGAAGCTGATCTGAAACATAACATTTTTCTATCTGAAATTCAATTTTCTTCCATAGAGCTGTGACAATAACGACGCTTTGGCCTACTGGGGCTTTTCTAAAATAACTGATCCATTAAAATGTCATCAGAACAGAAGGAGATTAGTTAACTCGGCTATCATCTTTCTAGGGCTGCTTTTCCACCATATCTCTGATACTATGTTGATTTTTACATAGTCTTCTTTAAATGATAATTATCTTTGATGGTTATGATCTATTTGCATTCCCATTCATTAATTACATCATTCAATAATTACACAGAAGACATCAACCATATAGCAAGTAGAATCATAAAAAGATAGCCACACAAAGAATACAAAGCTTTACCTTGGGAAAACCCACCATGGGAAAAAACCCAACCAACATTTTCCTTAGAGAATCAACGCAACAAGTGATACATCAAAGTCAACCAACCTCGAAAGACCAAGTCAGCCCTCCATTCTGTCCAAAGAAGCTATGCAACAAGTCCTCCAAGTCTGCAACATAACTTGCATTTTGCCACATAGGTCAGCCTCTTTCCACAGAGAATCAGCCTCATGATATCAGTCCCTTGTCTCTGAAATTAGCCTCAGGGTATCGGCCCCCTTGTCTCAGACATAAACGACAGATGTGAGCCACAAAATGTCCAATGGTGCGAGCCACAGAAGGTCATATATGCTAGCCACAGAAGGACCAATCCGCTGCCTCAGAGATACGCTATATGCTGCCTTAGACCATCCAAAACTTTGCCTTGGATCATATGCACAGATGTGAGTTACTCTTGGCTACTTGGAGGAACGAATAGGCCCTTTATATAGTTATTCCTTAGGCTGAAGGGGTGCTTCCCTTGTTGGAGCCGACCTGACTTTAGGAGGGCCGACTTGGTCTTATTTTGGAGGTAAAATTCAAATTCAAAATATTTCATTTTCCCGCTCTTTAATGAGCCTTATAATAATTCTCTTTTGAATACAAAATAATCCTTTTGCTTGCAAGCATGAAGAACATGCTTCATATAATTTTCTTTCACAAATATAATTCATTTTTTTCATTTGTACAAATAAAAAAAATATTATGAAGATCGACCATAGCTACAAAATTCAACAGCAAGGACCTACCTTTTTCAGTTTCACCTCATTCTGTGTGCCCTTCAGAAATCTCTCTTTCCTCAGGTTCACTAGCATTAAGTCTCCTTCCTCAGATTTCTTTATCTTTTTTTACTTACCACCCCTTTGCTTGTACACTTGGCTGCTCCACTGTTGCTACTACTGCACTTGTGCATGTGCCTCTTTCATATGGTCTGCAAAGAATTTTGTATTTGCACTTTCTTTGCTTGCTTTAGGAAAACTTACCAAATCTATAACTCCTCTTAGCGACCTACTATTAAATATCTAAAATGGGTTTTTTCCTGTAAGCCTATGCACAGAACTGTTGTATGCAAGCTCTGCATGCAGCAACACCAAATCACATTGCCTTGAATTCTCTGTAACCAAACATCTTAATAGATTTCTAAGGATTCTATTAATTGCTTTGGTTTGAGTAGTATGCAGAACTAAACTGCAATTTTTTGTCAAAGTTTCTTCCACAAGGTCCTCTAGAAATGACCAATAAACTTGTTATCCTAGTTTGAGGTTATGCATCCCGGCAAAACATGTAAGTGAACAACTTTTTTAAAGAATAAGATAACTATGTTTGTAGCATCACTAGTGTTTTTTATGGGTAATCAAATGTTCTATGGTCGGAGATAAAAACAATACCTCATTGAGTTCTTGGAATCCCTATACGAAATCCATTCTAATAATCTGCCATGGTGCTTCTGGAACAAGCAATGGCTTGTACAATTTGTTATTTCAACTATTCCTCTTTGCACACTGGAAAATTTGACAACTTTCCACCCATCTCTTCACTTCTTTGGCAATCCCAAGTCAATGCTCAAATCTTGTCCATGCCAAAAATGTCCACTAGGGTCACTGTTTGGGAGTGCTTGAATGAGGTTCTCCCTCATTGACCCTCACAAAATGCGTAGTTGTTGATTTCTAAACAAGAATACTTCTAGGACTAAGTAATCCAAGAATAGTTCAGTCACCAATCCATGGTTCTTTGTTGGCTTTCCATGCTTCAACAAAAGTTTGCATTAGTTTCATACACATTCTTCATTTCTTTCTACCATTTCCATTGTCATGGTGGTCAATAATGCTGTCCTTTTGCTCTATGAATCAACAACTTTATTTGGCCTACTTGATCTATGCTTCAGCACAAATGTGTAACTCCACAAGCTCAACCCATTTCATGTGCTGGTGATTTAACTTTGCATCGTTCAACTTCTCATAGTGCAATGCAAATGGCTTGCCTTCTTGGCTAAGGATTGCTTCAATCACTATTCCACTAGCATCATAGTACACTTGGAACACTTTCCCAAGTGTGACAAAGCTAACATTTGTGATATCCCTTTTTATTATTTTTATTAAAATATTAGGGATTTACTTCGGCAAAAATATTTTCATGATTTCCATCCAAAAATACAACAAAATTGCCAGCAAATAATGCAACCCAAAAAATAAAAATTTCAAAACATTTCTTCATTCCATAATTTTCCGAGAGAATTTAACAATAAATCCACATATAATAAACTGCAAAATCCAACTTCTTTATTATTTCATATCGAGAAGGGGATTACATCAAATAGGGAACTTGATAGATAGATGAGTAGAAATAACTTAATCTTCTTCAAATCCTTCTCTAGTTGGACTCCTAAAACTATAACTGGAAATGAAGCTCAAGTTGGAGATATGCGTGATCCCCACTCCAATCCACGGATCTGCTCCAAATCTGCTCACCAACTATAATGCCAATGAAGCTCTATGAGATTTTTGAATGAAATCTCCACAATAGTGAGTTGGGGTTTCATCCAACACACCAAGAAACCCAACGGATTTCGTCCTAGGGCTCTCTGAACCTGTAAGAGAAAATAACAAAATCCAAGATATCCCAAATGACTTACTTCCCCCCTTCAAAAGATTTGCTGGATCTCTCTCCATCCTTCTGGAAAAACTTTTGTTTTATTATTTTATATTCATTCTAGAAGCTCCTCCCTTTTATTTTATCTAAGTGACTCTTTTATTTTCTTTTATTTGTCACTTTCTAATTCCATAAAATGATTACTCTGCCTCTATGGTTTCTTCGGCCACTAAAAGTCACTTTTCATCATCCCATCTTGTAGATCTCTTCATCTCAGTTCCAACGAGCTATTACATTAAGGTGTTCCTCCAAATCAATGTTGTGAAAATCGGATCGGGATTAAATCGGCGCGGGGAACAAATCGGAAAAAATCGGAATTATCAGGAAAAAATCGAATTATCGGGAAAAAATCGGAATTATCAGGAAAAAATCGGAAAAAATCGGAATTATCGGGAAAAAATCGGAAAAAATCGGGAAAAAATCGTTTGGTACAAAAATATTCATTTTTTTTTCATTTTTTTTCAATTTTTTTAATATCTAAACCATCTACAACATAAAATAAATACATTGATACATAAATATGATAAAAAAACTAATATATAAGATGTTTAATATCATTTCTAGCGCTAAAATCACACATAACATTGAATCATGTCCTGAATAGTAAGTCCTGACTCCTGAGTCCCAACTTAGCCTCAAAATATCAAAAAAAAATATGATAATGTATCTCATCATGTCATAATGTCATATACAATAAAATGAAAGTCTAATCCTATTGATTTCCTGTGCCTCTCTTGCGAGAAAATGCCACAGCTTTCCCTTTCCCTCTAGATGTAGATGTTGGTGCCTGTGCTGGTGGAGATGGCAGTGGAGTCTGATGTGCTCTAGAAGCTGAAGAACTAGAAGTAGGAGCTATAGGAGGCGTCCTCTATTGGTGGCAGGGGTAGCCCGGGCAGGTGGTGTCACCTGGAAACATTACAATCTCCCAATCCTGAAATCCTGAAAAACTGATAAGTCTGCTGGATTTTAAATGAAATCTAAAATTCTACTTTCTCCATATGAAATCCAATGAGGCTGGAACCACTCTCAAACATCCTGAGTCATTTCATGGTAATGTTAAAAATTTAAGTAAAAGGATGAAAATTTAAGAATTTAACATTACCATGAATAGCATATCCATACTAGGGCCTAGACTTGATCATTAAACTGCCCCACTCAAAAATTATTTGTTTCTTTAAAAATAAATTGCATGAAAAAACCCAAAAAAACGTTATAAAACTATTCTGTCGCGACCCCCGGCGATTTTTGAAGTTTTTATCACGATTTTTTCATTTTTATCGCGATTTTTTCAATAAAAATCGGCAAAAAAAAATCCGGCGATTTTTTCGTTTAATTATCGCGATTTTCACAACACTGCTCCAAATACTCTGTTCCAAATAACACCTTTAGCGTATTTAATTAAAATATGCTTGACATAACCCCATTTTACAGGAATCGTCAAAATGCAACAAAAGCAAGAACAAACTGTGCAAAACTAACCCTAATGATGAAATATAGCACGTGAATCCAGTTGGACCTCATAAAACTCCTCCAAAACCCTCTGGGCCCACTGATGACATAATCTCACTCTTGTGACTTGGCTAACACAAACCCTAGAAATCTGCCCTAATTGCATCATAACGGAAACCAAAAATGGGGATATTACAAGTCCTCCTGCCCCGAGATTGCTTACCTTCAAGAAATCCACATCTATCAACTGTAAAGGCATCTATACACCATTACCAGGATCTGATATGAACCATAGTGTCACATCTTGCTTCCCTGCCATCCAATCATGTATGAACCCTTCGATACCTGGATTCCAAACAAACCTCTGATTCATCCTACCACCAATATATCCGACATGGATCCCAATGCCACCATGGTAATCCATCATCACCCATGCCCCATGTCCCCAACTGTGCTCTGTCCCTGGCTATGGATGTTGCTCCATAAATTATCCACTCAGTAGGATACCAACTCATCACTTATCTCCAATCCATTCCCTGGCACAGATATTGTGCGTAAGTACCCACACAAGAAACAATCCCACCATGCTTCTGCTGCACCACTCTAACCGATATGCTCCTAAACTATTGGACCGTCGCTCATTCTTCGCCAACTTGTAAAACCCATCTGGAAGGCTCTGCGTCGTCAACCCATAAGATCCATCTAGAAGATTCTACCCTTCTCTCTCCATTGTATAGAGGTGGGTTGAAAGTGCTACAAGCCTTGTCTATGTACTCCTGAAGTGGGTTGTGCTGAAACTCCTGAATATGCTCCCCTGACTGCTCAGTTAGGGATGTTAGTTGTTCCCCAACGCTATAAAACTTGGTCGCTGACTTGGCACACACAACTCCAAGCTCCTCAAGTTTACTGATCTGCTGCAAGATGGTGCCTTGGAGTGTCTGGGTCTTCTTCTTCATTGCCATAAGATTTGTCTTGAAATGCTTAATCTTCTCTTGGTGGCTATCATCTAGAAGTTTTGTAGCCCTATTGGATGCCTCTACATCTACTTGCACCTCATCAATGGTTGGCCCCAAAGATGGATGCTCAACTCCCTTGACCATGGCTCCAACTTGAGCCTTCAGCAGGCTCTCCAAAGATGACTTATAATGCACACTATGTATAGCATACTCCTCCTCATGTTCATGCACCTCTGAGTGCTCTTCATGTTGGATCATCATTAGTGGCTCATCCCTCAAGTCTTCCTGAGTGTCTTCTCCTTGGCCTTCTTCACACATGGGAAAAATTTTCTGGTCACCATTTTCAGCCATCAAAAATGAATGCATAGGTGAATTGTTGTCAACATCTCCACATGATTGCTCATAATCTTCAAGGGCGTTTTCATGAAAATCAATGGACTCAACTATAGTAGAAGAACCCATCTCATTCTCATCAGAATTATTAGAAGGAATCTCTTCTTGCTCTACCCCTGTCATCTTTACCATTTTACCCGAGCATGAGTGATTAGGCTCCCAAGGTCCCTTGCAACTGAAGCAAAGATTTTTCCTCCTTAATTTATTCTTGCTGCCTATTTGAAACTTTGCATCCATGTATTCATCAATACCACTCAAGTGATCAAATGAACAAATTTTCTCCTTCACCCTCATCAATTCCTCCTGGTCAATTGCCTTTCGAACAATCTCATGTTCTGCTCAACCAACCTTTCTGCTAGTTCATAAGTAGCAGGTGAGACAATCTGTTCCTTCCTCCAAATGGCCAAAGTAGCAGGTGAGACAATCTGTTCCTTCCTCCAAATGGCCAACAACTTGGATTGCAGTTGCTTGCAAATGGCATCATGATCTCCCATAACTGAAGACAAAATATTGTGCATGTTTGTTTTGATACTGTTCAGATAACGTTCCTTAATGTGGGCGAAGAAGCATTGGAACATTTGAAGAATTAAATCATTGCACCCTAGATCAAGCATGATGGCATATGATTTGACTCTAGCCATGATTTCTAAAATCTTGAGCCTCTTTGCAAAGGTAGGACCCACAATGTTATGCAACCCCTAAAAGCTTTCAACTATCAGCTAGAAAACTTTCCTCATAATGTCATCATTGTGAGGAGGCATAGGTGAAGTTATTCTTATGATCTCACTAAGACAAGAGGCAACTATAAGTCTTATCGCTTCACAAGGATGCTCCAAGAACTTATGCTATATCAAGGCAAACATTGATGGTTTTAGGGCCCAATATAGACTCCTCTAATCTGATTGGTTCACCTTGGAAAGATATGAGTCTAGTTCCTCCAATTCGAAAAGGGCCTTCATTATAATCTTCATGATCTTCAAATCTAACCAAAGTGCAAAGAGCAAATTTCCCACGTCCTATTCTTTCTACAGATCCCTTGGATGCCCTAGCTGTAGAATAGTATGGACTCCTCTTGAGAAGGGTTTGTTGTTTTGCTTTTTCTCTAGTCATTTCATTCCAATGAGCCAATTGATGTACCAAACTGTTGTTGCCTTCTTCCTAAGTTATTTATGGCCTTTGTGAGGCCTTCTAAGGCTTGTTCTCGTCTATCGTCCATTTTTAGATTCCACCCTTTCATATTTTGAAATTTTCAGATTTTCAAAATTTTCTTGTACTCCATGGAGGAGGTGGCATTTGTACATAACATACAATCACGCATGCATTTAGTTATACATAGCAAGAAAATTGTTTACTGAAAACTATAGTCCATCAATTAGTAGTATGACTTGATCAATATACCCCAATTATCCCAGCCTTTTGTTTGCACTATCTTATACAACTCTAGGATGCTCATTCATTGAAGCAATATTCCTTTGTTGGGATGTAAAAGTCACAACTCCTGTGGCTATTGAGTTGTCAGGCTGTCGACTCTACCTATGATCAAATGATGATTGAATATCATAAGAAGTAAGCCCAAACTTCAATGGTTTTGACTTGGGAAAAAAATTCCACACGAAATACCCATAATATATAATGCCAGTAAATAATATTTGCAATCCCTAGGAATGTAAATTGCAATTCAAATTCTGTTCAAGGAGGAATTTTTGTTTTCTCACATATAGTTTGATATGGAACTTGGCACATGAAAGAATGTTTGCCACATATATTGAATCCATAAGCACCATTGCACTATGAAGACTGGTTAGGTAATGCGGCCACAGTGTAGTCTCGCTCGACCTCCTTCTGATTCTTTATTCCCACACTGCTCACACCCTCAGGGGCTTATTGACACGAGCTCTAGAACCATTAACTCACACCAGACAATGTGGATCCCTTACACGACTTGAGCCACACTTCCTGATTATACGATTACCCTGTATACCACTATAGGAGTTGTTTACCGCTCCCATATGTTAGTTTTTTGTAGCATCAGATGTGTTCTAGCCTTGAAAATTTGTGGAGGCTAGAATACATAAGATCTCCAAAACTCAGAAATTGTTTCTGGAAATTACGTCTAGAAATGACTTAATTAGATTATTAGTCAGTTTTTAAATATTTCCGAAGTCTAAACATAGGGAATATGACTAATTAATCAGAATTAATGAAGTCAAGGTGTGAATGTTCTAGAAACTCACAAAGATCGACTTCAAGTTAATCCTAGCCATCAATTAAGATCTAATCTTGGCCGTTGAAGTCTCATAAGAGGAATATAAAAAGAATTCGATGGGGTTGGGAGAAATCACTTCAAAAATTCGATTTCATGAGCAGATCTATTTCTAGAGTAGTAGCAATCAGTTGCCGGAGAGAGAGCCAGTGAGATTAGAGCAGTGATATAGGGGCAGGGACAGTGAGCTAGAGGAAAGGTTTTCCAGATTCGGGGAGGCAACAACAAGTGAGCCGAACTATCCCAGAGAAGCAGCGCTGAGGGACTGCGCAGTGCTTCAGTCAAGCAGATCAATTTGGAGATAAGGAAATTCGTTCTAAGTTCCAGAGACTGGGAAGGAGTCCCAGAGGGCCGCAGAGATGATTTTCTCAACTTCCAGAGGCAGAGCGACTTCATCTAAGCTCAGTCCAGAGCAAGTCGTCTAGCCAGCTATGCAGAGAAGCGCAGAGGCTGACACAATGCTCTAGGAGGCCAAGTTTTGATAGGGAAAGTCTAGCTAGAGATTGCCTGTGGGAGAAGGGTAATTCCCTTCAGTATTTTACTCATATTTTCTTGTTGTTTGGATTGCCAGTTGGGCATCCATAGATGTACTCAGATTCATTGCTGCATAATAAATAAAACCCTCACTACTGCATCGGTTTTCCCAAGTTGGTTTTTTTCGGGGACATTGGTCCAAAAATAATTGTGTAAATTTATGTGCGCTAGCATTTCTTCCATCGTTTATTTATTCCACAGTTTTATTTATGTAGTTTGTAGTGTGATTGATTCAGTATTTGTTGTAGCAAACAATAAATAAATTGTTAAAAATCAATTTAACAATTAGGAGAATTATTTCCAATTGATTCAATAGGATTCAGGTTTTTGAATTTTCACATGGTATCAGAGCACAAATTATTAGCCGAAGAGCTTAGTAGCGAAGAAAGGAGGAGTTTTGCTGTTCAGTGTGGGTTGCAGATCGAAACCCCAGAGGCAGGATTGTCACCTTGGCTAAGAGGCTGAATTTCTCGAGGATAATCAACTTTTCTGAGAGAGGGATAGAAAAATTCAATCTCTCTAGATCGAGGGATTCCAAAGGCAGAGGGAGTAGCCAATATTTTCGCAGAGCAGATCTTTAGCTAGACACAATAGTTTTGCAGCAGTTTGCTAGAGCAGAACTAGTGTCAAGTGGAAGAAGAGCACACTTTGAGGGAAAATTTTCCTCAGGGAACTTCTAGACTCAAGAAGTTCGATTTCCATTGCAGATCAACAATCATTGTGTGCAAAGTTTCTCATCACTCCAGAGGGGAGTGTGAATCGCTGAGCAGGAGCTGAGCAAAAGGGAAGAGGAGATTTTCGACATTGGTTGAGATAGTCACTGGTGGGCTTTGAGATCATGACAGGTTGGATGGTGCTTCCAACTATGTCCTCTGAAAGGCAAGGATGTCCTTCCTTCTGGATGAGTTTGGCATGAAGACATATATTGATGCAGTGGTAGAAGTACCCCAGGATGCAGATCAACTGAAGGAGTACATAACGGAGATGGTGCAGAAGAAGAGGTTGACTCTAGACGGGGTTCAGGATCACATTGTTTCACACATAGCTGGCAAAGGTACTGCCAAAGAGATGTGGGAGACTCTCACCACGCTATACCAGGGCACTTCTGAGCAGCGGAAGATGTACTTAGAGGAGAAGCTGAGGCTCATCTGGATGTAGAAGCGGCACTTCTGAGCAGCGGAAGATGTACTTAGAGGAGAAGCTGAGGCTCATCTGGATGTAGAAGGGGGAAGACATAGAACCCTTCCTCACCAGGATTCAGGAGGTTCGGGACCAACTGTCAGTTGTTGGGGCAGCGCCTCAACCTATAGAGCTTGTGAGATTGGCACTCAACAATGTCTATGAGGAATGGCAAGTCTTTTTCCAAAGCATATTGGGCAGAGACAAGCTACCAGAGTGGGACAGGATGTGGGTTGACTTGCAGCAGGAGGAATTGAGTTGAGCTCTTCTAAAGAGCTCCATTAGTGGCAACAACAGTGGACAGAGGTAGGTGAAGGAGGAGGAGAATGTGGCCCTTACATCTAAGGGTCCTAGGGACAGGGGGAGCAACGAAAGAAGAAGGACCTGTTGAAGGTCAAGTGCTTCAGATGTGGTGAGCTTGGTCACTACAGTACCCAATGTCCTCCTAGGAAGAAGTACAAGGAGGAGAAGCAGGACTAGTAGGCAACACTAGCAGAGATCGATAGGGTTTCCTCCAGGCTGGAGGAAGTCTTCACCAAGTTTGCTGACATACCCCTAGGAGTGAAGCGGGTGAGTTGGTGTTGTAGCCCCAGAGAGCTACAGATGGGCAGGATCCTAGAGGAGGCCCACCTCTTGGATCAGTACCTTGCTACGGGAGCCCACATTGTTTAGTAGCAGGATGGATCAGTGGTAGTAGATGCAGTCAGATGCCAGAGTGACAGATGCATAGTCTAGTTGCAGTCAGATGTTGGGGAGCGCAGTGCAGAGTTGGTAGCAGTGCGGTCGGCATAGTGCAGTGTCAGTAGCAGCGTAGATGCCTTAGTGACAGCGCAAATACTAGCATCAGTGAGGACTTGTGAGACAAATGCATCATACTGATCACAGTTGATTCAGTGTTTAGGATGCTTTTCAATTGCAGATGTTGCAATTGCATCAACAACATATGGAGAGGGAGTTGAGTGCAGACGTAGTGTTGGTAGCAACAACACAAATGCAACACATATTAGAGTTGCGCAGTAGTTGGTGGGCAGTAACAGCGAAACATTAGTAGCGTGATAGGAGATGATGTAGAGATAGGGTGTTGTCATAGGATGTGCAGTAGAGCACTAGAACACATTCTTCGCTTAGAGGGAGTGTTAGTTTTTTGTAGCATCAGATGTGTTCTAGCCTTGAAATTTTGTGGAGAGGCTAGAATACATGAGATCTCCAAAACCCATAAATTGTTTCTAGAAATTCTGCCTAGAAATGACTTAATTAGATTATTAGTTAGCTTTTAAATATTTCCTAAGTCTAAACTTAAGGAATATGACTAATTAATCAGAATTAATTAAGTCAAGGTGTGAATGTTCTAGAAACTCACACGGATCGACTTCAAGTTAATCCTAACCATCAATTAAGATCTAATCTTGGCTGTTGGAGTCTCAGCAGAGGATTATATGAAGAAGTTGATGAGGCTTGGAGAAGTCACTTCAACAATTCGATTTCATGAGCAAATCGATTTCTAGAGTAGCAACAATCAATTGTCGAAGAGAAAGCCAGTGGGATCAAAGCAGTGGTTGAGGGGCAGGGACAGTGAGCTGGAGGAAAAGTTTTCCAGATCCGAGGAGGCAGCAACAAGTGAGTCAAATTATCCCAGAGAGGCAACGTTGAGGCACTGCGCAGTGCTTCAGTTAGGCAGATCGATTTGGAGAGAAGGAAATTCGTTCTCAGTTCTAGAGGTTGGGAAGGAGTCCTGGAGGGGCCAAAGAGACGATTTTCTCAGCTTCCAGAGGCAGAATGACTTCATCTAAGCTTAGTCTAGAGAAAGACGTCTAGCCAGCTATGCAGAGCAACGCAAAGGCTGACGTAGTTCTCCAGGAGGCTGAGTTTTGATAGGGGAAGTCCAGCCAGAGATTGCCTGTGGGAGAAGGGTAATTCCCTTCAGTATTTTGCGCAGATTTTCTTGTTGTTTGGATTGCAAGTTGGGCATCCATAGATGTACTCAGATTTCACTGCTGCATAATAAATAAAACCCTCTCTGTTGCACCAATTTTCCCAAGTTGGATTTTTCCAAGGACATTTGTCCAAAAAATAACTGTGTAAATTTATGTGTGTGTGCTAGCAATTCTTCCAGCGTATATTTCTTCTGCAGTTTTATTTGTGCAGGTTGCAGTGTGATTGATTCAGTATTTGCTGTAGAAAACAGTAAATAAATTGTTAAAAATCAATTTAACAATTAGGAGAATTATTTCCAGTTAGTGCAATAGGATTTGGGTTTCTGAATTTTCTCACCATAAGCACGATCTGACTTTGTCCAAGGCCTTCCCCTATGGTAGCTGATCCAAACGATCCCTGTATTTACGTTCTCCATTGGATAGGGGTCCATCAAATCTATAAAAAGAGGAGGAGACCATTATAAGACATCTTGGATTTGATATTTCTTCTTGTATGAGAGGTTGGGAACCCGGTTCTCTAGTTCCTTGGTAGCCCCAGGACGGAAACCCTCGAGTGATTTAGCGAGATTAGGCGAGTACCCATCTCCCCTTGGTGAATTCATCCAGAATTCACAGGAGAGGTTAGCAGTGGCAATGCAGTTCAGTTTTGATGGAGGGCCCGTGTAGCATTGGAGCAGATCCTTGAGGCCAGTTCTATCTCAGCTATAACAACTATTTTGCTACTTCAACGTGTAAAAGCCCACTTTATATATTATAATAAAAACTGAGATTATTTCTGCTTATTGTATGATTGAATTGCACGCATTCTCTTGTCCTATTTTACATGGCAATCTTCTGTAAATTGAATGTTAATTTTATGGAGAAATTTTGGCTAAATAGTTTTCTGCGAAATCTGCAAAATATCCTAAAAGGGATATTACAGTGGTATCAGAGCTGGTTTTCCTGCCAGCCTGAGGGTTTGTGGTCAAGTTTGTTAGGTCGAATTTATCATTTGTTGCAAGAGTCAAATTATCGTTGTGCCAATTCTTTGGCCAAATTTATCATATTGCATGGAATCAAAACTTATCATTGTGTTCGGTTTTCGGCTTGGTCAAAATGGTGAAGGGACTGTATTTATTTGTTGCGATGCCACGATTCCGGTGGAGAGTTGCATGATCATTTTCCTATTAGTCGATTTCCTAAGCAGTGAGCTGAATATCACTATCCCTGAGAGCACGATTGGCTGCCAAATTGAACCACGAAGGTTTCAGCCCACGAAGTCAGTGTGGGGTTTGTGGCCGACAAGTTGACTACGTAGTCCATTGGAGGACTGAGATTGATCATTGTTGTGGTCAAATTTTTGTGGGGTTGATTGATCGATTTGATTTTCTTCGGGTAGTTGTTTGGCAGAATTTGAGTCACGACTCATTCAAGAAAAGTGGACGCTGATGTGCATAGTTTTATGTCGATCTTGTACGTAGAAACCACCAAATGCTACGTCACCACATTGAGTATTTTGGAGCTCTCCAGTTTCACGATATCAATCTGCGTCATCGTGGGTCGACCAGGAATGCAGGCCAAACACTCAGCAGTGTTTTCCAATATCAAAGATTGAGCGTAATGTTTCAAGTGCAAGGGGCTGAGTCAAGTTCTCCAAGAACGGGGACCATGCGTTAGTCTCCAAAGGAAAATCAAGAGTGAATATTATAAAGATAGAATATTTTGTTGGGGTCGTAAGCCAATTATTTTAAGAGGGTCCGCATATAAATCGCAAGAGGCATTGGTTGCTTTCTCTTTGTTTGTGGAGGTCGTATTAAATCATGAGGGCCAATTTAATTTAGAACCCAAAGTTTAGCAATATTGGTAAGGGTCGCTTTGAAAATTAGATTTGCAAGGACGTGATTCAACATGTAAGTGGGGAAATCAACGTGTGTATCTCTGGCGTTGATATACCCATGCGAACAGACACGTAGGAATTCCATTCTGGCTAAGTCAAAAGCACTCCCGTGACCATTCCACGCGGACTAACTTCTGCTCAGCCTTCCGTCCTGCACCTCGAGGTGTGAAGCCACTGATAAAGACAAAATTCTCAAGGCCAGTAAACTATTATACAAATTGGAGCTTGATTGAACGGAATGGTGAAATGGACTTGTGACTTGTACCTATGCAGTGTATGGTCAAAGTAACTTGCTATGCACTATTTCTCTAAGCATAATGATGTTGATGCAATAATTGTAATTTATGTACGAAGCATTGGAATTGTTTCAGTGGTCATGATATGCCCAATAGTCCGATCAATTTCCAGGGGCACTCTTATATTGTGGAGGATCACCTTTGGTAGGTCGAATCATTATTGAGATCAGTCAAGGAAGTATAGCTGGGAACTTGTTTTCAGTATCAGGAACAAAGGCTACAAATTTTCAAATTTCCAATGAGCTGATAACAAAGTGGGATTTCCAACCAGAGCTCGTGCAAAGTCTTGTTCCTGCTATCGTTTTGTTGATCCTGAGACAGGGGTTGCAACACATGTGGTATTGTGACCAGAGACCACGTCACTAGTACGAAAATATACATAGACCAATGGTAGAGGCAAGAGTTTGAGTAGTTGCTGTGCTTGTGTTTGCACTCAATCGATTGGTAGGCCACATCATCGTATTAGCACATTTGTCCATATGCCAAGTAATGTTTTAGCAGAGGAGCTTTATATTTCAGTGATTTTAGTTAGTTTTGGAATGCCAAGTTGCCCTTTCTTGAAGAAGGGTTCGAGTGCCAACTATCTATTAAGAGATTTCTGTGTATTAAGATTGGAGGCTATCTTATTTACCTGCAACAGCTTGTACCAGGGCTCCTAAAGAGGTCAAACTAATGCTAGGCCTGTAGCAGCGCATGGAAAATAATGCATTGTCATCCTAATGCCTCAAACAATTCATTTCAAGGAGGTCGAATTGATAGCAGACTTATAGGAGTGGTGGAAAGACATTTCTATACCTAGAGTGGCTTTCTTTAGAGTAGTCGAATTGTCTGCAAGGTGTTATTCAGGGTGCTTATGAGCTATATCACAAACTGGAAAACGCATGGGGGCACCTAGAACAAAGAAAACAACCATCTATAGTAACCAAGTTTCATTATATATGTCTGGTTTTTTTGTTTTGTTTTGTTTTGTTCTCTCTATGAGAATGATAAAAATTCTAGACAATGTTGAATATATTTCGTAGTAGTATTGATGATAGCTAAGCCGCCTTACACAACAAAGATGCATCTTTACAAAATTAGCGTATATGGACCTGTGGGTTATGGGCCCACGTATATATCGGAAGCCTTTAAACTAGCGGATTCATAACATAAAACTCGACCAATCACCATCGACCTTCTTTGACCTTTCCCTTTAGGTGCTTCAATCCACACCGTCGATTCCACTCCATCAGATCAACGACTATTGCGCGTTCTCCAACTTTAACCCATTTCCGCCAGAACACAAAGAAGTTAAACTTTTTTGAATAATTCATCAGGTCTGCCTAGTGTGTTAACCCACGTGCACATTCGAGCGCGATTACCGTCCGATCACCCATTCAACAGACGGTCTTGATGGCCGGAACTCAATGAGGCTTTAAACCCATTGTATAAAACCTCATCGCGTCCGTTTTTGGAATTAACGGCCACGCTTGTTTGCATGCAATATGCGTCCGATTACCTTTCAACGGACGGTCCATTCACCTCCGAACTTTAAACTCGTTTTAATGATTTCTCGGGTCCGCTTTTAGAATTAAACTTCAGTGCTGGTGACCACGCGATGATCGTTAGATCTTTGGATCTGTTGATCAGGCGATCCAGATCTACTTCCGTCGCACGACTATGATAGTTCCTCTGGGTTCCTCTTCTACCATTATTATCCGTCGATCTAGAGGATCTGATGGTTCCCGTTGTGTTTATTCAAACTCCTCCGTTGACTTGATCTTGTTCGCTATTGGTGGAATTACATTATAACACAGATTTACCCTGCCATACTCTTTTTAAGGCAAAGTTCATAGGAACTTCGTCGTTTACACTCATACACACATATTTATTAACTTTACAGTAAAACTACGCACAGACACACAAAATACATATAACACACATATTTCTATTATATACAGATCTTGGTTATAGGCCGAGGCATCTCAACCTTAGTCATGAATTCCCCTGCGGCTACATTGTATCCTATCTCTCTTTTCTCACAACACGCAGCTTCACAATTTATAGAAATAAATAGAGAATCATGGATCATTCTAGATCCATGATCTTCTCCTAAGATCGCTCAAACCAACCCCTTACAAATAAAACCCACAATTCTCTAAGCCTGCGGCCTGGAGAAAAAGGCCTCTCAAACCCCTTAATAATTTTTCGATTTAGGAATGAAGGGAAAATTATATATAAAAAGTTTAGATTTATACAAGATATATACAAAATTAATTTACAAGTCTAATGTATAGGTATGAGGACACCTCCGTTTATAGATCGGATATAATAGCTCTAGAAATAGCAAATAAATCTTTTAAAGCTTGTTAAAATAAGTGAAAGATTTAATTTTTTAAATAGATGATCTTGGTAGAGAAAAAGGCAAGAAACTCTCTTTAATGCAATTTCGTATCAAAATCCTTTTAGATGTCCCACTCTGGGTTCTTCGGTCCCTATACCTCAAGTAGTTGGTTGTTTCAGCAAAAACATCCCAAAGTACTCGATATATGATCAAAATAATTTTTGCACATTTGAAATGTTGATTTGGGGTTGCATAGAATGTCCCCTAGCCATGAAAATTGGAGGCTAAAGCACATGAGACTCCAAGACCCAGAAATGGTTTGGGCAGATTCTAACCGGTTTGGGAGATATTAAAATAATTAATATTTTTAATGGAGTTCCTAAGTCTAAACTTAGGAAAAATAAAATATTAATGGGTATTAATATAAAACTGGGTTAGAAGGTGCCAAAAGTCATGGATCAAGCCAAATATAATCTTATCCGTTGATTAAAGATTTAATCTTAGCCGTTGAAGGACCAACGAGAAAAGTATAAGAGGAGGCTTGAGGGTTAGTTAGAAAACGCACCAGAGTGATGAGTCATTCATTTTGCTAGAGCGAGGTTGCTAAGCAAAGTTGAATCAGTGATTAGTAGTGAGGGGTAGTGAGTACAAGGCAGAGAGGCAGGGACAATACTGGGAGACCAGCACAAACGCAGAGAGAGAGAGAAGCAGTTAGTCCAGGCTACGCAGAGGCAGCGCAGAGCTCAGAGAGACTACGTCATCCACGAAGAGGGCAGAGGGAGTGACGCAGAGGCTCCCAGACGCTGTGCAGTGCCTCAGAGAGCTGATGCAGAGAGTCCTAGGGCTAACGCAGAGGCCAAAAGGGCCAGCGTTGAGCTTTAGTTGTGCCGAAGAGGGTTTCATGGGACAGGGTTTCTGAATACCTGTTTCCGGATTTAAGGGTATTGCTGCCGTGTATTTTTCTCTGTCGGGTGAGCTAGATTAGGCACCCTATTGTACTCAGATAGACTGCATAATAATATAACCCTCAGAATAGCTGCACTGGTTTTCTTGCATTGGTTTTTTTCGGGGACATTTGTCCAAAAATAACGGTGTCGCTTGTGTGCTTGTTTTCTTTCAATTGATGATCTGTAGATGTTGTGACTGTATTGTGTTTATTTCGGTATTTAATGTATTAAATAACTTGTTTGATTTTTAAACAAGTAGAAGAAATAAACCAGCAGAATACAAATTAATTTTCTAACGGATAGACTTAGAAAATTCAACATGTTATTAGAGGGTGGTTGCAGATTACAGGGAAACTGAAGGCATCAGCTGAGCAGAGCATTTGTAGTAGATTCAACTGTCCCAAGTGACAACGCTGATCCTTGCAGAAGGCGACAGAGGAAGGAGTGATGCAGAGGGACTGCATCACCATTCTGAGCCAGAGAAAGGCAACACAGAGGCTAAGGGAGGCAGAATCAGGCTCACGCAGAGGCTAGGAGGGTTGACGCAGTTGGCTGGGGGAGCTGATTTGCTAGTGCCAGGATTGCGCAGAGCCAAGTGGCTCAATCCTTCAGTTGCTGGGGCATAGGAGGCTGTGGGTAATTTGCGGAGCAAAGCTGGTGGGGTATTGTGGTCAGAACAATACCTAACAGGGGAAGATCAAGGTGGAGGGAGTTGCTGCCAAAGCGGATTTGTAGCCAAGGAATCTGGATCAGTGTTGCAGTTGCACAAACGATTAGAGTGGGGCAACTTGACGTTGGCAGAAGGATTTCCAGGAGGGAAATCAGGACTCAGAGGGAGTCCAAAAGAGAACTTCCAAACGGGAAGTAAAGAGACTCAGGAGGAGTCGAACCGAGAACTTCTAGGAGGGAAGTGGAGAGACTCGGAGGAGTCGATAGAAGAGCAACGAGATGGTTGTGATGGGCTGAGAGATCAGGATAGGCTGGATGGAGCGTCCAACTTTGTGGTATGGAAGGCCAGGATCTTGTCCATTCTAGATAGACATTGCATGAAAGGCTTCGTCTCGAGAGTGATAGTTATCCTAGTTGACTTGGTAGCTAATGAAAGGTACGAGGAGGCAATGGCCAAGGCTAAGTGCATCATCCTTGATGGGGTCAAGGATCATGTGGTACCACATATTGCCGAGAAGGAAACGACAAAGGAGATGTGGGATGCTTTGAAGACATTGTACCAACATACTTTCGTGCAGAGGAAGATGCTCCTAGAGAATCAGCTAACGGCATACCAGATGCGGAAGAGAGAGTCGATAGATGTCTTCCTCGATCGGTTGAAGGAGATCTGTGACCAACTAACTTCCATAGGGGCCACGCCGGATGAGTAATTAATGGTGAGGACTGCACTTAATGCAGTTTACTAGGGTTTGATGTAAACCCTAGATTTTCATTTACTAATTCTCAACAATCAAACTAATCACAATACAATTTCAGGTTTTTATCAACCTTTCATAAATCCCAAATGTGTCAAATCATATACTAGAGAATTTAACTTCTACTAAGGTTTAGCTACAAAACCCTAGAATTCACAAACAATATCATCCTAAAATATCAAACTTCAACTAGGGCTTAGGTCCAAACCCTAGGACTTATGACCATCAATCATTAGGTCAGCGCATGCATATCTAGGATTTCATCATCATGCATAAGCATATCATAACAATATATGTCAGGCAAACCCAATGACACAAACACATTAAAGTCAGACATATAATAAACTTGATTAGATGAATAAACATATACCTCGAGATTCATTCCTAGGTCATAAGGGTCTTGCTCATAAACCCTAAAGATCCAGGGTTCCAATACATAACATAGCAAACCCTAAATTACCAAAACTTCAAAGGCTTGGGATTTTAGATATCGCCTTTCAACCCTAACAAGTTAGGGTTTTCATAACCATACCAAAACCCCAAACATGACATCATCAAAGCATCAAACATTTTCTTTAGACTTCATCAATAACCCTAAGTAGGCTAGGGTTTCACACATTATCATCGACATACCCTTAAGTTAGGGTTTTACAGAGAACCTCTTTAGGGTTCCACAAGAATAATCAAAGATGTGAGGAGGGTAGATTTATCTAATGATGAATCACCCAATCAAGAATCTTTACGATTCAAGAGTGCTAGACACAACAATGTTAGTAATGTAGAATAGATTACCAAAAATAATGAATATACCTTTATCATGAAGAGAACAAAGCTTATGGTCTAAGGCATACCTTTGTTTCTTAACAAACCTTGTAATCCCAATGCTTTGTCTTGTGAGGCCTTCTTTCATAATCCTTGAGTATTTAGTAAGCCTTTCCTAAACAAGGAAAATATGAATAGAAATGTGATTAGTATTTAATATAAACAAACTTAGATAAGTAAGGGAAACCAAATATAAAAGATAATACAAGGAGTAAGATACTTATCTTTGGAAAGTGGTGAGGGCTCCTTCTTAATCCAAACTTGAGGGATACGTAAGGGATAGAGTCCCTAACAAATAGGCCTTTGACTTTGGATCCTTCCATCTTGTTCAAAATTTGCTTGATCCCTGTTCCTTCGTTTATTCCGTAGACTCTTAGGACAATCCCTTTTATAGTGACCTATCTTGTGACAACTATAGCATTAGCCCTTTGGACTTCTTGAAGGTTCCTTTCTTCTCGTGATGAGCAGAACGATCATTCAAGATTTTCTCTTCTTTACTCTCCTTGTTGATTACTAAATATATTATGACTCCTTGACTGCATGCATTCCATCCAGTATTAGGCTCGTGGCCAAATCTTTGTTTCTTTAAAGTTTGCTTTCTTTGCTGCGCTTGATTCATCTGTAGGCTTCTTTACTTTTCCTTTCAATAGATCCAAAACTTTATTCTTTTCGAGGATTAGATCTATCCTCTTTTTCCATGACCTGTAATTTGAGGCTCCTTCTAATTTGTTCTCTCCCTTTATTGAGTTAGACATTGTCCTAAGCTTCTTCCCTTATAAGGTCTCCTTTTATGATTCCTTGATCAACTACTTGAAATTCCTTAGTCTTCTTTCAATAGATCTTCAACCCACCTTTTTCTTTCTTCTTCACCTTAGCTCCGAAACCATGTTAGAAAATCGGAAAGGCAGAAAGATTTTCCTATACTTGATAATTACTTGTGAGATTCTTGTGTTCTTATTAACTTTCTTATGTCTTTCTTTTATCTTAGTTCATCAAGCAATTACCAAAATAATACCGCGAAGATCAAGGACAATAGATCTAGGCGGACAACTAGGGCAAAACCCTAATCTTGGGGAAAAACCCAGTCAACAATTCTTCCTTCAATAGTTTTCTTGAGATAATCCAAGACTCTTGACTTAGAGACAGAATTCCTCCACACCAAGTCAACCCTTTCTTTTTTATCAATAGATGATCACTTTCCAGTACTGTCTTCGTCCTAGATGCAGCAGTAGCAACAACAACACTTCGATGCAGTAGTATCTTTGACCCAACAACTTCGATCTTAATGCAACAACTTCGACCTTGAAGCACTTATCTCTTTGACCTTGAAGCAACACTTCTACCTTGAAGTAGTACTTTGACCTTGATGCTGTACTTCGACATTGATGCCGTCCTTCAACTTTGATGCCTTCCTTTGACCTTGATGTCGTAACAAAACTTCTTGACGCCGTAACAAAACTTCTTGATGTCGTAATAGAACTTTGACCGTGATGCCATAGCCCAAAAAATCACACGTTTGAGAGAGAGAGAGAGAGAAATAATCCAAAACCTTTGATCCTGCAATTCTCCTTATTCCACTGCAACTTCACACTTTTTCACAGCTTATTCTAGGAGATCGAACTTGTGTGAGTGTTTCTCCTCCAAATGAATTGAACTACTTCAATATATAGGTTTTCGGTGAGGTCAAATTACCTTTCTTGAGGCCGACTTGATGCAAAGGTGACATAATACATTTTTGACTCAAAAATAGTTCTTTTTACATGATTCAAAAGCCCAAGGAGGGTCTATTTAAATGTACAATGACTCTATTAACTTAGAATAAATCGGAGAAGTCCTTAATGGGGACTTTGACCTAAAACATGATGAACCAAGCATGAAATCCATGCTTAATAAGTCATAATAATAATAATAAAATTTCTTTTCATTCTCTTTCATAAGTACATTTTATTATGACTCAAATACAATTATGAAGATCGAACCTAGTTACATTTTTTCAATAGTTCGAACTTGCCAATCTCTTCCTAAGATTATTGAATAGTTAGAAACTGACATATCCATAACTTCTATGTTACAAGTAGTTCTTATCTCTGGATGAGCGCAAACAACTAGCGTGATATCCTTAATTTGATTGATTGTCTCTCGGAGAGAGTTATTAAATGCTAACACTTTTCTTGGGGTATCTTTAGAACACTACAAACCTAATTCTTCCATATTGACCTTAGGCATCATGTTAGGTCCAGAGCCTCTGTCAACCAAGCAACAATGTATTATCTTGTCATGGAGTTCCATGGATACATAAAAAGGAAGAGTTCTAAGAGAAGTTGGGGGATTATGAACAACAAGGAATTTTTCTTGATGTTCCTCTTCTTCTGGTTGGATTTATAGGGCATTAACTGGTGTGGGCATTTTACCTTCTAAAAAGACCTTCAACTTCCTTTGGTATTCGGGAATCTTTGCCATGTCGAGTAATGAATCATTAGCTTTGATGTTGGCCATCTGCTTCAAGATATTAAACTTTGGCAACAGGGAAGGTGAAGGAGAGGAAGAAGAATGTACATTTTGCGAGACAAAACTAGTATTTACAATAGAATGAGAGATCGAGGAATCTGAGGGATTCAAGGAAGCATTAGCTTTGATGTTGGCCATCTCCTTCAAGATATTAAACTTAGGCAGCATGGAAGGTGAAGGAGAGGAAGAAGAATGTACATTTTGCGAGACAAAACTAATATTTACAGCAGAATGAGAGATTGAGGAATCTGAGGTTTTCGTATTTTTTGGTTGTTTGGAAGATTTGTTTTTGGCATGGCGGGCTTTAAAATCACCTTTAGTTTCAACAACTAGCACTTCCTCATTATCAATCCAGTTTAGGGTTGCTACGATAGGATCAAGCCTTTTATCGAAGATCCTTTATCTCGCACTAATTCGAATTTGACAATTTTTTTCATGTTGGTACTCTTCACAAAAATTACACCATGGGTGAGAAAACAAAGGTTTTGGTTGGTAAGTTTGTTGAGTAGCTTGAGCATATGATAAAGAAGAAGGTTTAGGTTGACGTTGTATGTTAGGTTTTCATTCATATGAAATCACATGAGTTGGAGAATGGATTTCATATTAGATTGATTGGTTTGAACATTTAAAGGAACACCTGTTCTTCAAAGTTGTTCTTCATATTCTAAGTAAATTTGGAGAGCAGACTCAAGGTTGGTAGCATTTTTCTCTTCTAGTCATTGCCGGTATGGTGGAGGTACCCTCCAAGACCTTGTCACAATCTATTCATCATGTTGGCCTAAGGATGTTTCCAGAATGACATGTCGGCCTAAGCTCTAGTTCAAGTCGACTTATTATGGATGCACAAACCACTATAAAGAGGGAAGCTCGACCTCATTTGAAGGACACAATTTCGGTCAAGATCTGAAGTAAGAAAGAAGTGCGAAAAGCTCAAGAAGGAAGCCTCATCTCCAAGCGAAGAAGAAGGGAAGATATACGAACACTTCGGATTTGTTTTAGGGCTCATTTGTGAAGGAAAGATCTGCTACAGAGAAGGATCGAGAATAGATTAGTCTAAAAGTCGAATCAAGAAAGAAGACATTGCATTCATCAAGCTGAAGTGAAGAAGGAAGTCTCCCCATCCAAGTGAAATGGTAACAAGGAATAAAAGTTGGTCAATATACTTCACACATGCTGCAACTAGGGTTTCTGAAGAAGCCGAGAGTTGCAGGTTTGATCCAAGGAGCTGAGATAGTTTGGAAGGAAAAAGAAGCAAGCAATTTGACCATCATTGACAAAAGGAACAAAAGAAGGCTTGTGACTTGATCTTGGAGAGGTAAAATAGGTCAAGGGTCTTGGTCTTGGTCTTGGTATTTGTCAATTGAAGTGTCTATAAGAAGAAGAATTCGTTTGGTTTTTCCTCTCAAGTTGGAGAGGTTTTGGCCCTGGCTGATTGCCTACCTCTATGTCCCTTGTCTCTTTATTGTTTATGCATTGGTAGTTGTTTGATGAATAAGAAAACAATAATAACCTAAGTAAAGAGAAGATCCTAATCTAAAGAAGTAAAAAGCATTCACAAGCAGTTATCATTATAGAGAAATCACCTAATCTTGATGCCCTAGATTTCTCAACATGGTATCAGAGCTAAGGTGACAAATTCAAGGAAAGGGCATCTTATCAAGAAACACACAAGCAATCAAGGATCAAATATCGAAGGATATCAAAGTGAAGTCAAGAAGTGTCAAAACCCTAGATTGAAGAAGAAGTCTACACCAACAAGAAGTCTTGGAATCCTCAAGTCATCTCAAGAGACCACAAAGACCCTGCTCAAGTTGAAGGACTTATAAATCAAGTTTCTTACTAGAGAAGCAAGATCAAGGACGTTGTCATCATCTTCAGAAGTTCTCAGGAAATTTCCTCCTATTGAATTAGGGACCTTACTGTTGTAGAAGCATCAAGAAGTCATCGTTGATCTTCATCAACAAGGACATCGCCATCAAAGGATCTAAAGTGATCTCCCTCTTTGTAGGGTCAAGAATCATTCTTGAAGAGAACTATCTTCATCAAGGATATGTTCTCTGTCATCTATATTATCATCAAATTCAAGGAGGCAACAAGTGGAAGAATCATCTTTACAAGTAAGTATATTTATGTTTGAATTTGTCAAAATGTCTTTTTGCAAGGAAAGCAACAAATTGGGTTGGGCCTCAAACTATTTTGCATGGAAGAAGAGGACAAATCTAAATCTCATTGAAAATGAGGTTATGGATCATGTCAAAGGATCTATCACCAAACCAACAAATTAAGATGCTCAAGCACTTGCAAAGTTTATGAAAGGGGAAGTGAGGGCTCAAAGGATTCTCATAGAATCCATTAAGGATACCCTCATTCCATATGTATCTAAACTAGACACCTCAAAAGGAATATATGACAAATTGCTAGAGTTATTTTCTATAAGCACTACATGAGAATTTATCTCTCTAAGGCAAGAACTCTACAAGCTAAGGATATCAAAAGAAGAAGGAATAACCTCATACTTTATGAGGATATTTGAAATAAGGGATCAACTTCAAGATTTGGGTGAAATAATGTATGACAAGGAGATGACCACTGTAGTACTAAATGCACTAGTAAAGGAATGGGGTAACTTTACTTCAAGTATTTATGAGAAGAAAAAAGCTACTCCATTCCAGGGTCTATGGTATCTATGCAAGATTGAAGAAACTAGGCCGAAGGCTAAAACTGATGTGGGATCAAGTGAGCAAAACCAAGCATATGCTGCTATGGCAAAGAAAAGAGGAAAGCATGGGAAATTTGGTCCTCAGAAAAAGAAGAAGAACCTGGCTAAGGTTCAATGTTATGGATGTCAAGAATATGGGCATTACAAAAGAGATTGTCCTAAGCTCAAGAAGGACAATAACAAAAGAGGTAGAGAAGAAGCTCATATCACCGAAGAAGTGGAGGAAGCTGAAAGGAAGAAGTCCAAGAAAGAGGAAGTAAAATATCTCTACTATGATTGAGATAGTCTTCCTCACCTAGTTCTTTTCAAGTTCATGTTTTCAAGTTTTCTGTTGTAAGATATGGCTATCATGAGTCACTAAGGAAAATGATAGGATGCATCATGGCTTCATAGAAGCATTAAAAGCAAGAGCTCGTGATCATAGAGAAAAATCACTGAAATAGAAGTCTATGGAAGTCACCCATGGAAGGATATAGCTCTTGGTAACTATTACCCACCACCTGTGGGTAGTGTGTATCAGAGAAATTTTTTCTCCGAGATGGTCCTCAATTGACAGCCAGCCACTAGATAGCTCGATTTGCCATTTTTTCCACCACCTGAGCCGGTCACGTGCTCCCTCAACCACTTGTCATGAATATATGCTTGAAGGTGGGCCTTTCGACCCCAAAGGTATGGCTTTTCATTGGTATAGTTGAGTAATTTTCCTTACTTGCCATGGGCACTTTTGGACATAGATTGGTGGGGGGATTCAGTGGAAAGAGTGAGTTAGGCTTATATGCTTGTCTCCATTGCTCGATTTCGTGGTTACCCTTGTAAGCTCTTTTACTTGATTATTCTAATGAAGTGCCCCACTGGTTCCATGACTTGTAAGTTCTTTTACTTGATTATTCTAATGTTTTGTTGTATTGGAGGGCAAGGGGACGCATTGGATCTTATGCAGGATTGCAGGTGGATTGCCATTTGGGGCTTGGTTGTAGCCCTCCAGAGGGCCACATTGGCACTTGTAGGGTGAGCGTTGAGAGCCATGGGCCTCCACCATAGCTGAGATTACTTCATGGATTCCCAACAATGTTCGTTGATTGCTTCTATTCAACCTTTTGGACGAGAATGATGCACCTAGTTCACCATGCCCAACTAGCTCCACAGATGCACCATACACTTGACAAATGTTCTAGGGTCTAGAGATTGTTCCCCACTGCAGAGGCAGGGTTATGCCATCATTCCAACCCTCACAGATGGCCTACAGGCACTTCTGATCCATTTGGAGGCCCATGTGGATGACCTTGTGCCCCCACACCCACTTGGGAGCACCATAGGTTTTTGCTTGGAAAACAAGGGGCCAACCCCTTGTCCACTATGTTGGGATTCCATTCCTACATCATGACACCCTTTGGACTTCATTAGGCCTCTCTAAGGCCCAATGACTCACTCGGTTGATCATTCGACCCTCTTGAGAGGCTTATTCATGTATTATTGAGCTATTGGTGGGCTTGTCACCAAAAGTTAGTGTTATTACTCACATTATTTTATTCTAGGGGCTAAATTAACCCTAATTAGCTAAATCAAATTCATTAGGAAGTGTATAAATAGAAGTGTGATGGAATCATTTGATCATCATCACTTGGATTGATCATATTCTCTTGTGAGATTTTCGCTATTCTCTTTGGAGGACGAAATTGGATGGATGGATGAATTTTGATGTTTGGATATCTTCATTTTTGTCTTGGAGCTTCTATATTGGTATATGATGATGATTGGATATACTTTTTCTCACATGTAAGTGCTCTTTTAATGTTATTTTGTCATTTTCTTCTATGTCACATAATTGATGCTGGGATTTTCGCTATACTAGGCCAAAATTTTGTTGCTTTTCTTGGGTAAAAGGGTATAAATTTGTCTTTTGTTAGCGTTGCATCATGTTATGGGCCATGTTTGAATAAGTGAATGTTCCTAGAGATATTTCATTGAAATTTATCTTGACAAGTCACGACATATTGCACATTGAACTATAAAGACCTTGAAGCAGTTTTTCTCATGCCCTTATTGGCATGCGAAATTGTTCTAGAGGCCTGCTTGACTGATTGAAACCATCCTAAGCATTGGAATCGATTTGACTCCATTTCTCCCAAAGGATTAGGCATTGATCCTCCATAGGTGATCACGCAAAAACATTTTTTTCTCACCTTTCTTTCTCTATAGACCTAGTCTACATAGGTCACCTAGGGCATCAATTATATCACAATCTAGCCATACAAACACTTCAATTTTTGCTCCACATCTGGGCTGGTGTTTGCTTTAAAGGCCCTCCAAATTTGAAGCAAATTCGATGGTGGGATCTCAAGATATTGCAAGTCCTAGCTCGAGGATCGTTTTTTGCCCTAGGTTTCCCTTGGTTCGTGACCTCATTGGGATTATTGCATTTTATTCAAAGAAAATTTCTCCTTTAATCCTTTTCTCCCCCTAAATTAGGTCAAGCACACCCTTGGTTGATAAAGTCCATACCCTTGATCTAATTTTGGGCCCACTTGGTCCCGTGTGGACCTGCAACTCATTAAACCCAATTTCATTTTGAGGTCTAGGAATCTCCTTTACAAGTCATACCTTCAAACCCTAGCCCTTGAAATCCTCCTTGCCCTTTTTAGAGAGCCTTTCACCTTGCTTTCCAAGCAAGCAAGGCATATATTTGAGCCTTTCTTGTGAATAGGCTTTTAGGATCACCTTTCATCCTATCATTGGTCCATTCATTACCGCGATCCTTGTTATACCGGGTCTCCTCCCATCGGTGAAAGTCTGTAAAGACTAGGGAGCTTTAGCTGAGGTGACAATGGGCTATTGCTCCATTGTTGCCCTTGACCTAGTAGTTGCCCCTCTAAGATCTCCTTCTAGGACCCTTGCTAGTTTGAGCGGTAACAATTGTTGATTTGGGGTAGCATCGGATATGCTCTAGGCCTTAAAATTTGCAGGGAGGCTTAGACACATGCGTTATCCAATACCTAGAAATCGTTTTGGGAAATTCCACCCGTAGACAGTTTTATTAAAATAATTAATTATTTTTAATGGGACCCTAAGTCTAAACTTAGGAAATTAAAATAATTAAAGGGCATTAATATAAACTGTGGGTGAAACTTCTAGAAGAAGGTGAAGATCAAGTCAATATGATTCTAGCCATTGATTAGAATCTAATCTGGGCCATTGATTGATCAGCGAGAGGATTATAAGAGAAGGCTTGATGGGCACTTGGAGAACACACTAAGAGATCAAGAGATGGAATTTCTGAAGAGAGAACTTCTTAGGAGAAAATTCTGATCGGGTAGATTTTTTGCAGTTGAGGGGCAGGGATAGCATCCACAGAGAGATATTTTCTCAGCCGGAGAATCATCAGCAGAGAATGGCAGAGAGTGATCCAGCAGCTCAAGCAGACGCTGACGCAGGGCCACATAGAGGCAACGTAGAGGGTGAGAGAGAGTTCAAAATTTTGCAGCAGAGCCAGTTTCAGAAGCCGGGAGCCAAGGTGTGAGACTGGGAGGCTGAGAGTAGTGACTCTGGGCAACAAATCGATCAACTGGGTGGGTGACGCAGTGCCTAGAGGGATTGACTCAGGGATTGCATGAGGACTACGCAGAGGCAGTGCAGGGCCTGCCAGAGGCACCTCATCCAGTGTCCGAATCAACCGGGATTTTTCTCACTAATTGTGTGAGGTAACTCACAAATCTTTTTGCCAGTGTTTCTCTCTCTATAACTGAATAACCCTTCAGGCATTCAAACATGTATTCAGAATTTGCTATTGCTTAATAATAATAAACCCTCAGATCTGTTGCACCGGTTTTCCCGCATTGGGTTTTTCCGGGGACATTTGTCCAAAAATAATGGTGTTATTGTGTTGTATTTTACTATTTTCTTTCTTGCTCAGTCTCTTATTTCCTCATATAATGTAATTAAGTGAAGGCTGCAATAGTATTTACTTGAATATTTACCGTAGCACATAGTAAATAATTTGTATGGATTAACAAGTAGGAGAAGTAACATCAGTTTGTTGCAGTAGAAATTCCGATTTAGGAATTTTCACATGGTATCAGAGCTACAGGTGAAGCAAGAAGAGCAGAGTCGGTAGATCTAGCGCTGAGCAGGAAAGGGAAATCGAAAAGCTACAGGAGGCTGCAGTTCGTAACCCTTGAGGGTTTGCACAGTTCTTAGCTAGAGGGTTGAAATTTCGAGGCAGTCTCTCTCCAAGAGAGTTGATGGAGAGAAGGGCTTCCAGATCGAATTTTTGTTAGGGCAGAGGGAGCAGCACTTAAGCCTCAATGTGAGGAGAGCTGGTGGGATGCAGATTTTCCTACAGGCAGTTTGCTAGGCAGAAAATCGTCAAAAGAAAGAGGAGAAGCACAACTGAGGGAATTTCTTTGTCAGATAATTCCTAGCCAAGGAATTCGAATTCTCTAGAGCTGAGCAACAACAAGGGGCATCAATTTTACTAGCTCCAGTAGGGAGTGTGTAGGCTAGCCCAACAGCAATACAAAGGAGAGAGGAGGTCATTTGACTTTCTATTTTTGGCAGAAATGTCAACCAGTGGCTTGAGGGATCAGGATAGGTTGGACGAAGCATCCAACTATGTCATCTAGAAGGTTAGAATGTCATTCCTTCTAGATGAGCATGTCCCCAAGACATACATCGACAACGTGGTGGCTGTGCCTATAGATGCAGATCCGTTGAAGAAGTACCGATCAGAAATGGTGAAGGCCAAGAGGATGATCCTTGATGGAGTAAAGGATCACGTAGTGTGTCATGTCGCTAGCAGAGGGACTGCTAAGGAGATGTGGGATGCCTTGGCAATGCTATATCAAGGATCTTCCGAGCAGCAGAAGATGTACTTGGAGCAGAAATTGAGATCTGCTCAGATGCAAAAGGGAGAGTGTGTGGATCCATTCCTCACGAAGCTTAAGGAGACCCGTGATGAATTGTCTGCTGCGGGGCATACACCTCAAGATTCAGAGTTGGTTAGACTGGCCCTCAATTCTGTCTCAGATGAGTGGCAAGTCTTTGTCCAGAGTATCCTAGGCAGAGCAACCTTGCTGAAATGAGATGAGATATGGGCAACTCTAAATCAAGAGGAGTTAAGGAGAGACTTAGTCAAGGTTAAACTTGACAGAAGCAGCAGTAGTGGGTCGAAGCCCAAGGAAGAGGAGGATAATGCAGTCCTTGCATCGAAGGGACAGCAGAAGCAGCGAAAACGTAAGAAGGACGTATTGAAGATAAAGTGTTTTAGGTGTGGTAAGATGGGTCACTACGCTACTCAGTGTTCTCTCAAGAAGAAGGAGAAGGATGAGAAGCACGATCCGAAGATTGCGCTTGCGAAGATCGAAGAGGAGGAGTTCGCCATGACAACTGAGATACCTCCAGGAGTGAGGCGGGCTAATTTAGAATTGTAGTTCGAAAGAGCTACAGATGGGAAGGATCCTTGAAGAGTCCACCTCTTGGATCAATACCTTTCCATGGGAGCCCAGTTTTGTGGTAATAGGATGGCCTAGTGTCAGATGGTGCTGAGGAGTGTCGTAGAGAGAGTTGCAATGGCTAGGAGCGCAAGAGTCTGAGCAGCGCAGAGCAGAGTTGACAACAGTGCAGATGGCACAAAGCAGAGGTCAACAACAACACAGTATATTCAGAGGGCCAGTGCAGAAACTAGCAGTAGTCAGGCTCCAACATTCACGTTGTATCATACTAAACACAGTTAGTTCAATAATTTTGGATGTTTATCCGTCGCTGATGGAGTGATAGCAACAATTTGCAGTGCAGTGGAAGTTGGCAGTGGCAGTGCTAGAAGCAACACAAATGCAACACTTGGGAGGGAGCTAGAGTACGCTGCAGTGTTGATAGTGGCAGTGTTAGCAACTGTACAGTTGTAACAACAACGCAGTAGTTGGTGGAAAGAAGGTTAGACATCAACAACGCAGAGGATGATGCTTTAGAGTCAGAGAAGTATGCAACATCGTATATTGCTAGAGCACATTCCTCGCTAAGAGGGAGTGTTGATTTGTGGTAGCATCGAATGTGCTCTAGGCCTCAAAATTTGTAGGGAGGCTTAGACGCATGCATTCTCCAATACCCAGAAATCGTTTTGGGAAATTCCACTCGGAAACAGTTTTTATTAAAATAATTAATTATTTTTAATGGGACCCTAAGTCTAAACTTAGGAAATTAAAATAATTGAAGGGTATTAATATAAATTGTGGGTGAAACTTCTAGAAGAAGGCGAAGATCAAGTCAATATGATCCTAGCCATTGATTAGAATCTAATCTGGGTCGTTGATTGGTCAGCGAGAGGATTATAAGAGAAGGCTTGTTGGGCACTTGGAGAACACACTGAGAGATCAAGAGATCAAATTTATGAAGTGAGAAGTTCTCAGGAGGAAATCTTGATCAAGTGGATTTCTTGCAATTGAAGGGTAGGGATAGCATCCGGAGAGAAATATTTTCTTAGCCGGAGAATCATCAGCGGAGAGAGGCAGAGAGTGATTCAACAACTCTCGCACAGAGGCTGACACAGGGCCATGCAGAGGGTGAGAGAGTCCCAAATTTTGTAGGAAAGTCAATTTCAGAAGCTGGGAGCCGAGGTGTGAGACTAGGAGGCTGAGAGCAGTGACTCCGGGCAGCAAATCGATCAGCTAGGTGGGTGACGCAGTGCCTAGAGGGATTGACGAAGGCATTGCGCGAGGACTGCGTAGAGGCAGCGTAGGGTCTGCCAGAGGCACCTCATTGAGTGTCCAGATCAGCGGAGATTTTTCTCAGTGATTGTGTGAGGTAATCTCACAAATCTTTCTGTCAGTATTTCTCTCTCTGTAACTAAATAACCCTTTAGGTATTCAGAGATGTATTCAGAATTTGCTACTGCTTAATAATAATAAATCCTCAGATCTGTGGCACCGGTTTTCCCGCATTGGGTTTTTCCGGGGGCATTTGTCCAAAAGTAACAGTGTTATTGTGTTGTATTTTCTTTCTTGCTCAGTTTCTTATTTCCGCATATAATTTAATTAGGTGAAGGCTGCAGTAGTATTTACTTAGATATTTGCTGTAGCACACAGTAAATAACTTGTATGGATTAACAAGTATGAGAAGTAACATCAGTTTGCTGCAGTAGAAATTCTGATTTAGGAATTTTCACAACAATAACCTCATTAGAAACATAAGTGGTATTAATGGGAAAAAAGAAGAAAAAGTCATCTAATACAAATGTTAAAATTGGTAATGTTACCCACTATTTTGTGGGTAATATCCCCAGGAGATTTTTTTTCTCCAAGATGGTCCTCAGCCAGTAGCCAACAACCCCTTTCAGCCACCATCTAGCTCATTGTGCCATTTCTCTGCCACTTGAGCTAGCCATGTGGTCCTTAGCCCATCTGCCATGATCGTATGTTTAAAGGTGGGCCTCCTGAACCTAAAGGTATGCCTTGTCATTTGGAAATTGAGTATTGTAGTTTGCATATCATGGACACTTTTGGGCATGGATTAATGGTGGGATTCAACGGAAATAATCGGCTAGGTCTTTGCTTTTGCCCCCTTTCGATTATTAACCTTGGATTCTAGTCCTGTGGGATCTCTTTTACTGACCATTTGGCTCTAGGGATGGTATTTCATGGAAAGCCCCGATCTGGGTTGTGTGGTCTCGCTTCCTTATCTGCTTGTATTACCCTCTTTCCACTGATTATCACCCCATTCATTATTTCTCCCACTTGGGTCCACATTCCTCCATTGGGTCCACATAGGGTGAGCTTGCCCCTTCCCCTTGCCCACACCTTGGGTCATGGCCTGGAATGAAGCTTGAAGGTTGATGCAATTGAAAAGAAAGATAAAAGCATATTTGGCCACATTCAATAGGAAAATTGTAATGTCCCCATTTTTATTTTTCTCCATAGTACAACAAGGGTGGATCTCCAGGGCAGAGGATGGCCAGGTCAGTGGAACAAGTTTATGTCATCAGGGGTCTCGATAGAGTTTTGAGAAGTTTTTATGGGGTTCGATGGAATTCACTTGGCATATTCATCATCATGAGAAGTTCCACACATCTTGTTTTTGGTTTCTTGACTTTCTGATGATTCCTGTAAAACGAGGTTATTATTGGCATAACTTAATTAATTATGCTCGAGGTAATAGTTCGTTGGAACCAGAACGAAAAGATCTACAAGATGGGATGCTGAGAAGTGACTTCTAGTGGCCGAAGAGAGTATGGTGGGCGATTTACGATTTTCTTTAGTTAAAAATGACTTTAATTAGTCATTTAATTAAGGAAAAATAATGAATTAGAGAAAATGGGCCAAAAACGACTTAAGTGAAATAAAATAAAATTAAATGTTCACTTAAGATAAAGTCAATGGAGGATCTTCTAGAATAATAATAAAATAATAAAATAAGATGCTTCTAGAGGCTTGGAGATCTATCTATAAGATCTATAAAAGAAGAGAAGGAGATCATTTGGAGACATCTTGGATTTGATATAGTTTTTAGTATGAGAGGTTGAGACCCTGGTTCTCTACTCCATTGGTAGCCCCAGGACAGAAACCCTCGGGTGATTCAGTGAGATTGGGCAAGTACCCATCTCCCTTGGTGAATTCATTCAGAATTCACAGGAGCTCTTATTGTTTGCAGTTTCATTTAGAGAGGTTAGATCCAGTGCTATAGCAGACACATTTTGAGGCCGGATCTAGTTTGCAGTAGTTGTTTGAGTTTCTTAGCCATTTTCCAGCCATTTCATATTGCTATGTACTCTTATTTTTTGTTAATATAATAAAGCTGAGATTTCCTTCTGCTCATCATCATTATTTGCATGTTCTATGTTGTTAAATTTTACATGGCAATCTTCTGTTTATGAGTGGAAATTTTGTGTGAAGGGTTTGTTCCAAATTTATTTCATTTGGGACATTATAGTGGTATTAGAGACTTGTTCTTGCCTCAACCAGGGGTTATATTGAAAGGACAAGTTCAAGGGTTTCAGGATTTCTTTCATTTTTCTAGAGTCATTATTTTGTTTGCAGATGAAATTTCTTGCAAGGCAAAGATTGAGTTTCATATAAGAGGTCGTAAAGTATTCTAAAGGGGTCGTGGAAATTTCTTTTTTGTTTGGAGCCGACTCTTATAAAATTTGTAGAAGCTGAATTGTCGAATGATTAAAGGAGCCCTATTAAAATCAAGGGCCATCAATTATTGTTGCTGGACAGTTCGAAAATTTTCTACCATCACAGGCCAAAAATATGATCTACGGAGTGCGGAGTCTGTTGTTTGAGTTCATTGAGAACGAACCAGTGAGATGGCTAATATTTTGAAGAAGCAGGGGTTTATCTCTCAAGGGAGCGGGGCTGTGTAATTTGCAGGACGAGTTTGTGACAAAGATTGTAATTATCAGTAGAGTTGATGGTTCACATATCACCATGGTTGAGTACCGAATTGCCAAAGGGAGCATTGTGAATCCGGTAGAGCTCTGGTCAATTTCTTGTAGTCGATAGAAGGACGATGTCATGGTAGCAACTTGAAGTGGTCGTTTGCTAAATTCTCAGGAGATGCATTCTGAAGGTTGGACCTACAAAACGTCGGGAGCGCTGTCGAGTATGGAATGTCGATTTGGGGGAAAGACAATTTATTGAGACCGAATATCGATGTGTGGAGGAATATAGGCGACAACCTCATGGATCCCACGGATTGGAAGTAGAATCACTCATAGCGTTGCTTGCCATGTAGAGTGAGTGAGATTGGGAATTGATCTCTTCAGCACCAGCATCAAGACACTTAAATTAATCATTGTTGGGAGGTGTCAATCAAGAAACCATCATCTAGCACCAACCGTCGTCAACAAGATTTCTTGGGTGTAATTTTTCTGAGCATGACCATTTTTTCTTAGCTGGGCATCACATTTTTTGTCTACAGGTCAAGATAATCACAAGGAAGCGGCGAGTCTGTAGAAATCTTGCCACTGATTAAGGCCGACGTATTGTTTGGGCAATTGCACTGCATATTCCATCGTCGTCTAAGTCGTGGGCACTTCTCAGAGTGAGCGATGCAGTTGAGAAATTTGATTTGGGAGATATTATGGAGGAACGACAGTGGTAATTTGAATAATTTTTGGGCCAAGTCTGCAGTGGTTTCGGCCATATATCAAAGACGTTGGGTTGAAGTTGGGCCAAAGCTCACTGTTGAAATTAAAGGGATGGGAACTAAAATTGGAGCTTGCGATATTATGTTTGTTGGCCGACGTATTCACTAGTAGCAGCGTATTGGGTTGAAGGCTGCGATCTCTTTAAGCGCTAGAAGGGCCGAGTAATTGTGCAATTGAATACACAGTAGAAGCAGGCCAAATCCCCTGAACCCCTAAGAGACCAATCAAACATCAATTCTAGAGTTAAAGCTATGAATTGCAGAAATCTACGAGACTGAGTTATATTCGCTGGAATTATTTCCTTCAACAGAAAATAAAAAAGGCTGATTTCCTTCATTGTGTGGGAAGGGATTCCTCATATATTACTTGCATATCAAATTGCTATCCATAGGACAAGATGAGAGTCTAAGTGCAGATTTAAGCCGCCCGAACGAGCTTGTGTAGAAGATAAGAGTCCAAGTGCAAATTTGAGCCGTCAGAACAGGCTTGTGTATAGGGGAAGTCAAAACTTTAGTCTTTGGGACCCATGAGTTGTTTGAAGAGGACATATATCTTGCGGTGGGGACAAACCCAAAAATCACCCACAAAATAAAGATATTGAACCTGACTTATTTTGAAAAAGAAGTTATTACTCCTCATGCAGAGGTGGCATTATTCCTCAATTGGTTGCAGTGTCTAATTCTAGATTTGAGAAGGATTGATTTCTGAGTGTGAAGGGGCATTTATTACTGGGTCGGATGAAAGCTCATATCAGTGGTTCGGCTTATGCATACCCCTGGAGCTACAAGTGTTGATGCAGGGATGAAGGAGAAGTGAACGATTTCAGTGCACAGAGGTCACGATTTTTGAGTTGGGCACAAAGTTCAATATTATTGAGCGTAAATCTGGTATAGACATATTTCAGTGTCAGAAAGTTCGCTGGTTCCAACAAAGTCTACGCACAAACCCAGGTTCTTATACACAGCGTTTCCATCCTTTGTGTTTATAATAACATAGCCATCTTTATATTTGTCTTGTTGAAGGCTATATAGAGTTGCAACAATACTGTCATTGTATGGACTGTATTGCCAATTGATTATCATAATTGAGCACTAGGGTTGGTATAGCTGCTAACAGTAGATATATTTGTATTTTATGGTTCACAGTCAGAGTTTATATACTGCTCTAAGGTGTTGGGTCTGTTATCAAATTTTGAGTCAGAGTGTTGAGCTCTAGAGTCTAATGTGTGGTAGAATCAGGGATGTAAATAAGAATGTGTTGTTTATCATTGTCATCTACTATTATGTACTTTTGATGAGTTGTCATTCAAAGTCTTGCTTGATGTACCTGACTTCATTGGATTAAACATGGATCAAACTTTCCTAAACTCCCTTAATAAACTAGCAGCAACATACAACAGACCCTTCCCAAAGGGGATCTTTGTTGTTTTTCAAAGAGAACAACCAAAGGATGTACAGAAGGGGCATGAAATGGGACACCAAATCCTTACATTTGGAACATATTTGAAACACATGAATGTCACATGGAAAGTCCTTTTCAAATTAGATGAACTAGATGCACTTCTCTCCAAAGTGAGCCAGTTAAAAGGGAAGGAACTCATTTGGGCTCTAAAACCAGCTATGCTTGCTCTCATACAACACAAGTTCTTGGAGGAATCTTGTGAAGGGATTAGACTTCTAGTTGTGTCGTGTCTCAGTAACATCATGAGACTAACCACCCCTATAGATCCTTACAATGATGATGTTATGAGGAGAGTTTTTAGACTGATGATAGAAACCTTTTGAGACTTGGACAACAGTGCAAACGCTACCTTTGGGAAGAAGCTTGAGATTTTAGGAGTTATGGCCATGACTACGACTTATGAAGTCATGTTTGATCTAGAGTGTGATGATCTTATCTTGCAGTTGTTCCAATGCTTCTTCAGTGTTAGGAAACATCGTCTTGACACAGTGATTATGTTAAAATTGGCAGCTAGGGCCAAACTCCATGTGGGTCACCTTATTCATGGCTGATAATATATTTCCTAGATTCCTCTCGTCGAGAGGTGTAGGATTGATCTAAAGATCATCCGATTCCGATAAGTATTTATGGAGATATGAATTTATTTTGATTATGGAATAATTATCAAGCTGACCAACAACTCATGTAGGCTCAGAAGCCCAACAGTCACATATATTCAATCATCAACAGTGGTGTATAAATATGGGAGGTCTTTTCCTCATTTTGACACACACTGATCATCACATCTCTCTCTCTCTGGTGCGCGGCGAAATCTTGCACTGGTGCGTGGCCAAATCTTGCACTAGTGTGCGGCGAAATCTTGCACTGGTGCGCGGCGAAATCTTGCACTGGTGTGCGATGAAATCTTGGACTGGTGCGTGGCGAAATCTTGCACTGGCGTGCGGCGAAATCTTGCACTAGTGCGTGGCAACTGGTGTGCGGCGAAGTCTTGCACTGGTGTGTGGCGAAATCTTGCATTAGTGTGCGGTGAAGTCTTGCACTGGTGTGCGGCGAAATCTTGCACTGGTGTGCGGAAAAATCTTGGACTGGTGAGCTGTGAAATCTTGGACTGGTGCACGGTGAAGTCTTGGACTGGTGCACGGTGAACAACTCACCGATGGAAACTTGACAAGTTCGATCTAGGGTCTGCTACCCTAGTTTAGGGCTGATCTGGGGTTTGCTGCTGCTGATATAAATCAGATCTTTGTACTATTTCTCTCTGTTGAATTATTGAAGATAAAAGAAGATTTGATCAAGGGGTTTCCCCATACTGGGGTTTGTCCCTGGATAGCTGCCACATCTTGTGTCTCTTGTCTTGCCTTGTTTTCTGTCGATCGTTTAATGTTCTATTGGCACTTTACTTAATGTACATGTGATTGCTAATCTGTGGATAATAATAAGAAAAAGAAGTAAACAACTCTAAGCATACAACATACCATAACTTAACATGGGATCGGAGCTGAGGTGAAGACAAAGCCTGAGCAAGAGCAATCACCGAAGAGAAGATTGGCAGGCTATCCAAAAAGAATTCAACACACTTCCCTGCTGAAGATAAGTTCCGTGAGAAGTCTGACTACCATGGATGGAAGATGTCTCTCGATCTAACATTAGAAGAACAGGAAGTGTTGGACCATGTGAAAGGCGGAATTGCTGAGCCTCCATCAAATGCATCTGCTGCTGCTAGGAACAAATGGACCTAAGGGTGGAAGAAAAGGACGATGTTACATTTGTGATAAAGCAGGTCACTATGCAAGGGAGTGCCCTGATAAAAGGGACTCACACTGGGACGATGATCAAAATCCCTCTCATGGCAATCAAAGGAATGGAAAATCTAATAGCAGTGGAAAAAGGAGTGCTGGAAATCAAGGAAGAGGATAACCATTCAAGAAGGCTAGAAATTCCAGGATGTATTATATGTACCTGACCTAAAAAAGAACCTAGTTGTAATATTCCTAATTAGGCATGGCTAATTGGAATATTCGGTTTTGTTCAATTTTTGCCTTCTATAGTTATTTGTAAATAAAAAAAAGTGAGGACGGGGGACATAACTCACTTTTAGAATAAAAAGTCACTTCCTAGTAGCACAACGTTGTGACTTAAAGGGGAGCCAAGGGGGCCAAAGGGGGACGCAGAAATGGAGCCCACACAGACATATTGAGGGACTGCGTGGGAGGGAAGAAACACGTGGCAAGAGAGGAATCACGCAGGAGGGAAGAAACACGTGGCAAGAGAGGAATCACGCAGGAGGAGGTGAGCCTTGGGATTGAGAGAGGCAAAGGCTATAAAGAAGAGAGGAGCCCCCTCATTTTGATCATTCAGTTATGAGCTAAGATACTGGATTCGTCCAAAAGCCCTGTCGAATCGCGAATCCAGCGAATCCGACACGATTCTCTGCGGATTCGTGTCCAAACTTCAGGACACGTCGTGTCCTATAACGTGTCCCGAATTTGCAGTGCGTGTCGCGATTTTTGGGACGTGTCTTGTTTTTGGGACATGTCAAGCCAGAGTTTTCAGCGTTCTTTTGTACTGTTCGTAAGATTGGCGATTAATTAATCGATTATAAGTTGCCAGAAAAGAAAGGCCTATTCTAGTATCTTCCATATCCTAACTGTGTGAAATGGTGGTTTTATTCTTTGATTGATTGGATGATTTTCTAATGAAATATGGCCTCTGTCTTGAATGTAGTTGCATATTCAAGAGCCAAATTTGAACAACCCTTGCTTCACTGAGATGCTAAATGCTGCTGTAATAAATGGGATTTGGTTCACTGAGATTCCTTGCTTGAGATTGGCATGGAGTTCAATATTTTAATATCAAAGCAAGCATTTGACGAAGTGGTTGCTTTCAGTTTTTCCTGAGTATAGATGTGAGATATATAACCCTAAGGTTTGGAGTCTGGACAACATTATATCTTTTCATCTTGAATCTGGTTTGCTTGGAGGGAACAACGTTATTTACAAAGAAAAAAGTGGTCAAATATTATTGTTGATATTTAGAGGTCAAACAAGCATGATGTGCCAACTTGATTGATTCAGCTTTTATCTGGTTCTTTTAAAAGGGTTGCACCATTTAAAAAAAAATGGTGAAATCTAGTTGTAAGTTGTCTTTCAGTTATGAATTATGAATCATGATTTAAATTTTTAATAAATTTATCATTTATGTGACCAGTATCACTGACATTTATTTGAATTTTGTATGTACTATGCATGCTAATTAGTAATTACTAATAGGCATAGCTATAGATGAAGAATCAAGATCTATGTTTGAAATTAATAAATTTGTATCATTAATTAAAATTTGTGTAAGAAATATGATAATATCTAATTTTTAATATATATATATATATATTTTGAAATATATATTATATATATATTTTAATAAAATAATATATAACGTGTCCTGTTCCGGGGGGTCAGCGTGTCCCGAATCTGACACCACGAATCCCGAATCCTACGTGTCCCGAATCCCCGTGTCAGGTGACTTAGGTTATGAGCATTTGTGATAGTCATTTCGACCTAGAGCACACTGGTTGTTTAGCTAGTCTGCAACATTGTTTAGTGCATTGAGTGTCTTCGTTTGGAGATCTCACCTTTAGCCTCGGGGGACTTCGAGTGCCTACTCGGGCAAGGTATTTCCATTGGCATTTCAGCAGTAGTTTCATCAGCAGTTTCATCAGCGTTTTGGAGAACTACACAGCACTGAGAGAGGGATGCAGTTCTTTCTGGCAAGAGTTCTGGTTTGAGGGTTTGCAGTAGGATTTGTGCTGAGAGATAGAGCAGGGGATCAACCCTTGCATATTGGAGAGTTTTGGTGGGGGTTTCAGTCAGATTTCCGGAGGGTTTCATTCAGTGGCAGTGCAGAGCATTGAGGGACTGCGCAGAACCCCAAGGAGGTGATTTTCGGGGGTCGGCCATTCTAGGAGAGCTTTATAGGTTTTTTGGGTTTCTTGCGTAGAGTCTGATTCCAGAGTTTCAACGTTTTCTGAGGAGGGGAGCAACCCCAAATCCTCATTTGATTTCTAGCAGCAGCAGCGGCATGGCAGTTCTCCAGCAGCTTGGACGCAGTTTAGAGAGGGGCCATTCCTTTGCTATTCTGAGTGTATATCTTCACTTGCCTTGTGCAAGTCAAGGTGCCATCTTTCTGATCACCTCCTGTACTCATTCTATTACTCAGTATAATAAAATGGCTTAGCATTTCTCTCTGCATTTCTTGAGTATCTGCTTATGGTTATATTGTTATATGTTGCACCATTATTATTTGCATCTCTTTGAGCATTCTTGGCTATTATACCACTTGTGTGTTCTCCTATACTCTTAGACAGAGTCTGGAAAGGGCTAGGTTGCCTCCAGATCTTGTCCTCTTTTCAGAGGCGACGTATCTGGTAAATGCCCTCCTAGTCCATCTCTGGTTGGAGTTTGCTTGTGTTTGAGGAATATTCCTGATAAGGGATATTACAGTGGTATCAGAGCATAGATCTGGCTCAGCCTATGGAGCTAGCAATCTATGACACCGGGGGAAAAACCCTACATCTGTTACAGAGGTCGGAGATACAGAGACACTGGGCGTAGGTTGGAGAACACTTACGGAGAGGGAGACTATGTTCCGGTGGTGGATGCAGAACAGGAGGAGCCTGTGGTGGACGCAGAACAGAAGGAGCCTGTGGTGGACGCAGAGTAGGAGGATCTGATGGCAGATGAGGACGGGAAGAGATTTGCGGATATGCTCCTCAAATCAGTACAGGATCTGTCGAGGCAGATTGAGGTTATGGGGTAGAGATTCACGGCAGTAGAGGCTAGACAGTGTGAGAGCCCTCAGGTTTTTCAGGTTGGTGAGGGATCGGGCGCATCCCACCATTTGCCAGAGCAGCGTGATACTGTGCAGCAGGTGGCCTCATGTCGCGCGGAATGAGTCGATCTTGCGGACAAGATAGACCTTCCTAGAATCTAAAGAAGACCTAACGACAAGCAAACCAACCAGACACTATCTTTCTCTAAATATGCTTCAGTGAACAATAACAAACAAAGGTTTTTAGGGCCTACCTTTGGTCCAACGCAAGCTTGTGGATGCCCTCGCTCTTTTGATCCAAATGAGCTCCTCTTCGCGAATCTGCAAACACAAACAAGGCAAACAAATTAAATAGCACCTGAAAAACCAATTGCATAAAACATATTTAACATGAAAGTCAAGGAGTCCATGAAACAAATAACATAAGATACTTGTTGAGAAAAATGAGTTTGATTGTATTAATTCAAAAGAAGAAGAACTTTACAACCTTTGCCTTGACGTTGTACAAGCTCCTCCCAGGGTCCAACAAGATGTCTCCTCTACTTTGACAAGTTTCACTCACTCTCCAATGGAACCAAGAGGTATGTGATCTTTCCTCTCAAGCTCAACCAAAGAGTCTTAATTTCACCAGCATTTACCCTCAAAATGTTCAGCTTCCAACCTCCCTAGTCCTCACCCCAATGCCTGTATTTATAGTGCAATGGAGGGAAGTTACTAGGTCCTCCTTCAAAGGGATAAAGCCCTCCTTCAAAGGGATAGCTCCTTTAGTCAAGGGATTAGCTCCTTCTCTTTTGGGATGCATGAACCACCTCAGAGCGAACAATCCACGTCAAAATTCCTTCTAGAAAACTTTAGAATTAACCCAAAGTGAGTTTTTTAAGATAAAAATTGCGCCTTTTGACTTTCACAGGGGTCCGCACCTGCACCGTTAGGAACAGAGCGGGTAGGTACGCAGCTTTTGTACACAGAAGGTGCGGGACCGCAGGTGACCATGAGAGAAAGTGCGGAACCAGAGTTACATTGATTTTTAATGTCTTTCTCCCATTTCCAAAGCTTGATTTGAAGAGCTGAGGTCTTAGACTTGCTTAGGAGGACAGTACAAGTGATGATAGACCCATACTGACTGCAAATAATCATGGTGACGATATTTTTGTGTAACACCTCACATTCCCCTACACGCTCTACCATGACCACTTTCTTAGGAGCAGACACGAGGGCCGTAGCCCAGCAGGAGGCAGAGCCCAGACACATGGGCGATTATTTTTCAGAGTACCAGGCTTATGGGCAGGAGTTGACGGAGGCCCTCTCATTTAGAGATTTTTTTCAGCTCCAGCGGGATAACAAACCCCGCGACCATCACAGAGGGTACCGACATTACCATGATGGTGACACCCACCGTGCAGCGAGTAGATTCCACTTGCCTACGTTTGATGGTTCATCAAACAGTTCGACAAAGTCTTGGGTGGAGAAGCTAGACATTTATTTCCAGCTTAACCAGATGTCGGAGACAGAGGCCATCAAGGTGGCAACATTGCATTTGGATGGTGAGGCCCAGGATTGGTGGTTTCATGGGATGGTTACACTCGGGCACTCTACAGTGACGTCATATGCTGAGTTTACCAGGAGATTGATGGAGCGATTTGATCGGAGGGATCCAAAGCAGCGTTTTGTTGAGCTGACGAGGCTCAAATAGACAAGGAGCCCAGAGACCTACATTGCAGATTTCTTGAGGGTCTCCGTGATGGTGCCAGACCTATCCACAGCGCGAAGGGTCTATATGTATGTTGTGGGGTTAGCAGAGCCACTTCGGGGTCTAGTCTGATCAACTAGACCAGCCGCACTCCAAGACGCTATCAGCAGGACCAGGGACTTACAGGATGTCTTACCCAGGACCTGGACACCTTACCCTAGAGACAGACTTTCCAGTCTAAGGGGAAGGATGTGAGGATTCCACCTCCAAACGGAAATCTAGGACGAGTACAAATTGACGGCGACGTCAGGAGGGAGCTGAAGAAGAAGCGGTTGTGCTTCACGTGTCAGGAGTCATGGGCACCAGGACATAGATGTGCTGCTGGCAAGGCACATTTTATTGAGGTCTTCTCTGAGAGCAGTGGAGAAGAGGATGACGGGGATGATGTGGAGGCAGGAGATAGTTATGCCGTACAGGGACCTTTGCCACCTCCACCGCTAGCAGCAGGTGGTGCATCTTTTGCACCCACCGGAGGGGCCCTTGCAGCCTTGCAAGGAGTTCCCAAGTATCTGACGCTACGCGTACGAGGGACAGTACATGGCCAGCGAGTATCAGTTTTGGTTGACAGTGGGGCGACCCACAACTTCATCGATGCACAGATGGTTGAGCGGAGAGGTATACAGACAGAGAGCTTCGATGGGTTTTTAGTCTTGGTCCCAGGAGATCAGACCATGACGTGTGCTCGTTATGTTCCAGAGCTTTCAGTGACGATGGGCACCTACACATTGACTGACCACTTTTTCGTGGTCGATATTCCGAACACCAACATGATACTGGGTGTTCAGTGGCTTATCACTCTAGGGAAGGTCACGACGGATTGGAAGACCCTAGAGATGGAGTGGGATGATGAGAAGACAGGGAGGCATGAGAAGATACGGGGACAACACACATATATGCCTCACACTGTGTTGGCTCATCGGATGGAGGCAGTCTTTTGGAAGGGAGACATAAAGTGGGTAGTGGAGTTGCGTGCATCAGAGGCAGGGACTACAGGGCAGACGATACATCCAGAGATACAGTCCATCCTTGATCGGTATGCCGTAGTGTTTGGGGAAATTCCACTAGGATAGCCATCGGATCAGGGGTTTGAGCACACCATCAAGCTTGAGCAGGGCATACAGGCAGTGATCACCACCCCCTATAGGCACCCCAAGGCCTATCGGGATGAGATTGAGCGGGCTATCCAGGAGTTGCTGGCTCTTGGGCACATTCGATCGAGCACGAGTCCTTTTGCTTCTTCTGTGGTGTTGGTGAAGAAGAAGGATGGTACATTCAGGATGTGCATTGATTACAGGGCCCTGAAGAAGAAGACCCTGAAGAACAGGTACCCCATACCCAAGATCGATGAGTTGATGGACGAGTTGAGAGGAGCACGGTTCTTCTCAAAGATTGATTTGAGATCTGGGTACCATCAGATTTCCCAAGACCGCCTTTAGGTGTCACTATGGGCACTTTGAGTTCTTGGTGATGCCTTTTGGGCTAACCAACGTCCCCGCTACATTTCAGTCCTGCATGAATCACATCTTCTGTAGTCACTTGAGGAAGTTTGGGTTGGTATTCTTTGATGATATTCTCATTTACAACAGGACTTGGGAGGAGCATCTCCAGCACATTGAGATAGTGTTGCGTATCTTACAGGAGCAGTAGTTCTATGCCAAACTCTCCAAGTGTGAGTTTGGGTTGACGGAGATGTTGTATCTGGGACACATCATAGGGGTGGACGGAGTGAGAGTCCACGAGGAGAAGATCAAGGCCATCAAAGAATGGCTGGAGCCGAGAAACGTGACAGAACTTCGAGGATTCATTGGCATTTGTACTTACTACCGGAAGTTCGTCAAAGGTTTCTCACAGCTTGTTGCACCCCTGACAGATTTGACGAGGAAGGGGGCATTCAATTGGTCGGATACAGTGCAGCGAGCCTTTGACAGGCTCAAGGAGGTTATGAGCAGCTGCCCAGTGCTTGCGTTGCCAGATTTTACGCAGCCATTTGTTTTGGAGTGTGATGCGTCGGGAGAGGGGATCGGCGCAGTGTTGATGCAGGGAGGTCACCCTATAGCCTTTGAGAGCTGGAAGCTCCTTCCGCATGAGAGGTTGTATTCTATATATGACAAGGAGATGCTGGCCATCATGCATGCATTGGCTAAGTACCGGCAGTATCTGGTGGGCAACAGGTTCAGGGTGAGGACTGATCACAACAGTCTCAAGTTCTTTTTGGTGCAGAAGTAGCTACAAGAGAGGCAACAGAAGTGGATCAGTGAGATCCAAGCATATGACTTTGACATTGAGTATGTCAAGGGTAAGAACAACGTGGTAGCGGATGCCCTATCACGTAGACCAACCACGTTGTCTCTTATGAGCTTGGATAAAGACTGGAGAGCTTGACTCTTAGTAGAGTACTCCAAGGACAGATTTGCATGTGAGGTTCTGGATGGGCAGGTGGCAGATGACAGGTACAGGGTGGTCGATGAGATCATCTATTACAGGGACCGGATCTTCTTGACTGAGGGGTCTCAGCTCAAGAAGAAGATACTCCAGGCATCACATGATTCACCATTGGCAGGACATTAGGGGTTTACCAAAACCTACAGGGCCATTAGAGAGAGGTTCTCATGGAAGGGCCTCAAGGAGGATGTACTCCAGCACATCCGGGAGTGCGATGTTTGCCAGAGGAACAAGGGAGAGATGAGCCATCCCGCGGGTTTATTGCAGCCTCTTCCCATTCCGGAGGGGAATGGGAGAGTATTTCGATGGACTTCATCACAGGGTTGCCCATGGTACAGGGCAAGGATTGTATCTTTGTCGTCGTTGATCGATTGACGAAGTATGCACATTTTTTTGCCATATCCGCACACTATACAGCAGCACAAGTGGCCGAGCTATTCTTCAGAGAGATCTTCAGGCTACATGGTCTTCCTAAGACCATCGTCAGTGATAGGGACAACCGTTTCATGGGCAGGTTTTGGCAGGAGCTTTTCCGGTTGGTGGGGATGGAGTTGACACCGAGTACTAGTTATCACCCACAGACGGATGGGCAGACAGAGATAGTTAACAAGTGGCTGGAGGGCTACTTGCGTAACTATGTCAGTGGGCAGCAGGGAGCATGGTTGAAGTCGCTGCATTTGGGGGAGTACTGCTACAATACTTCACATCACATGCCATCGGTATGTCACCATTCAATGCCTTATATGGGTATCATCCTTTATCTTTTTTTGATGTGATGTTTGGTGATAGCAAGGCTCCTAGAGCCAAGATTTGGATCCAAGAGAGTCAGGATATCCTCCAAGCTCTCAAGGATAACATGGCTACAGCGCAGAACCAGCAGAAGCTGTATGCCGATAGGGGTTGGGTGGAGAGACAGTTCGAGGTAGGGGACATGGTCTACCTACGATTACAGCCATACCGACAGTCGTCACCGAAGCAGAAGGGGGTTGAGAAGCTCAAGCCCCGCTTTTATGGGCCATACAGGGTGATACATAGGATTGGACAGGTTGCATATGAGTTGGAGCTGCCCCAAGGTAGCAAGATTCATAACGTTTTTCATGTATCATGTCTGAAAAAGGCATTGGGGCAGCAGGTGATAGTGACAGATGAGCTACCACCCATGGATGATGAGGGGCATTTGGTATTGCAGCCGGAGGCTATCATTGATACCAGGGAGAGGCAGCTGCGGAGCAGGACAGTCTGGGAATTCTTGGTGAGGTGGAAGAATTTGCCGGATGAGGATGCCACTTGGGAGAGTGAGAAGATCTTGCAGCATCCATCACTTCAGTTGCTTGAGGACAAGCAACATTTTTCCGGGGGAGACTGTAATAGTCCTAATTAGCCATGGCTAATTGGAATATTCGATTTTGTTCAAATTTTGCCTTCTATAGTTATTTGTAAATAAAAAAAGTGAGGACGAGGGACATAACTCAGTTTTAGAATAAAAATTCACTTCCTAGTAGCACAACATTGTGACTTAAAGGGGAGTCAAGGGGGCCAAAGGGGGATGCAGAAATGGAGCCCACGCAGACACATGGAGGGACTGTGCAGGAGGGAAGAAACACGTTTCAAGAGAGGAATCACGCAGGAGGAGGTGAGCCTTGGGATTGAGAGAGGCAAAGGCTATAAAGGAGAGAGAGCCCCCTCATTTTGATCATTCAATTATGAGCATTTGTGTTAGTCATTTCGACTTAGAGCACGTTGGCTGTTTAGCTAGTCTGCAACACTATTTAGTGCATTGAGTGTCTCCGTTCGGAGATCTCACCCTTAGCCCCGGGGGACTTCGAGTGCCTGCTCAGGCAAGCTATTTCCATTGGCATTTCAGCAGTAGTTTCATCAGTATTTCAGCAACAGTTTCATCAGCGTTTTGGAGGACTGCACAACACTGAGAGAGGGACGTCGTTCTTTTTGGCAAGAGTTCTGGGTTGAGGGTTTGCAGTAGGATTTGTGCTGAGAGATAGAGCAGGGGATCAATCCTTGCATATTGGAGAGTTTTGACAAGGGTTTCAGGTAGATTTCCAGAGGGTTTCATTTAGTGGCAGCGCAGAGCATTGAGGGACTGCGCAGAACCCCAAGGGGGTGATTTTTGGGGGTCAGCCATTCCAGGAGAGTTTCCTGGGTTTTTCTGGGTTTCTTGCGTAGAGTCCGATTCCAAAGTTTAAGCGTTTTCTGAGGAGGGTAGCAGCCCGAAATCCTCATTTGATTTCTAGCAGCAGCAGTAGCACGACAGTTCTCCAGCAGCTTGGACGCAGTTCAGAGAGGGGCCATTCCTTTGCTATTATGAGTGTATATCTTCACTTGCCTTGTGCAAGTCGAGGTGCCATCTTTCTGATCACCTCCTGTACTCATTCTATTACTCAGTATAATAAAATGGCTTAGCATTTCTCTCTGCATTTCTTGAGTATCTGCTTATGGTTATATTGGTATAAGTTGCACCATTATTATTTGCATCTCTTTGAGCATTCTCGGCTATCATACCACTTGTGTGTTCTCCTATACTCTTAGACAGAGTCTGGAAAGGGCCAGGTAGCCTCTGGATCTCGTCCTCTTTTCATAGGCGACTTATCTGGTAAATGCCCTCCCAGTCCATCTCTGGTTGGAGTTTGCTTGTGTTTGAGGAATATTCCTGATAAAGGATATTACACTAGTATCCATTTCGGCTATGGAAGACAAAGGCTACAAGGTGGATTTCAGCGATGGCAAGGTACGTGCATGGAAAAACAATATTAAAGATGCCTTCACTCTTGTGTTTCGAGTTGATTCATTATATCAGGTCGGAGGAAGTCCGCTAGGTGTCATGTTATGTGACACATCTCAAGCCTTGATCGAGAATCAAACCGAAAAGAAGATCAAGATCTTAAGGACTGATAATGGGACTGAATATGAAATCTAACGAGTTTCATGACTTTTGTAAAGAGGCTGGCATTAAGAGGGAGACCATTACACCATATACTCCTGAATAGAATGGTGTGGTGGAAAGGAAGAATTGTATGATTGTGGAAGTTGTCTGTGCCATGCGCCATGATCAAAGACTTCTGAAGTCTATGGGCCGAAGCTACAAACACTGCCCTATATGTACAAAACTAAAAATGAATTAAAAAATTAAAAAAATTAAAAAAAAATAAATAACTGAAAAACAAAATAATAAATAAAAAATAAAAAATAAAAATAATAATAAAAAAAAATAATAAAATAAAGCAAAAACTCTAAAAAATAATAAAATAATAATATTTTGAGTAAATACATGCAAAATTTCATTTAATGAATTAACAAATTCGACGGATGAGATTAAGAGATGTCTTGATCCTCATCGACAGTCGAGATCATTTCGACATGGATCACTCGAACTAGCCGTTGGGATCATTTCCTTTAAATAGGGTGCTAGGGGTCATTTGAGATTCGATCTGTGAGTCTTGTGCTGAAGAAGCTCTCTTGTAGTTCATTTTTGTGCAATAAAGAAGACTTTGGGGTTAAAAACCTTGCTGGTGTTACTCTTCTGAAAATGCTGTAAGATTGTTCTATTTGTTCTGCATAATTTTATTTTCAGCCATTAATGATAGCTTAATGAAGATTGATCTAGGCACAGGTATCTTGTCTGATCTTTGAGGTTTGAATGATAGTTTAGATCCTGAAATATATTGGCAGGTATCTCCATTTGATCGGGGTTTCACTATTGTTTTCTCCTTCTATGTTGATGGTTGATTTTAAGCTGTGCAGGAAATCCTTTTTTCAGATTACCGGGCGTTAGGGGAAGTTCTCGGCTGAACCAGCCAACTCCCGGGTTGTGTTTTCTGAAAGAGCCCAGCCAGTTCTTGATCCCGGGCTTATCATTCGAAATATATTTTTATGAATGCATGCAGGGTTTTCTGAAGCATTTTATATTTAAATTAAATTCTGAAAATACTTCTGCTCTTATTGCTAAATCTGGCTGTTAAGGGGCCAAAATCTGTAAATTACTCAGCTGATCTGAGGGTTCAAATTTTGCTTTATACACAGGTTTCATTAGGGTTTTGTTTTCTTGTATTTGCAGGTACAGGGTTTTGAGAAATTCTTCAGGGTTTCTGGAGCAGGAGAGATTGAGAATTTTTGAGCTCCTCATTTGTCGAAAAACCCGACATATCTGAGCACATCACAGGCTTTCAAAGACTTAGCCGCACGCCTCCACACTCCAAATGCTGTTATGAAATATTTTTGTAAGATCCCGACACTTTCAGTTTCCATATAATAGGTGCAGGGCCTATCGTTCACCTGGACAGCGACTTTGGTGACCTCGTTTCTCAAAATTGACCCGCTTTCATTCTGTTTTGGATAGCATACGACAGTCTCAAAACTAAAAAAAAATAAAAAATACCCGCGCGTTTATCATCACCATCCGGTCGCTGAAGGCTTCACGCGTCAAACAGTGGCATGAATATGTACGCAGGTGTAACGTATGAAAACGTCAGGTAAGAGACGCAGTGTTGGGCAGCCTTCAACGTGATCCATCATTTCGATCAGGCAGCAAATCCGATCCAAATCGAAATCATTCAACACAGAATTGCTCAGGTAATAAAATCCGTTTATGCAAAGGGTCTCAATCGAGACGCAGCATTTAACGTGAGCCTTTCCTCGCCAGGATCAGTCGAAAGTTCTCAGGTAAGCCTCAAGCCGCCGTCGACTGTGCTATCGTTGCAGATTGTTTGGGTACGCGTTCATTTTTTGTGCCTGAGCCTGGTCACGTTATATTCCGTCGTTCGCTCAGATATTAGTTGTCTGTTTTAAATTTATTGTCATATGTTTTATGTTAGGTTTTAGCTTAGTTTAGGTTTCGGATGGTTAGGATTAGCGTAGGTTCTTTTGTTGATTTGTTTTGTTTAATTCGATCGGCTTTTAGATTTTTTTTTAGATTTTGATATGTATTAAATTTTTTTATGTTCTTTAAGTTAGGTTTGAGATTTTTAAATTAGATTTTGATTTTAGTTTAGACTATAGTTTAGTTCATAATTAGATTTTAATATAAAGTTTTGTTTTGAAAATATGAAAAATAAAAATAAAAAAGATTCATTTATAAAATCTCTTTAGGCTTTAGACTTAGTTTTAATTTTTTATAGTTAAGTTTTAGATTAAATTTAATTTAGATTTTTCAATTTTTAGGCTTTGTTTTAAGTTTAAAAATAAAAATTCATAAAAAAGGGGCTTTTTAGGGTCTTAGCTTTAGATTTAGATTTTAAGTTTTAAATTTTGTTTAGATTTTTTTAGTTTTAAAATTTTATTTTTGTCTGAAAAAACATAAATAAATAAATATATATATATGTATATATATATATATATATATATTGTGGAAATTTTCTTTTTTTGCCAGATTCAGTTATTATCGGGAAATTATCATGCTGAGATTCAAATATTGATGCGGAATGAATGTTTATCATTTTAGACAAATCTGCACATGAATGATCATCTTAAAGATTAAGCTGCATATGATATCTGGTTAATGATTTATAATTGCGTGGGTGCTTAAAGCATTGATCTTTCTCCAAATTTTTAATTTGCTGGATATTGTTATTAAGATTTGGTCATTACAAGAACTTTGTGGTTTTAGCAGATATCTTGCGCTGTTCTAAATTATTTGATGACAAATGATTGCTGTTCACGGTTTATATTTCTATATCATCTAACAAGTAATCGTTTTAACACCAATCTCTTAAGGCACTGGTCTGCTAAATTAATTAAATCATTTTAGTGCTCATCATATCGTGTCTCCCAACCAACTGGTCGACAGTTGGTCTTCGTCATTTCATAGGGTCTACCCCCCTTAGCCGTGGGAGACAGGCTTAAACGGAGAGATCGGGGATCAGAGTGACAACCCCCGGTCTGAGCGTTGTCGTGTCAATCTGTGCGACAACAGGGACCATAGTAGTACCGATGGACGCATCGCTGTATCTACCATACTCCCTATGCTAGGATGACCTTCATTGATCTGGGATCAATGATACTGGTCTGGGACCAGTGGTAGGAGTTGTACCCACTATGACGCTGACTTCGGGTCGGTTGAGACTGGTTTGGGACCAGTGGTACATACTCTGAGACTGACTTCGGGTCAGTGAAGGACTGGTCTAGGACCAGTAGTAGGAGTGGTACCTACTATGACGCTGACTTCGGGTTGGTTGAGACTGGTCTTGGACCAGTGATACACACTCTAAGACTGACTTTGAGTTAGTGGAGGATGATACTGGTCTGGGACCAGTGGTAGGAGTTGTACCCACTATGACACTGACTTCGGGTCGATTGAGGACTGGTCTGGGACCAGTGGTACACACTCTGAGACTGACTTTGAGTCAGTATGATACATCCTTGATCATTTCTTCTTCTTCATAATTCGGACAAAGCAGAGCAGAGCAGAACAAAGCAGAGCAAAGCAGATCAGAACAGGGCAGAACAGAACAGAGCAGTGCAGGTAGAATAGAGCAGAACAGAGCAGGGGTCAAGCTGTACAGGGCAGTGCATTTGATGGATGAATAGTAGCTATTGATAGACGAATTGCTGATGGAGTTCTCTAGTTGAGAGGTAGTGTTAAAATTGGCAACTAGGGCCAAACTCCATGTAGGTCACCTTATTCATGGCTAATAATATTTTTCCTAGATTCCTCTCGTCGAGAGGTGTAGGATTGATCTAAAGACCATCCGATTCCGATAAGTATTTATGGAGATATGAATTTGTTTTGATTATGGAATAATTATCAAGTCGACCGGCAACTCATGTAGGCTCAGAAGCCCAACAGTCGCATCTATTCAATCATTAATAGTTGTGTATAAATACAGGAGGTCTTTTCCTCATTTTGACACACACACTGATCATCACATCTCTCTCTCTCTCTGGTGCGCAGTGAAATCTTGCACTGGTGCATGGCAAAATCTTGGACTGGTGCGTGGTGAAATCTTGGACTGGTGCGTGGTGAAATCTTGCACTGGTGCGCGGTGGAATATTGCACTGGTGCGCGGCGGAATCTTGCACTGGTGCGCGACAAAATCTTGCACTGGTGCGCAGCAAAGTCTTGGACCGGTGCACGGCGAAGTCTTGGACTGGTGCATGGTGAACGACTCACTGGTGGAAACTTGACAAGTTCGATCTAGGGTCTATTGCCCTAGTTTAGGGCTGATCTGGGGTTTTGATACTGCTGATATAAATTAGATCTTTGTACTATTTCTCTCTGCTGAATTATTGAAGATAAAAGAAGATTTGATCAAAGGGTTTCCCCATATTGGGGTGTGTCCCTGGCTAGCCACCACATCTTGTGTCTCTTGTCTTGGCTTGTTTTCTGTCGATCGTTTAATGTTCTATCTGCACTTTACTTAATGTACATGTGATTGCTAATCTGTGGATAATAATAAGAAAAAGAAGTAAACTGCTCTAAGCATAGAACATACTATAACTTAACACATAACACACATGTAGTCCATCTTGTCATCATCTATGAGAGGTTGTGATGCTATTTTCCGGGAGTTACAGTCTCAATTGTTGTCTGTTGGAGGAGAGAACAGTTGGTCTCGCTTGCTGCTTATGAACTAGCTGAGTGTTTGGTTGAATAGAACATTGGGTTGTTCAGGAGACAATTGACCAGAGAGGAGTTGCTCAGGTTTGGGGGATCATGCAACAAGAATGAGATGAGGAGAAAGGGACTCTGCTTTGTCTGCAAGGGACCATGGGGACTTGACCACTCATGTTTGGGTGACGCTGAGGAGGTGAAAGAGGCGGAGAAAGAGGAGATTCCTTCTAACTTTCAGGGTGAGGATTCTTCTTTGGACGAGTCCATGGGTTCATACAATGATACCTCTGAGGATCACGAGCAATCATGTGGAGTTGATGACAATAGCCCAGATATGCATCCATGTGTGGTAGAGGAGTATGGTGAGCAATTAATTGTTCCAGGAGGTAAGGAGATCCAAGAGCAGATGAGCGACTGATGATTCATCATAGAGAGCACATAGAGGAGCATGAGACAGATGACACACATAGTGTGGAGAATGGGCTGGTGTTGGAGAGTCAGCTAGTGGCTCATGTTGAGCCCATGATGGAGGATGAGAAGACCCCCTTGGGGCTAGACATTTATGATGAGCAGACAGATGTATAGACAACTAGCAGGGTGGCAATATTTGCAGACATATGTCTTTAGGAAGTGCTGGAATATGACAGGACAGTCTTGCAGGAGATTGGTGGGTTGGAGGAGCGTGGAGTATCCCATCAGACGAGGGAGAAGGAAGTGCATCCATCTTTGGGTTCACCCATTGATGAGGTGCAAACAAATGGAGTGGAACGCAACAAAGCTGCAACATTTTCAGGTAGCATCCCTCTCCAGGAGTACATAGACAGGGCTTGCAACACAGTTTGCCCACTTTTTCCCATTAGAGGGAGAAAGGCATGATTTTTGGGACATGTTTTGATTGATCAGGTAGAGCATCAGGAGTTAAGCATGGACCAATGTCAGCATAACTGACGTATTCCTTGCACAAGTGTCCATACATTAGATTAGCAGGAGATCATGAGTTGGTATCCTATTGATGGAGTATCATTTTTAGTCAGGAGTAGTGTTTTGCAGGAGCCCTTAGAGTTGAGGGATATTACATGCTCTAGTTGGCAGCAGGATGTAGGCTGGCCACTCATCAATATTTCAGTGCAACATCAGTATGAGGAGATTGACCCTGGTTTATGCCAAGGGTTGGATTGGAGAGAGGTGATGAGTTGGTACGTAGTGGATGGAGCAACATTCACAATTGAAGCTATAACACAACAGGAGCCGTGGAGCATTGATGCTCCTTCTTGGTGGCAATGGGATTCAGGAGGATTTGTTGATGACATGTTCAGTCAGATTTTGGTCTGGGATTCAGGCATTGAGGGGTCCGTTCATGATGGGTTGCCACAAGAGTAGAGTATCACCCAGTGGTTCGTATGGGATCCTGGCATTGCGTTTCAGTTGCGTTGGGCCACCAGATTGGTGCATAGATTGGGATTGCTTGAGGGCAAGAAATCTTGGGGCGGGAGGACTGTAATGTCCCCATTTTTATTTTTCTCCATAGTACAGCCAGGGTAGATATCCAGGGCAAAGGTTTGCTAGGTTAGTGGAGCAGGTTTATGTCATCAGGGGTCCTGATGGATTTTTGAGGAGCTTTTATGGGGTCCGATGGCATTCGCTTGGCATATTCATCATCATGCTGATTTTGGTTCCATGATTTTTTGACGATTCTCGTAAAACGGGGTTATTATTGGCATAACTTAATTAATTATGCTTGAGGTGGCATTTTGGGCAGATTATATGGAACACCTCGGTGTAATAGCTTGTTGGAATTGGAACGAGAAGATCTATAGGATGGGATGGTGAGAAGTGACTTCCAGTGGCCAAAGAGAGTACGGTGGGCGATTTACCATTTTCCTTAGTTAAAAATGACTTTAATTAGTAATTCAATTAAGGAAAAATAATTAATTATAGAAAATGGGCCAAAAGTGGCTTAAGTGAAATAAAATAAAATTAAAGTGTGACTTAAGATAAAGTCAATGGAGGAGCTTTTAGAATAATAATAAAATAATAAAATAAGATGTTTCTAAAGCTTGGAGATCTATAAAAGAAGAGGAGGAGATCGTTTGGAGACATCTTGGATTTGATATTGTTTCTGGTATGAGAGGTTGAGAACTTGGTTCTCTACTCCATTGGTAGCCCCAGAATGGAAACCCTTAGGTGATTCAATGAGATTGGGCAAGTACCCATCTCCCTTGGTGAATTCATTCAAAATTCACGGGAGCTCTTATTGTTTACAATTTCATTGTGAGAGGCCAGATCTAGTGGTATAGCAGAAACATTTTGTGGCCGGATCTAGTTTGCAGTAGTTGTTTGAGTTTCTCAGCCATTTTCCAACTATTTCATATTGCTATATACTCCTATTTTTGGTTAATATAATAAAGATGAGATTTCCTTCTACTCATCGTTATTTGCAAGTTACATGTTGTTAAATTTTACATGGCAATCCTCTGTTTATGAGTGGAAATTTTGTGTGAAGGGTTTGTTCCAAATTTATTTCATTTGGGACATTACAATTATGTACCACAAAATGCAAAATATGGACGGGACAAACACATTTAGCATGTGGGAAAAAGCCATTCATGAGCTCTACCCCATCATCATGGCCATCACCCTAGTTCCTATAGGTTCTATGAACCTCCTTCATCATATAGGAACCCATGATTGTCCCAACTCCGAGTGGGCAATGAACCGCCCTACCTTCAAAGGGGGGTATTCACTGCTATATCTTATACATCATGCTCTTTCTCCTGGAGCTCCGGGCAATTGTCCAAAGAAAATTATAAAAAGGCAGAAGACATATAAAGAAGGGTTGAAAAACCAAGGTCGGGGCACCTCATGTACTACAATTGCTCCTTCCTATACATTATAAACCCAAGTGTGGACTTCCCTCTTATTAGCTACCTTTGTACCCTAGCATGTGACTCAGGGCTGCCCCTTCTCATCACCTACTTCATTCACCTATCTGCCACATGCCACCACCTTTTGAAGGATGTACCTTGACTATATTATCCCTTTAGAAGTTGAAACCACCTAATAGGATTAATGGTTAACCCCATTTGAAGTTTAGGAGACATTGTCACATCCCAAAGCCCATTATGGAAGGGCGTGCCATTACAAAGTCCCCACCTGTGGTCCATGATTGGTAAGATTATTTACTTGATTTTTTTAATGACTTGTTGTACTAGAAGGCTAGGGGATGCATTGGATCTTATGTAGGATTGTAGATGGTCTCCATCTTGGGTTTGGTCTCCCTATACGGGGTCCTAATTCTCCAAAGGGCTACATTGACACATGTAGGGTGTGTGTTGAGAGCCATGGGTCTTCACAACAGTATATTGCACTCCATGGATCTCCACAACCATTCAAAGATTGCTCGTGGTGAAGGAAGATGCACTTGATCCATCATGCCCAACTAGCCCCAGATTTGCACCATACATTTAGCAGATGATCCAGGACTTGTATGATGATGTGGCACCACCTATACCATCATCCTAGCCCTTGCCGGAGAGCTATAGGCATCTTCGATTTGTTTGGAGACCCATGAGGACACTTGTGTGCCCCCACATTTCATTTGGAGCACCACAGGTTATTACAAGGGGCCAACCCCTTGTCCATTGCTTTTGAGGCTCCTACTCTTCATTGTGGCACCCATGGACCTCATTATGCCTCTTAGAGGGCCCTACGACAATCATAGATTATTATTTGACCTCTTGAGATGCTGATTCTCTCATTTATGAGCTAGTTTGGTGGGTTTTTCACCAAAAGTTGAATTATTAGAACATTATTTATTTTTGGGGCTTATGTAGGCCAAGGAAGGTAATTCGAACTCCTAATTTGCATATAAATACAAGTGAGGTGAGTTCATTTGCTCATCACTTTGGATTGGATCTCTTCACTCTCTTAAGAATTTTGCACTTTTCTAGAGAATGAATTGGAGCTTTATGGATGAATTTTGATGTGTGGATATTAGTCTATCTTATCATGGAGCTTCTCTTTTATCAATTATGGATGGTTGAATATATTTTGTTACATGTAAGTACATGCTTTTAATGTTATTCTTGTTTTACATTGTTATATACATTAGACTGGGATTTTCATTATTTCTAGGGCTAATTGCTGCATGCATTTACTGCTTAAAATTGTCGAATTTTGTCTCTATTATAGCTTGTCTTAATGCATGGACCATGTAATGTGAACAAAATCTCCTATGGGTAATTCTATCAAAGAATTTGACCTTGATAAGTCATCTCCTTTACACATTGAAGTATAAAAATTGTAAGATTGCTTCTCCTTGACCTAGAATACTAGCAAAGTGGTCTTGAGGTCTCCTAGACCGAGAATCAAGAATCCTACTCATATTTCATCATAGGCTCCACTCTCCCAAGACTAAGGCACTGATCTACCAAAAGGTGGTCACCAAAAATCACATCCTTTCATGTTCTTTCAGGTCTAGCCAAGTTGGGGCACCTAGGGCATCAATTTCCTGACAAGCTAGCCCTTTAAAAAGTTCAAACTCCTAGGGTCTCCTGCGCTGATGTTTCCTCAAGGTCTCCTCCAATTTTGAATTCATTCTGACAGTGGAGTTAGGAGAAAAGCCAAGCCTTAGCTCCGAGATCAAACTTTGCCTTAGCCATCCCCAAGCCTAGTACCTCATAGGATCAAATCAACACCCTCAAGTGAAAATTCTTTCTTTGATCCTTTCCCCACCTTGTCTAGGGTAAGAACATCATTGGTTGCTATACTCATTCCTCCTATCCTAGACCGAGTGCACTTGGTCCCCTGTGGTCCCATTCCTTTGAAAAGACCATTCTTCAAAAACTATCTGGGATACCATTTACAATAAGGATTGTAGGGATTGGGAAGTTCCTTCATAAGTCATATCCCATAAACCTAGCCCTTAAATTCTCCCTTCCTTTCCCTAGAAGACATTGTGCCTTGCTTAGAATGCAAGGAATCCTTGTCTTTCTAACTCTTCCAGGAAAGGCTCACACAAAGGCAACTCGGTCACCCAGGCAGAAGTCCGAGTTTTGCAGAGGGGATGACATTTCTGAGTCGAGAGGGCTGGAAACTGTTCCAAAAGGCAAGACATTTATCAATAGAGATGATGCAGCGCCTCAGAGAGCTCCATGTAGTTACTGCAGTCTGCAGTGTGTGTAGGGGCAGTGTTGTTGTAGTCGGGGACAGTTGATCTAGTTGTCAGAACAACCGGGATTTGTCGGGTCGAATGAAGTAATCTCACAATTCTTCTTTGCCAGTTGTATTTCTCTCTAACTGGATTGTCGGGAGGGCATCCAGAGTTGTATTAAAAAACTAATGCTTAATAATATAAAACCCTCAGAGCTGTTGCACCGGTTTTCCCGCATTGGGTTTTTCCGGAGACATTTATCAAAAACAACGGTGTCATTTGTGTTGTATTTTCTTTCTTGACAGTCTCTTGTTTCCGCATAATATTTAATTAGGTGAAGGCTGCAGTTGTTGCAGTAGGGATTCTGATTCTGGAATTTTCACAGTGAACCATCTACTTCAAGAAAAAGATCTTTTTGGCTCAAAAATACTTTTGAAGATATTGAGAAATATATTGCACCGAGGGGGACATTTCGTGAAAGCAAGAAGCAGAACAGGTACCAAGGGCACTTAGCTGCCATCAGTACCATTGTACAATTTGAGACATGTACATTCGAAGAAGCTGAGAAACACCAAGTCTGGAAGGATGCAATAAACGAGGAATATGAGTCAATCATGAAGAATGATGTCTGGGATGTGGTTCCTAGACCCAAGGACAAGTCAGTGGTCACTTCTAAATGGCTTTACAAAATCAAACATGGAACTAATGGGAGTGCTAAAAAGTTCAAGGCCAGATTCGTTGATCGAGGCTTCTCCCAAAAGGAAGGAGTAGACTATGATGAGATATTTGCACTGGTTGTCTGATATACCACCCTCCGTTCAATCATAGCCCTTGCTGCCTTGTGAGGACGGAGCCTACACTAAATGGATATCAAAACTGTTGAAATTTCTAAGTCTTACCCGTTAGAAATTCTTCCTTCATTATCTGGTTTATTTCACCTACTTTTTTATTCTTTAACAAGTTATTTAACCATATAAATACTGAAAATAAACACAAATGCAGTCTCAACTCATCTACAGATCATCAACTGAAATAACAGACAAATGCACAAGGGGTACCGTTATTTTTGGACAATCGTCCCCGGAAAAACCCAACTTGGGAAAACCGGTGCAGCAGTCCTGAGGATTTTATTATTAAGCAACTTTCTTGAGTGCAACTAAGGTGTCAAACTGGCTCACCCAACGGAGATCTCTATCTAGCAGTAATAGCTCTCTTTGGAAGCAGATATTCGGCAAATCTGCTCCACGAAAGATCCTCCAACGCTTCTCTGAGGCTCTACGTCAGCCCTCCTGGCCTCTGCGTAGCTCTGCAATCCCCTGCGTCAACCCTCTGCTGCTCTGTGCTAGCTCTCTTGCCTTCTGCGTCACCCACGCAGGCCCTGTTAGCCTCTGCGCAGTCACTCTAGCCTTTTGCGTGGCTCTTGCTAGCTCTGCGTAGCCTCCTCAATCTTTGCGTTGGTCCCCCGACACTATCTCTGCCTCTTTGCTATGCACTCACTGCCTCTCGTTGCAACTCAGATCACTTGTTCGAATTTTCTCAGCAAACCCCGCTCCAGAAAATCGAACTGACTGATCAATCTTGGTGTGTTTCCAACTGACCTTCAAGCCTCCTCTTATACTTTTTATGTTGAGTCTTCAACCGATGAGATTAAATCTCTAATGAACGACTAAGATTAGATTTGGCTTGATCCATGTCATTTAGAACATTCTCACCCAGTTTTATATTAATACCCAATAAAATTTTAATTTTCCTAAATTTAGACTTAGGAACTCCATTAAAAATATTAATTATTTTAATATCTCTCTAACCAAGCGGAATTTCTCCAAACCATTTATGGGTCTTGGAGATCTCATGTGCTTTAGCCTCTCCACCAATTTTCATGGCTAGATCACATCTGCTGCTACCTCAAATCAACACTCCCTCTTAGCAAGGAATGTGCTCTAGTAATGCTCCACCACTGAGCATCACCCTGATCATCCGACACTGGTATTTGTGTTGATGCTTGGCATGCTGCCCAAAATCATCTGCACTGCTGCCTCCTGTACTGTTGCCCATGGCTTTGCCATTGCCACTACTACATCTGTATTGCAGCTCCCTCTGCATTCGTGCTGCTGTTGGTCCTTCCTCCCAACACTGCATCTGCACTGCAACTTTCTCTCATCATGCTGCATCGTGCTACTGCTGCCTATAACACTACCACTGCTACTGCTACATTGCAACTCATCTACTGAGATGTAAGTAACTGACCTACCCAACTATTGACATCCTTGTCAGGCTAGAAACCCCCTGATGCTAAAGCTACCTCTGCTGCTATCATGTGCCCCCTATGTCGCCTCTGTGCCTCTCGCATTGCTGCAACTACCTCTGTGCCTTTCTGCACCGTTGCAACCACCTATGTGCATCTCGCACTACTGCAACCCTCACTGCGATGCTACAGACACTTGCACTATAGCACTGCCTTGTCGCTCCATCTACATCTTGCTTCTACCGCCATCCGTCATCTTGCTACTGTCACTTAAGGGCTCCCGGAGCCGGATATGATCCAAGAGTTTGGGTACCTCCAGGATCATGTCCCTCATCTTCTGTAGTCCTCCTGACTACAGCTCGATGTCTCCCCACCTCTTCTCTAGAGGTGCATGAGCACTCATGGCACAATCGTCATCTGTCTCGACTTCTTTCTCCGCCTTAACTGGCGTTGTCTTGGAGTCAAAAGCCTCTCCCTTATTCTTCTTCCTGGGACACTCGTTGCATAATGACCCAGCTCCCCTCAATGGAAGCACTTCACCTTAGAGATGTCCTTCTTCTTCCTCTTCCCTTGATTCGACCTCCTTTGATGCTACTGCCCGCCTTGGTCAGTCGTCTGATCTCTTCTTGGCGAAGAGCTGCCCACATCTCTTCCCATCCAGGAAGAGTAGCTTTGCCCAAAATGCTTTGGACAAACGTCTTCCAATCCTTGAAGACTACATTTAGGGCAGTCCTTGCCATGAACACCTGATCCAGCTTGGCCCCTATGGAAGTCAGTTGGCCTCGAATATATTGCAACTTGCTGAGGTATAGATCTATCTGCTCCCCCTTCTGCATCTGATACGACTGCAGCTGAATCTCCAGTAGCATCTTCCCTTGTATGGAAGTGCCTTGATACAATGTTGTCAAGGTATTTCGCATCTCATTTTCCATATTCTTCTCGGCAATATGATGTACTACATGATCCTTGACCCCATCAAGGATTATGCACTTTTCCTTGGCCATTACATCCTCATACCTTTCATTATCAGCTGGGTCGACTGGGATAGCCACAGTTCTCAAGGCGAAGCCCTTGATGCGATGTCTATCCGGAACAAACAAGATCCTGGCCTTCTAGATGACAAAGTTGGAGGCCTCGTCCAACCTGTCCTGATCCATCAGTGTGTTCATTGCCATCTCTGCTCTTCTCTTGGACTCTCTCTGAGTCTCGACTACCCTCTTGGAATTTCTCTCCTAGACTACCTCTGAGTCTCGATTTTCCTCTTGGAAATCCTCCTACCAACTGTTGAGCCACTCCTCTCCAATCCTCTTTGCACCTACAACATGGATCTGGATTTATTGGCTAGAAATACCTGAAGGCAGCGACTCCCTTTACCTTGTTTCTGTCCTGTTAGGTATTGTTATGCTTCGACAACAACAACACCACCAGCTTCCCCCCGTCAGATACAATGTGAGATGATGGGGAAAACTCAACTGCAAGACTGTTCAATACTCTAGAACAAGTTCTGACATATGACTAGAATATCTTCTTAGTTGTTGATGCCCATTGCCAAGAAGCGATCCATCCAAGATGAATCTTTGTTCTTGTAGGAGGTTTGTTTTTGAAGCATCTGTTTGAAGAATGACTAGTTTTATCACAGTGCTTACATGGATGAAGATCAAGACAATGATATTTCATATGGCCAACTCGGTCAGAGTGTTGGCATTTAACAACTTGTTGTGGCTGCTGTGGAAGAGGATCAGAATCTAGAACAATTGAATGTGAATTGTCATGAAGGAATCCAGCACTCTGAAATTGGATGGGCTTTGTTTAATCTGGAATATGAAAGGACACGTCCTTCTCATATCCAAGACCTGTTCTGTGCTTGTTATGGACAAGCTCTTCCCAAGGTCTGATGATTGGCTTGGGAGTGTTGGCTGAATTTCTGCGTCTGCATGCAATTCTGCTACTTCATTGGGCACTGGATGTGAATCAACTTGCTGCTTATGGGAGTCTATTTCAATGTTCTGAACAGAAACAGGTTCAGAATGATGACTCCTTTGTTTTAATTCCTTTTGTTGAAGTTGAGATTCAAGCTCCAAAAATTCTATCTTCTCTTGTGCATTTTGCAGACAGGTTCTAATGTCAACAAGAGAAGCTTTGTTGATTCTTACTGTGTCATGATCAAAGGAATGTATCAAAGTTTTTAAGAACTCTAATACCTCACCAATTTTGGTTATTTTATCCATCGTCGAAATTACACTTAAAACTTATCACAATTATGAATCTGTAGAGAAGAACTAACACTCACTCGCAATACAATGTCACTGCAAAATATTTTGTAAATGTGCAACAAATAACTAGTGTGAAATAGCCCTTTAAAGTGGTCAATAATCCAAAAAGAATTGTTTTACACCAACAACAACTCTATCAATCCTAGCCATTTTCTTCAATCTTAAAACCTTAGGCTAGAAATTGCACCAAATTTGTTGAATTATTGTTGCAATTAACAACACTTTAAATACTGCTATACAAAATGTGCAATGAGTATGCCACTAAATTCAACACATCAACCCAATTGACATCAAGCGTGGCACATCAATTAACTAATGCATATGCCAGAATTTTAAATAATTGAGGGACATGCCAATGCATATAATAACTTCAATGAAAGATTAAAATTCTCCATGGGAATTTAATATTGATGCACAAATCCTACTCTCAAACTCCAAAATGGCGTCTGAATTTTGGGTCACAAAGCCTCAATTGAGCAACTCCTTCACCCTCATTTTGGTCGCAGTCTGCTGCTTCTACTTAGGAATTAACTGTAAAGCCAACCTCTACAATCCTTTCAGCATATATTCATTCAAACTCACTGTAGTCTCTGAGAGCTATTCACAGCACAAAGCTCTTTTAATTCGTCTCGATATTCATTCACATCGATAAATGATGGCAACGAGAGCTAGTACATCAATGTCTTTGGGACTTCCAACGAGGTGCCACGAGGTGGTGGGCTGATCGGTTAAATCGACTTTTGTTCACCATTCATGAGAGACTATGTCCCCTGTTGCAATAATGTGGACAATGTTTGGCAGCTTCCTTCGATTGAAAAAGGCGAGAATTTGGAGCGTCGTTGTCCCAAGCGGGAGCTTCTACCGACCTTTTGTGTATGGGAGGCGCTGGAGCCAGAGGCTGAGCTCACAAGAGTCATGGCCATCACATTCTCACAAATCCTGACGTTCTCAAATCCATTGTTGAGAAAGCGAAGGTAATAACACGTATGGTTGCAGGAAAAGAGAGAGCATATGCCGGAATTAGGGCATATGGGCAGGCAACATTTGGAGTATGTAATGGTGAATACACTGTGTAATAGTATTATAGTCCAAAAATGGGAGCGGATACTAATGCGGAAGGATACCACCAATGTGGGAGTAGATTCACACAGTGATATTCAACATATGGACTATGTGGAAGTTGAACAGTCGGGGTGTGATCGCACCCAGGAGTTGTCCCTATGCACAAGGTGAATTTCGAGGCAAAGATAGAATACGATATGATCCAAAATTACAAATTGCTGCAAGAAGTATTTTCAAAATTAAAGATAGAGAAGCATGTAGAGGTTAATAAACTTGTTAAAGGTTGGCCGTTGGACAATCTGGAGCTTCTCCAGTGGTTGAAGCGGTATTGTGATTCTGCAACAGGTGGAGTAATGAATAGAAATTATAATCCCGTGGAGAGAAGATGTAAAGGAGGAAAGGAAGTCCACAGAAAGGGAATGTCTTCAATGCAATGCTCATCACAGAACAAGGGCATTAGAGGAGTTTTAAAATCAGTTCAATCTAGCTCATCTTCAGCAATTCGACGTACAGATGGATTTGGGGCTGGCCCAAGTGGAAGTAAGCAAGGGAAGCATGTTTCAGTGCCTCCTGGCTATGTTTCTATAGAACACGTTCAAGCTGTGACTGAACAGGTTGTAGAATTAAAGATTTCTGTGAGCAATTTGGAGAAGGAAAGGGACTTCTACGTTGCTAAACTTCGAGATATAGAAATCCTAATTCAAAATGAAGAGTTGGAGCATTTTCCAGTGGTAGCGGCCATTCAAAAAATTTTGTATGCTGTAGATGATAATGATTTAGTTATTGCTGATGCTCAGGCAATACTTGACAATTCTCTGTTGCCTGAAAACGGGCCAAAGGACATTAATGTAGAGGGTTCCTTCAACGAGAGAAGTGAGATGGATACCGTTACACCAGTAGACAGATCTGAATCAAAAAAGCAGGGGACAAACTAACCATTCGTCACAAAAGCCTAGAAATTTATATGCTTTTTCTACAGGAAGTGGTGATCATGTTCAACCATTTTTGTTGCGCAGTGGAGAGAGGAAACGAGTTCGGAGGTTAATAACGAATCAGAGGGATACATTATAACCGATATGGTGAAGGAGTTTGACACCTGTGGTAGCACTGGTTAATATATATGCTGCAAATAATACGACCAACATGCACAAAGAGGCCACAAAACCAATGGCTCAAGTATGAGCAGGGCAGGAGATTGCCTGCTCTGATACCATGTTAAACACACACATGGCGGAGAAAAAATAGGAAAGATAAACATGAGATTACTTTTCTTATTCACAATGATACATATTTATAATACATAGGAGTGACCCTTGGTTTCATATTCTAAGTGGTCCGTTGGACTCCTTTTGGCTGTTCAGCTTCCACACCAACCCTTAGAGGATTCGGTGTCCAACAATCCACAATTTGCCCGCAGCTCCCTAGGCCCCAATAGCGGAAGAAACCGAGCCGCTTAGCTTTGCACAATCCCGACAAGGTTGAACCGCTCCTCTGGCCAACTGCGTCAAGCCTACCTGACTGAATAGGATGACATGGCTCTTTGTGAGCCTCTTTTGCCTCTCTCTGCGCTGGTCCTCTCTCTGGCTCGAAATGATGACGTGGGCCCTCTATGTCACGCCTTCTCTGCTACCTTTTGCCTAGGAACAACTCTATCTCTCGGGACAATTGTTTCTGCTGCAAATTTTTGATTTAGCTGGTGCCTTCAGCTCTCTTGTGATCTGCAATGCTCTCATACCATGTTGAAATTTCTAAGTCTAACCCATTAGAAATTCCTCCTGCGTTATCTGGTCTATTTCACCTACTTGTTTATTCTTTAACAGGTTATTTAACCCTATAAATACTGAAAATAAACACAAATGTAGTCTCAACTCATCTACAGATCATCAACTGAAATAATAGACAATCATACAAGGGACACCATTATTTTTGGACAATCGTCCCCGAAAAAACCAAACTTGGGAAAACCAGTGCAACAGTTCTGAGGGTTTTATTATTAAGCAACTTTCTTGAGTACAACAAGGGTGCCAAACTGGCTCACCCAACAAAGATCTCTATCTGGCAGTAATACCTCTCTTCGGAAGTAGATATTCTGCAAGTCTACTCTACAAAAGATCCTCCAACGCTTCTCTGAGGCTGCGCGTCAACCCTTCTGGCCTCTGTGTAGCTCTGGAACCCCCTGCATCATCCCTCTGCTGCTCTGCGCTGGCTCTCTGGCCTTCTGCGTCACCCACGCAGGCCCTGCTAGCCTCTGCGCAGTCACTTTGGCCTTTTGTGTGGCTCCTGCTAGCCTCTGCGCAGTCACTCTGGCCTTCTGTGTGGCTCCTGCTAGGTCTACGTAGCCTCCTCAATCTCTGCGCTGGTCCTCCAGCACTATCTCTACCTCTCTGCTATGCACTCACTGCCCCTCGCTACAACTCAGATCACTTGTTCGAATTTTCTCAGCAAACCCTGCTCCAGAAAATCGAACTGACTGATCAATCTTGGTGTGTCTCCAACTAACCCTCAAGCCTCCTCTTATACTTTTTCTGTTGATTTTTCGACGACCGAGATTAAATCTCTAATTAACGACTAAGATTAGATTTGGCTTGATCCATGCCATTTAGAACATTCTCAACCAGTTTTATATTAATACCCATTAATATTTTAATTTTCCTAAGTTTAGACTTAGGAACTCCATTAAAAATATTAATTATTTTAATATCTCTCTAACCAGGAGGAATTTTCCCAAACGATTTATGGGTCTTGGATATCTCATGTGCTTTTGCCTCTCCACCAATTTTCATGGCTAGTGCACATCTGATGCTACCCCAAATCAACAAAAAAAGCTTTCTTGCTTGTGCTTAAAGAGGAAGTCTATGTAGAACAACCCAAGGGGTTCAAAGTACAAGATCGTAAGACACATATATGCAAGTTGAAGAAAGCCCTCTATGGATTGAAGCAAACCCCTAGGGCTTGGTATGAGAGGATAGATGGCTATCTTATGAAGCTGGGATTTACAAGGAGTGAAGCTGCCCTGAATCTATGCTTCAAAGTCGAAAAGGATAGGCCTCTCATTCTGGTCCTTTATGTGGATGATCTCTTTCTGACAGATGATGACCCTCTCATTCATCAATGCAAGTGGGAGTTGGCTTCCAAATTTGAGATAAAAGACCTAGGACTGATGCACTATTTTCTAGGGTTGGAGGTCTTTCAAAAGCTAGATGAGATTTTTATTTCTCAAGGAAAATACATTGTGGAGCTACTTGAGAGATGTGGGATGGTGGATTGCAAGTCCGTGTCTACTCCGATGGAACTCAACTTCAAGAAGCTATGTGGAAGTGCTGCTAGGCCCGAATTAGCGAACCCTTCCGAGTATCATCAACTTGTTGGGGCTCTGATGTTCTTGGTAAACTCACGTCGTGACATATGCTTCACTGTGAACACGTTGAGTCAATTTATGGTAAATTCTCATCACATTCATTGGATTGCTGCTAAGAATCTCTTGAGATATCTCCAAGGCACAATCCACTATGGATTGAGATACACTGCCGGGAATTTGAGGCTTCATGGATATACAAATGCTAATTGCGCTACCAATGTTGTGGATCGTAAGAGCACGTCTGGGCGCTGCTTCTCATTAGAGTTTGCTTCAATTTCTTGGATGAGCAGGAAGCAGCAATCAGTTTCTTTAAGCATCGCCGAGGCCGAATACATCGCTGCAAGTATGGCTTGTTGTGAAGTTGTTTGGTTGAGGAAGCTCTTCAATGAGCTATTTGAGCATGTGTTAGATACCAGCGTGATCTTCTGCGACAACCAGGGTGGGATTCACCTTTCAGAGAATCCCGTGTTCCATGATCGCTACAAGCACATTGATATTAGGTACCACTATATCTAGGATATGGTACAATGGGGAGCAATAAGGGTCCATCACATCAGGACGGATCAGCAAGTCGCAGACATTCTCACGAAGCCCTTGGGGAAGGTCAAATTCTTAACCTTCCAAGAGAGACTTGGAATCATGGAAAAACCCTCCTATGAGGGTCCCGTATGAGTTGGACACTGAGCTTTGGGAGCTCCTAGGGGCTTGGGATACTTCTTGGAGTTATGAACGACCATAGGGTGAGTGGTTCACCTTCCCCTAGTGGTATCCTATATATACAGGGTGAGTGGTTCACCTTCCCCTTTGATACCCCATGATGGTTGAGATGTGTGTAGGGTGAGTGGTTCAATTTCCCCTACGATTGAAGACACATGTATGTAGGGTGAGTGGTTCACCTTCGCCTACGATTGAGATATGCACAGGATGAGTGGTTCTCCTTCTCCTATGGCATATGAGCAAGATGAGTGGTTCACCTTCTCCTGCTGATGCTCCAACACACATCCTACCCATGGAGTCCATGACTCATTGGAAGTACCTTTCATTTGGCCAATGAATTGGGAAATGTGGAAATTGGTTAGGGACCATAGCACTATCAATGGACGCATTGTGTACTGGTTTACTCCCTATGACCATGATGGATGGTGTTCAACAAATTGATCTGGGATCAAGGATTGACTTTTGTCAGTGGAGAGTGGTAAGGTCTTGTGACTCACTCTCGATCACTTCTTCTTCATTATTACTTCATGGTTCAGCAAAGTAGTGATGCGAAAGATGGTACATCATGACAGGATGGCATGATGATGATAGATGGATTGGTAGGTGGAGTTCTCCCTAGTTGAGAGGGAGTGTTAAAATTGGTAACTAGGGCCAAATTCCACCTTGGGACAACTCATTTGATACAGATGATTATTGCATTGGATGCCTCTTTCCGAGAGGTCAAAGTTTGATATATATATCATCTCATTCGGACAAGCAGAAGTGGAATTTTGAATTTATTCTCTCTCATGCACAAAATGTCAAGGTCGGCCTCAGTCAAATGTAGGCTCAAGAAGCCCAATGGATGTGTCTCTTCACCCACAATGAATTGTATAAATAGGAGTGACCTCTCTCCTCATTTGGACATCACTCACTCACACATCCTTCTCTCTCTCCACATCAGATTGGTTTGTACAACTTGGGATCTTCTCTCTCTCTCTCTCTCTCTCACACGTGTGGCAAGGAGGCCGAAAATTTCAGAGACAGTGCAGGCCGTAATTCCAGATTGCAGACCAACGTTGACCAAGGCTAGTTTGATCGAATTTGATTGCATTTTCTTGGGCAGAATTCCGATTTCTTGAGGTCGTACTTGCTGGCATAAAAATTGAGGCATTTGGGGCAGTTTCACCTACATTGATCGCAGGCCTGTTTGGCCGCAACATTTACTGAAGTTTGACTGAGGTTGGGTGGATTGTTTTGGGTTGACTTTACCCCTTCTTGGAGGACGAGTTGACTACATTTGACCGAGCTACAAAGGAGAAGTTTTGTTGTTGATTTGACCAACGTTGACTTTCTAGTTAGGGCTGAAGTTGGCTGCTGATTTTGATAGGGTTGTTTTGACTATGTATTGGGCAAGTGAATTTGATCTATGTGCTCTCTCTCTCTCTGTGCTGAACTATTGAATAATAATAAGAAGATTTCGATCAAAGGGTTTTCCCCACATTAGGGTTTTTCATTGGCATCCGCCAAATTTGGTGTCCTCTTGTCTTGGCTTGTTTTCTGCATATGTTTTATGTTTTATCTACATTTACTGTCAATGTGATTAAGTTAATGTGATTGCTACTGGAAATATTTGGAAATTGTCATTGGGCTGCTAAAGGAACATTGAAGTAAATTGTACTAATCATAGAACACACCATTGTTATCTAAAATTAACAACAAAGCTCATCATACATCAGTCAAAAGGAAACATCTTCTGGATGAGGATACTCAAACTACTCTATTGGAATCTTCATCGAAAGGTTCACCAATCAAAAGGGAGCAAGTGTTTCATCAAGAATACCAACTTGTGGGAATTCATGGGATGATGGTATAATAACATAGGAGGTAAAGCAGATCAAGGGATTGAAGTTCTTTCATTCAAGAAAGTTGTTTAAGGAAGTCTAGATGACATAAAGGAAAATGAGGTATGTATGCTTGTATTCGATATTGTAGAGTCATGTCATATGGTTGCGAGTAACATGGATCAACGCTCTATCTCAAAAGCATGATCAAAAGAAAGGGTCTCCTCCTTTGAAAAGATGTAGGATGGCATGGGTGACACATTCTCTAGAAGAAATGAACATAATATGTTCTCATATGAAATATGAGGTGGTTGAAAAAATTGGAGGAACTCTGACTGGCAGATCCTAGAAGGAAATATGTGAAGAAAGAAAGGAAGAGATCATGAAATATGCAACTACGGAAAAGGCAGTCGACATCCGAGAAATGGAAGATTTGACTAGGATATCTCTATGAAAGATATGATGAAGTCTGAAAAAGAAAGATACTCTTGACAGTATATGTCTTTTGGAGATGTGTTAATGTGTATGCAAGATGCTGATGCGAACTAGAAGATGTCCTGATGAAAGACCATCACAAAGTTAATTTTTTGTTCATCCCTTATGATATCTAGATGAGCTTATGTAGGGCTGCCAAGGGAAGAGCTATGGATGTCTTCCACTACTGATGTCCATGTAGTAGGATAAAAGATCCTCAAGGAAACATGGCATGAAGAAGGCAACACAGCATGAAGGAAGGTTGGATATGAACTGATAGATCACCTTCCAATGAAAGGAATAATGACATGATTGACTTATGGATAATGTTGATTTGGGGTAACATCAGATGTGCTCTAGCCACAAAATTTGATGGAGAGTTTGGGGCACATGAGATCTCCAATACCCAGAAAGAGTTTGGGCAGATTCTAAACAGATCAGGAGATATTAAAATAATTAATATTTTTAATGGAGTCCCTAAGTCTAAGCTTAGGGAAAATAAAATATTAATGTGTATTAATATGAATCTGTGTTAGAATGGTCCAAATGACATGGATCAAACCAGATCTAATCTTAGCCGTTGATTAGGGACTTAATATTGGCTGTTGATATGTCAACAGGAAAAGTATAAGAGGAGGCTCGAGGGTCATTTGGATAACACACCAGAGTGATCAGTCATTTTATTCTCTAGAGTGGGGTTTGCTAAGAGAGATAGAATTAGTGATTGGGAGATGCAGCTGAGGGGCATTTGAGTACAAAGAGACAGAGAGGCAGAGATAGTGCTGGGAGAGCAGTGCAGTAGCCAAGGAGAGTGACGCAGAGCCAGCCAAGGTTCACACAGGGCCACACAGAGGCAGTCGGGAGCTACGTAGAGCCTCAGAGAGGTCAGCGTTGCTGATGTAGAGGGCCAAAGGGCTAATGCAGGGCCTCCCAGGGCTAACGCAGACCCATCCAGGGTGACGCACGGCTAGCATGAGGCAGAGAGGGGCTGGCGCTGGGGTTTCTGGGGTAGATTGGTGCTGAGTAGCTATTGGAAGGATTATCTGAGGTTTCAGCCAGGAGATTTGTCAGAAACTGAGAGGTATTACTGCCAAGGAAGTTCTCTGTTGGGTAGGTCAGTTTCGGCACCCAGATTGTACTCTGATATTGCTTAATAAGAAAACCCTCAGATAGCTGCACCGGTTTTCCCACATTGGGTTTTTCCGGGACATTAGTCCAAAAATAATGGTGTCATATGGTGTGTTTGTTTCTGTTTCTTTTAGTTGCTGATCTGTAATATGTTGAGCATGTACTAGTGTTTATTTTCAATATTTACATTGTAAATAACTTAAGTAAAATAACAAGTAGGTAGGAATAAATCAGATAAAGTGCATGGAGGGTTTCTAAGTAAGTAAACTTAGAAACTTCAACAGATAAAAGTGATGGATGGTCTGTGCCCTACAAAGAAGTCCCAAAACATGAAAACTCCTTAATAAATAAAATAAGTTCATGACATCGTGAGAAGGAGTTCTTCAAGCAACTGATTGTCCCATCATATCCACCTAAAGAGTTGTTGTAGGTCCCTAATTAAGAGGGAGCCTGGAAACAAGTTTCTAACTTTGTAGAAACTTGGAAGCAAATTCCTAAGCCAAGAGGGAGCTTAGGTACATTCCTTCCATAGGAATGAGTACAATCCTTCATTGGAATAGATATATCCTCCCTAATTAATGTGAAAATTTGGAGACCCAAATCCCTACTGCAACAAACTGATATTACTTCTCCTACTTGTTAATTCATGCAAGTTATTTACTGTGTTACACTGTAAATATCGAAGTAAATACGACTGTAGCCTTCACTAATTAAATTATATGCAAAAACAAGAATTGAGCAAGAAGAAATAACCACACACGCAATTGACACCTTGTTTTTGGACAAATATCCCTGGAAAAACCAAATGTGGGAAAGTCGGTGTAGGAGTTGACGATTTGTATTATTATGCAGTAATTTCTGAGTACAATTCTTCGGATGCCCAAACTGGAAATCCTATACAGAGATCTAATTGGGAAAAAAGATAGTGAGATGATCTCACCCTGTCATTAGGAAATCTAGCATTGATTTGCACTGGATATGAGCCTCTGCGTAGTACTGCACCACACCCACGCAATTACTGTATCACTATTGCTGGGACTGCGCTGCACCTCCCCTTGATCCTCTGCGCGCTCGAAACTTTGGCCCTCTTGCCTCCTGGTCTCACACCCCGTCTTCGAAACTAGATCCTGACTATGTCCCAACATAAATACAGACTCTCTCTGAAGCTCTACGCTGCCACAACGTAGCTCTACGTTGCCTCTGCGTGGCCCAGCGCTGCCTCTCTCAACTACTCTCTGCCCTCTCTGCTTTGCACTCTCCGGATCAAGAAAACATCCTCTAGAAAAATTTTCCCTGCCCCTCGCTGCAAGAAATCTCTTCGATCACCTTCTCTAGCAACTGCTGTGCTGCTCTCTTGAGAAAATTGATCTTTGATCTCTCTCGATGTATCTTCCAAATTCCCATCAAGCCTCTTCGTATAATCCTTTTGTTGATCAATCAATGGCCCAGATTATATTCTAATCAATGGCTCAGATCATTTTGACTTGATCCTCGTCTTCTTCTAGAAGTTTCACCCCTAGTTTAATTAATACCCTTTAATTATTTTAATTTCCTAAGTTTAGACTTAGGCATACATTAAAAATAATTAATTATTTTAATAAAACTATCTCCAGGTGGAATTTCCCGAGATAATTTATGGGTATTCTAGAATACATGTGTCCTAGCCTCCCTGCAAATTTTGAGGCTTAGACCACATTCGTTGCTACCAGAAATCAATACTCCCTCTTAGCGAGGAATGTGCTCTAGTAATTCAACCTGCTGAAGCATCACCCAAACTCTGTAACATCTCCCTCTGTGCTGCTGATGGTTGACATCACCACCCACCAACTACTGCGCGAATGTTGCATCTGTGCTACGACTGACTCTGCATGTTACTGCCAACTGCATCTGCATTGCAACTCTGCTCCAACTGCTGTTGTTGCCTTCTGCAACAATTGCAACAGAAAAACATCAAAAATACTCAACCAATTGTGTTCAGTATCATGCATCCATCGTCCGAGTTTTCGCTGCTGCTAGCCTCTGCGTTGTCACTAAAGTCTCTACGCTGCTGCTGACTTTACTTTGTGCCAACTGCACTACTGCCAACACTAGCTTTGTGTCGCTCAGTCTCCAACTACTACTAGCCACTGCATCTGTCACTCTGGCAATTGATTGCACCACCTGACACTGGTCCATTCTGCTACTGCTGACTGTGGGCTCCCGTAGCAAGGTCTTGATCCACGAGGTGGACTCCTCAAGGATCCTTCCCATCTGTGGTTCTTTCGAACTAGGGTACTAGATTACCCCACCTCTCCCCTGGAGGTATCTGGGCAATCATGGCAAACTCCTACTTCTCGATCTTTGTGGTTGCAGCTTGCGGATCATGTTTCTCGTCCTTGCCCTTCTTCTTGAGAGGACACTGCATAATGTAGTGACCAAATTCACGACACCATAAACATTTGACCTTTGAGACGTGCTTCTGTCACTCTAGCAACTGATTGCACCACCTGACACTGGTCCATTCTGCTACTGCTGACTATGGGCTCCCGTAGCAAGGTCTTGATCCACGAGGTGGACTCCTCAAGGATCCTTCCCATCTGTGGTTCTTTCGAACTAGGGTACTAGATTACCCCACCTCTCCCTTGGAGGTATCTGGGCAATCATGGCAAACTCCTACTTCTCGATCTTTGTGGTTGCAGCCTGCGGATCATGTTTCTCGTCCTTGCCCTTCTTCTTGAGAGGACACTGCATAATGTAGTGACCAAATTCACGACACTGGAAACATTTGACCTTTGAGCCGTGCTTCTTCCGCCTCTGCTGCTCCTGCTGCCCCTTTGATGCAAGAACTGCATTCTCCTCCTCCTCCTTGGGCTTCATCTCATTGTTTCTTCTGCCATCAAGTTTGCACTTGACTAAGACTCACCTCATCTCTTCCTCTTGAAGAGTGGCCCACATTCCTTCCCAATTCGGAAATTTCTCTCTGCCCAGGATACTCTGAACAAATACTTTGCCATTCTTCTGAGACTGAATTGAAGGCCAACCTCACCATCTTTGTAGACTGAGGTGATGACCCTACAACTGCCAACTGATCTCGAACTTCTTGAAGCTTCGATAGGAACGGATCAATGCGTTCCCCCTTCTGCATCCTTGTAGATCTCTTTTTCTCCTCCAAGTACATTTTCCATTGCTCAGAAGATACTTGATACAAAGTAGCCAAGGCATCCCACATATCTTTGGCTGTCCCTTTGCCAACAATGTGACATACAACGTGATCCCTCACTCCGTCGAGGATCAACCGCTTGGCCTTCGCCATCTCATCCTTGTACTTCTTGAGCGGATTTGCATTGGCAGGTTCAACGACCACACTATCGATATAGGTTTGGAGATCATGCTCATCTAGAACGAAGGAGATCCTAGCATTCCATATCGCATAGTTGGATGCTCTGTCCAATCGATCTTGATATCTCATCCCATTAGCTGCCATCTCTGCCAACAAAAAGTCGAATTGCTCCCTCTCTGCTTTACGTAGCTACTAGGCTGGCCTATGCACTGCTTGCGGTAGTTAGTAGATCTGCTCCTCGCTACTGCTGCTCAACAATTGAGAAATAAAATTCCTTGGCTCAGAATTCACTGAGGAAGAAATTCCCTCAAAAAGGGTCTTCTTCGTTATTCTGTCGCTTTTCTGACCTAGCAAATGCTGCAGAAAATTGCGTCCCACCTGAAGACTACTCCGCGCTGAATCTTTTGTTGCGCTGCTCCTCTGCCACTAAAAATCATGAACTGTAAATCTTACCTAACTATCAACTCACTCGGAGAGAGTTTTTCCTTGAGAATCTTACCCTCCTAGCCTGGACTATGCAATCCCTCTAGGGATTTGATCTGCGGCCTATGCAACACTTCGATCTCCCTCCTCTTCAACGCTGGGCTCTTTCGGTTTTCTCTCTTGCTTTATCTGCCCTCTGATACCATGTGAAAATTTGGAAACGCAAATCCCTACTGCGGCAAATTGATATTACTTCTCCTACTTGTTAATTCATGCAAGTTATTTATTGTGCTAGACTGTAAATATCGAAGTAAATACGACTGTAATCTTCACTAACTAAATATATGCAAAAACAAGAACTGAGCAAGAAGAAATAACCACACACACAATTGACACCGTTGTTTTTGGACAAATGTCCCTGGAAAAACCCAATGTGGGAAAACCAGTGCAACAGTTGAGGGTTTGTATTATTATGGAGTATTTTTGAGTATAGTTCTTCTGATTCCCAAACTGGCAATCCTATACAGAGATCTAACTGGGAAAAAGCTAGTGAGATGATCTCACCCTGTCACTGGGAAATCCGACACTGATCTGCATTGGGGATGAGCCTCTGAACTATCTCTGCACAATACTACATCACACCCACACAGTTACTGCGTCACTGTTGCTGGGACTGCATTGCACCTCCTATGGATCCTCTGCTCGCTGGAAACTTCGGCCCTCTGGCCTCCCGGTCTCACACATCGACTTCGACGCTAGATCCCGACTGTTCCCCAATAGAAATACGACTCCCTCTGAAGCTCTGCGCTGCACACTGCCTCTCCAGACCACTCTCTGCCCTCTATGCCTTACACTCTCCTGATCAGGAAAACTTCTTCTAGAAAATTATCCCTGCCCCTCACTGCAAAAAATCTCTTCGATCACCTTCTTCGACAACTACTGCGCTGCTCTCTTGAGAAAATTTATCTTTGATCTCTCTCGATGTATCTTCCAAATGCCCATCAAGCCTCTTCTTATAATCCTCTCGTTGATGAATCAACGACCCAAATTAGATTCTAATCAATGGCTCATATCATTTTGACTTGATCCTCGTATTCTTCTAGAAGTTTCAACCTCGGTTTAATTAATACCTTTTAATTATTTTCTTCTAGAAGTTTCAACCTCGGTTTAATTAATACCTTTTAATTATTTAGTTTTCTAAGTTTAGACTTAGGCATCCATTAAAGATAATTGATTATTTTAATAAAAGTGTCTCCATGTGGAATTTCCCAAAACAATTTCTGGGTATTTTGGAATACATGTGTCCTAGCCTCCCTGCAAATTTTGAGGCTTAGACCACATTCGATGCTACTAGAAATAAATAATTAACAGGGATAGATACACATCATTCTGGTCTTCACTTGTGAAGACAAAATGGAGGATTGGGTAAACATCTGGCATCTGATATTCTATGAAGATGATTTAGGGCATCCAAGATAAGAGTAGTCGTGAAGGAACGATATTTTTTGAGGACTGAGAATCCAAGATAAAAAATAGTCCGGGTGGAACATACTCTGAGAGAACTCGGGTGGGGTATGTTCCGAGAGAGACAATGATGAGGGTGTCTATACATCATTGGTCTCACCAGCATTGAGCTCTGATCTTTTGGAGAGATAGAGCTGCTAGTCAAGGCCTTGCTATGTGATAATGTTGGGCGATATGATGCTATACAGATAGTTTACCAATCTGACTCTTCTTAGGAGAATTCTTCAGATTGAGAATGTCCAAGTACCTTGTATGGATTATGAATACCTCCCTAGTTAAGAGGGAGTGTTGAAAAGTGTAACTAGGTTCGGTCTTCATTATGATTTTATGTAATTGATGAAAAGAAGAAAATAAATTTATTATTGTAATGCTTGTTTCATGGGTTTCATGAGCAAGGAATTTTATTTTTAGTTAAGGCTCCCACTGTGAGCCTTTAGGGTTGGTCATCAAGTCATAAAGTTCATGGAGTCAATGTCATGTGTTGAAGACATGTTATATATTGTAAGAAGTAATTTTGAATGTGTCAATAGCCATCCAAGACCTTGTCACAAGCTATTTATTATTTCGGCCTAAGGATGCGTCCAAAATGACATGTCGGCCTAAGCTCCAGTTCAAGTCGGCTTATTATGGATGCACAAACCACTATAAATAGGGCAACTTGGCCTCATTTGAAGGACAAAATTTCGGTGAATATCTGAAGTAAGAAAGAAGTGCGAAAAGCTCAAGAACGACACCTCATCTCCAAGCGAAGAAGAACGGAAGATATATGAACTATTTCAGGTCTGTTTTAGGGCTCATATACATCACACGTGCGAAGGAAAGATCTTTTACTGAGAAGAACCACGAATAGATCAGTCTAAAAGTCGAATCATGAAAGAAGACATTGCATTCATGAAGCCAAAGTGAAGATGGAAGTCTCCCCATCCAAGCAAAGTGGTAACAAGGAACAAAAGTTGGTCAATATACCTCACATGTGTTGCAACTAGGGTTTCTGAAGAAGCCGAGAGTTGCAGGTCTGATCCAAGGAACTGCAATAGTCAAGAAGGAAAAAGAAGCAAGCAATTTGATCATCGTTGACTAATGGAAGAGAAGAAGGCTTGTGACCTGGTCTTGGAGAGGTAAAATAGGTCAAGGGTCTTGGTCTTGATATTCGGCAATTGTAGTCTCTATAAGAAGAAGAATTCGTTTGGGTTTCCTCTCAAGTTGGAGAGGTTTTGGCCCTGGCTGGTCGCCTACATTTGTGTCCCTTGTCTCTTTATTGTTTATGTATTGGTAGCTGTTTGATGAAGAAGAACACAGTAATAATCTAAGTAAAGAGAATATCCTAATCTAAAAAAGTAAAAAGTGCTTAGCTGGATCTGTTTCTTCAACTTGTCCTGACGATGAACCACACTTGTTGGTTCGAAACGCGTCGACAAATGGTATTCCATGTGATTTTCGCCGAAAAATCTCTCTAAATTGATATGGATCACAGAAGCCTGAACTCTATTAAAGTAAAAAGTATTCACAAACAATTATCACTATAAAGAAATCACCTAATCTTGATGCCCTAGATTTCTCAACATAAAGTACAATATTTATGAAATGATGTCTGAAGTTTAATAAAAATCTAGAAATATAAATAAGTACATTAAAATATACATATAAAAAAAAATCAGACATAAATAGCAGCAAACTAATCAGTGTTCTAAGACTTTTTAGGGTCTGAAAAACTGTAGAGCCTCAACTACATTAACCTTAGAAAATAGACTGCTATTAAAATATAAAATTTTGCAAGAAGTATACACAGAAATATAGAGAGAAACACTGATTTTATTAAATAAAAAGCCTGTGATTACAACATAATAAAAAAGGCGGATTCCTATGAAGAACCATTGGCCAAATCAGATTCAAAACAACTATAATGTAAAAATCATATATAGAACTCCAGGAAAGAAAAATAAAATGATGAAACAGTCTTCAAAACACCTTCAAATGCTCTGATATAATGATAGGCAGCCTATTTCTCTGCAGAATTAACGACTGTTAGCATTGGTTAGATAAAACTAGACCTTCAAACAACAAATAAGAATTAACAGAAATTCAGGTTACCTAAATTGTTGAATACAAACTTCAAAGGATGAGTGGAGTTGCTTGTTAAACACTATCTTCCCTTCGAATAAGATCTGCTACAACCTTTTGGTTCAGCTCCTCATAACTCACAGAATATTGAAATCAGAGGGGATGAATGACAACTAAAGCATAGTGCATACTTCTCATAGCCGTCTTCTCTCTCTGCGTTCATAGCCCTCTCCCTCTTTTACACTCCATGAAAGTGGTTGGGCAGTTGAACCACTTTAAGTAACTAATAATAACATATTCTCTAATCTAATTTGATTAGAGGTTGAGGGTAGTGGTTCTAAAGGTTATATCAAATAAATGAAATTTATAAATTTTACATTCAAGTTTTCTAGTAGGTGGGACCCTCCCTGTTCCATAGAGGTAAGTCATCTAATATGACTTTCAAATCATAATAGTATGATCATTATGAAGTACATGTACTATGGAATAATACCTAAAATAACCATGTTGTTATGTCATTTGTATAAGCAAATATAACTTCCTCACATTCAGAAAAACCATCATTGAACATGCAAATGTGTGCTGGAATTAACATCATCAAACAACAATGTATAACTCCATTGTGTCTCCCCCAAGATCCGTTGTCTCTCCATCATGACCATTATCCATGTATGCAAATATATACTCTTTAATATTTGAACATTCTCAATATAGCATAGTATATGCATAAAGGAAAATCCTTCAAAGAAACCAGCATATAAGAAAGTGCTGTAAAAACATTAACATAGATAAACCAAAATGCCAGATGTCCATGTAAACCAGTGCAACTAAATTAAACAGTAGCAGAAGACAAATAACATTTACCTGTGCATCAAAATTATATAAAAGGTATCCATGTTCTGTCATTTCAACCTGTGGGAAGGAGCACTTTCGGCCTGTTGCTCTTCTTGGCGAGGGTGAGATGTCACCAAGTGAGAGGAACCATGAGAGGAATCAGATAGGGTGACCTGGCCTTTTGCTTTTTATTGCTTGCAACAGGTTGAGGGGTGGCTACGTGCTTGGAGGATTGAGCAACTGGATGGGTGAATACAGTGGGCTGCTTAGAAGCTTGGATAGCAGATGGGAGAGTTTGATCATCAGGTGTAGAAAGTTGAGGTGCTATTTGTGGAGAATGGACAATGCGTGAAGCAGTTAACTGCAGGTGGTGAGATAAGTTTGCTTCAGGAGGAGGAGGGAGCAATGAAACAGTAGGACAGCCTTGAACAAAACGCAAAGGTTGTGCTAGAATCACATTTTGCCAACCATCATTATTATGGACAACAAGAGGGGCAGACATGTGGGGGGGGGGGTACAAGGATGCCAATAATTGGTTAATGATGAACAGGAGGCTGTTGAGGCTCAGTGATGGGATGAACAATAGGCTGGCCTGTGAGATTCACTATGCCAGTTTGGAGCAACTGCCTTAGTTCTTCTGAATCCCCATCGAAATGTTTAATGAACTAACACCCTGGGTCTCCTTTCTCTTTTTATACCCAAATTTCTATCTCTGTCAAGTCTTCCTCTACCCCTGTTTCTATTAAAGAAACTCATATTGTAACATAAACAATAAGTTATTTTCGTATCACAACGAAATAGGACATTCCAGTATCAAAAATTAAAAATTACACGAGTCTTTGAAATAACAAACACCTGGGAAAAACAATTACAAGGAAAGGGATAGCTGCCTGATATATCAACAGATCTCATCTATAATCATAGCCCTGTATAACCTTGCCAAGACAGGATAAAGTAACTTAGGGTTTTTATTTATCATTTTCCATGATATAAATCTGTATAGAGTTCGGACTATATAGTATATGACATAAAAGAAAAAAAAAACCTTTTGTTATAAGCTTGAAGGTGCTAATAAGCAGACTCGAAGGCTACACATGTGTATGACTAGAGCAGAGCATATAATATCTGAGATGGTCGCATAAAAAGGATTAAATTCTCGTGTATTGGCGATTTCAACGGTTCTGTGCTCAAAACCTTACGGTTTTGAGGGCTGCCCATTGAAAAATGGGATATGCATAAAAAGTAATCAAGTATTCGCAATGTTCATATCACAGCTTAACAAATACACAATCAACATAATAATCATTTAACCAATATTTGAAGTAACGATCACGATTTGATACTAAAAATCTTTCTGAATGGTTTTAACAAGAAAATCCATAATTATGTTATGTGCATAGTTGGAATTTATTGCAAAATGCTTTTAAAACGAAACGAGAGTGTATCACAAAGCTTATCTGAAAAATCAGGAAGGGAATACGTTCAATTTGAGAATTGAGAGCAAAAAGAGACCAGATCTTGAAACCTAGCTAAAATGAAAGCAAATTTTTTTGGTCTGACCAGGAGAATGCCAAGTGCTTTTGTGCATGAGGCTTTGGCCTTGAAGGCTCGCAATGACTATGCAAGAAAACTTAAATATATAGACCACGGGGTAGGTAGAAAGCTCATGAAACTACATAAGTGACCTCTTTTTTTGCATGCAAATGAATCTTGTGTTTTTTTACAGGCATGCAGGGAGGGCAGTTACATATAGACCAAGAAAATGAGTCCAATGGATTCATGAATGTTTGAATAACAAGAAGGAAGAATGAACGCAGAGAACTTCTTTGATATACTCAAGCAGCCAGTAAATAAATGTAGGGGAGAGTCGGTACAGGGAATAAAAGATTCAATGTAAATAAGAATTCATCAATAGATGGAGTGACTACTCGTTGCTGACAAACCTGTAAAATTGGCTCGCTGAGAGAATAGTCATAGTGCAAACCCAATCCTTGTTCTCGTTATTGTCCAATAGAGGTCCAAAATTTTTTGAAGGACTAACTAAAAGGAAGGATAAAAAATATGCTGAAGTCAGATAGATCCACGTCTTGCGGGAGAAGTCATCGATAAAGGATACATAGTATAGAGTGCCTCTAAGAGATTTCATCAGATAGATCCACGTCTTGTGGGAGAAGTCATTGATAAAGGATACATAATATAGAGTGCCTCCAAGAGATTTCATTGACATGGGACCACACACATCGGAGTGAACTAGATCCAAAATTTCTTTCGAACTACGTTAATTGTTTGGAAAGGGTTTCTTAACATTCTTTCCGAGAGCACATCCCTTACACACACCTTTATGATCTATCTGCAAATTTGGTAAACCTGAAACCAATGTTGCACGAAGCAGGGAGGAAATGGGGACGTTTTTTGGAAGCGGGGATGCAGAAGCGTCATTTTCCAAAAATCTAGGAAGTGAAGCGTCTATGGAAGCATCTTCTATATATATATATATATATTTATATTTTTTTGCATTTATACTCAAAACAAACATCCCAAATACCAAATTAGTTGTAGAAGACATGTAAGCATGCATATTTTTGCGTAAATCAAGATAGATATAGCATCCATTGTACATTAATGATTAATTATTCGAGCATCAACCATTTAGATGCATCAACCATCTAGAATCTAGATTCTTCTCCTCTTGTCTAGCCTTTGCCTCTACCTCGATTGTCTAGGGATATTAGTCAACATTGCCCAATTTTGAACAAACTACCTAATTCAAGACTTAAAATATGGTAGAAAAAGCTTAACATGTTTGATCGATGATTTTGACTTGATTGAAAGGTAATTTTTTGCTAAGGGCGTGACAAAGGAGTTCAACAATTAACACTACCAACACTAGGGTACATATAGGGCTTGGTGCTCTTGATTAAATGCTAATCGCATACCTTCATACTTGATATAATCTAATGAAATGCCACAATCCCAGTGATCCTGAATTCCTGAAAATTGTTAAGTCTACTGAATTTTGAATAGGATATGAAATTCTATTTTCTCCATATGAAGTCCAATGAGGCTGGAACCACTCTCAAACATCCTGAGTCATTTCATGGTAATGTTAAAAATTTAAGTAAAAGGATGAAAATGAAAAATAAAGGAGAATGTCACTTTTACTTTAAGAATTTAACATTACCATGAGGGAGCATCTACTATATTTATATTTTTTTATATATTTTTTGCCTTCATTCTTCACCCTAACCCAAGGTGGACCCACCCCCAATATGCCAACTCACCTAAAAAAAAAAAAAAAGAATCGATTTTCTAAACAGCGCGTTGCTTTTTCTGGAAGCGTGTACGAAACCGTACGATTTGCCCTGTGAAGCGTTGTACGAAGCGTGCTTCGAAGGGACGCTTTCGGAATTTCCGGGAAGCGTCCAAAACAGGCGGAACCACGCTTCTGAATTTTGGAGTCGCGCTTTCGGGGACGCTTCCTGTACGAATCCGTACGGGATGCGCTTCGGGCATTAGATCTGGGGGGGGACGTTTCCTGCAACATTGCTTGAAACAATCTTCTTAAAAGCTAACAAGGCTCTATAATGAAGATGTGCATATCTCCTATGCCATAATTCACTAGGGTTAATATCATTATGTACTAAAGCTTTGGAAGAATGTCCCGGAAGTCTATACAACCTTATTTCACGAATCCTTATAACCCTATCAAAGCTTATACTAGAACCCTTGTCCCACATAAGGACTTTCCCATCAATGAAGGCCACTCTATCTCCTTTATCTTCTAAACATGAAATTGAAACCAAATTCTTTTTCAAACCTGGAACATAGAGTATGTTGCTCAAGTGAACATTTTCACCTGTTTCCAACTCAATGGATGTTGTCCCAATTCCTTTGACTGCATAGCTGTTGTTGTCTCCAAGCTCTACCTTTTGTGCCAATCTTCTTTCCATCAAACTTGTAAGATGATCACGCTCCCTTGTCATATGTCTTGAAGCTCCACTATCAATCAACCATATATTGTTGTCATCTGCAAGAGATCCTGCAAGTGTAGAATAGTAGAAGTGATCTTTATCTCCTTCAACTTTGGATCTCTTGGACTGCTCATCAAATTCTGTCATGGTACGATGTTTATTTCCTCTCTTCTTCTTACTATTGAACCTTTCAAGACATTGGGCTTTGAAGTGACCAAATTTGTTGCAATGAAAGCACTAAATTTGAGACATATCTTTCTTCCTTTGAGGATTGGGTCTACTATCAAAACCATTTTTCTTCTTCTGAAAACCAGACTTCTTTCTTCCTCCAACTTTCATGGAATGAGCTGCATAGGCTTGAGAATCTTCTTCTTCTTTTGGCTTTCTTTCTCTAGATAAAAGTATTGATTCTTCCTGAGCACAAGCTGCCAATAGTTCTTCCAAACATGGAGCTTCCTTTTGATTGCTTATACAAAGTATGGAACCTATTATGAAACCAACTCACAAAAAGATAGAAAAGATAGATGAACGCCTTAGAATTCAGCCTCTTCGAGGGGGCAACCTCCTTTACATTACACAAATGAATAATTCTTGGATGATACAAATGAAAAGACCTCCTTTCTATATATAGGAGTCTAAGGGGTCATAATATAATCAGAGCCGACATAACAATAATAATGTAAGGGCACAATAATAACAATAGTGGGCTTTTATGGGGGACAATAGTAACAATATGGGCACTACATGGGTACATCAATATAATAAGGGGGTTGTACTAATAACAATAAGGGGTTACATTAGTAGTATAGGGGCCTAACATGCCCCTCTCCTTCAAAAAGTGTTGTCCTCAACGCTTGAGTAGTTCTTGATGCTTCTGTATAAAATTCTTGTCCTCCCATGTGGAATCTTCAGCGAGTAAGTTCTTCCACTTGATGAGATACTCTGAAATTGATCAATTTCGTAGCTGTCGGGTTCTTGTTTCTGTGACTGCTCCAGGTTCCAATATGATTTTTCCTTCCTCTTCAATTTCTGGCAATATTGTTTGAATTGGGATTTTTTGCAACTTTTGAATAAGTGGCCATACTTCTTCGTCCTTCTTCTGTTCATCCCTTGCTTTGTTTATCCAATCTGGTTGGATAATAGAAATAGCACAAAACAATGCTTTTACATCCTCATCCTTTCTTGAGAGTGCATCTACAACAAAATTTTTCTTCCATTTTCTATAGATGATGTCAAAGTCATAACCCAACATATTTGTGACAAATTTTTTCTGTTCTTCTAAAGATAATAGTTGTTCTAAAAAGTATTTAAGACTATCATGATCCATTTTTACCTTGAAGTGTCTTCCCATTGGGCAAGGTTGCCATTTTTTAAGTGCATGTAGTATTGCCAACATTTCTTTCTCATAAATAGCTTGCTTGAGATATAGCAGTAAAAATACCTAATCACCTACATCAAAACATTTTTCACTACGATGTTGATCTACTTGTTGTTTCATTCAATTTTGCACCAAAGTGGCGTTATCCTTTAAAAGTTGGAGAACTTGTTGTTGATGCTCGATGTGATCTTTCACTGCTTGAACCTTTTTTTTCTTGATATGTCCTTCTATCTTTAGAGTTTGAGGAGTGGTAATTTCTTCCAATCCTTTACAAGATATGGTCGGATTTATTTCTTGATGCTCGATGTGATCTTTCACTTCTTGAACATTTTTCTTCTTGATATGTCCTTCTATCTTGATAGTTTGAGGAGTGGTAATTCCGACCAATGAATTACAAGATATGGTTGGATTCATCTCTTCTTTCTAGATGTGATCTTTCACTTCTTGCACCTTTTTCTTCTTGATATGTCCTTCTATCTTGAGAGTTTGAGGAGTGGTAATTCTTGCCAATGCTTTACAAGATATGGTCTGATTCATTTCTTCTTTCTCTGGGGTTGGGTCCTGGCGTATATCCTCTTCTTTTGATGTTTCTTGATCCTTTTCTTCCTCCTCTTCATACTCTATGTAAAATAATTTCTTCTCAGCACACTTATGACCTTTTGTGCATTTGCTATCACAATTGTAACAAAGCCTTTTTTATCTTTTTTTTTTTTTTTTTTACCAATTGTTGTGGACCGTGGTGTAAGTTGTAACCCTTGTAGGTTGTGGAAGGCTAGGAGAAACAACACTTCCATTTTTATAGTTGTGAGGGGTAGACTTCCTTGTTGCCATAATTTTACTTTCCACTATGTCACAAAACCCTTTTACTCTTTCCAATTGTTGTGGTGTTGCTCTAAAGAAGGTGTTTCTCTTTGTATTCTCATAATGTGCTATCATTTCCTTCGTGAAAATTGACCACGTAACAAGTTGTTTACGAGAACAAAGCCCTTTATACCATAAAAATTGATTTGGTTCTAAATATGAAGATGCAATACATACCTTTTGTAATAGTGGTACACCATGTATATTAAAAAATTGGTCCATCTGAAGTATCCAATTTACCGGATCCTTGCCATCAAACTTCCTCATATCGCCTTTTCTTGATTTTAGGAGCTCGATCTTGAAATGACTATAACTTTGTAATTTCAGTTCTTCCAGTTCTGAAATAAAGACCTGTAGTAGCCTTTTGTGTCCTCTTTCCAATGCCACCAGTCTGATCGAATTTAGATTCTTCAAGGCGGAGTTATGCACAATCTCCCAAGATGAACTGGTTATAAACCTTTCCAGAAAAGCGAACTTGTATGAAGTGCCACGTGTCATTGTTTTGACTTTAGTCTCTGAAAATATACACAGGAAACTACAGTTCGTCCTCTTTCTGTAACTTCTTACGAAATTTCAATCTGATTCTTGAAACAAAAGTTATGATGATTTTCCCAAGGTCACCTGTTTGGAATGTAATTCAAGAGTCTGCAAAAAGGCCAACTTCCTCAGATAATATTTCCGCCAATATAGTGCGAAACGCTTTGAAATTTGAACTCGAGGTTCAACCCGATTTCGTCTCAAATGGGTTTTTTTAGCATCTGAAATGGCAGGAAAAAAGTTATAGCAACAATGCCACGATGACCTGTTTGGAGCAGCGAAACCCTAGAATCCACAGATCTGATACCAAATGTTATGAAACCAGCTCACAAAAAGATAGAAAAGATAGATGAACGCCTTAGAATTCAGCCTCTTTGAGAGGGCAACCTCCTTTACATTACACAAATGAACAATTTTTGGATGATACAAATGAAAAGACCTCTTTCTATATATATGAGTCTAAGGGGTCATAATATAATCAGAGCCGACATAACAATAATAATGTAAGGGCACAATAATAACAATAGTGGGCTTCTATGGGGCACAATAGTAACAATATGGGCACTACATGGGTACATCAATATAATAAGGGGGTTGTACTAATAACAATAAGGGGTTACACTAGTAGTATAGGGGCCTAACAGAACCACTGTATTGTTCTTTGTCATTCTTATATCACGAAGCTCATTTCTCAAGATCATGACTTGGCCAATATTGTTGATAGTATATAACTTATTTATGACATCATACATCTTCTTTGAAGTGTCAAGCTTTGAGATGTATGGAATAAGATGGTCCTTGATGGAGTCCACAATAATGCTCATGGTAGTGATGTCATCTTTCTTGTACTTCTTCTTTCCAACTTCATTTGTAGGTTCAGTCACTTTGCTTGCACAATTTCCAAAAGATCTTCTTTTGCAAGAATTAGGTCAATTCTTGTCTTCCAAGCCCTATGTCATGTCCCCATTTTTATTCTTCTTCATAGTATAGCCATGATGGATTTACAGGGCAGGGGATGGCCAGGTCAGTGGAGCAGGTTTATATCATCAGGGGTCCCAATGGAGTTTTGAGGAGTGTTTATGGGTTTTGATGGCATTCGATTGGTATATTCCATCATCCGCACAGTCCTTTCGTTCTGTCACATTCCGACAACTTTCAAAAATTAGTGTTATTTTTGGGCATAACTTAATTAATTATGCTTGATGTGGCATTCTGGTGAGATTAATTGATGAAACACTTTTGTGTAATAGCTCGTTGGAACCGGAACGAAAAGATCTACAGGATGGGATGCTGAGAAGAGACTTCCAGTGACCGAAAAGAGTACGGTAGGCGATTTGCCATTTTCCTTAGTTAGAAATGACTTTAATTAGTCGTTTAATTAAGGAAAAATAATTAATTGGAGAAAATGGGCCAAAAGTGGCTTAAGTTAAATAAAATAAAAATTAAAGTTCTACTCCAGCAGTACCCCCAGGAAGGAAACCCTTAGGTGATTTAGTGAGAGTGGGCGATCAGCCATCTCTTCCCTTGGTGAATCCGTTCAGGGTTCACAGGTTGCAATGTATTTCAATTTGTTTTGGAGGTCGGTTTGAGACAATATTGTAGATCAATTGGAAGCTCGATTTTCATCTTAGCTCTTTGGGGTTGTGTGTGCTTGTAAAACCCCAGTTTATCTAATATAATAAAGTTGAGGATTTTTCTTATCCAGTGTGTTGTGGATTGGAGTGCTCTCTTTGTCTTTATTTTACATGGCAATCTTCTATTAAATGAATAGTAATTTTATTTGAAGAGCTTGTTCCAAATTTTTCTCATTTGGGACATTACAATGGTATCAGAGCCAAGTTCTTAGCTCAGCCTGCGGGCTTTTTAGTTTCCAGTTGTACTGATTATTGTTGGAGGGTTTTGCCGGAAAAGTCAAAAGTTCAGTTCCTTCAACAAAATGAAAATTTGCTAAAAAGAGCTCATTGATTGTGCAAGAAATTTTAGTGAGCGATGTATGAATATTATCTCTTGGCAAAATTCATTTGGCCTACCAAGAGGTTGTTCATAAGATACAAAATCAAATTATTATTTTTCTTGGGGCCAAAGTTGATTGCCGTGATAAAGTTCTCTTTGGAGGGGCCGAATATATTTTTATCGAAGTTTGGGTTTATTAAGTCGTTGTGATTGCCGTCAATATTTGAAAGAACCGAATGCCAATTTTGTTTTGTTTTGAAGGAGCCACTTGTTGGACCACCATTTCAAATCCTCTGACGCCGTGGCAATTCTGGGCATGAATATTTTCACAATAGTGGTCGAATTCTTTCAAGAAATGCATTTATGGAAAGTCGAATCCGCCCTAAATCAGAGCGATTATGCATGCAAATTGAGGAAGCATTGGCGTAGAATTGAGTTGCTACCCGAAATTATCGGCATTGGCCGAATTCCAAAATCCTATTGAGGTCGAGTAACTGAGTAGTGCTTAGTGGAAGTAGCCTCATTTTCCTATAGAGGCCACTTTGAAAAGCAGATTTTGAAGGCCGAATTATTTTTGTAAGTCGATCTTAAAAAGGAGTTGTCCAATAATCCTCAGCCCGAGCAATCGTCTGCTCGCTGATTTATATGTAGAAGCCGTGAACAATCAAAAGGGCGCCATGAGCAAATTTTAATGCCAAGTCAAATTTTAATACAATGACAGGTCTGAGGAGCCACAAGCAAAATTTGCATGCGCAGAAGGGTAGGGCCAAGGAACCCTTGCGAGAGGTTAACTTCAGGGTGACCGATTGCCGAATATAAAAGAGGGGATACTCGACAAGCATCAAGGCCGCATTCCACTATTTGGAAGCCACAATGTGATGCATATTTTCCAATTAAAGCCGACTTAAGGATATTAGTAAGCCGCTCTGTATATTTGAGCGTGCAACGACTCGGGTGTAGGAATATAAGGATGAGCCCACTAGTCCTTGATGTTTGTGCCCACATTGGGATCAAACCACATCATCGTTGTACAATTTGGTACTTTGAAGAATCCAATCAAGATCAAAGCAACACACTGAACTGTGGAAGTATAACATGATTGTATCTCTGTGGCACTGAAGAAGCACGAGGTTTAATTCCCAACTATAGTGGTTGTGATGGGTTAGCGAGGCTAGATCAGACGTCCAAAATTAATCTGCAGTGCACTGAATCCAACTAAGCGGACAGATGGTGATTTGTGAAGCTAAGCTACGTAGCAACCATAATCAGATTTTCCACAGTAACTCTAGATGAAGTTGACACATGTTGAGACAGAGAGAAGTTTTGATTTAATCGATTGAGGTAGGAATTTCTTGGGTAGAGTACGTAGGGTTTAATGCGAGCTCTTTGACGACTTTGGCCGCAACAATAATTTGGACACACCCTGGTTGTGATGCAAGAGCAAGTCGACCTTTGCACATAAACGAGGAAGTGTTGTGCGTTGGAAGCGCGAGTACTTTTTCTGATCGCTGAGTTCCCAAGATTATAGCTGGGCCGAGTTCTTTTAGTGAATATTTCTGGCACGATTCCTTTGTTGAGCATGACTATAGTGGGGCCGTGGGACAATATATTGAGCAAATTGAAATTTTGGGTGTTAAAGTTAGGTGTACCTGCTAGTAAAGGACAAAATTGTAGGTTGGTTCGAGTGGGAGAACAACGTATCTCTTCTTACTGCTTATATGATGGAGCTGCTGAGCGTGACTGATTAGAGAACTATGGATTAGCTACTGCACACTAGGTTTCATATTTTCTTCACTGTGTTGTGTTACTGCTAGTTTTAATTTTTCCAGTTGGTAGAAAAGAGACAATAATAGTTGATTCTTGAGTTGTTATGCTGTATTGTAACTGTGCATATCCATAAGTCTTTTATATGTTGAAGACACCCATTAAACTCAAAAAATCAGCAGTCATTTGTGATGTTGGTCAGAGAAATTGTGTCTAGTTATAGTGGCTGAGATTATTTGAAGTGCCTAGATTTTATTATGTCTATTTTCTGTAGTTGAACCTCATGTCCTGATGAATTTTGAATGGAGCTAGAATGCCCATTTCTGTCATAAAAGATATTATCATATATGCTAAGCAGATTTGAGGGAATGGTTGATGAGTGTGCCCTGTAATAGTCTTGCTAGGGTATTGGGTCAGAATATTGTTGTCGGTTGCTAAAGCAGCCCTATATTGTCATCGGTATGCTTGTTGTTGTCTGTTGAGGTTTGAGTAGCTTGTTGTAAGTTGGGGTATGACAAGTATATTATTGAGTCGAATGTGAGATGTTTTGAGTCAGTTGGTCACTATTGTGTACTTCTGTTATGCCATGTGAGAGTTCTATGTGTTAAGATAAATTTAGTTTGATGCACTTGCCACTGTTGAGCTAGACATGGATCAAACCTTTATAAAATCCATTCATAAACCAGCAGTAGAAGTCAGCAGACCCTTCTCAAAGGGGCTCTATGCCATTCTTCAAAAAGGACAACCAAAAGATCTGTAGAAACAGCATGAATTGGGACACAAGATTTTTGCTCTTGGGATAGATTTGAAGCACATGAGGGTCACATGGAAGGTTCTTTTCAAACTTGATGAACTAGATGCACTCCTTTCCAAAGTGAGGTAGTTAGATGGGAAGAAACTAATTTGGGCTCTAAAACTTGCTATGCTTGCTCTCATTAAACACAAGTTCTTAAAGGAACCTTGTGAAGGGGTTAGACTTCCAGTTGCATCTTGTCTCAGTAACATCATGAGACTAACCGCCCCTATAGCTCCTTACAATGATGATGTTTTGAGGAGAGCTTTCAGACTGATGATAGAATCTTTTCGAGACTTGGACAATAGTATTGGACAATAGTACAGGCTCTACCTTTGGGAATAAGCTTGAGATTTTAGGAGTTATGGCCATGACTAGGACTTATGAAATCATGTTTGATCTAGAATGTGATGGTTTGATCTTGCAGATGTTCCAATGCTTCTTCAACATTAGGAAACATCATCTTGACACGGTCATAGCACACATGCAGTCCATATTATCATCATGTATGAGAGGTCGTGATGCCATTTGTCGGGAGTTGCAGTCTCGATTGTTGTCTATTTGGAGGAGAGAGCAATTGGTCTCACTTGCTACTTATGAGCTAGTCGAAAGGTTGGTTGAGTAGAACATTGGGTTGTTCAGGAGACAGTTGACTAGGGAGGAGCTGCTCAGGTTTGGTGGATCATGCAGCAGGAATGAGCTGAGGAGGAAGGGACTTTGCTTCATCTGCAAGGAACCTTGGGGACCTGACCACTCATGCTTGAGTGACACTGAGGAGATGACGGAGGTAGAGCAAATTGAGATTCCTTCTGACCATCAGGGTGAGGATTCTTCTTTGGACGAGTCCATGGGTTCGTACGAGGATGCTTCCGAGGAGCATGAGTCATGTAGAGTCGTTGACAGCAGGCCAGATTCATATGATGAGCAGTTAGTGGGTCCTAGGAGAGACATTCAGGATGATGAGTCACCAGTGGTGATTCAACATGAGCAACGTATGGTGGATCATGAGTCAGCTGAGGAGGATGATGTGTGTAGTATGCATGGTGAGCCTTCTAGGGAGGGCCAGTTGGAGGTTCATATTGAACCCGTGATGGTGGAGGATGAGCAACCACCCTTGGGGTCAACCATTGATGAGGAGCAGACATATGTACAAATAGCTGGCAGGGTGACAGTATTCGCTGACACTTGTCCTCAGGAGATGCTGGAGTATGACAGGACAATTTGGTAGGAGATTGGTGGACTGGAGGAGCGTGGAGTTTCCTATCAAGTGAGGGAGATGGCAGTGCATCCATCTTTGGGTCTACCCATTGATGAGGTGCAAACAGATGTAGTGGCAGCCAGCCGAGCTGCAACATTTTCAGGTAGCAGCCCTCTCCAGGAGTACATAGACGGGGCTTGCGGCAATGTTTGGCCACTTGTACCCATTACAAGGAGAGAGACTGGGTTTTCTCGATGGATATTGTTGTCCAACCAAGTGGGGCAACATGAGTTCACCATGGACCAACATCAACATAGTAGACTTGTTCCTCATACCGGAGTCCATGACTTAGATTAGCAGGAGATCATGAGTTGGTATCCTATTGATTGTGTGATATCCTTAGTGAGGGGCGTAGTAGAGTGGGGACCCCCAAACATGTCAGAGACTACATGCTCCAGTTGGCAGTGGGATAAAGGGCGACGACTCTTCAACATTCCTTCTTGGCATCAGGAGAGAAGGATTAGCATTAGATTGAGTCAGGGGTTGGACTGGAGAGCGGTGATGAGTTGGTACGCGGTGGATGGAGCAACATTCATGGTTGGTGCTATAACACAACAGGAGCTATGGAGCATTGATGCTCCTTCTTGGTGGCATTGAGATCCAGGAGGATTTGTTGATGACAAGTTCAGTCGGAGATTGGTTTGGGATTTGGGCATTGAAGGGTCTATTCATGATGGGTTGACACAGGAGCAGAGCATCACCCAGTGGTTCGTATGGGATCCGGGCATTGGGTCTCAGTTGCGTTGGGCCACCAGATTGGTCCACATATTTGGATTGCTTGAGGGCAAGCAATCTTGGGGTGGGACGATTGTCATGTCCCCATTTTTATTCTTTTTCATAGTATAGCCAGGGTGGATTTCTAGGGCAGGGGATGGCTAGGTCAGTGGAACTGGTTTATGTCATCAGGGGTCTCGATGGAGTTTTAAGGAGTTTTTATGGGTTTTGATGGCATTTGCTTGGCATATTCCATCATCCGCACAGTTTGCCTTTCGTTTCGTCACATTCCGACAAATTTAAAAAATCAATGTTATTATTGGACATAACTTAATTAATTATGCTCGAGGTGGCATTTCGGGGAAATTAATTGATGAGACACCTGAGTGTAATAACTCGTTGGCACTGGAACGAGAAGATCTACAAGATGGGATGCTAAGAAGAGACTTCCAGTGACCGAAGAGAGTATGGTGGGTGGTTTGCCATTTTCCTTAGTTAAAAATGACTTTGATTAGTTATTTACAGTGTTCCACGGGGACTTGCCCCCCCCCTAGGGGTCTAGTTTCCTCGCTCCCCCGCGCTCCGGGGACTTGGGGACGAGTAGGGGACATTTCCCCACGCTCCCAAAATGGAGGAAACTCGGGGGGAAGTGCCAGGGAAACGTTTCCCTTCCCCGAGGGGACATTTCCCCACGCTCCCAAAAAAATGGCCTTGCTTATAGTTTATGATTTAATAGACCTAAAGTGGTACAAAGCTACTCATGTTCTGTATGGGGATAACGTCTTGTGCTGTCTTTTGGTTTCAACAAGCGTTATTTTAGAGGGTCGGTATCATGGAAATTTGCTGGACCATATAGCACGTACATGAATTTTCCCTTTTAAAACTTCTCCTTTTTTTCTCAAGTGATGGCTGGATTACAGTGGGGAGATAACTGGAGTGACAGGCAAAGAATATGAGACATTCAGTTTGTGTTTTTAATTTGCATGACATTTGACATACAAACTATGGAAGCAGCACCTATGTCATGTGGGAAATAATTGGGTGGACTATAGACTAACATGCGTTTACTGCAAGCATGACAAAATACTATGGGCAACAAGAAATCTCAAGAACTGTCGTTATATATGAATTTATACAGTTACAAAATTTACACAGAGCACAATGGCTCAGCTTGAATTCTCAGGTTTGAAAATTATTTTCACCCCTGAAATACACTGCTAGTTTGAAGTTTGAACTGCATGGCATTGCTCTAATAAGGTAGACAAATTATCCATGCCATCGTTGGTCACCCAAGTTGGTTCGCAGATGGCCATCCTGCAGTCAATGTCATTTGATAGTAAACTGTCAGAAACTCTTTCATGTGATCTTCTCATCTCTCCTGGAACTAAAACTCTTCTTTCAGCATATGGTGTACTGTCTATATTATATATAATATAACAAACTTTCTAGCTGTTGGATCCAATACAGCTGGACAACCCATTGTAGTTTCCCCTTCTACTGCCAATGCAGTGTTCCTGATCTGTTCATTTACCTTTTCACAGAATTCAGTGGCTACCTTATCAAGCTGAAGCTCTCCCTCTGTCTGACCAAAATCTAAATTAGAATTTGACCAAGCTGAATTAGAATTTTAAACTTATTATTTTATATGATACTATAAATTTGGATAATGTCAAATGATATTCATATCAATGATCATGCTTTGCAGCTTTTCAATTCAAACCAAATTGTCATAGTGGACTCAATTAATAAATTATATTTTATATTTATAAACTTTTAAGACCCTGACGCTCCCCACGTTTCCTAAAAAATGGTAGGGAGCTTTTGCATAGGCCGCTCCCGCGCCCCCTCGCTCCCTCGCCCACTCGTCCCGGAACCTTGGTGGAACATTGGTTATTTAATTAAGGAAAAATAATTAATTGGAGAAAATGGGCCAAAAGTGACTTAAGTTAAATAAAATAAAAATGAAAGGTCACTTAAGATAAAGTCAATGGCGAAGCTTCTAGAATAATAATAAAATAATAAAATAAGATGCTTCTAGAGGCTTGGATATTTATCCATCAGATCTATAAAAGGGGAGGAGGAGATCATTTGGAGACATCTTGGATTTGATATTGTTTCTTGTATGAGAGATTGAGAACCTAGTTCTCTACTCTCGCAGTAGCCCCAGGACAAAAACCCTTGGGCGATTCAGTGAGAGTGGGCGAGCACCCATCTCTTCCCTTGGTGAATCCATTCAGGGTTCACATGTTGCAGTGTATTGATTTTTAGTTTTTTTTGGAGGTCGATTTGCGCAATATTGTAGATCAATTGGAGGCTCACTTTTCATCTCAGCTCTTTGGGGTGCGTGTGCTTGTAAAACCCTAGTTTATCTAATATAATAACGCTGAGGATTTTTCTTATTCAGTGTGTTATAGATTGTAGTGCTCTGTTTGTCTTTATTTTACATGGCAATCTTCTGTTAAATGAATAGTAATTTTATTTGAATAGCTTGTTCCAAATATTTTTCATTTGGGACATTACACCCTAAAGTTAGTGGCTCCCTCTAACTTGTTCTCTGATTTCATAGTAGAGGCCATGGATGCAACTTGAATATAGATCTAGGGTTTCTTCAAAGTGATCTCAAGGGTTTTTCAAGGAGTGATCTTTGTGCTCTTTCCTTTACCAAAGCTCTAATACCATGTTGATTTTCAGTACAATTGATACAAATACTTTATTTTTGAACTATGGTAATTACTTGTGAATATATATTATAGTTCTTTTATCTTCATCAAGTAATCACACTTCAGAAATTCAACTAATAACCATGAAAATAAAGTAGATATCACAATGTGTGTGAGAGAGAGATGTGAGTGATAAGTGTGTATGTAAAATGAAAAAGTTCAAATGTATTTTATACCCAAGATACCCAAGAGACATGTCTCTTAAATTAAATCATGTCTCTTTGTAAATTAAATTCTAGTAAGTCTACACATTTACATTTTTACTCATATTTGTTAATTCTAGTAAGTCTACACATTTACATTTTTACTCATATTTGTTAATTCTAGTAAGTTTACACATTTACATTTTACTCATATTTGCTAAAGTGTTGAAGATCACATAAATAATGGTGGGTAGTAACTCCAGGTAAGTATATTTAATTATATCTTGTTCTTTTTCCATCTTTTATGCTAATACTTGCTTAAATTATGGTGGGTAGTAATTGATGGTAAATATGTTATTTACATGAGTATGAACTATTTTCAAGGATTTTAATTTTAGTTGTTTTTGTTGATTTCCTTTCTTTTAATTTTCTTTCTTCTAATTTTCTTTCTTCTAATTTAACATTTAATTTTCTTTCGTGTTTTACATGGTATTATAAATATATCAAGAATTATGAAGACAAACCATAGCTACATTCTTCAACAAGGTGATTTCTTTGTTGTTTCCAATCAATGACATATCATCCACATTCAAGACCAAATAAATAAGATGATCACTAACTAATTTGAAATACACAGTGATTTGCTTTGCTCCTTGTAAAGCCAAGTTCCAATATATAAGTATCTAATTTTTTATACCACATCCTTGGTAATTTCTTCAACCCATGCAAGGAATGTTTTAGTTTTCATACTAGCTCTTTATTTCCTTTCATTGCAAAGCCTTCCTTTCAAATCCCGTGTAGGAATGTTGCCTACACGTCCATCTATTCTACTTCAAAATCAAAAGCATTAGTGACAAATAAAAGAAATCTAATATAAGCTAACTTGGCAATAGGAGGAAAAATCTCACCAAAGTCAATTTCCTCTACCTGGGAATAAGCTTTTGTTACTAACCGAGCTTTGTATTTCTCCACTTTGAGTTCTACATTCAGCTCCTTCTTAAACACCCATTTGTCACCAATGGGTTTTCTTCTAGTCAACAATTCGACTAGATTCCACGCCCCATTCTTGTGCAATACTTTTGTTTCTTCAACCATGGCCTTTCTCTAGAGTTTGCCATCTTGGGAATCCATTGTCTCCCTAATAGTTCTAGGATCATAATTAGTAATAATCAAAGAAAAATTAGAATAGAATTCGGTTAGAGTATACCTTTTTGGTTTTCTTTTTTCTTGAACCAATTTCCCCAATGTCAGAGTATGAGGTTCTTCTTCATCCAATTCCTATTCTTCTATAGAGTTTGATTCATCATCCTTCAATTCAAACTCTATTTTCTTGTTTCTTTCTCCCTTGGTAGGACTTCCTGCTTGACAACATCTTTGATTCTTTAAACACCACATCTCAACTATACACAACTTTCTTAGTTTCTGGGATCCAAAGCTTATACCTTTCAGACCATCTTTATATCTAATAAAGATACACTTTTCTTCATCTGAAATCTTAATATCAATAGAAATCAGTTGACTTACCATAGTATTGAATGCATTTAGATGCTCTCTCATCAAGTTTTCATCCTTCATCCTCTGGTTATATAGCTTCTTCCACAGGAACAACTTGTTCACCAGGGACTTAGATTGATACAAATCCCCTATCTTGTTCCACAATGCCTTTGTTGTAGCTTCTCTTAAAGCATTCAGTAATACTAAATCTAAGAGACACAACATTTAGTAATACTAAATCCAAGAGATGCAATTGTGTGGTGCTCTTCGCCTTCAACTGTTCAACGTGGTCTAACTTGGAGTTTGCATAGCTGCATGGATGTGTAAATGTGGCTATAGATTGAGGTCAAAGCAATGGCAAGGCAAGAGGATGGTGGCATTTGTAAGTTCTCTTATATCAACAAAAAATTTCTTTACCTTGGAAATGTTTTTTTTTTTAAATAATTACATGTAAATGGGAAAATGATTGTAAGACATGGTAAGGCATGCATACCCCTAGTAAAATCTAGAGTGATAGGGGGTGTTGCACACCGTTTTTCATAATTCCAAGGAAGCAGTTGTGCCAATTTTTTTTTTTTAAAGATCAAAATTATCAGCGAACAACTTATTATGTCATTGTAAACCCATTCTGCAAATTTGTAATGTAAATGATGCTAGTACAACCGTTTAATTATGTAACAACCTAGGTAAGCCTATGATTTTGGTGATGAGTTTCATCCTAGGAGGTTTTTCGTCTCACTGATTTACATGTGTTTCTAAACACAAATTATTGGCAAAGTTTTTCCCTCTAGCCTCACTCCAAAGTTAGGGTGGAATTTATCATCAAAGTCTTAGGTGAGTCCTACCGTTTTAGTCGAGTCTATTGTAAAAGTGAATTGGGAATAATTTAATCTATTTGGTTAAATTCTATGTTGCAGGAAACGTGGTACAGAGGTCCGTTTCTGTACGGACACTGGTATGAAAAGCATTTGGTACAGCCGTGAAACGCGTTTCTGGCCGTACTGCCACGTTTCCCGAAACGGAAACGTGGCCAGTACGGCCGGAAACGCGTTTCACGGCCGTACGACCCACGTTTCCTCATTAACTTGTGTTTTTTTTTTTTAAATTTGTTTTTTAATTTATTTTTAGGGTATGTTAGTAACTTCTAGTTGTTTCTAGAGGCGCGTCTAAAGTTATAAAAGTGAATTTTTGCCCTAGTGTTGATATGCAGTTCATCAGAAAGTTTGAGGCATATGCAGTTCATGGTAATGTTAAATTCTTAAAGTAAAAGTGATATTCTCCTTTATTTTTCATTTTCATCCTTTTACTTAAATTTTTAACATTCCCATGAAATGACTCAGGATGTTTGGGAGTGGTTTCGCCTTCATTGGATTTCATATGGAGAAAGTAGAATTTCAGATCTCACTCAAAACCTAGCAGACTTATCTGTTTTTCAAGATTTCAAGATTGGGGGGATTGCAATGTTTCCATTGGATTTTATCATGTACTAGGGTATGGAACTTGTATTTAATCAAGAGAACCAAGCCCTCTATGCAGGAGAAAGTCCCAATAATCAAGATCATGTAGGGTACTAGGGTATGAAACTTGTATTTAATCAAGAGCACAAAGGTCGTTCGACTATGTAGGAGGAGACTCCCAATACAACAGTGGTCCTTCTAAAGAATGGGATGTGGATGCAGAAAATCCTGATTTGGATCTCTCTCTTGCAGCCTTATAGTCTTTATTGTACTTGCAGCCTCATATATTAATATAAATAAAGGTTGATTTTGAGATTTGGATATATAATAAAGGTTGCTTTTGGATATTCCGATATTTTTATTTTCATTATGTGATCATTCATGAGTAAATGTGATGTAAATTAAATCTTAATGTTTAAGTGTAATAAATTATAATGTATCATTTATGCTTTATGAAACATGGAAACGCGAATATATATATATATATATATATATATATATATATATATATATATATATATATATTCGTGTTTCCATGTTTCCAAAATTTGGGGAGGTCGCGTTTCGTATCGCTTCCCGTTTCGGAAACTCGCACCTGTTTCCCCGTTTCGTGCAACTTAGGTTAAATTATTTTATTACAAATCACTTGGTCTACTAGATCATATTGTGTCACAAAATTGGGTAAATATTATGAGGCTCTATAACAAATGGGTATTCCCCCTTTGAGGGTTGAATTATTGTAATATCTGATGTAAAAATATTTTAATGCATTATCCCTCATACTTAGACACCATGGCTAAATTATTTGAGGGTGGAAAAATAATTATTCCCCTCAAGTGTCAATTAATTAATTTTTATGGAAATAATAAAATTAATCATAAGCCAGAAAATTAATTAATTAGAGTAAAAAAATTAAAATGTTAGAGAAATTAAATTCTCCAAGTGAAAAAAATTGTGGGTCTTGAAGAAATTAATTTTTGGAGGTCCCCTACCAAGAGAATATTGGAAATTTTAAGAAAAATTGGACCCTTGGGCCTTGGTTGTTTGAGTCAAAGTCAATTTTTTGAGGAAATTAACTCAAAATAATTATTTTTGAGCTAATAAAAAATGGGTTTAATGAGAGATTCAAAAATTCCTAAAAAATAAGTATTTTCGACTACATGGACTAAAAGTTGAACAAGGATCTATCGACGGTCAAGATTATTTTGACGGGGATCGAGCCAACTAGCTTCTACTTGGAGGATTTATCTATAAATTAAAAGTCATTTGTGTTTCAAGCCAACTGATCTTTGGCTAATGTAACTTTGTAAAAGCTGATGTAAAGCTACTGTCCCGCTGGGAACATTTTGATTATCATAATAAAAGACTTTGGGGTGCAGTTCATGGTGTCTTTGTCTCACTGATTTGTGGTATGTGCTGGGTATGGTCATTCCTATATTGTGCTTTAAAATTTAATTGAATCGTTATTTCATTGTAGATGATAGGAACATTCTATTGGTAAGTTTTGGGCTTATCTTAGGTGATCTGATTCATTGTATGTTCTAACAGTTTATTCTTGAGAAAATATATAGTGTTTGCAGGTTCCCCAAACCTTGGGCTCCAAGTTCACAAACTATGAGCATAGGCTAACCATGTGTGGATTATGAATATTTTATATGATTTTCTAACTTCGCTAAGGCTGTGGGTTGACATTTATTTTTCGAAGTACATTTAGCCATTGCCAAAATTTACAAGAAAATTATTCTCAAAAATTCTTCTAAGCATTGTATATTTGTATATAATTTCTAAATTATTTTAGTAAGATAATTTTTGTAAATAAATTTTTCTAACACTTGTTTTGCAGCAACTGAGGTTTGGGGTTCTTATTTTATTTTTGTATGTATTGGGTTTTTGTGGGGAAAATTTCTTTTTATTTCTACAGGTGAAATCTTTCAAGGGATCAAAGAAAGGAGTAAACTTTTGAATTTTCCAACCCTTAAAATCCCTATACATCTAGGGTTTTTGAACCCCTTTTTGCAGGTTGCTTATTTTCAAATTGGGGAGGAAACGAATTTTTTGAAGGCCCTAACCCTTACCCAATCTAAAAGGATAGTGTTTGGGACCTATTTTGTAAGCAATAAGAATACTGCAAGCCCTCCAAGGGCCAGATCTCATTGTAAACAAGGATTTCTTCAAGGGATTGACATTTTATCTCTAGTAATTTGTGATTGCAGTAGTTATAAAGATCCAATCTTTGGGTTTTGAGTTACATTTTGTGAGTGTAGGTGTTGAGGAGTGATTTCTCTCACATCTCCAAACTTGGCATAGGCCATTAGGCTTTGGGGTTTGCTTCTTTTTCCTTCATCTCTCATTTTAATTTATTGCATAATTTATATCAAATCTGATATATTGATATAACAGTGGCATAATAATCACAATACAAGCCTAAAAAACCCACACATTAAGCTAATTACAAATGTTTGATCTATCAATTTTATTGTTTTATGTTGGCTTTCATATAATTTTCAAGGTCTGATTCAAAGTTGCAGAGGTCTGATCTGGAAGTTTCAGGTCTGATATAATTATTATAGCAGTGTACTTAGGGCATAAACACACATAAAATAAGCCTAAATTTACAAGAAAATTATTCTCAAAAATTATTCTAAGCATTGTATATTTGTATATAATTTCTAAATTATTTTAGTAAGATAATTTTTGTAAATAAATTTTTCTAACACTTGTTTTGCAGCAACTGAGGTTTGGGGTTTTAATTTTATTTTTTTATGTATTGGGTTTTTGTGGGAAAAAATTATTTTTATTTATACAAGTGAAATCTCTCAAGGGATCAAAGAAAGGAGTAAACTTTTGAAGTTTCCAACCCTTAAAAAACCTAGACATCTATGGTTTTTGAACCCATTTTTGCAGGTTGCTTATTTTCAAATTGGGGAAGAAACCATTTTTTTGAAGGCCCTAGCCCTTACCCAACCTAAAAGGATAGTGTTTGGGACCTATTTTGCAAGCAATATGAAGGCTGCAAGCCCTCCAAGGGCCAGATCTCATTGTAAACAAGGATTTTTTCAAGGAATTGACATTTTATCTCTAATAATTTGTGATTGCAGCAGTTATAAAGGTCCAATATTTCGTTTTTGAGTTACATTTTGTGAGTGTAGGTGTTGAGGAGTGATTTCTCTCACATCTCCAAACTTGGCATAGGCCATTAGGCTTTGGGGTTTGCTTCTATTTCCTTCATCTCTCATTTTAATTTACTGCATAATTTATATCGAATCTGATATATTGATATAACAGTGGCATAATAATCATAATACAAGCCTAAAAAACCCACACATTAAGCTAGTTACAAATGTTTGATCTATCAATTTTATTGTTTTATGTTTGCTTTAATATAATTTTCAAGGTCTGATTTGAAATTGCAGAGGTCTGATTTGAAAGTTTCAGGTCTGATATAATTATTATAGCAGTGTATTCAGGGCATAAACACACATAAAATAAGCCTAAATTCATTAATAAGTCACTCAGGCATTGAACATTAATTTTTTGGTTAAATTGATTGCATATAACTTACTTTTGAGGACTGTTGGGCAATTTCCAGATCTGATATATTTGCTACAGCCATTTATGTAGTCATATAAACTAAATGAGAATCATCAAAATTTGCTAAAGATCATCTAAAAATCACTCAAAATGATTAGCTAATCATTGGAGCTTATTTGGCATTAATATTTAGGCACCTTGTTGTTTATTAAGGATTGCATCACTGATTTTCTGTGTTATTACAGATCTGATATACATCATTTTGAGGTTTGATCTGAGCATAATAAATCTGAGCTATAGTGTCTAAGAAGTTCTATAATCAAGTGAATATCATTGAAAGTTAAATGCATTGATTTTCTAGCTTATCTTTGGCATCTTGCATCACTTCTTGACTGCTGATATAAAATTGCAGACCTTTGAATACAAGGTTGCAGTGATAATAAACCACCTATAAGTGTCTAAAATTAGGTAAATAAATTTTACAATTCATAATCACTCATAGTTGAAGCGAGTTGCGCTTAACTTTAGTCATTGACATCTTTTACACTCTTGCATTCACACAAGTGCTCTAATCAAGTTGATAAGTGTTTAATTGGCTAATTGCTCTAAGTGACATTATGGATTAATGCTCTTAATTTCTCATTGCCATTACTATCATTGAGTGGATTCATTGGTCATTGTTAAATTGGATATCTCTTGTGGATGCTATTTTGATCATAATTGTGATAAGAGATTTAAATTTCTCTCTTGTATCTAAGTGGCATATTGGTGATTTATTGATTATAATCTTGGAGATTGTTAATTGTCTTAAGTAGCATTAATCTTGTCTTTGAGCAATTGTCGTTGAGATTTTATTCATTTATTGTTTAAGTGCCTTATTGTTCTTAATTGAAAATCATTGTCATTAAGTACTTAACAAATTAAGTAATTTCACCTTAAGAGCATCACCCCATGTTGCATTGCATTCTAAGTCTATTGCATTAATAATTTACCTCCAAGCATAAGTTTGGTTGATAAATATTTAGGGCCACCCTTTCTCAATTTAGCTTGAGGAACTTGGACCTTCTTTAATGGTTAACACGGTGACCTCGCAGTTGTCAGAGCCAGAGTCTCTACAGTGCCAGAGGCATCGGGTGGTTAGAACTAGTGTTGTGAAAATCATGATTTTTTCGGCAGGTGATTTAATTGGCCTATTTAATCGGCGATTTTTTCATTTTGAAAAATTCGCCGATTAAATCATGAAAAAATCACGATAAAATCGTAAAAATCGCCAAAGAATCATAAAAATCATTAAAAAATCGTGGATGCTTTAGATACTTAAAGAAATTGAAAAAAAAAATGATTTTTTGATATTTTTTTAATGTTGCTGATTTTTACCGATTTTTTCCTGTTGCTGATTTAATTCCGATCGCGATGTTCACAACACTAGTTAGAACACAGGGGGATATATCGTTAATCAAGCCTCTACTTGCTTCCCATTGGCTTCTATCCCATAACCTACTCTAGAGACTAGTTCCAAAATAGTTAAGAGGAAGGTTACACTTAGAATAGGAATCTAACTTAAAATCAACCAAGATTTTGCATTTCACCTAGCTTGTAGGATTTGCACTTCATCTAGGATAGTCAAGCATCCAAGCAACGATTGTTCATCCGATTACTTGGCATCAAATTGATAATAAGCAAGAAGTTGAATCCATAAGGCACTGGTCTCATATTTAAATCTAATCTAATCTCTCAGTCTTGCTAAATTTAACCAAGTAGCTATGCCATTCAATCATGTCTCCCAGACTTGTTGGTTGCCAACTTGTCCTTCATCTTCACATTTCCATAGGGACTAACCCCCATAGCTTGATGTTGGGAGATAGCTAGAACGGAGAGGTCGGGGAACAGAGTGACAACCCTTGACCTGAGTCGTTGTCGCAATGTCTGTACAATTTGAGTGACAACAGGGGGCATGAAGGTTTTCGGATTGGATCTGAAAATTTTTCCCAAATCAAGTTTAAAGGGGGGATTGTTAAGTAAAATTGACTCAGTCATAAGTCAAAGTTGTTAGGTTTTACAACAATATGTGGTTTTTTGGGCATATGGTATTGGTGACCCACGGTATTGCCCATAGTATTTCATGTAATGCAGCCTAGAAATAGCCTTTGAATCCTCCATTGTAAGGCTCCAAGAAGTGAGCAAGTGGGGGCTCACTTGGCTTGTAGCTTGGCCAGATTTGACCAAATGGTAATGGAAGCTTCATGGCTGGTTTTTCTCTGGTTAGGGTTTTCCAAGATAAATTCTATGTGTGATTTATGTGTGTTGCCATGCTATGGTTAATTATATTTTCTCTCTCGCATTTAGTCTTAAGTTTTAACACACCACTTTGATACCATGTTAAATTTCTAGATCATGGTACTCAGATCTATATTTAAATACAAACCCTAACTCTAGGAAATTAAAGCCTTAACCTTCAATCAAAACTGCCATAACTTCGATGCAAATTTTGCTACACGTACTGCTGGAATTTACTAACAGCAACACAGTAAACATACACAGAAAAATCTGAGTTTCAAATTTGCAACTTTTTTTATTCATGAACTGAATAAATATAAGCTACTACACTCACAAATAATAATAGTCACAAACTTTCAGTGGTCTGCCCTCTACCTCTTTTATAGACTAGGAGAATGGTGAGTACATTGAATCTAAACAAATGTACAATAATACCTACTATACTATGTCAAACCCTACTCTACTGTTGTGCATTTCTGCTTGGTAGAACCAATAAGGAGTGCACCTCAACTAGAGAATATCCTAGGCATGCAATTCTGCTATCTCCTTGAAATTTGCATCTACTCCAACTACCTAGAGATTACTTCTCTTAAATGACTGTGCATGCAAAAGTAGAACTGAATTGCTAAAACTGGAAATAGCATCTAACTGCATCTATATCGGGAACTTGCTTTCTCAAATTAAAAATGCAACAAATAAAAGAAAACTGCTAAACTTGGACTGCTGAAAACTAAAAGTATCTTGAGGATGGTGCATCATGTCAAATTTATGTATGTGCTCATAACTTCTGTCTCTCCTAAATAAATGCTGGCACTTGACCCTATTCACTGCTTTATGGATCTGTGCAGAGTCTTTGCTGGAGGAGGGTTGCCCCACTGTTGTATAGACCTGCACACTTGTCACATGTGTTGGTATGTGCTCTGTTGTTTTACTTGCCACCATACCTTCTATGGATGCACCCAGGCTTTTCTGCTAGCTGCTGCCATTTATGGTGCTATGCTGGACACTTTTTGAGGTACTAAAATCCCAACATTCCTCAGTGTCATCTTACAGGATTTCTTGTTCCAGCTCACCATCTCTCACATCATGGAGTTTTCCTGCAGCACCCCTTCTCATCCATCCTTGACATCATGACTTTGATCATCTCTGTAGTTTCTCCATCACCTGTGCATGGCCTTGACCTCACAAAAATAGAATTCCTCCACCTCTTCTATGTGCCATTCTGATAGCCTGTTTGCTGCAAATTCAAACTTCCCTTATCACAGTCCTACCCAGTGTTCTCCCCATTGGAACAGTTCAACAACTCTTCCCAATAAATCCGTTGTTGGAGCTGCCATCAAATGCTTGAACCAAAATCCTGTGCTGATACCCATCTGGTGCAGTGCTACTACTACCCACATGGCTGCAATGTAAATAGAGCACACAACATCAAAGGAAGTGCGCACGCACACACACACACACACCAATTGACACAGGCACAATAGAGGAATTTAAAATAATAAGTAGTGCATGGATTGAAAATTGGAGAGCTAGAAAACATTTTACACAACCTCACTAGGCTGGGCACTGCTGTTGCAAACTCTGAGTTGATTACTTGGCCAAAGTGTCAAAATGGATGCCTGCTGTATTATTCTCAGCAAGGGTTACAGAGGCTCATGAGAGAAGTTTGGTGGGTTTAATTTACTTATCTGTGGTTGCTGATATGGGAATACTGGTTCCCCTTGTTTGTTGGTATTTTGAGCCTGTAAACATTAAGTAAACAAGAAAGAAAAAAGTACAATAAACAGGAAACTGAATTCACATAAATAGACACAGAAATTTACGTGGTAAAACCTTGACACTGTGTCAAGGAAACCTCCACGGGGCAAGAGATTTTAATTCTTATTATTGAAGGTCAACATTAACTCTCGAACAATACAACAAGCCTCTTAGGCAACCTCAATTAAATAGGAAGACATCTTTACATAACTTCTTATCATTACGCAATTCTCTGAACGGTAAAGCTAGATTTACTGAGGTAATTACATTTGTAACAATCTTTTTATTGTTGTCATTCTTAACAATCTCCACGTTGACAACAATTTTCCTAATCCCTTGCCCATGCCTATTCATCATCTTTTCTGCAAGCCAAGAGAAGCCAAGCATCACTGCAACTTCTCTACCAATACTGGTTTCGTGAACATGTCTGCACAATTCTCCTGTATGTGGACCTTCTTGAGAGCTACTTTGCCGCCATCGATTACATGTCTTACAAAATGGTATCTTACATCAATATGTTTAGTCTTGCTGTGATAAGCTGGATTAGTAGCCAAATGAATAACACTTTGACTGTCTCTGAAAATATTCACTTTCTCTTGCATCTTTCCAAGCTCATCAATTAGACCTTTCAACCAGATTGCCTTTTTACAGGCATCTTAAGTAGCTATATACTCTACTTCAGTAGTGGACAAAGCAATTGTTTCCTAAAGCTTTGACATCCAACTATTTGCTCCACTTGCAAGAGTAAATACATATCCTATAGTAGATCCCCTCTTGTCTGAGTCACCCGCATAATCAACATCAACATATCCGCAGATTGAATCTCCACAACCATTAAATATGATACAATGGTCACTTGTGCCTCTCAAATTCTGAAGCTACCTATTTCATTGCTCGCCAATGTTCTTCTCCTAGATTTTCCATGAACCTACTGACAATCCCAACTGCTTGTGAAATGTCAAGCCTTGTAGACAGCATTGTATACATTAAGTTTCCTACTGCATTTGCATATGGGACACGAGACATATGTTGGAATTTCTAACTCTGACACGTTAGAAACCCTTCATGCACTTTTTCTGATTTATTCCTACCTACTTGTTATTTTTCCTTAACAAGTTATTTACAAAGTAAATACTGAAAATAAACACCAGTGCATGCTCAACATAATACAGATCAGCAACTAAAAGAAACAAGAACAAACACACCACATGACACCATTATTTTTGGACTAATGTCCCCGGAAAAACCAATGTGAGAAAACCGATGCAGTGATCTGAGGGTTTTCTTATTAAGCAATATCATAGTACAATTTGGGTGCTGAAACTGGCCTACCCAACAGAGAATTTCCTTAACAGTAATACCTCTAGGTTTCTGACAAATCTACTGGCTGAAACCCCGGATAATCCTTCCGGCATCTACTTAGCGCCAATCTGCCCCAGAAACCCCAGCGTCTGCTCAATCTGGACTGCGTCAGCCTCTCCTAGCCCAGTGTTGGCACTGCGTCAACCCTAGGAGGCCTTGCGTCAGCGCTTTGAGCCTCTATGTCAACTATGCTGGCCCCTTTGGTGTTCTGTGTAGCACTTAGCTGCCTCTGCATGGCCTTGTGTGAACACTGGCTGCTCTTGCGTCTCTCTCTCTGGCTGCTTTGCTGTTATCCTGACACTATATTTGCCTCTCTGTCTCTCTGTACTCAATGCCCTCAGCTGCTGTCTCGATCATTGATTCTATCTCTCTTAGCAAACCCTGCTCTAGAGAATAGAATCACTGATCACTCTGGTGTATTCCCCAAGTGACCCTCAAGCCTCCTCTTATACATTTCCTATTGACATCTCAATGGCCGAGATTAAGTCTCTAATCAACGGCTAAGATTAGATCTGGCTTGATCCATGTCTTTTGGACCATTCTAACACAGATTCATATTAATACACACTAATATTTTATTTTCCCTAAGTTTAGACTTAAACTTAGGGACTCCATTAAAAATATTAATTATTTTAATATCTCTTAATCTGTTTAGAATTTGCCCAAACCCTTTCTGGGTATTTGAGATCTCATGTGCCCCAACCTTTCCACCAAATTTCGTGGCTAGAGCACATCCGATGCTACCCCAAATCAACAAAATATACTTCTTTTCTTCATCAGTTCTAAGACTCAAACCCGAAGAAAGCTTAAAATGGGAAGCCAAGCTAAAGGAATATTAACAGGTTTCACATTGTTCAAACCGAACTTTGCAAGTTTTTTCTCCACATACTTATTTTGTGATAACCAGGGCTTTCCATTTTTCCTATCCCTGTGTATCTCCATGCCCAAGATTTGTTTTGCAACTCCAAGATCCTTCATGTCAAACATCTTAGAAAGCTGAGCTTTTAACTTGTTGATCTCTTCCATGCTTTTGCTTGCAATAAGCATATATTAACATACAAAACGAAGATAATGAATATTCCATTGAAATCTTTAAAATACACACAATGATCATATTCACTTATGGTGAAGTTATAGCTCACCATGAAAGAGCCAAACTTCTTGTACCATTGCTTGAGTGATTATCTCAGTCCATACAATGATTTCTTGAGCTTGCAAAATAATCTCTTGTTGCAACCTTTGCAAAACCTTCTGGTTGTTCCATATAGATCTCGTCCAAATCTCCATGAAGAAAAGTTGTTTTAACATTTAATTGTTCTAACTCAAGGTCAAGTAATGTAGTTAGTGCTAACACTGTATGAATAGAAATAAGTGTTAGTTTTTGGTAGCATCAGAAGTGCTATAACATTGAAAACTGGTGGAGAGGCTAAGGAACATGAGTTCTAAAGAACCCAGAAACTGTTTGGTGAAATTCTATCCGGATTGTATTTTATTAAAATAATTAATATTTTTAATGGAGATCCTAAGTCTAAACTTAGGGAAATTAAATATTAATGGGTATTAATCAAAATATGGGTGAGAATGATTTAGAAGGCGAATCAAGTCATGCCATTGATTAGTGTTAAAATTGGCAACCAGGGCAAAACTTCATGTGGGTCATCTTATTCATGGCTAATAATATTTTTATTAGATTCCTCTCGTCGAGAGGTGTAGGATTGATATAAAGATCATCCAATTCCGATAAGTATTCATGGAGATATGAATTTATTTTGATTATGGAATTATTATCAAGCCGACCTACAACTCATGTAGGTTCAGAAGCCCAACAGTCGCATCTATTCACCTACCAACATTGTGTATAAATATAAGAGGACTTTTCCTCATTTGGACTCACTCATCTCATCACATCTCTCTCTCTCTCTACTGCGTAGATATGAGTCTCTTCTCTACTGCGCTGAAATGAGTCTCTCTCTCTCACACATGTGAAGCCGAAAGCTGTTGAATTTGAAGCTGCAACTGCAGAAGTAAATATTGACTTGTGTGGCCTAGAAGATCTCCTCTTTGGAACTGCGCTGTAGGTTCATTTGAACCTCCTTTGAAAGCCGCAACTTTTGGTGGTGGAATGAAGTCAATTCGACGAACGGTTTGCAAGATATCGACTGCCCTAGTTTGAAGTCGGAAACTGCCGAAACTGAAGCTGCAACTGCAGAAGTAAAGATTGACTTGCGTGGCCTAGAAGATTTCCTCTTTGGAACTACGCTATAGGTTCATCTGAACCTTCTTTGAAAGCCACAACTTTTGGTGGTGGAATGAAGTCAATCCGACGAACGGTTTGCAAGATATCGACTGCCCTAGTTTGAAGCCGGAAACTGCTGAAACTGAAGCTGCAACTGCAGAAGTAAAGATTGACTTGCGTGGCCTAGAAGATCTCCTCATCTGAACTGCGTTGTAGGTTCATCTGAACCTCCTCTAGAAGCCGAAACTTTTGGTGGTGGAATGAAGTCAATCCTACTGTCGGTTTGTGAGATATCGTCTGCCCTAGTTTGATAATGAAGCCGCTAATGCTGATGCTACTGATCTAGGGTTTGCTACTGCTGATATGAATCAGATTTATTGTACTATTTCTCTCTGCTGAATTATTGAAAATAAAAGAAGATTTGATCAAAGGGTTTCCCCACACATTGTGGGGTTTGTCCCTGGCTAGCCGCCACATCTTGTGTCTCTTGTCTTGGCTTGTTTTCTGTCGATCGTTTAATATTCTATATGCACTTTACTTTATGTACATGTGATTGCTAATCGGTGGAATATAATAAGAAAAAGAAGTAAACTGTTATAAGCATAGAACATACCATAATTTAACATGGTATCAGAGCTGAGGTGAAGACAAAGCCCGAGCAAGAGCAAGAGCAATCATTAAAGAGAAGATTGGCAAGGCTATCCTAAAAGAACTATGGGGTCCTCAACACTCTTTCCTGCCGAAGACAAGCTCCGTGAGAAAGCTGACTATCACGGATGGAAGATGTCTATCGATCTAACCCTTGAAGATCAAGGAGTGCTGGACCATGTAAGAGGCAATATTGTTGAGCCTTCATCAAATGCATCTGCTGCTGCCTGGAACAAATGGAAAAATGGAGAAGTCAAATAAAAGAAGATCATCCGAGACTCTATCGACAAGCGCTTGGTGGCCTACATCTCTGATCTAGACACCTCCAAGGAAATCTACGACAGACTGGTGAGTTTATTTAAAGTTAATGATGCAAATCAAGTTTTGTTTCTTAGAAATAAGTTGAGGGAAATCAAGAAGGGTAAAGATGAAAGTATGCAAGCATACTTCTTAAGAATCACCGAGATCAAGAACGATCTCCTATTTATTGGGGAAACCATTACTGACAGAGAAATGGCACTCACAACTCTCAGAGGATTACCATCTGAATGGTATGTGTTTAGGACTACTCTTCTGAACAATAATGTAATTCCTAGTTTCGAGGAATTAATGGTTAGATGCATTCAAGAACAAACAAGGGTAGAAGAGAAGGAAATGCCCTTGCCTAAAGGTCCTCCTGCTGCTTTTTCTTCTCATGCTAAGAAAAGAAATAATTCTGGGTCTAAATCAAAAGGAAAGGTTGGACCTAAGGGTGGAAGAAAAGGATGATGTTACATCTGCGATAAAGCAGGTCACTATGCAAGGGAGTGCCCTGATAGAAAGGACTCACACCGAGACAATGATCAAAATCCCTCTGATGGCAAATCAAAGGAATGACAAATTCAACAGCAAAGGTAAGAGGAGAGCTGGGGATCGAGGAAGAGGACAACCATTCAAGAAGGCTAGAAAGTCCAGGATGTATTAAATGCACCTGACCTCAAAAAGAACCTAGTGTCCATCTCGGCAATGGAAGACAAAGGCTACAAGGTAACCTTAAGCAATGGCAAGGTATGTATATGGAAATGCCTTTACTCTTGGGTTTAGTGTTGATTCACCATATCAGGTCGATGGAAGTCCGCTAGGTGTCATGTCTTGTGACACAACTCTTCAGTCCGAACTTTGGCATCAGAGGTTTGCCCACTTTCATTACAAAGCTCTACCTGGTGTAAAACAAATGGTGACAGGGATGCCCGAATTCCAAGTAGAGAAAGAAGGTGTATGTCCGGGATGTGTCGAAGGAAAGCTCAAAAGGGGACCGTTCCCCTCAAGCCAAAGTAAGACCTCCGATGTATTACAGTTGGTTCACTCAGGCATATCTGAGGCTGGCATTAAGAGGGAGACTACTACACCACATACTCTTGAGCAGAATGGTGTGGCAGGAAGGAAGAACCACACGATGATGGAAGTTGTTCGGGCCATGCTACATGATCAAAGACTTCCAAAGTTTCTATGGGTTGAAACTACAATCACCGTCGTATATGTACAAAATTGATGCCCTCATCAAGCATTGGGTTCCTAAACTCCTGAAGAAATGTTCACCACCGGTCAAAGGGAAGTCGTGATTAGTCATGATGTCACCTTTGACAAAGATATGGCTCTCAGCAAGGTGGACAATCTGCTGACTTTGAGTAGCTCTTAAGAAGCTGACACCATGGAACCGAAAGAAAAGGATGATGAATCAATGCCTGATGTAGAAGAACCCATGGATCCGATTGATCCTCATTCACATGAGCCTTCCTCTTCTAGGAAGAGGCCTTCATGGCTTAGGGGGATACTTGATGATGCTGAAGGACATGCTGCACCCTGAGGAACCTTCCATCAAAGTAAGAAACTTAATAGGTATCAGGGATACCTGACCATCATGAGCACGATCATACAAAATGAACCTTCATCATTCTCAGATGTCATCAAGCATTAACTATGGAAGGATGCTATGACCATAGAATATGAGTCTATTATGGAGAATGATGTCTGGGAAGTAGTTCCCAGACCCTGGACAAGACAATTGTTACTTCAAAATGGCTTTACAAGATAAAGCATGCAGCAAATAGAAGTATGGAAAAGTATAAGGTTCATTTTGTTGCTCGTGGTTTATCCCAGAAGGGAGGTATAGACTATGATATTTGCACCTGTTGCCAGATATACGACCATGCGCTTGATCTTTGCCCATGTGGCTTCACAAGGATGGAACCTACATCAGATGAATGTTAAGACTGAGTTCTTGCATGGTTCTATCAAAGAAGAGGTCTATGTGGAGCAACCTGAAGGATTTGAGATTTATGATTGAAAATCTCATGTATGCAGGTTGAAGAAGGCTCTCTATGGGCTGAAGCAAGCACCCCGAGCATGGTATGAGAGGATCGATAGCTACTTGATGAAGCTGGGATTCACTAGGAGTGAAGCTGATCCTGACCTTTACTTTAAGGTTGAAGATGACAAGCCTCTCATACTGGTGTTGTATGTGGATGACCTATTTCTAACAGGTGCAAACCCTCTCATTCACAAATGTTAGAGGGAGATAGCTTTTGAATTTGAAATGAAGGACCAAGGACTTGAAGTGTGGCAGAAGCCAAGGGAAATTTTCCTATCTCAAGGAAAATATGTGGTAAATATATTGGAAAGATTCGGTATGATGGACTGCAAGCCTGTGACTACCTCGAGGATTTTAACTTTTAGAAGTTATATGGTAGTGATGTCGGACCAGACTTAGGAAATGCCTCTGAATTTCAAAAACCCATTTGCATTGATGTTCTTGGTGAACCTCCGTCCGAACATATGTTTTGCAGTTAGCATTGTGAGCTCATATTTGGTTGAGCCTCACTGGATTGATGCCAAGAATCTTCTGAGATGTCTTCAGGACACAATCTCTCATGGATTAAGATACACTGCCGGCGATGTGAGACTACTTGGATATACTGATGTTGATTGGGCAGGTAGTGTGGTGGACCGTAAGAGCACTTCCGGGTACTGTTTCACCTTGGGATCTTCTTCGATATCCTAGATGAGCAGGAAGCAGAAGTCAGTAGCTTTGAGCATCGCCAAAGTAGGATATATTGTTGCTAGCATAACCTCGTGTGAGGCAGTCTGGTTGCGAAAGCTCTTCAGTGAGCTGTTTGGATTTACATTGGATACTGTTGAGCCTCAAAACTGCACCTTCCTATACACCCTCTCAGCCTTCCTTTTCCACTTATTGCATCCACCCAGCTGTTAAATCATTGCATTGTAGTTTAAAAAGAGCTCTTTACATGGTTTTCTGACTATACTTATGACTGTTGTTTGGTTTAGTTTTTTGTTCATGCAGCTGCAAAAACTTGTCAATTTCCGCAGCCAGCACAGGTTTCCGCAGCCAGCATAGGATTCCGCAGCTATTTTGTTAAAAGCTGTGCTACAGGTGTCCTATGAAGAAATGAGCCACATGGGCAAGCTCCAGGTGACGGATACATGGAACGTGTCCCTTCGAAGCAGCCAAATCATCCATGGAAGGTCACGGTCAACGAAGGTCAAAGGTAGAGCCAACCAAAGAGTTCAGCGGTGGCACGTCTCTGTTTTGAGCACGTGAACGTTACGTGGCACAGTCCTCAGCTCACGAAGACACCAGCACACCTGGAGATCACTTCTGTAACCGGAATCTAACAGCAACCACTCCAGAGATTTAATAGACATGATGACAGTTACGCTAGATCTCGGCTGAAGGGATCTACGTGTCTTTGGCAACACAGTCAATAGCGTAGGAGTTAGTTAGCTAGTCTCAGCATTTTGTCATTATAAATAACGCGTCGATGAACGCTGTAAAAGAGTTTTTTCCTTGATATGTAAATTCTGAACTGTTGTGTTGTCACCCCACTGTTTATACATATTGCTGTTTTAATATATGAGGAGACTTTTCTGAGTTTATTCGTGTGATTACTTGTTGACCGGCTGAAGTGGCAGAGGGCCCCTGCGCGCTGAAGCCTTGTAAAGTTTTCATTTGGTTTTATTATGTTCTTGTATCATTAGCTTGTACATAACACACTGTTTGATGTTTCTTAACTCACTGCTGTTTAGATTTTCACCTCTGTTTTCTTATAACTGTCAACTGATCAGTGCTTTTCTGCAGGTTTTCTTAGGCAGCCCGGGCAAATTTTCATCTTTTTGATAACTATTGGCACATGAGATCATCTTGTCCTTCTTGCTAACTTTCATTTTCTGAAGTTTAATTTCAGCACTGGCTTTTCCAAGTTGTGATTTGCTTACTTATTTTTTTTGTTATTTAGATATCATACTGCTCATCAATTTATGGTTTCTTTCTATAGTGAAGTGACTCTATTAGCAAGAAATCAGAATATCACTAACTGTAGTGTGATTTAGTTATCATATTGCTTAAACTTATTCATGATTGCTTCCCACAAGGTAGATTGAGCTGAAGGGTAAAGGATCAGAAGAGTTAAAGTAGTGTGATTAATTTAATTTCTTGCAATTTAGTTATCACATTGCTTAAACTTATTCATGGTTGCTTCCCACAAGGTAGATTGAGCTGAAGGGTAAAGGACCAGAAGAGTTAAAGTAGTGTGACTAGTTTCTTTTATGCAATTTAATTTCTTGCCATTTAGATAGCATATTGCTTGACTTATTCATGATTACTTCCCACAAGGTAGATTGAGCTGAAGGGTAAAGGATCTGAAGAGTTTAAGTAGTGTGAATTAGTTGCTTTGCTTTTGGTTTGAGTTGCTTTAAGTTCAGTTTTTACTTTCTTTTCATTCAGCAGCAAGGATACTGGGCCATTGTCATTAGTTCACTTTTTGATGCATTTACTTTCTCTTAAGAATTGATTTCAGTTTAGCTTTCTTCTTGAGCACTTTCAAGTTTGAGAAAATCACCGTAGAAACCACCATCACCATCCATACTTCATACTTCACTTTCACTCTCACCATCACACATTAGGGAAAGATAAATCCAAAAATAAACTAAAAAACTCAAAAACGACAAAAGATTAAGGAAATGGTTATCTAGTACATATAGTACACTTCACTTCGTCAGTTTACGAACCCCGGATTGACATTATAAATAGCAATTTAGATCACACTAAATTGACCAAACATTTTGGCGCCGTTGCCGGGGAAGTGAAATTAGGTAGCCAATTTCTAAAAAAAAAACAAGAAAATTTCAAGGAAGGAAAATTGATAACCTCTCAAAGTATGCTCTCCTCTTGCACTTAGTGTGATCTGGAGGATCAGAAAAGAGAAAGTTATTGGTTTAATAGTTTCTTGAGTATGCTGTCTTCTTGCACCTAAAGTGACCTGGAAGATCAGAAAGAGAATTATTAACCCGACTTGAAGAAAAATAAAAAATGACATGCATAGAGCAAGAGATTCTAGGGGAAGGTTTTTAGCTAGAGCCAAGAGTTCGATTTTTACAACTCCATCTACTTCAAGGAATAGACAAGAGACACCTCTATCATCTCCAACTTACACTCCTAACCCTAGAATTCCTGGAATTCAAGAGGCAGTAGTCGACTCTCCCACACCTTCCATCGAATCTGAATTAGAAAGAGATCCTTTCCTTCCTTCTACAGAGAGACAAATTGTAATTGAAGAAGTAGAATCATCTGAAGAAGAAGAGGGAGAAATTCCTTCTCGTTCACCCTTAGTAGAGGAACCAGAAGACCCTGAAGTCTCCAGGGAAACTACCATGACAGAGGAAGGAGCAACTGGATTTGGTAGAGGTAGAGGAGGAGGAGGAAATAATGGAGGAGGTAGAGGTAACATTGGGGGAAATAGAGATGGAGATAACTCATTCGGATTTCCTATAGTCGATGAGGACTCCCAAGCCACAATGAAAAACATCTCACCATCTGTCCTCCCAAACTTCCATGGGTTAAGGAATGAGGACCCTGAAACATTTCTATTTGAGTTTGAGGTCGTGTGTCGAACTTATGATTATCTGAAAGACTCTCAAAAACTCAAACTGTTTCCTTCAACATTGAAAGGAGCAGCCTTGAAATGGTTCATGGGATTACTCACTCAATCCATTAGGACTTGGAATGATATGAAACAAACATTTTTGGATAGGTACCTGGACTATTGTATGCCCACCAATCACAAGGATGAGGTATTCAAAATGGTGCAAAGAGAAGATGAAAACTTGGAGGATTTACTTGAAAGATTTCAATACAACCTGAAAAGAGCAAAAATGAGTAACTTAGATGAGGAGACCTTGAAAGCCCTTCTATTAAAAGCCATTAGAGATGAATGGATAGATATTTTGAACATGATGGGAAAAGGAGACATATCTCAACTTCCACTTCATGATATAGCAGAGCTATGTGTCCATCTCTCAAGGGGAAATCTAAAACTCAAAAAGGGCCTAGAGATCCTTCTCTCATCAGAGCAAACAAATCTGCAACTGGATCAGTAATTAGGGTTGAGATTGGCAACATGCTTGATGAATTCAAAACTGACATCTTAGGGAGTCTTAGTGAGCAACTAGACATCCTTAAGATTCACAATAAGCAGAAAGCAGAAGCTGAGGCTTTGGCCATCTTTTGCCCAAAGTGTAGGAAGAAACATGCTCTAAGGGAATGTCCCTTGGATGCAAAAGTTGTAGAAGCATGTGTAATTTGTTCAGAGAATCATGACACCAAGGATTGTCCTTCAATTCCTGGGCTCAAAGCTGTCTTTCAAGAAGATCCAAATACAATCGAGTCTCTCTGTTTTGTTACAAGGAGACCTTGGCAGGGGCAACAAAATCAAGGGTTTAACAACTCTATGAATTTTCAACCCCCACCAAATTGGAATCCTTGGCAACAACCTTGGTCCCAACCTCAAAATCTTTTTCAATCATGGGTACAAGGTATGCAAAATCCTTATGGGAGATTTGCTCAATTTTATCAATATCCCCCATCTTTTCAAAACCAACAAGCTCCACAACTTCCAAATCAAAACCCACAACTATCATTGCCATTTCCACAACAACAACAACCTTCTCAACAGAATCCAAATTCTCAACTCTTGCTTCCATTCCAACAAAAGTCAAATCAACTTCCTTCTCAGCGATTGCCAAACCCCAATAACAAAAACCCTCAAAATGCTTACATGATGGAAGGTCAACAATTTCCTGCCTATATGATTGTTCCTCTCAATGATGTACAACTCAGATCAGGTAGAGTCCTAGATAAGCCTTCTATAGATGCTCAAAAGCAAAGCATTTTTGAGGAAGATTCTCTTGAAGCCAATAAGGGTTCTGAAGCATCTCTTCAAAACCCAAGTACTCAAAAAGAAAAAGAAAAAGAGTTAACCCCCACAACTCCTATAGTTGAGCAACCTGCATCTTCATCCACACCTCCTTTTCCTGAAAGATTACAAATTGACAAAGGGGTGGAAAAACAAATCTTGTTGCCTGACTATGATTTTCTAGATGAATTGAAGAATGTCTGTATCAAGATTCCCTTGTTACAAGCCATTAAAGAGATTCCTATTCTAGCGAAAACAATAAAGGAGTTGAGTCTTAAAAGACCAGGAAGGAAACCAAGAGATACAAGAAGAATTCACGTGGTAGGGAAAATTGCAGAAATCATGATGGAAAAAATTACTATGCAGAAATATGTAGATCCCGGTAGTCCAGTTGTCAAAACACATATCAATGGGGTAGAAATACCAAATACTTTGATTGATTTAGGGGTTGCTATCAACATCATGAGTAGACAGACTATGGAACAGCTAAAACTTCCTAATCTTCTTTTTACACCTACTTTATTACAACTTGCAGATCGATCAATTATTAAACCAGATGGTGTATTAGAAGACATTTCAGTCTCCTTAGACTCTTGGGAATATCCAGTGGATTTCATGATTTTAACTCCCAAGAGTAATCTAGGAGGACATCCTCTCATCTTAGGAAGACCTTGGCTAGCCACAGCTGATGCTTTTATCAGTTGTAGGTCTAGGGATATGTATATTTCTGATGGTAATTCGACAAAGAAGTTCAATCTGTATCCTCCAGCAAAATCAATTACAGAAATAGGAGATAATGAGTGGGTTGATGATGAAGATACTATACAACCTGTCTTTACCATTTCTGAGATTAGTGAATATAGGCAAATTCTGAACACATTAGAAAACTTTGAAACATCTTCAGAATATGACCACGCACAATTTCAATTGGATTCTGACATTGAGTGTCTATCATCTAGACAAATGTATCTTTTCTCTATGGAAGAGTTTGGTAGTTCTGCCATTGAGATTTTTCCAGGAAAAACATTGAATATCAACAAAAACTTGGAAAAATCACAACAGGAAGAGCTAACCAAAATCTTGCAAAAACATTCTACTGCATTTGCATGGGAGTATACCGATATGAAAGGTATTGACCCTAAGACTTGCATTCATCACATCTACATTGAGGAAAACAGTAGACCAATCAGACAACCTCAAAGAAGGATGAATCCAAACCTTAGGGAGATAGTGAAAGAAGAGCTCCAAAAGTTACTTAATGTAAACTTCATTTATCCAATTTCAGATAGCCGGTGGGTTTCTCCTTTGGTTATAGTACCTAAAAAGAATGGTAAATGGAGGGTTTGCATTGATTACAGAGAATTAAACAAAGCAACTTTGAAGGATCACTTTCCTTTACCCTTTATTGATCAGGTATTAGATACTTTAGCAGGCAAAAAGTATTTCTCATTTTTGGATGGTTTTAGTGGTTACAATCAGATTCAGGTAGCACCTGAAGATCAGGACAAGACCACATTTACTTGTCCATGGGGAACTTTTGCTTACCGAGTACTTCCTTTTGGATTATGTAATGCACCTGCAACATTTCAAAGGGCAGTACTAGAAATCTTTTCTGATCTAATTCATGATTGTGTAGAGGTTTATATGGATGATTTTACAGTTTATGGTAATTCATTTGAAGAGGCATTAGAGAATTTGGAAAAAGTCCTTATAAGATGTAAAGAAACAAACCTTTCATTAAGTCATGAGAAATGCTTTATGATGTTTACTGAAGGGATTGTTTTAGGACATCATATTTCAGGGGATGGGATTAAAGTTGATAGATCAAAAGTTGAAGTCATCTCCAAGTTGCCTATTCTAAATTGTCAAAAAGATGTTAGAAGTTTTCTTGGATTTACTGGATATTATAGAAGATTTATTGAAAACTTCACCAAAATAGCATCTCCACTCTTCAAATTACTTACAAAAGACTGTGAATTCAAGTGGGATCCTGATTGTCAATCTGCATTTGAAACTTTGAAAACAAGAATATCTGAAGCACCCATTTTGAGAGGGCCAAATTGGAAACTTCCTTTCCATATTTCTACAGATGCTTCAGATACAGCTCTAGGAGCTGTGTTGGGTCAAAAGGATTTAGTTCCTTATGCCATTTACTACACCAGTAAAAATTTGACTCCCACTGAGTTAAATTACACTGTGACTGAAAAAGAGTTCTTAGTTGTTTTTCATGCAATCAACAAGTTTAGACATTATATAACAGGCTATGAAACTTTTGTCCATACTGATCATTCTGCAATTAGATATCTCATGAACAAACCTGTTACTAATGGCAGAGTTACAAGATGGCTTTTACTTTTACAAGAATTCAATATTACTGTGTTAGATAGACCAGGGAAACAAAATACAGTAGCTGATTTCTTGTCTAGAATCCAAAATACTAACGAAGATTCTCCTGTAGAGGATAAGTTTCCAGATGAATATTTGTTTGCAGTAACTACTAAGACTCTTTGGTATGCAGATATTGCTAATTATTTGGTTACAGGGAAGCTACCTCCACACTTATTTCCTAATGAGAAAAGGAAAATTATTCAGGAGAGCTCAAATTATTCATGGATTTCTAATGAATTGTTTAAAACAGGGCTAGATTGTGTGATCAAAAGATGTGTTCGGGAAGATGAAATGCCTGACATCCTCAAGGCATGTCATGATGAACCATGCGGTGGACACTTTGCTGACAAGAGGACGGCCTATAAAATCCTTTCTTTAGGATATTATTGGCCTTCTCTCTTCAAAGATGCAAAACAATATGTCAGAAGGTGTGACAGCTGCCAGAGAGTTGGGAGACCGACTCTTTCAAATGAAATGCCATTACAGTCATAGGTACTCATCGAACCCTTTGAAAAATGGGCTTTAGATTTCATTGGACTCATTAATCCACCATCTAGACAAAAGAAATATATATTGGTTTGCACTGATTATGTCACTAAATGGGTAGAAGCCAAGGCATTGCCTTCTGCCACTGAAAATTCAGTTGTTCAATTTCTTTTTGAGGATATTTTTACTCGTTTTGGTGTCCCAAGAGAAATTGTGACAGATCAGGGAAGTCAATTCACATCTAACTTGATGGGGAAGCTGATGGAAGAATACAAAATCAAGCACAGAAAATCTACTCCTTACCATCCTCAAGCAAATGGTCAAGTGGAATCTACAAACAAAGTTCTTGAGAGCATCATCACCAAAACTGTTCATCTCCACAGAAGGGATTGGGCAGAAAGGCTTCCTGAAGCCTTATGGGCCTACAGAACTACATGGAGGAACACAACATGACATTCTCCCTATGAACTTGTTTATGGGAAAGAAGTCCTGCTCCCCATTGAGTTTCAAGTCAAGACTTTCAAGATGGCAGTCCAGTTGGGGATGAATCTATCAGAAGCCCAAAAGCACAGAATGGAGCAGCTGAATGAGTTAAATGAGATCAGACAAGATGCAATTTTAAGGACTGATCTAGTTCAACATCAAAGAACTAAGTGGCTTGACAGATATATTAAAGAGAGAAAGTTTCAAGAGGGAGATTGGGCTTTACTGTTTGATTCCAAGTTTAAAGACTTCAAAGGGAAGTTTCAGACTCATTGGCTTGGGCCATATGAGATTGATAAAGTCTTTAACAATGGAGCAGTAAGAATCAAGACCATTGATGAACGTTAGACTCCTCTTATTGTGAATGGCCACCGATTGAAAATTTATCATAAGCCACTTTCAAAAGAGGAGTTTGTCAAAATGTTCCAAGAGAATTTTGCAATAAGGTTGGTGGAGAAGAATCCTTCTCTTCCACCAACCTAATCTTTGTTTCTTTCAGTTTTTGAAAAAAAAAAAAATGTGTATAAGCCTGAAAACCAATCCCAGATTGGCGGTCTTATGCAGAAAATATAGAGTGAAAATCAGGGACACCTGACACTCTATATTTTCCAAAAAAAATAATAATATATCTCCTCTCCTTCTCTTTCCATCTTCACTTCACCTCCATCTCATTTTCATCTCCATTTCACTTCATTCCACTTCATTTTCACTTCATTTCACTCATTCCATTTCACTCCATCAATAAAAGTCCCCTTCAAGACTATTTTCATTCAGTTAATTCTTTTCTAACTATCTTTGTGCAGACAAGGGGGTGTTGTCTCAGTTTCCGCAGCTGGGAACCATTTCCGCAGCCAGAAGCAGTTTCCGCAGCTGGGAACCATTTCCGCAGCCAGAAGCAGTTTCCGCAGCCAGAAACGATTTCCGCAACCAGCATCACTCTGTTTTCAAAAATACAATCAACTGTTAGTGCCATAATCATGAAATGCAGGTGTAATTGAGCTAAAGACATGGGGCATCTCCAAGATATCAAAGAAGAGCAACTGGTTAGAAGCCTTGAGCAAGAATTGACAAAGTTTCCAAAGGTATGATCAAAAATCTTTATCAAATAACAATTCAAGTCATAATTACGTATAGTTATTAAACCATAACAGGCTCTCCTATGTGCAATGATTTGATATATTAGCCCACTATCACTCTTATTCCGCGATGTCACTCCACACACCTCGCATTTATCTCCCTAACGGTCTCATGATTACTCCGAGTTTGAACTCAAATGTGACTGCACTTCTAGTTATTACCTGTACTCTTGAGACGTGACCTATTGTGCTACGGCTCTTCCCAGCTGTAATTTCTGCAGCCGTCTGTTGAGACGTGTAAGATCTCATACACAGTCATCCGACTCGAAGGAATCTTGCCGTTACTCCACCGCTTATCACTCCACTCATACTCCACTTATATCATACTCCTTGCATGCGTCCACATTTCATTTTATGAACTCGTTTATCGCTGCTCACTCACTGTTCTCTATTTCCAACTGCCGTCACTACAGTTTGCTCTAAACCCTGACTACCGTCATTACAGTCTATCCAAAACCCTGAACAGAGCTATTTTTTTTCTCTTAACCCTCACACGCAGAAGAACTCTCAGTGGAATTTAAAACAGAGAATGGGAAAATTACTGAGAGCTGAGCCGGAAGGACCGAAATACTTGGAGGGTTATCCGCAAGTTAAGGAACTGCTGAAGAAAGTCAGATGGCTACGATTTATCCAGAAGTTTAAAGGCTATAACAAGGAGGTGACCAAAGCTTTTGCAAGGTCCTTTAATGGACAAACAGTGGAGGTTGGAGACTTGAAATTCACAGTGACCGAGGCCACAATAGCAGCTGCCACGGGCCTACCTCAAGAAGGTGAAAGGTGGTTTAAAAATAGAAGTGTGGACGATGAAATATGGAGAACCATGCTACAAAACCAAGGTATGGATACAACTGTATTTACAAGAGGCATCCCTGTTTATGTATTAAAAGAAGAATGGTCTAGTCTACTGTTAGTCATCCAGAAATTTATCACGTGTGAAGGTCGTTTTGGCTCTATGTATATGTATCATGTAAGACTGATGATGAATTTCATGGACGGTCACACTCTTAATTTGCCTCATTTTCTGCTATCAAGTTTGAAAAAGATGAGTTTTACAGTTCAAAAACATGTAGGCAATATTGAACCTCATCTTTACCATCATGGGCTCATCAAAATTCTTATTGAGGAACAGTTGAAGAAAACTAAGGATACTTGGGGGCAATTCTTGACAAGAAACTACTTCCAAGAGCCGTCTGAGGCCTCTGGAAGCAGTCCACCAAAGATTCCAAGGAAAAGTAGGAGGAGAGAAAAGAACATTACAATCCAAGACTCCCCTACAATAGAAATTCAAGAAACAGTCCAAAAAGGAAAAGAAGATAGAGCTAGAAGTAAGGAACAGAAAAAGGAAAAAGGCAAAAGGACTATCCAAGAAGTCTATCCATCCCCTGAGCAATCCATAGAAGAGGATTATCAACCTCTGTCAGAAAGATTAATAGATCTTCAAGCTGCTGCCATAGCCAAGAAAAAGCAAAAAGGAAAACAGAGTGCACAAGAGAAGAGTACTAGTTCATACTTAAGAAGGAGCACTAGGCTAAAAGGGAAGGGGAATAAAACCAAAGAAAAACAGTCTCACTTTATTGATTTAGATAAAGAGACACTTGAGAAATCTCCAACTCAGCCAAGCATTGAGTCAAGTCCTCCACGTGAGGAAAGCCCTTTTCGGCCGGAAAGAGAGAGCAGTCCTCCTTCACCAGAATTTGAGTTTAGGCCGAGAAAGACACCTGAGGTAGATTCTAATCAGCAAGAAGCATACAATTACCTGGAAACCTTAGAACAATCAGCTGCAGGACCAAGTACCTCTCTGCCACCTGATGCACAAGTTCAGTCTTTGAAACAGGAAATATTTGAGTTAGAAGTCCTAAATAGGCATATCATACAAGAAAATGAAGCACTCAAAGAGCAGAGTAAAGTAGACAAGATTGTCCATGATAATACTATGCTCCATTTAGGACTGTGGCAAAAGAAAAACAGAAAACTGAAGAAGAAGTGCAAAAATTTAAGCAGAGCATTGATTAACCTCAAGTTCAAATGACTAGTCAGGAAGCCAAGGACGATGTTAGCATCAAGGAAGAAGAAAAGAGGGCTAGATGTCCTTGCAGAAGCATCAGAACACATGGATTAGAGGGAAATAACTTAATTTTGGTTGCATGAGGACATGCAACACCTTCACAGTGGGGGTATGTTGAGTCTCAAAACTGCACCTTCCTATACACCCTCTCAGCCTTCCTTTTCCACTTATTGCATCCACCCAGCTGCTAAATCATTGCATTGTAGTTTAAAAAGAGCTCTTTACATGGTTTTCTGACTATACTTATGACTGTTGTTTGGTTTAGTTTTTTGTTCATGCAGCTGCGGAAACTTGTCAATTTCCGCAGCTAGCACAGGTTTCCGCAGCCAGCACAGGATTCCGCAGCCAGCACAAGATTCCGCAACTATTTTGTTAAAAGCTGTGCTACAGGTGTCCTGTGAAGAAACGAGCCACATGGGCAAGCTCCAGGTGACGGATACATGGAACGTGTCCTTTCGAAGCAGCGAAATCATCCATGGAAGGTCACGGTCAACGAAGGTCAAAGGTAGAGGCAACCAAAGAGTTCAGCGGTGGCACGTCTTTGTTTTGAGCACGTGAACGTTACGTGGCACAGTCCTCAGCTCACGAAGACACCAGCACACCTGGAGATCACTTCTGTAACCGGAATCTAACAGCAACCACTCCATAGATTTAATAGACATGATGACAGTTACGCTAGATCTCGGCTGAAGGGATCTACGTGTCTTTGGCAACACAGTCAATAGCGTAGGAGTTAGTTAGATAGTCTCAGCATTTTGTCATTATAAATAACGCGACGGTGAACGCTGTAAAAGAGTTTTTTCCTTGATATGTAAATTCTGAACTGTTGTGTTGTCACCCCACTGTTTATGCATATTGCTGTTTTAATATATGAGGAGACTTTTCTGAGTTTATTCGTGTGATTACTTGTTGACCGGCTGAAGTGGCAGAGGGCCCCTGCGCGCTGAAGCCTTGTAAAGTTTTCATTTGGTTTTATTATGTTCTTGTATCATTAGCTTGTACATAACACACTGTTTGATGTTTCTTAACTCACTGCTGTTTAGAGTTTCACCTCTGTTTTCTTATAACTGTCAACTGATCTGTGCTTTTCTGCAGGTTTTCTTAGGCAGCCCGGGCAAATTTTCATCTTTTTGATAACTATTGGCACATGAGATCATCTTGTCCTTCCTGCTAACTTTCATTTTCTGAAGTTTAATTTCAGCACTGTCTTTTCCAAGTTGTGATTTGCTTACTTTTTTTTTGTTATTTAGATATCATACTGCTCATCAATTTATGGTTTCTTTCTATAGTGAAGTGACTCTATTAACAAGAAATCAGAATATCACTAACTGTAGTGTGATTTAGTTATCATATTGCTTAAACTTATTCATGATTGCTTCCCACAAGGTAGATTGAGCTGAAGGGTAAAGGATCAGAAGAGTTAAAGTAGTGTGATTAATTTAATTTCTTGCAATTTAGTTATCACATTGCTTAAACTTATTCATGGTTGCTTCCCGCAAGGTAGATTGAGCTGAAGGGTAAAGGACCAGAAGAGTTAAAGTAGTGTGACTAGTTTCTTTTATGCAATTTAATTTCTTGCCATTTAGATAGCATATTGCTTGACTTATTCATGATTACTTCCCACAAGGTAGATTGAGCTGAAGGGTAAAGGATCTGAAGAGTTTAAGTAGTGTGAATTAGTTGCTTTGCTTTTGGTTTGAGTTGCTTTAAGTTCAGTTTTTACTTTCTTTTCATTTAGCAGCAAGGATACTGGGCCATTGTCATTAGTTCACTTTTTGATGCATTTACTTTCTCTTAAGAATTGATTTCAGTTTAGCTTTCTTCTTGAGCACTTTCAAGTTTGAGAAAATCACCGTAGAAACCACCATCACCATCCATACTTCATACTTCACTTTCACTCTTACCATCACACATTAAGGAAAGATAAATCCAAAAATAAACTAAAAAACTCAAAAACAACAAAAGATTAAGGAAATGGTTATCTAGTACATATAGTACACTTCACTTCGTCAGTTTACGAACCCCGGATTGACATTATAAATAGCAATTTAGATCACACTAAATTGACCAAACAGATACCACTGTGATTCTCTGTAACAACCAGAGGTGGGATTCGATTATTGAGGAATCCCGTATTCGTCAATTGCTCTAGCAGATAGATATCATCTGGGATATGGTAAGTTGATGAGCAAGGAAGCTCCATCACATTAAGATGATGTACAGGTTGATACACCTTGTCAAAGCCCTGAGGAAAGATCTAATCTGTGATTTTCCAAAACGACTTGGAGTCGGCAAGGAACCTTTGTACAAGGGTCCTGCATGTTGCATACATTGAGCTCTGGGAGCTCTAAGGGCTTGCGGTTCCTACTGGAGGAACATATGACCACAGGGTGACTCACCCTCCCCTGGTGGTGCACGCTGGAACAAGATGATTCGCTCTCTTGTGGGACAAGATGATTCGCTCTCTTGTGGAATAGGATGATTCGCTCTCCTATGTAGCATGATGATTAGTTCTCCTGTGAGGCCTGGATTGATGTGTTCTCCATGGCAGCCTGGATTGATGTGTTCTCCACGGTGATTGTAGCAGGATTGATGTGTTCTCCTGTGAGGCCTGGATTGATGTGTTCTCCATGGCAATTGTAGCAGGATTAATGTGTTCTCGTGTGAGACCTGGATTGATGTGTTCTCCATGGCAATTGTAGCAGGATTGATGTGTTCTCCTATGAGGACAGGATTGATTAGTTCTCCTGTCGAGGCATCCTAACCATGCAGTCTGGGACTCATGGGAAGTACCTCTCATCTGATCAATGAGCAGGGAAATGAAGATAGGGACCATAGTAGTACCGATGGACGCATCGTTGTAACTACCGTACTCCCTACGCTAGGATGACCTCCATTGATCTGGGATCAATGATACTGGTCTGGGACCAGTGGTAGGAGTTGTACCATACTATGACGCTGACTTCGGGTCGGTTGAGACTGGTCTGGGATCAGTGGTACATACTCTGAGACTGACTTTGAGTCAGTGGAGGATGATATTGGTTTGGGACCATTGGAGTTGTACTCACTATGACGCTGACTTTGGGTTGGTTGAGACTGGTCTGGGACCAGTGGTACATACTCTGAGATTGACTTTGAGTTAGTATGATACATCCTCGATCATTTCTTCTTCTTCATAATTCGGACAAAAGCAGAGTAGAACAGAACAATGCAAGAACAGAACAAAACAGTGCAGATCAGTGCAGGGCAGAACAAGACAAAGCAGAACAGGCAAAATAGAGCTGAGCAGGGCAAGGGTCAGGCTGTACAAGGCAGTGCATTTGATGGATGAATAGTAACGACCGATAGACAGATTGCAGATGAAGTTCTCCATGGTTGAGAGGGAGTGTTAAAATTGGCAACCAGGGCAAAACTTCATGTGGGTCATCTTATTCATGGCTAATAATATTTTTATTAGATTCCTCTCGTCGAGAGGTGTAGGATTGATATAAAGATCATCCAATTCTGATAAGTATTCATGGAGATATGAATTTGTTTTGATTATGGAATTATTATCAAGCCGACCTACAACTCATGTAGGCTCAGAAGCCCAACAGTCGCATCTATTCAGCCACCAACGTTGTGTATAAATATAAGAGGACTTTTCCTCATTTGGACTCACTCATCTCATCACATCTCTCTCTCTCTACTGCGTAGATATGAGTCTCTTCTCTACTGCGCTGAAATGGGTCTCTCTCTCTCACACATGTGAAGCCGGAAGCTGTTGAATTTGAAGCTGCAACTGCAGAAGTAAAGATTGACTTGCGTGGCCTAGAATATCTCCTCTTTGGAACTGCGTTGTAGGTTCATCTGAACCTCCTTTGAAAGCCGCAACTTTTGGTGGTGGAATGAAGTCAATCCGATGAACGGTTTGAAAGATATCGACTGCCCTAGTTTGAAGCCGGAAACTGCTGAAACTGAAGCTGCAACTGCAGAAGTAAAGATTGACTTGCGTGGCCTAGAAGATCTCCTCTTTGGAACTGCGTTGTAGGTTCATCTGAAGCTCCTTTGAAAGCCACAACTTTTGGTGGTGGAATGAAGTCAATCCGACGAACGGTTTGCAAGATATCGACTGCCCTAGTTTGAAGCCGGAAACTGCTGAAACTGAAGCTGCAAATGCAGAAGTAAAGATTGACTTGCGTGGCCTAGAAGATCTCCTCATCTGAACTGCACTGTAGGTTCATCTGAACCTCCTCTAGAAGCCGAAACTTTTGGTGGTGGAATGAAGTCAATCCGACTGTCGGTTTGTGAGATATGGTCTGCCCTAGTTTGATAAAGAAGCCGCTAATGCTGATGCTACTGATCTAGGGTTTGCTACCGCTGATATGAATCAGATTTATTGTACTATTTCTCTCTGTTGAATTATTGAAGATAAAAGAAGATTTGATCAAAGGGTTTCCCCACACATTGTGGGGTTTGTCCCTGGCTAGCCGCCACATCTTGTGTCTCTTGTCTTGGCTTGTTTTCTGTCGATCGTTTAATGTTCTATCTGCACTTTACTTTATGTATATGTGATTGCTAATCGGTGGAATATAATAAGAAAAAGAAGTAAACTGTTATAAGCATAGAACATACCATAATTTAACAATTAGAGACTTAATCTCGGCTGTTTAAGACTCAACAGGAAAGTATAAAATGGAAGCTTGAGGTTCATATGAGAAACACACAGAGAGATTGAGGAAATCAATTTTCTGAGGTGAGAAGTTCTCAGGAGGAAAATCGATTGGGGAGATCTTGCAGCTGAGGGGTAGAGAGAATCCGGGAGAAGGACCTTCTGGAAAATACAGAACAGAGAGACGAAGAGAGCTTGCAGAGAAGCAGCGCCATCGCTGGGAGAGTTGGCGCTGGGCCAGTCTGGGCCCACGAAGTCTTGACACAGAGCCAAAAGGGCCAACACAGAGTAGAAATGTTGTCTGTAACGTAGAATCCAGAACTGCCGGAACAACTGGAACTATCGGGAGAGCTGACGCAGAGGGCAAAGAACGTGATGCAGGGCTGACATAGAGACAATGCAAAAATAGTTGGGGTTAGCCAGTCTTGTGCCGGATTAGCCGAAATTCTGCCGGGTGAAGTGAGGTAAAACTCACTCAGATTTTCCGCTAGTATTTTCTCTGTAAACGATTGCTAGATGTAATGACCCACCTACAACTATAAATAAAATACGAATATTAGCATACATATGGGACCTCCATATGATAACTACGTATGCATGGATCCGCATGTATCGCACTATATATATGCTGGTTACTACAGGGAAAAGTATAAATTAAGGTAATGAATTAATTATCGAAAAAAATCCCTACCTCACTAGAATATCATGAATATATCAAATTAGGTAGGTAATACGTATACTACCTTATATATATATATATATATATATATATATATATATATATATATATATATATATAGATGATAAACCCTTAAACTAAAAGAAAATGTTAATTTTAATTTACAAATTATATTTAAAATTAAAATTAATAAAATAATAATATAAATAAATTAAAATTATAAACTAAATAAAACAAATTAATTTATTAAAATAATAATAAACTTTAATTAAATCAAATCGTACATATTCAAATAAAGTCCATAAAATCAAATGAGATTGATTTTGTAAAAGTTACACGTAACAAAAATAATGACACAGACATGGGAGGAAGGCAGTGGGAAGAGAAATAAAAGGAGGAAGAAAATCTTGAGGAAGGGGGAGGAGGCTGAGAAGAGGAAGTTTCTGAGAGTCTTACTTATGAGAGGAAGAGTTTCAATTGTTCTTAATTTTTTGGGCATGGGGGACCAGATTGCGTCAATTGAGCCGCACTTTGGAACTGAGTAAATTGGTTGTACCCAGTTTGGCTAGGTGGTTTTGGTCTTTTGGTAATGGGAGAAGGAGTAATTATGAGGCATCTTCAACAACAGTAAACTAGGTAAGTACTCAACAACGAATTAATGAAATTTTGAATTCTGTTTAATTTCTCAAAATAACTTTCATATTTTGTTAAAGGTAAATGTACGAGTAAATTAGAGCCTTACATTCATGTATGAGTAAGTTAGAGCCTTACACAAGATGAGCATCCTAGATTGTATTTAGATATTCACTGCCAATAATAAGAATCCTCGGATCTCTTGCATCGGTTTTCCCACATTGGGTTTTTCCGGGGACGATTGTCCAAAAACAAGTGTGTCAATGTGATTGTTCATATGCTGATGAGATTGTTCATGTATGAGTAAGTTAGAGTCTTACACAAGATGAGCATCCTAGATTGTATTCAGATATTTACTGCCAATAATAAGAATCCTCAGATCTGCTGCACTGGTTTTCCCACATTGGGTTTTTCAGGGACGATTGTCCAAAAACAAGTGTGTCAATGTGATTGTTCATAAGCTAATGTTTCTCTTGCCGTTTAATTTTCAGTTCTAGTTTTTGAAGTCTGCATTTGAATTTATTTTGGTATTTACTAAAGTATTGGTAAATAACTTATCATAAATAAGTAGGAGAAATAAATCAATTATTGCAGAAAAATTTCATATGGTATCAGAGCAAGGTTCAGGCAAGATGGAAGCAAAGAAAAAGGGCATAGAGAACGTTTCCGAATTAACTTCCAGGCCGGAAGAGGAGTTTGCTTGCCTATCAAGTTCTGCATCAGCTGAGGACTGGGATCAGAATATTTCTGAATTAACTTCCAGGCTGGAAGAGGAGTTTGCTTGCCTATCAAGTTCTACATCCGCTGAGGACTGGTATATTGATAGCGGGGCTTTAGCTCATATGAATGGAGAACGAGAATATTTCTCGAGCTATCAAGAAGAACATATGAACTTTCAAATCACAATGGGTAACAGGACGAAGTGCACCCGAGTAGGAAAAGGAACCGTTATATTCCAAATAGTAGCATGAGATAGTCTTCGGGCCACAAATGTATTACATGTGCCAGGTATGGGAATGAATGGACGAAGTGCACCCTAGTAGGAAAAGGAACTGTTATATACCAGACAACAGCATGAGATAGGCTTCGAGCCACGAATGTATTGCATGTGCCAGGTATGGGAATAAATTTGATTTTTTGTCTCTCAATTACAAGATAAGGGATATGATGTATACTTTATTGGTAATAGAGTATATGTCAAGCATCCAAGGTGGAAAGAGAGGGCCCAGATTGGAACTTGAAGCAACAAATTATACAAGTTACAATTTGAGTCTCCCATGGCACTGATAAGCAGTAATGTCGACGGAGAAAAAGAATTAAATGAGTTATGGAATAGGAGGATGGGACACTTACATCATGGGGCATTATGGATGCTCAAGGAAACTATTACGAGGGTTCCAGTGCTTACTACCGAGCATGATGATACATGCAGAGGCTGCGTGCTAAGTAAGTATGCCAAAGTAGCATATTCTAGAAGCAACAATAGAGCTAAGAGAGTATTGGGGTTAATACACAGACATTTGCGGTCCGATGTCTACAAGGGCCATTAGTGGCACTAAGTATTTTGTTACCTTCATAGATGATCATTCCAGGAAAACTTGGATCTTTTTTTTGAGAACTAAGGATGAGGTCTTTGATCAGTTTAAAGAGTTTAAGGCTCTAGTGGAAAATCTGACAGGAAGGAAGATCATGATATTGCGCTCAGATAATGGCGGAGAATACATGGATAAGAACTTCATTGATTTCTGTGCAAGAGAAGGGATCCAAAGAGAATGGACAACACCCTATAATCCAGAACATAATGGAGTCGCAGAAAGGAAGAACATAACTATTGTTGGAGCAGCAAAGGCAATGTTATATCATCGAAATCTACCCAAGTTTTTATGGGCAGAAGCATGCAGCACGATTGTACACATTTAGAACAGGACTCCTCATAGGGCTTTAGGAAAGAAGACACCAGAGGGAGTTTTCACGGGAAAGAAGCCAGAAGTAAGTCACCTCAGGATATTCGGAAGTGTAGCTTATTGCCATATTCCAGAAGAGAAGCAGAGCAAGTTAGAGTAGACTGTCGAAGTTGGGTATCTAGTAGGTTACAGTGAGACTTCAAAGGCATATCAGATCTACATTCTGAGTAGTAGAAAGATTGTAGTAAGGCAAGATGCGAAGTTCATGGAAGATAGAGCCTTCAGGAAATCTCGTGAGATGCCATTTGAAGAACAGGATGAGGATGCTCCTCTAGTCCAGCAACAGGGATCAGATCTGGCAGGAAGACAAGCATCTGGTTCAAGCACAGTAACCAGTACTAGCATCTCCTCAAGAGAAGAGGAGCCAAGAGTGTCACAGCAGGTACAGGAAGAGGAACATATGGAACCTCCCACCACTAGTGGAAGAACTAGCCGAGAAGTATGACACACTTTGAGGGATGCAGAGGAATTCGTTGGAGCTCCTAGAATCGAGAAAAAGCAGCATAGACAACCTGACAGGTACCAAGCATTGGTAGCTCAGGTTGAAGAACCCTCTAGTTTTCAAGAAGCTATACAACACCAGGTATGGGTGGATGTCATGGTAGATGAGTACAATTCTATAATGACAAATGATGTCTGGGAAATTGTACCAAGACCAGAGAAAAATTAGTTGTAGGTTCGAGATGGATCTACAAGATCAAGTATGTTGCAGATGGTAGCGTAGATAAGTACAAGGCTAGGTTTGTCGCAAGAGGATATGCGCAAAAGGAAGGAATAGAATACGAGGAAACCTTTGCCCCAATAGATCGATATACCTCTATCAGATTCATTATATCCCTTGCAGCACAAATGGGACGGGAGATTCACCAAATGGATATCAAGACAACGATCTTGAATGGGGTGATAGAAGAAGAGGTATATATCGAACAACCAGAAGGTTTCGAAACACATGAAAAGAGAACTCATGTGTGCAGGTTGAAGAAAGCCTTGTACAGGCTAAAACAAGCACCCAAAGCTTGGTATGGTCGAATTGACAGCTACTTACAGCAGTTGGGATTCATCAAGAGCGATGCCGATCCCAATCTTTATTATCTATTGGTAGAAGGTGAGCCGTTGATTCTGGTATTGTATGTGGATGATCTATTTTTGACAGGATCATCCAGACTCATAGAGGATTGTAAGAAGAACCTGGAAACTGAGTTTGATATGAAGGATTTGGGGCTAATGCACTAATTTTTGGGATTGGAAGTTTGGCAGCAAGATGGTGAGATCTTCCTTGGCCAAGGATGGCATGCATTAGAAATTCTGAAAAGATTTAGAGTGCAGGATTGTTGACCTATGGCTACGCCTATGATTATCAATTGGAAGAAAATAGATGCTTCGGGAGACAAAGAAGTGGACCACACCTTATATAGACAACTCATTGGGTCACTTATGTATATGCTCAACACTAGGCCAAATTTGTGTTATGCTGTCAACACCCTTAGTCAGTTCATGCTGGAACCAAAAAGGGCGCACTGGGCACCAACAAAGCACATTCTCAGGTATGTGCGTGGAACAATAAATTTTGGATTAAGGTACACCAAGGGCAATGATATCGAATTGAGTGGATTTACTGATGTAGATTGGGTAGGAAGTTCAGTAGACAGGAAAAGTACCATTAGGTATTGCTTCGGTATTGGATCTGGGATGACCTCCTGGTGCAGTAAGAAGCAAAAGTCTGTAGCTCTGAGCTCTGTTGAAGCTAAGTATATGGCAGCTAGCAAAGCAACATGTGAAGCTATATGGCTTAGGAAACTGCTTGTAAATCTATTCAGGAGAAGGATGGAAGCAACAAGGATCTTCTATGATAATCAGAGTTGTATCAAGATCCCTGAAAATCCAGTATTTCATGATCGCTCCAAACACATCAATATTCAATGTCACTTTATCAGAGACTGTGTTCAGCATGGAGCGGTATAGTTGGAGTACACTCCCACAGGAAATCAAGTGGTAGACATACTCACTAAGGCTATAGGAAGAGCCAAGTTTGTTCAATTTCGAGAACAGATGGGTATGCTGGAAAATCCCTTTCAATAGAATGATGCAGTGTTTGAGAGGGAGCTGTAGTACAGATGCAACAGTGGCAATGGCAGTGTCATGGGCAACAATATAGTAGCAGCAATATCACAACGTTGGTGGCAATAACAGTGCAGAAAGGAGATGCTTCAGAAACAGAGCAACATGAAGGTGGACATTTTTGCTAGAGCACTTTCCTTGCTAAGAGGGAGTGTTAGTTTTTGGTAGCATCAGAAGTTCTCTAGCCTTGAAAATTGGTGGGGAGGCTAAGGCACATGAGTTCTAAAGAATCCAGAAACCATTTGGTGAAATTCCATCCGAATTGTATTTTATAAAATAATTAATATTTTTAATGGATTTCCTAAGTCTGAACTTAGGGAAATTAAATATTAATGGGTATTAATCAAAATATGGGTGAGAATGATCTAGAAGGCGGATCAAGTCATGTCGTTGATTAGAGACTCAATCTCAGCCGTTGAAGACTCAACAGGAAAAGTATAAAATGCAGGCTTGGGGTTCATTTGGAAAACACAGAGAGAGATTGAGGAAATCAATTTTTTGAGGTGAAAAGTTCTCAGAAGGAAAATAGATTGGGGAGATATTATTGCTGAGGGGCAGAGAGAATATGGGAGAAGGACCTTTCGGAAAATACAGAACAGAGAGGTAAAGAGAGCTTGCAGAGAAGTAGCGTCATAGCTGGGAGAGTTGACGTTGGGCCAGTTTGGGCCCAAGTAGTCCTGATGCAGAGCCAAAAGGGCCAACATAGAGAAGAAAATCTATCTGTCACGCAGAATCCAGAACTGCCGAAACAACCGTAACTGCCAAAACTGTTGGGAACTGTCAGAACTGTTGGGAACTGCCAGAACTACTGGGAACTATCGGAACAGCCGGGAGAGCTAACGCAAAGGGCATAGAAGGTGATGCATGGTTGACGCAGAGACAACGCAAAAATAGTCAGGGTTAAGCAGTCTTGTGTCGGATTAGTCAGAATTCTACCAGGTGAAATGAGGTAAAAATCACTCAGATTTTCCGCCAGTATTTTCTCTGTAAAGGATTGCTAGATGAGCATCATAGATTGTATTCAGATATTTACTGCCAATAATAAGAATCCTTAGATCTGTTGTACCGGTTTTCCCACATTGGGTTTTTCGGGGGACAACTGTCCAAAAACAAGTGTATCAATGTGATTGTTCATATGTTGATGTTTCTCTTGCCGTTTAATTTTCAGTTCTAGTTTGTGAAGTCTACAACTGAATTTATTTTGGTATTTACTAAAGTATTGGTAAATAACTTATCATAAATAAGGAGGAGAAATAACTCAATTATTGCAGCAAATTTTCACAATAAGTTTTACAATTCGCGAAAGAATCTCATGAAAGTCAATACCTTCTATCTGAGAGTACCCTTTTGCCACCAGGCTCTCCTTATATCTTTCAATACTTCCATCAAGATTTCTCTTTAATTTGAAGACCCATTTACAACCGACAACATTTCTCCCTTTAGGAAGTTCTACAAGATGCCAAGTTTTTCTCTTGGCCAAGGAAACCATTTCCTCGTCCATAGCCTTCTTCCTTTTTTCACTATCCGCATCATCCATTGCTTCTTGATAACAAGAAGGTTCCACATCCTCAGTCATCAAAGCAACAAACGAAGCAGAATCTGCATGCCTCTTGCGTGTTATTCATTCCCTTGTAGACCTCCTAAGAGTGTCTGGTTGCTTAACTTCTACAGTTTCCTTTATATCTTCTGCACCTTTTTCGTTAGAAGTTTCTTCTTCCTTCCGACTTTCTGTAAAAGCTAGAGTCTCTAACTGAATTTGTTGATTCAACCAATACCTGTTCCTGTTCAACTTTTTCAACATCTGATTTTAGAAGAGAAGATTCATTAAACGTTACGTTCTACTAATCATGATCTTATGCGTAGAAGGATCCCACAACTTGTATCCTTTCACAACATCGTCATACCCAACAAAGACATAACATTTTGCTTTTGGGTCTAACTTAGAAAGTTGATTCTTTGGAATAAGAGCATAGGCATTACAACCAAAAATTCTTAAATATGAATAATCACAAGACTTACTTGACCAAACTTCTTCAAGCATTTTACAATTAATAGTGACTAAAGGTGATCTAGTTACAAAATAACAAGCAATGGATGTTGCATCTACCCACAACTTGTTCTGCAGATTAGCATTGTTGATCATGCTCCTAGCTCTTTCCATAAGAGCCATGTTCATACGTTCGACAATGCCATTTTGCTGAGTATAGACAAAAATTTTGTGTCTAACAAACCCTTCATCCTTGCAATACTTCTCAAATTCTGAAGAAGTAAATTCACCGCCATTGTCAGTTCTTAAATATTTAGTTGTATTTTATGTTTTCTTTTCTATCATAGCTTTAAACTGTTTAAAAGCATTAAATACATCAACCTTTCTTTTTAACATATAAACCCAAACTTTTCTGGAGTAGTCATCAATAAACGTTACAAAATAGGATGCACCTCCATAAGACACTATAGGAGATGGTCCCTAGAGATCAGAATGAATATAATCCAAAACTCCTTTACTATTATGACTTCCAACTTTTAAATTTTTTTCTACATTGTTTTCCATATACACAATGTTTGCAAAAATCGAAACTCAATGATTTCAAATTAGGAAGTATTTTGCGATTCATCAGTACTTGAAGGCCTTTCTCACTCGTGTGACCCAACCACTGATGCCATAGGTGAGTATCTTCTCCTGCCTCCTCAGATACAGTCGTTGCCTCATTGACCTGAGTACTTCCCTTAAGTCTGTAAAAGTTTTTGATCTTCTCTGCCTTTATAACAACTAGAACGTTCTTTGAAACTCTCAACGCTCCACCTTGACCTATAAATTTGTAACCTTTCGAGTCCAATACTCCCAAAGAAATCAAAATATTTTTCAACTCAGGTACATGTCTAACATCAATCAATGTTCTAATCATACCATCATACATTTTAATTCTGACATTTCCCACCCCAACAGTTTGACAAGATACATTATTACCCATAAATAGAACTACCATTCACAACTTGATACGAAGTGAACTAGTTTCTGTGTGGACTCATGTGATAAGAAATGCTAGAATCTAACAACCAATCTTCAAAATGTTGAGAAACATTGCAATGAGACGAAACTTTATTTATCATACCTAATTCAACAAACAAAACCTCATCAATCATACCTGATTTAACTTGATTTGCTTCCTTCTTTAGGTTTTCGCCGGACTCATTTCTTTTTCAACAGTCCTTGAGATGCCCTGTTTTGTTGCGAAAACAACATTTGGCTTTACACTTCTTGCCTCTTGACTTTGATTTGGAAGAACTTCTTGATTTTTATCCTCTCTCCCTGGATCAGCCTCTGGCTACTATAGTTTTTGGCGTGGAAGTTTCAATGTTATAATTCCTCTGTACTTCTTCAGATAACAGAGCTCCCGCGACATAGTCAAATTCTAGAGATTCGGTCATGCTCAAAATGATAGAAGTCACAAAATGATCCCAAGACTCGAGAAAGGAGCATAACAAAGTAATGGCTTTAACTTCTTCTTCAAATTTGACATCCATATCAGTCAACTAGCAAATAAGTGTATTAAATACATTTAGGTGTTCTGCTATTTTAGTGCCCCCTTTCATATGGAGGCACAACCTGATGGTACTAAGAACTCGGGCATCCAAGTCCTCCCATTACAAATTTGTCATGCCAACAGGTCTCTTTCTTACCCCATCTAATGCTTTGTGCAACCTTTGTGCACAAGGAAATCCCGTACCTTCAGTTCCCACAATGCAAAATTGCTTTTGCCGGTGAATTTCTCCACCTCAAACTTGACATTAGTCATTTTCGCCATTTTTCTTCCTACACGGGCTATTTTAATAATTTTATTTTTAATTACTGGGTTCTTTCAAAAAAATTTGATATGCATTCTTCAACTTTATTTCTTTTGTGTTTTCCTCCTAGGTTTTCAACTAGGGTTTTAAAAAATTATGTTTCTCAATTTTTTTTTAAATTTCATTCTTCAAGCAAAAAAAACTCAGAAGTTCAAAATCTCTTTTAGAAAATAACTTTCGTTCTCCAAAGGCCATACAAAATTTGACCCAGCCACCTCTTAATCGTTCTGCCAAAATCATGAGGAAGAGGTCATGGGACCCTATTTGGAGACAAGGTGTGCATCACAAGATGAAAGATGTAAGGGAGGAGGAGAGCTGTCAATTTAAGACATTAGTTGAGCAGATAACATTCCAACCTAGGAGGAAAGATGTGAGGTGGTCCAAACATGGAAAATGCCCTTAGGGAAAATGCTGGCTGTCAATTCCATGATGGAAATGAACAACTCAGCTATCTGAGGAGGAAAAACGAGGTGAGGATTCTCTCTCCTTCCAAGCAACTGCGAAACCGCTGACCATCAGATGAGGCTGGGGGATCTAACAGCAGAGGATGAATCGCAGAAGGAAAATCCCCTGCCGTCACATTAGCATCTCACACTATGTTGCCTTGATTCCTTCTCCTGTGTGCACTCTGCCACAATGATGGCAGGGTGGTGATCATTCTCCTGTATCAGCCTATCTACTCACCATTAGACAACACAGCTGTGGTCTACCATCTAACTCACCATTTTTGTGGCCAAAATGGCATGAAACACCTATTGAACCTCTACCAGTGAAGGGAAATTTCAATTGGTTTACTGCCCACCATCTAAAAATTATAAAATGAGAACATGAGGTGGGCTTGGATCCCTGGAAGCCCCCTGGTGCAATAAGTTCAATCTCTAACTTTAGTGTCCCCATGGCTACCTCAAGGTTTCTGAAAAGATTTGAACTTAACTTGATTTCCAGGTCAACAAATAACACTGAGAGCTTCCTTTCATTCTTTTTTTTTTTCTTGATACACCTCTGGTTAGGACTTTTGTTTCTCAAAATTTAAATTTATGCAAGCTGTTCAGCATTATTTAATTTATCTAAAACAAAATGTTATATAAAATTGCAACTGTTTTAAGTTGGTAAATTAACCTTATAGCATGAGTTCAGAGAAAGGAACATGGTGTGCACAAATTACTTTGTTTGGAATTATGTTATGTCATTGCTACTTATATTCTGGTATACAACGGTGCGAGTTCTAGAAAGTGCTATTTTATTTTTTGTTGGAAAGTTTGTTTTCAAGTGTTTTTCGACTTATATTAATTTCAGAGGCACACAGATTGAATTCAATTTACACCACTGTCAAATATTATTGACAAACAATGTAGTCCAGTGACCAGTATTGATTTGCATAGATGTACAGAAGAACATAATAACATATGAGCTTTTTAGTATCATAGTTTTGTGAAAGTTGATCTCAAACCTTTCTTTGGCTTCTCTTTACCTGATCCATGTTTCTAATATCTATACAGCTGATACAGGTTGCCCTCTTGACTTCAGTACCTTGGATTTTACAACACTCACCTCAGTATGCTCTGAACAAAATATAGGCAGATGCTGCCGTTATCTCCATGCTTTGGTTGGAATCTCCCTGGCTCAATATGCAAATGCAACAAGTCAGATTGGGGTTCCTTCATTGTTGACTGAGGCTTGCAAGAGTGCTCTATTGAATAATCTTCTATCGAGTGGACTTGCACCAAATGCAACAGCATTTTGTGGTTTGGGTACAAAGATAACATTTGATCTTCTGTGCAAGGATCTGAAGACTGTTGAAGGAATTGAGCAAATCGCAAAGTTCAACGAGGTGCATCTCTACTGCATGAAACCAGTTTCCTCACTTGGAGAATGCCAAGTCTGTTTGAATTCCAGTATCATGTTTATTCGCCATCTTCAGGGTGCAAAGAATAACTTGACTTTGAGCATATGCAGAGATGCCACTTTTGTGGCCATTGCCAGCCATGGAAACTTGAAATTCGCAATTGACAAAGCAAGCTGCTTTTTTGGGATTCAAGGCCTTGGTGGTCAACCAGGTATGGATTAGCTCCATGGAATTGTGATGTTGAAGAGATTGTGGAAACTGCAATTTAAAAACATTTAGTCCAGAGTAGAAATATGTAAACCATTGCATCCATATGAAAGTGCATGTTGATAAATCTATATGAAGTGTCAAGAGGTTTGATCAGCCACCTAGCAACTTAAGTTTGTTTTACAACATGGAATTAAATGTAGTCTGTCTTTTTGAAGAGACTAATTGTTTCAATGTACTTGACAACTCTCCTACTCTCCGATCTAATTGTTTTCTACATTTACCACAGAAGGCCTTCAAAAGTGGTTTTGCAAAGAGAGGTTAGTCTTCAAGTATTCAGGGTTATCCAAGTCTCTATCTTTGGGATTCACATCCAATAATGTTGAAGGTCCCTATTTATAATCCTTCTTCATTGGAGAGATAAGATTGAGTGAATGTACACAAGGTTGTTTGCCTTTGCTGATTGAAGTCTATTTCTATTTACTGAATGGATGAATTCGTAAGTGCTCTAGATTTTGTCTAGCATTGAAGAGATCCAAAGCTGTTAAAGAACTCTAGATGCAAGAGTCTGCAATTCTAGGGTTCGAGTAGCATAATGATGTAGGAGCATCATCCTCCATCCTGAAACCAACACTCTAGACATTTCCCATTTCATAGGAGGGCAGGGGTGCATGGGAGAGAGAAGAGTTCCCTAGCTGTCAGATCATCAGACTTGATTGATGGTTGGATTTGGGATCTTTGCGGGTTCAAAATGGGAGAATGCAGGTTCGAAGCCAAGATGAGTGCATGTGGTAGTTCGCTATCCTCCCCTTCCACATATGGTGACTTCACCTCTCTTGGCAGTATATTCCTTGAAGAAGTCAGCAGGTTAAAGGTGGAGGAGGCCTTTACATTCCTTTAAAGTCTTAACATGATGCTTTGCAGGCTTTCTTATGAAAAATGTCATGTGAGGAAAGGATGGATGCAATCAATGCCACTGAGAGTGTTGGTGGGCCGTGTTATCCCTTATTTGCATGAGGCTTGTTACCAACTTACCACACAATCTATCAGGGCCCTAAGGAAGGGAAACCTAAGGGACGACTAGTCTACTAAGTGACAACAATGGGACAATGAGCCACTGTCACCTCAATAAAAGTTCCTTGCTCTTTACGAACTTTCACCAATTGGAGGAGTCCCGGTGTCAAAAGGGAATCACTTAGAATGAATAGATCAATGATTTAGGTATGACAATATTCCACAAAGTCCATTCAAGGAGAGACACAACAATGGCCCAATGCTTTAAAGAAGCTAAATGATCTTCGAAAAAGAACATGAGACAAGGAGTTCAAGACTTAGAGTTTTGAGATATGCAATAATGATAGGTATTCCTAAGATCAAGACTCTATTTGATAAGGTAAGACTTCTCAAAGAAGCTCTATGTGACGTTTTAACAATAGAGGCTCTTTGCTCCCTTTGAGAGAACTAGGAAATACTTGTCCTAGGCCTAGGCTGTATGAATAATCGCAGGAATAAATTCTTCCAAGGTACTCACTAGGTCAAGGCAAGGAAGAAGAAAGGGTTTCTTATGATTTATTCCAACAAATACTATGCTCACACAACCCTCAAGAAAGAGACCTATCCCAGTAAATACAAGTTAGGTTTCCCTTCTAGGGCACACCAAGGGCACAAGAATTTATGGATGGATCACCATGAGAAATCAACCAAAATTGGAGATTCTTTATGCCGGACCTCAAGGAAAAGTCTTGTCCAAATGGAATTCACAAATTCACTCTCCAAAATATTTTGCTTGATGCCCTAGCTAGTTGTCCTAGGAAAGAGGGGCCGAAAAATTGAGGAGGGGAAAAGATGGAGAAGAGAAGGGTTGATCACCAAACGACTTAGGCCAGTGCCTTCTCCCTTGGGTCTATGGAGTCCAAGATGCGTAAGATAAGCCAAATTTGTCTTCAAGGAGCCTAAAAGATGATGCCTTAGCTACCACCTTTAAATAATTACCTACTATTAGAATATGGAGTTTCATGAAGAAACTAACATTTCATCACTAGGAACATTCATTGCATGCTATACCATGAATAACATATGCAAGAGCCAGCCAAATAGCTTTCAAAATTATCTTCAACAAAATTAGGGTACAATAACATTTACTCTAGTTGTAGTGCTTACATGCATTAGACAATTTGCAAAGAAAGGTTTCATCAACAAGAGAACTTACAAAATAGTCATGCAATATATCCATCCATAATCAATATATCCGTGGACAAAATCAAAATCGACTCCAAATATCATAGTGCATCCAAGATACTCCAAAGATCCAAGAGAAAAAGTGCGAAGTTGCCTAAGAGGGTTGAAAATCCCAAGTGATGATGACGCTCTCTCAGAAATGAGAGCGAAGTCTATTTATATGAGACCTTAGAGGTTGAATTTCTATTCTAAAGCCCCTAACAGTGTAATAATGTGCAAAACAAAGGCCTTCGTCACAAGCCGACCAAGTAGCTATGATAAATTATAAATTAACCATCCAAGAGCTAGCTGAAATGGTGACGTCTTGCTGAGTCCTCTTTGTTTCAAGAGATGTGAGAGGGCTTTATATATCTCAAACAAGGGGATGGCCCCTCGATCTCCATGCAATACACCATGTGGGGCCCCAAAGTGGTTTTGGGGCAGAAATGCTAGTCTCATGGGTCTTTAGATGAAAGAAAAGCCTGTATACTGCTCCATATGAGGGCTCAGATGATAGTGTCTACCCTCCTAAGTCTCTAACGTGAGACAAACCTCCTCTGGGCCTCGGATCAGTTTCTATGATCATGCTAAGCCAATTGGGGAATGCTAGTCCAAGTGCATCATCTCGCGAATAAGGTGGGGCAATGAACAAATTGTTGAAGGTGCTGAGGGTGTCCATGGCATGAAATGATGCTCTAACACATGATGGAGTCCCATGGCTCTCAACGCATCCCCTTGGGATGTCAATATGATCCTTTGGTGGGCTTGGGCCCCAGTTAAGTTGCCCAACCGTGACCAAGCTTGTTAATCAAGGGCATATTGAGACTTCATAATGGGCTTCCCTTCCAAATTTGGGGCTTTGAGCTTGTAATAACATTACCTCCTTAGATAGTAGTGGCTAATAAACAACCTTATTAGGTGTTCCTAGCCCCTAAAGGGAAATATGGGTCCAAAGTACATCCTTCAATTGATAGGTGTCATGTGAACAATGATGAGATGGATAGGGACATAGGGGTCTCAAAGCCAAATGCCATGGGTTCAAAGTGGTAATTATGAGAGATGTCCACATATTTAGGAGTATAGATGTAGGAGGGAGAAATCATGGATACATGAGTTATCCTGGCCTTTGTTTTTCCACCCTTCTTCATTTGCCTTTTGCCTTTTCTTGATTTTTTTTCTTTGTATTACTGCTTTGGGCTCCAAGAGATGAGAGCATGTTGTGTATAATATACGCAGTTATTACCCCCTTAAGGTGGGGCAGTTCATCACCCACGAGGGGTTGGGATGTGCATGAGTTACTTAATGATGTGGGGTCACTCATGGAACCCTAGGAACTAGGGTGATGGCCATAATGATAATGGGTAGAGATCATGTTTGGCTTTTGCTCACGTGCTATTTTAATGTCCCAACTATCTTTTGCATTTTATAATATTCTTTTCTTTTCTTTCTTGCTTATGGCCATGATATGCTTTTAACGTTCTTTTAGCTGCATAGATTTCTAGGCCCAACCGAAACATGTGGACAAGGGGAGGGGGTGTACTAGTGCCTTGTGGACCCAGAGAGGGAAGATGATGAAATAGGGCTTGTAATGTGTAGAGGGGAGTGAAAAGTGTGAAACGGGGAAAAAACCGTGCTACCAAAATTGAGGTTTCCTAAATAGTGCCCTTCATGAAGCTATAAGCCAATAGGGGAGATTGCAGGAGACTAGGATTGAGGATTATCCCCTTATTTAATGTGAGGGAACAAAACTACAGTGAAAACCCTTCCTTCTTACAAGTCACCCAATAATCCATGCCCAATGTGCCAAGGAAACCCCAAACATATGCTATCGACAGATGGGCGAGGGGACATATGACTGGCTCAGAAAGCGGAGATCAAGTGGCACAATACATCAGCTACACTAATGCCTGTCAGGGGCTGCAGGCTAAAGACAAATCCCGGAGAAAAATTATCCTATGGGGTTGCCCACTTTTGGTGGCTAACAAGGCCTACACTAGTGAATTTTATTCGCTATGCTTGTGATTATCACCACAAAAGTCAGTTTGTAGGTTGATCTTTGTATGGCTTAAGGATTGTGATTGCATTTGATGAGACTATTGGTGATGTAGCCATGGATGACTATATAATGTTGATGCTTTGTTTTTCCAGGTGATTGCCACTAGTAGACTTGGTTGTGGAGACCCTACGACTAAGTTGCTTGAAAGGCTAAGACATCTACAAGTTTTTGAAACAGGTACAAATTGAAATGTGCACTCTGAAAAATGAAAATGCCAGCTGAAATGTCATATATTAACCAAGTCTAATTTAACCCTCATAGATGATTACATGATACAAAAATCCAAAATTATCCTATATAGGTGAGGTATATGTTTTAAAACTGAAATAAAACATGAGCTAAAGACAATTATTAGCTGTATTAACATATCATTAATCATAAAAATTCTCATTGTCAACAACAAGAATAGAACACAATGCTTGTCGACATTCCAAGACATCACTTATTAACTAATTAAGAGATCCCTTATAGACATCCCAAGGCTTATCGAGATGAGATCGAGAGGCCCATCCATGAGCTATTGGCACTAGGATACATTAGATCCAACTCTAGCCCTTTTGCTTCATCAATGGTGCTGGTGAAAAAGGACGGGTCCCTACGGATGTGCATTGATTACAACGCTCTCAACATGAAAACGTTGAAGAACCGCTATCCTATTCCCTGTATAGATGAGCTAATGGACGAGTTGAGGGAAGCGAAGTTCTTAAAGATCAATCTGTGGTCGGGGTGCCACCAAATCCAGGTAAGGGATCAAGATGTCCCAAAGACAATATTCTGGTGCAACTATGGGCACTTGGAGTTCCTAGTTATACCCTTTGGTTTGACCAACGCACCTGCCACATTCTAGCCATGCATGAACCACGTGTTTCATGGGCAGTTGAGGTTGTGTTGGTGTTCTTTGATGACATACTGATCTATAGTCGGACGTGAGAGGAGCATTTACAACACCTTGAGACAGTATTGCGCTTTCTGGAGGCGCAACAGTTCTATGCCAAACTATCCAAGTGAGTTTGGGCTGACTAAGATGCTTTACCTTGGGCATATCATTGAGGAGGATGGTGTTTGAGTGCATGAGGAGAAGATCAGAGCTATCCGGGATTGGACAGAGCCCTAGAATGTGAATGAGTTAAGGGGATTCCTGGGCATTTGCACATATTACGAGAAATTTGTGAAGGGTTTCTCACAGCTGGTTGCACCCCTCATAGATTTGACAAAGAAGGAGGCTTTTGAGTGGACCACTACAACGCATGAGGCATTTGATCGCCTCAAGGAGGTCATGAGTAGTTGCCTAGTTTTGGCACTCCCTAATTTCACTTAGCCTTTCGTGTTGGAGTGTGATGCATCAAGTGTGGGTGTGGGGGTCATATTGATGCAGGGGGGCACCCCATAGCGTTTGAGAGCAGGAAGCTACTGCCCCATGAGCTGCTCTACTCCATCTATGACAAGGAAATGTTGGCCATCATGCATGCGTTGGCTAAATTCAGGCACTATTTGGTGGGGAATAGGTTCAAGGTCAAGATCGACCACAACAACCTCAGGTTCTTCTTGGAGTAGAAACAGCTATAGGAGAGACATCAAACGTGGGTGAGCAAACTATAGACGTATGATTTTGACATTGAATATGTCAAGGGGAAGCACAACTTAGTTGTTGATGCGTTGTCCAGGAGACCAGCTACCTTGTCCTTGATGAACATTTCCCGGGACTAGAGGGCGTAGTTACTCGTCGAGTACTCCAAGGACAAGTTTGCATGCGATATCCTTGATGGGTTGGTGATGGATGACCGGTATTGGGTGATGAACAAGGTGATCTACTACCGAGACCGGATTTACTTGGTACCTAACTCCCCACTGAGGGAAAAGATTCTGCAGGCCGCCCATGATTCACCACTAGCAAGGCACCACGGGTTTACAAAGACATATTAGACCATTAGGGAGCGCTTTGCATGGAAAGGCCTCAAGGAGGACTTTCTGAGGCATATACAAGAGTGTGACACATGCTAGTGAAACAAGGGAGAGTAGACACACCCCGTTGGTCTATTACAGCCGCTTCCCATTCTGGAGGGAAAATGGGAAAGCATATCGATGGATTTCATCACTGGGCTGCCCACAGTACAGGGCAAGGACTGCATATATGTGGTGGTGGATCGCTTGACGAAGTACACTCATTTCTTTGCCATTCCAGCCCGGTACTCGGCCTCACAGGTGGCCGAATTGTTTTTCAAGGAGGTATTTTGGCTACATGGTCTCCCTAAGACCATTGTCAGCGACTAGGATAGTAGGTTCATGGGTGGGTTTTGGCAGGAGTTATTCAGATTGGTGGGTATGGGACTCATCCCAAGTACCAGTTACCACCCATAGACGGATGACCAAACGGAGATAGTTAACAAGTGGTTGGAGGGCTACTTGCGTAACTATGTGACAAGGCAAGAGAGGGCATGGATACAGTAGTTGCATTTGGGGGAATACTACTACAACACTACGCATCATATGTCTATAGGTATGTCACCATTTCGAGCCCTATATGGTTATGATTCATTGTCTTTTTCTAATGCTATGTTTAGAGACAGCAGGGCCCCAAGGGCCAAAGGCTGGATACAGGAGAGCCAAGACATCTTGAGGGCTCTGAAAGACAATCTGCGCATGGCCTAGAATCAGCAGAAGCTTTATTCAGGTAGGGGCAGAGTTGAGAGGCAGTTTGAGGTTGGGGAATTGGTCTTTTTAAGGCTCCAACCGTACTAACAATCTATGCTTAAGCAGAAGGAGGTTGAAAAACTCAAACCCCGCTTCTATGGGCCTTGTCGTCTTGCTCGGAAGGTGGGGGAGGTAGCATATGAGTTGGAGCTACCACCGACGAGCTGGGTGCACAATGTTTTTCATGTGTCTTGCCTCAAGAAGGCACTAGGGCAACAAGTCACTGCTACTACAGAGCTACCCCCGATGGACGATGAAGGCCACTTGGTGTTGGAACCAGAGGCCATTTTGGATTCCAGAGAGAGGCACCTCCGTAACAGGATGATCAAGGAATTTCTTATTCGATGGAGGAATCTACCGGATGAGAATGCCACCTGGGAGGGGGAATAGATACTACAACATCCTTCTTTGCAGTTGCTTGAGGACAAGCAACATTTTGGCAGGGAGGACTATGATATTCTTGCTTAGTGTTTCACTAAGGGAATATTGAAATTTTGATCAATTTTGGCATACACATTTATCTCACTTAGGAAAAAGGGGGCCTAGGGGACACATATATGATTTTTGTCCTAAGAGGCACTCCAACCATAGGCTCAACAGAAAATTGCGGCTTTAGTGGAACGTGGGGGCCAACATGAAGGCATTTTTGGCCCACGAAGAGAACGCGCTTCATTGGCTCGAAGAAGGTGGGAGGAATTCGATGTGGGCCACATGGGCAACCTTGGAAGAAATTCGATAAAGAGGGAGGAGCTCTCATTTTTGGTCATCATTCATCATTTTCGAATTTGTCTTTGACAAGAGCACGCTTGAGAGGTGAGCCAGGGCCCAGGTCTGCGTGTGTTGTTCAGCACACCGGGTGTTTCCGAGCGGAAATCCCAACCCTTTATTCGGTGGACTTCAAGTGCTAGCCGAAGGAGGGAGTTCTTCTTCAGCATAATCCACACCAGCATTAGGAGGTCGATTTGCAGTAGCAAAGAGAGCCATAGTAGCATCGAGACTGCGCAGTCATTAATAGAGGCATTTCGGGAGTTTGGGGAGATGAGGGAATATGAGGTGGAGAATTAGTGGGAAACCTTGGGAAGCCTTCTAACAGGGTTTGCAGGTATTTTGGAGGCATTTCAGTAGTAGATAATTCAGGAGGCCGAATTTCCCAATTGGAGAGCTAATCAAGCTCAAGGGGGTCAAAATTCTGGGGTCAAGCTTTGGCCAAACCCTTCGTAAGATGAAATGTGAATATAAACAGAACCCTACTAATGCTCTCCTCCTAGAAGCATATTACCAAAATCATGTAACAAATACCTTAGCCATTGTTCTTCAAGAGAAGAGAGAAGAAGAGAGGTCCTACTTGTCAACCAACCAAGATGAAGATGATCTTGAGGATCTCAGTGATGAGCAGGAAGGTTAGTCCTCGTTAGGGCTGCAAGATGGACATGATGATTTTTAGAGCACATGTGTTGAGAAGAATGAGGCTATGGAAAGTAAGGTCGACATTGACCTTACCTCTCTCAAGGGTATCACTCTTGATGACTCTCCTTTTGAGAACCTTGAGAAAGGTGATCCCATGAGCTCCTTGGAAGATGACATTGAAGATTATTTCCGCATTGAAAAGGAGAAATGGGAGATTGTTGGGCCTCAATTTGGTTATGCTCCCATTTATGATACTAACAAAGAAGATGAGGTTGAGATTGGTTTTCCCTTTATCCCAGACATTACTTGCGATGACATATCCATCGATACCCTTGGGAAGGAAAATTATTATTTTCCCTTGCATCAAGAAGGACAATTGGAAGTGATTGATTCTCCTTTTAATGAAAACCCAATCTTTGATGCTTATAACGAGGAAAAAAATGAGGCTCCTACCTACCCACCTTATGATTATACATTCAAATTGTGGAAATTTCTAAGTCCGACACATCATAAATCCCTACTGCATTATTTGGTTTATTATCTCCTACTTGTTCTTTCCATTAACAAGTTATTTATTAATATAAATATCGAAATAAACACAAATGTAGCCTTCACACATATACAGATCAACAACTGAAATAACTAAGACAACACAAGGGACATCGTTATTTTTGGATAATCGTCCCAGGAAAAACCCAATGCGGGAAAACCGGTGCAACAGATATGAGGGTTTTATTATTATGAAGTTTTCTGAATACAACTAGGGTGCCAGAAATGGCTCACCCTTAAGAGATTTTCCTTGGCAGAAGTACCTTGCTCCGAAGACAGATATTCCGGCTAATCAGCTACTGGATGATGAGCCCCACAGTGACTTCAACTGTTCTTCAGCTGGACAACGAAAGCTGCTCCAAGCTTCTCTGTGGAACTGTGTCACGCTCTATGGCTCTGCATCTGCCTCTCACCTCTCAGTCTGCCACATGAAAACACCACAACGCAGCTCTTTCTGCCCAACGTCTACTCTACTGGCCTCTGCGTTAGCGTCTCGGCCTCCTGCATCCTCAGCGTTGGCCCTCGAAGTTTCTGCGTCATCTCAGGCTGTCTCTGCGTCAACCCAGGCCGCCTCTACGCTGCCTCTCCAACACTCTTTCTGCCTCTCTGCTATGTATTCTCGAACTACCCCTCATTGCAAAAGATCACTAACTCGATTTCTCAACAAACCTTGCCCCAGAAAATCGAATTGACTGATCAACTTGGTGTGTCTCCAACTGACCCTCAAGCCTCTTCTTATACTTTTTCTGTTGACAATTCAACCACCGAGATTAAGTCCCTAATCAACGGCTAAGATTAGATCTGGCTTGATCCTCGTTATTTAGAACTTTCTCACCATATTATATTAATACACATTAATATTTTAATTTTCCTAAGTTTATACTTAGGAACCCCATTAAAAATATTAATTATTTTAATATCTCTCCATCCGGGTGGAATTTCCCCAAATGATTTCTGGATCTTGGAGATTTCATGTGCCTTAGCCTATCAACCAATTTTCATGGCTAGAGCACATCCGCTGATACCAAAAATCAATACTCCCTCTTAGCGAGGAATGTGCTCTAGTATTGCTTCACCACAGAAACATCACTGATCCTCTGCCTCGGTACCTATGTTGAAGCTTGGCCTGCTGCCTCACATCCTCTGCACTGTTGCTCCCTGTACTGCTGCCAATGACACTACCATTGCCTACTGCGGCTCCCTCTCCTCATGCTGCATCATGTTGCCCATAGCATTGCCACTGCTAACTGCTGCACTGCAACTCAGCTACTGAGAAGTAAGTAACTGATCTTCTCCCAAACACTGACATCCTAGTCAGACTGGAAGCCCTGTGATATTGAAGCTACCTCAACTTCTATCATGTGCTCCCTCTGCTACCATTGCGTTGCTGCAAACCCCTTTGTGCCTCTCGCACTGCTGCGACCTCCACTGGGCTGCCTCAGATTTCTGCACTCTAGCCTTGCCTTGTTGCTCCATCACACTTTGCACCACCTGACTGTTGAAAATAATATTGAGAGGGGGGGGTGAATCAGTGTTATCAAATTCTTTTCAATATATCTTCCAGATTTATACTTTAATTTATTCTTCAAATATTGATCATTAATTTGTATGTCAGTACCATATAATAATGAGCAAGAACAAGAAAAACAGAGTCACACCAAAGAACACCAGATATAAGGTGGAAACCCAATGTGGGTGAAAACCACCTGCTGCAATATGTCTCTATCTTCTTTTAATTAGAAACTTCTTTTACAATGATTTTGTACTGGTGCAGTCATTTACTAGTACGCAGGCTGCAACCTGCTAAGAGCTACAACCCTCTCTCGTTTTCCAGTCTCTCCTGGAAGGGAGCTACAACCCCCTTAGCTCTTGTATTAGTTGAACTACTAGTACATAGGCGCTCACCTACTTCTTTTCTTCCAAGGACCACTTTTCATAAATTTTCAAACTGGATCCATGAACATCAAATAATCATCAAGTACATGTGAATCAACCAATCTCCTTTTACAATCACCCAATGAATCAACCAATAACTTCTCAGAATGCAGTAACTAGAAAAGCAATACCAGTAATCTAAACCCAGAATTCGGCAGCAATAGTTAAAAGGCAGCCAACAAATATTTTAAGAAAAGTCCGCAACTTCACCAATAGAAACCTGCGAATATCCGCAGTTCTTCTGTGTCTGGACTGCGCAGCTCCGCACCTGCACTGTCTACCTGATAGCGTACCTCCGCACCTGCGCCTTCTGCTACTCTGCGGACCCCCGCACCTGCGCCTTCTGCTGCACTGCGAACCCCGCACCTGCGCCTTCTGCTGCACTGCAGACCCCCGCACTTGCGCCTTCTGCTGCGCTGTGGACCCACGCACCTGCGCCTTTTGCTGCCCTGCGTACCCCCGCACCTGCACTGTGGATCACCTGCGGACCTCCGCACCTGCGCCTTCTGCTGCGCTGCGGACCCCCGCACCTGCGCCTTCTGTTGCGCTGCGGACCCCCGCACCTGCGCCTTCTGCTGCGCTGCATACCCCCGCACCTGCGCTGTGGATCGCCTGCGGACCTCCGAATAGAGCCAAATTAACAATCCTCCAATGTGCCACAGACAGTCAGATCCACAGATCTGATCATGCACCAGAGAGATCACGACCTATCAATAGATTCGCCTTACAATTTATAGATTTCACCTTGATTTAGATCTAGCTTTTCAAACCGATCACCCAAAATTTCAGATCTTAAGATATTCAAATTTCACAAGTGACTAGCCAAATGATCTCCTTTCCTTTTTATAGGCAAGCCCTTACTCAAACCATGGGACAAAACCATCGAAAACCAATACAAGGGATCCAAAACCGGGGTTCAATAATTTAGATGCTATACCACAGACCAAAACCATATGATCATATACGTCGGACTAAATACCATGGACCACCATAGGATTTCCCACGTGCGTGCACTTTTCTCTGCATGAAAGTGCGTGTACTGGGGGTCCGCACCTTCTGTTCAGATAACCTGCGGACATGACTGCACTTTGTGAATGGCGTGCCTGCGGGCCCGCACCTTTTGAACGGTGTACCTGCGAACCCCTTATTTTCTATCATTTTGAGAGCCTGAACAGAGATTTGCCACTTGAGTGAGTTGCCATCAAGTACAACACCTGTGCCATAGCGCCAAACCTGAATCATAATGCCAACAATCTCCCCCTTTGGACTTGATGGCAACCCCAAGATCCTCAAAGTCATTCTCCCCCTTTGTCATCAAGGGCAAAGGGTTATGCTCCCCCTGAGAACATGCTGAAAACTCTACTCTGCTGTGTTGATCATGCTCCCCTGACTGTAGGCCAGATCTGTAAAAGAAAATTTCTTCAAGAAGAACCATAATCCACCATACACCATAAATGACCTTGACAAAAGAGATATAAGACATAGAGACAAAACATTAGCAGCAATATTCAGATCAGCATCCTTCTGAACTTTCTCCTCCAAGATCTTCTATAATAATGCCAACAATGTATTATTAGAAGAATAAATGCTCCCCCTGAACCTGTGCCAAATGGTCTTTGACCAATCCATAAACCAGCGAATGTACGCGTATACCCCATATGAAACTCGCGTACAACCAACAATCTCTGAAACAGATAAGATTCAACAACAAGATGATGCATCAACTACCCCCAGCTTTTGCCTGAGGTATTCAAAGGTCTCCCTGGGCAGTGGTTTGGTGAGTATATCAGCAACTTGTTCCTTAGAAGGAACATACTCCAACTTGACTTTTTGTTTCAAGCACTTGTTCCCGAAGAAAATGATATTTGATAGGTATATGCTTGGTCTTTGAATGCATGACTGGGTTCTTTGAAATGTTGATAGCACTTGTATTATCACATAGGATGGAGATAGGTGGAGTACAAGTGATTTGAAAGTCTTGCAAGGTTTGCATCATCCAAAGAAGTTGTGTGCAACAAGATGCAACAACCACATACTCTGCTTTAGCTGTAGATAAAGCAATTGAACTCTGTTTCTTGCTGAACCAAGATACTAATCTGGAACCCATGAAGAATGCACCCCACTAGTGCTTTTCCTGTCATCCACGCTTCCGGCCCAATCTGCATCTGTATAAGCATGAAGTGTGAGATCTGTATCTCTAGGATACCATAAGCCATCGTTTTGAGTTCCTTGAAGGTACTTGAAGATTCTCTTAACTGCTCGAAGATGAGTTTTCTTTGGATTTGCCTGAAATCTTCCAACTATTCCCACTGCGTGCATGATATCTGGTTGGGTACTTGTCAAATAAAGCAGACTTCCAATCATGGATCTATAGGTTGGTTGATGCACTGCTGCAGATTCATCATTTGCACTGAGGTTGCATCCTGTAACCATAGGTGTACATACTGGTTTTGAATCTTCCATGCCATACTTCTTGAAAATCTGCTTGAGGTACTTGGTTTGAGACAAAAGGATATCGCCTTCATTTTGTTGGATTTGCAATCCAAGAAAATATGTCAGTTCTCCAAGCAAAGACATTTCGAATTCTTTTGCATCACCAAGGCAAAGCTTTGACTCATAGCTTCTTCATTGTTGCCAAAGATAATATCATCTACATACACAACAAGTATTAGCAATTTGTCATTTTCAATTTTTATATAAAGATTGCTATCTGCTGATCCTTTTGAAAAACCTTGTTGATGAAGATATTTGTCCAAATGGTAGTACCAAGCCCTTGGAGCCTGTTTAAGACCATAGAGAGCCTTTTTTAGTCTGCATACAAGATTTGGATCATTCCCAAGAATGAAACCATCTGGTTGCTCAATGTACACTTCTTCTTCTAAGTCTCCATTCAGAAAGGCTGATTTCACGTCCATTTGAAATACTTTGAACTTCTGAAAGCTTGAGAGAGCAAGGAACATTCGGATGGCCTCAAGTCTAGCAACGGGAGCAAAAGTTTCTTCAAAGTCTATTCCTTCTTGTTGAGCATACCCTTTACAAACAAGTCTGGCCTTGTTTCTAATCACTTCCCCATTTTCATTCAACTTGTTTTTAAAGATTGATTTTGTCCCTATAACATTCTTATCTTTTGGTCTAGGAACCAACTCCCAAGTGTTATTCTTTTCGATCTGCTCAAGTTCTTCATCCATTGCCTTGACCCAACATTCATCTTTGGATGCCTCTTACATTTTGTGGTTCAGTGGAGGAGAGCAATGCTAAATAGCTTGAGGCTTCTGCAATTGTTCTTCTTGTTTGTATACCTGCCTCTTTCTGCCCCAAAATTTGAGATTCTGGATGATTCTTCTAAATGTACCTGGATGGAGTCTTCTCTTCTATCCTTATTTGTTCCTCTGGTGCCTCTTGAGGTTCTTTTTCATCATCAGTCTGATTTGAAGGATGGACTTCATCCTCTTCGATATTTTCATAATTTACTTGCCTAGGAATGTTTCCTTCTTCATCAACCACTACATCAATGCTGTCAACAATTCTTCCAAGTCTTTTATTGTAACACTTGTATGCTTTGCTGTGGGGAGAATAACCAAGGAGAATGCCTTCATCTGCTCTAGGTTCAAATTTGCCAAGATGTTCATCATTATTCTTAATATAGCATTTGCTTCCAAAAATTTTGAAATGTTTTACCAAAGGAGTCTCACCATACCAGAGCTCATGAGGAGTTTGAGTGCTGTTCACCCGGACATTTGTTTTGTTGAGAATAACAACCGCAGCAAATGCAGCTTCACCCCAGAAGGTTGCGGGAGTTCCAGACTCATCAAGCATAGCACGAGCCATTTGTTGAACCATTCTGTTCATCCTTTCCACTACTCCATTTTGCTGAGGAGTCCTAGCTGTAGAGAATTCCCTTCTTATTCCATGTTCTTCACAGAAGTCGAAAAATTCATTCGAGGTAAACTCCCCACCTCTATCAGACCTGAGGCATTTGATTTTGTGATCTGATTCGTTCTCCACCAAGGCTTTGAATGATTTGAACTTTTCAAAGGCTTCATCTTTGTGCTTCATAAGTCCTATCCAACACATCCTGGAAAAGTCATCAATGAATAATATGAAATATTCTTCTCCTCGAGGTGACCTTTTCCTAGATGGGCCACATACATCAGTATGGACAAGTTCAAGTGGCCTGCTAGCTGATCCTTCCTTCTCAGGGAAGTTAGTTCTGGTTTGCTTACCAAACTGACATGATTTGCATATTGTGTTGTCTGGAATTCTGATGTCTGGAAGACCACGAACTGCCTGGTACTTGCATGCTTTCCTTATCTGTGAAAATCTTAGATGCCCCAACCTCCAGTGCCATAACCAGTGTTCATCATTTTTGCTCAAATAGCATTGTTGTTGTCCTTCTTCAAATATGTATAAATTATTTGGAGTTCTTATGCCTTTGATCATTGTTTTTCCTGTATCAAGATCACGAACACTACATCCATTTGATCGAAATATTACCTCAGTTCCTTGATCGCACATCTGACTGACACTCAGTAGATTATGCTTCAAGCCATCAACATACAAAACATTTCCAGCTTTGACTTTTTCTTTCAACTGAACAGTGCCTTTTCCTTTTATGACTGCAGGGGTATCATTTCCAAAAGAAACTTTCTTTCCCTTTTCTAAAGCACTATATGATTGAAGTTTTTCTTTATTACCTGTCATATGCTTTGAACATCAACTGTCGATGTACCATTGATTTTCCTGTCCTTCTGCATATAAAGCTATCCCACATCTTTTGGTCGCGATTCCTTCATTCTCCATGTTCTGGTATTTGAGGTTTGTTCCTTCTGAGTTGTCTTTCGAAGCCTGCTCCTGCATTCAGAATCTTCATGACCGAAGTTATTACAAATAGAACATTCAATTTCACTTTCAAGGGTGGAAAAGTTGTTATAGGTCCTTTTCGTGATTCCAATCATACTTCTTTGTTTTTGAGCTTCTCTAGTCATGATTGTCTTATAGGCAACACATTGAGCTGCTTTGTGACCAAAGTTATGGCAAGAGAAACATTGGCCATTGAAGAAACTCCTGCGATTATCAAATCTATCAACCAACCGATTGTAGTTTCTACTGACATCCATTCTTGAGGCAAATTGGGAAGCTTTTACCTGTGGCTGGTTGTGGCTTCTGTTTGTCCTTAAGGTAGATTGCCCCTGATTTTCTTGATAGTCTTTGTTCATTCTTGAGGTAAACTGTCCCTGATGATTTCTATTAGGCCTTTGCTCGCTCCTTCTTGCTGCATCAAGATAGCTTTTGGAGGTGGATGCTTGAGATGCTTCTCCATTATATCCCAGACCTGTCTTGATTAGTGGAGAACGCTGCACATTGATAATCTCATCCAGAGTTTCAGATCCTTTAACAAATTTAAGATTAAGAGCTTTTGTTTTCTCAATCTCTTTTCTAAGACCAACAATTTCACATTCCAATTTTTCATGATGTTTTTCCCTTTTAGCCAGTTGATATTGCAGAGAATCAATAATCACATTTTTCTCTTCTAAACAAATTTTGAGTTTAGAAATCTCTTCATAAAGACCTTCATCTATAGCATCCATGTAATCATCATCTTCAAAAGCCATTAAAAGTTTATAATTATTACCTCGTTCATCTTCGTCACTATTTGAAAGTCCATCACTATCTTCATGAGTGTAATAGCTTTTCTTATTTGCATTCTGTTTCGTGTTCCATCTAACAGGTTCCTCCCCTTGTCAATCTTATCCTTATAAGGACATTTGGCAGCATAGTGACAGACTCTTCCACAAGCAAAGCATTTGAAAGGTAACTTACCTCGAAATCGTCCAGCACCCCGTTGAAGGTTTTTGACAAAATTTGATTCTTCTTCTTCTTCTGACATGTCCTAACTCATAGTAATCTCCTTTGCCTGAAGCCTTGAAGGCAGCTTCTCTCCTGTCTGATGGTCCTCCTTTCCTCATTTCATAAGCAGTCAGAATTTCGTGCAGTTGTGACATGGTAAGGTTTCGTAGATTCTCTTTCTCTTCTATTGCAGAAACTTTAGATTCAAACCTAGGGGACAAAGATCTTAGAACCTTTTCAACCACAACAACCTCTTTTATTTCTTCACCCAAATTTTTCATACAATTAACAATCTCATCTACACGAAGGAAATAGTTAGCCACACTTTCATCATTGTGCATTCTGAGATTTTCATACTGAATTCTGAGGGTTTGAAGTTTTGCTCGTTTTACCTGTTCATCTCCTTCATAGCTCAGAACAATCTTGTCCCATATTTCTTTTGCGGATTTATACTGCATAACCTTCACGAATTCTGATTGAGATAGACATCCTAATAGAGTATTGACAGCCTTTGCATTTGTTTCATATTTCTTCTTCTCAGCCGGATCTGTAGGAGTTGCTGATGGAAAAGTGTACCCTGTATCTATGATGTCCCAGACTTCTGTACCAAGAGATTGAAGATAGGCAGTAACTCTTACCTTCCAATATACAAAGTTTGTCCGTCAAAAATTGGTGGCCTGATAGATGCTTCTCTCTCGTAGTTGCTCATGATGATGGATCTTCCTTCAAGCGATCAAGCTTCTTTAGAAGGACCTGCTCTGATTCCAATTGTTGAAAATAATACTGAGAGGGGGGGTGAATCAGTATTATCAAATTCTTTTCAATATATCTTCCAGATTTATACTTTAATTTATTCTTCAGATATTGATCATTAATTTGTATGTCAGTACCATATAATAATGAGCAAGAACAAGAAAAACAGATAGTCACACCAAAGAACACTAGATATAAGGTGGAAACCCAATGTGGGTGAAAACCACCTGCTGCAATATGTCTCTATCTTCTTTCAATTAGAAACTTCTTTTACAATGATTTTGTACTGGTGCAGTCCTTTACCAGTACGCAGGCTGCAACCTGCTGAGAGCTACAACCCTCTCTCGTTTTCTAGTCTCTCTTGGAAGGGAGCTACAACCCCCTTAGCTCTTGTACTAGCTGAACTACTAGTACGTAGGTGCTCACCTACTTCTTTTCTTCTAAGGACCACTTTTCATAAATTTTCAAACTGGATCCATGAACATCAAATAATCATCAAGTACATGTGAATCAACCAATCTCCTTTTACAATCACCCAATGAATCAACCAATAACTTCTCAAAATGCAGTAACCAGAAAAGCAATACCAGTAATCTAAACCCAGAACTCTGCAGCGATAGTTAAAAGGTAGCCAACAAATATTTTAAGAAAAGTTCGTAACTTTACCAATAGAAACTTGCGAATATCCGCAGTTCTTCTGTGTCTGGACTGCGCAGCTCCGCACCTGCACTGTCTACCGGAAGCGGTACCCCGCACCTGCGCCTTCTGCTACGCTGCGGACCCCTGCACCTGCGCCTTCTGTTGCGCTGTGAACCCCCGCACACTGCGCCTTCTGCTGTCTTGCGTACCCCGCACCTGCGCTGTGGATCGCCTGCGAACCTCCGCACCTGCGCCTTCTGCTGCGCTGTGGACCCCCGCACCTGCGCCTTCTGCTGCGCTGCGGACCCTCGCACCTGCGCCTTCTGCTGCTGCTGCGTACCCCCGCACCTGCGCTGTGGATCGCCTGCGGACCTCCGAATAGAGCCAAATTAACAGTCCTCCAATGTGCCACAGACAGTCAGATCCACAGATCTGATCATGCGCCAAAGAGATCACGACCTATCAATAGATTCGCCTTACAATTTATAGATTTCACCTTGATTTAGATCTAGCTTTTCAAACCGATCACCCAAAATTTCAGATCTTAAGATATTCAAATTTCACAAGTGACTAGCCAAATGATCTCCTTTCCTTTTTATAGGCAAGCCCTTACTCAAACCATGGGACAAAACCATCGAAAACCAATACAAGGGATTCAAAACGGGGTTCAATAATTTAGATAGCTATACCACAGACCAAAACCATATGATCATATACGTCGGACTAAATACCATGGACCACCATAGGATTTCCCACATGCATGCACTTTTCTCTGCATGAAAGTGCGTGTACTGGGGTCTGCACCTTCTGTTCGGATAACCTGCGGACATGACCGCACTTTGTGAATGGCGTGCCTGCGGGCCCGCACCTTTTGAACGGTGTATCTGCGAACCCCTTATCTTCTATCATTTTGAGAGCCTGAACAGAGATTTGCCACTTGAGTGAGTTGCCATCAAGTACAACACCTATGCCATAGCGCCAAACCTAAATCATAATGCCAACACTGACCCCTGTCATCATGTTACTGTCATTAAGGGCTCATGTAGCTGTATGTGATCCAAGAGTTTGGGCACCTCAAGGATCCCGCCCCTAGCATGTAGTCTTCTTGACTACAACTCGATGTCTCCCCACCTCCTCTAGAGGCGCATGAGCACTCACGGCACAATCGTCATCAGTCTCGACATCCTGCTTGCCTTTGCTAGAGCTGCCTTCGAATCAGAAGCTTCTCCCTTGCCTTTCTTCCTAGGACACTGAGATGCATAATGACCCAGCTCCCCAAAAATTGAAGCACTTGACCTTGGAGATATTCTTCTTTTCCTCTTCCTTGTTGTCTCGCGCATGCTAGAGCCGCATCCTCCTCTTTCTCGACTCGAACTCCCTTACCACTACTCCCCGCCTTGGTCATCCTCCTGATCTTTCCTATCGAAGCGCTGCCCACATCTCCTCCCAACGGGAAGAGTAGCCCTACCCAAAATACTTTGGACAAATGTCTCCCATCCTTGGAGACTGCATTGAAAGTAGTCCTGACCATAAACTCTGGATCCGGTGTAGACCACGGAAGTAAGCTGGTCGCGAATCTCTTGCAACCTAAGAAGGAATAGATCTATATGCTCTCCTATGCATCTGATATGACCTCAGCGGGTTATCCATTAGCATCTTCCATTGCACGAGAGAGCCTTGGTATAAGGTGGTCAGGGTGTCCACATCTCCTTGTTGTATTCTTCTCAACAATATGTGGTATGACATGATCTTTGATCCCGTCTAGGATCATGCACTTCACCCTCGCCATCGCCTATTCATGCTTCTCATTTCTCAGTTGGGTCAACTGGGATAGCCACTACTTTCAAGGCATAGTCCTTGATGCGATGTTGATCCAGGACTGCCAGGATCCTGGCCTTCCAAATGACAAAGTTGGAAGCCCCGTCCAACCTGTCCTGATACCTCAGTTTGTTCACTTTCATTTCAGCTCCTCTTCTGGACTCCCTTTGAGTCTCGACTCCCCTCCTGGAAATCTCCCTCTAAGTCCTGATTTCCCTCTTGGAAATCCTCTGGTCAACTGTCGAACCACTCCTCTCCAATCCTCCTTGCAACTGCAACTCAGATTTGGGTTCCTTGGCTAGAAATCTGTTGAGGTAGTGATTCCCTCTACCTTGGTTCTGTCTCCTTAGACACAGTTCCGTACCGACAGAAACTGCGTCCCACCAACTCCTCAAATCACAATCTGCCCAAAGCTACCCAAGCCCCGACAACTGAAGAAACTGAATCTTGGCAAACGCTGAATCTGCTCCTCGGGCCAACTGCGTCAATCCTACTTCGTTAAGCAGGATGACGTGGCTCTTCGTGAGCCTCTTCTGCCTCTCTCTACCTCTGCGTTGGCCCTTCCCTTGGCTCGAAATGATGACGTAGGATCTTCGTCACTTCTTCTTTTGTTGCTTCTGCTCTGGAACAACGTTGTCTCTCGAGACAGTTGCTTCTACTGCAAATTTTCAGATTTGTTGGTGTCTTCAGTCCTCCTGTGATCTGCAATCGCTCTGATACCATGTGGAAATCTCTAAGTTTGACACATCAGAAATCCCTACTGCATTATCTGGTTTATTATCTCCTACTTTTTCTTTCCATTAACAAGTTATTTATTAATATAAATATTGAAATAAACACAAATGCAACCTTCACACATATACAGATCAACAACTGAAATAACTGAGACAACACAAGGGACACCATTATTTTTGGACAATCGTCCCTAGAAAAAAACCCAATGTGGGAAAACCGGTGCAACAGATATGAGGGTTTTATTATTATGCAGTTTTCTGAATACAACTAGGGTGTCAAAATGGCTCACCTTTAGAGATTTTCCTTGGCAGAAGTACCTTGCCCCAGAGACAGATATTCCGGTTGATCAGCTACCGGATGATGAGCCCCACAGTGACTTCGATTGTTCCTCAGTTGGACAGCGAAAGTTGCTCCAAGCTTCTCTCTAGAACTGCGTCACCTCTGGGAACTGCGTCACCCTCTATGGCTCTGTGTTTGCCTCTCAATGCTCAGTCTGTCCCCACAAAAACACCACAACACAGCTCTTTCTGCCCAATGTCTGCTCTACTAGCCTCTGCGTCTGCTTGCGTCAACTTCTTGGCCTCCTGCATCCTTAGCGCTGGCCCTCCAAGCCTCTACGTCATCTCTGGCTATCTTTGCGTCAGCCCAGGCTACCTTTGTGTTGTCCCTCCAACACTCTCTCTGCTTCTATGCTATGTACTCTCGGCCTTCTATCAAACTGCCCCTCGCTCCAACATATCACTAACTCGATTTCTGAGCGAACCTTGCCCCAAAAAATCGAATTGACTGATCAACTTGGTGTGTCTCCAACTGACCCTCAAGCCTCCTCTTATACTTTTCCTGTTGATGATTCAACGACCGAGATTAAGTCCCTAATCAACGGCTAAGATTAGATCTGGCTTGATCCTCATTATTTAGAACTTTCTCACCCATATTATATTAATACACATTAATATTTTAATTTTCCTAAGTTTATACTTAGGAACCCCATTAAAAATATTAATTATTTTAATATCTCTCCATCCGGGTGGAATTTCCCCAAACGATTTCTGGGTCTTGGAGATCTCATGTGTCTTAACTCTCCACCAATTTTCATGGCTAGAGCACATTCGATGCTACCAAAATCAACACAAATCACTTGAGCCTTTAGATTATGGGGAAGGAAAACACGTTGAATATGACACTTGACCCTCTCCTTTGCCTTTCCCTCATGTACATCATCGTGAGTCTCTCGCCCCTTTTGGTATGAACCTGAGTGACCATGCCCCTTTTCCCGCAAGGAAGAACCCTTCAGTGAATATACTTTATCCCTTTTGACTCACCCGCAGGATTTTGATCACTCCATGACCTCCCCTCTCCGATGTGACCATCACATTGAGCACCCTGTTTGTTGCACTCCTTTCTCTCATCCTTTGTTCCCCTCTCATCAAAACCACGTGGCATCTTCAAAGCATGATACTACAAGCGGTGATTGTGATGAGAAGTTCTTGAGGGTGATCTTTCATTCCACCATTGTGTACTTAGAAGAAAAGCTCGGGACCTCTAGATTGACCTATTTTCTTTCTCTTGGGACTCCCCTTTACCTCGGATGGAGATCATGTTTTCCCATCTCCAACCCACTTCATCCGCCATGTGATTATGTCCACATTCGATTTGGGAGTTGTTACATGAGTAATCATACTGGCAAGCACATGTATATTGATGTGATGATATGTTGGTTGCACTGGCTTTATGATTACACTTAATATTAACATTACTATATGCATGGTAGAGTAGGATGCATTGCATGATGATATTTACATTAGAACTATGCTATATGATATTTCTCATGGTAGATAGATGCATATTTGCATATTTTTTTTTTCGTCGATTTTATGGCCTAACATATAGCATGTGCGATCATGAGACACCACGAAAGCATGTTGCCCCGTGTTTTTCCATGTTTTTCCATCTATTATATGTGCAGGTGACAGGTCTACGATAACAAGAGATTGCTAGAGTTCTCGTGACCTCCCGTTTGAGTAGCTTCACCCACTTCTTCGAGAGATCAAGTCCTAGTTGGAACCAGATGTTACCCATCATTTTGTGGGTAATATCGCCAGGAGATTTTTATTAATGGACTAGGCCTGTGCTCGTCCCCTAGACACCTTTTGGGTATTTACTATTAACCTTGCATTCTAGTCTTGTGGGATCTCTTTTATTGACCATTTGGCTCTAGGGATGGTATTTCATGGGAACCCCTAATTTGGTTGCGTGGTCCTACTCCTTTATTCGCTTGTGTTACCCTCTTTCCACTCATTATTACCCCATGTCATCATTTCTCTCATCTGGGCAACATTCCTCCATTGGGTCCACATAGGGTTAGCTTGCCCCTTCCCTTTGCCCACACCTTGGGTCATGGCCTAGAATGAAGCCCGGAGATTGGTGTAGCTGAAAAGAAAAATAAAAGCATATTTGGCCACATTCAACAGGAAAATATGCCACAAAATGCAAAAGATGGTCGGGACAAACACATTTAGCACGTGGGAAAAAGCCATACATGAACTCTACCCCATCATCATGGCCATCACCCTAGTTCCTATAGGTTCTATGAACCCCATTCATCATATAGGAACCCATGATTGTCCCAACCCCTGGTGGGCAATGAACCGTCCTACCTTAAAAGGGGGTATTTACTGCTATATTTTATACATCATGCTCTTCATCCTTGAACCCTGAGTAATTAATCAAAGAAAATCATAAAAAGGCAAAAAGCATATAAAGAAGGGTGGAAAAATCTAGGCCGAGGCACCTCATGTAGTACAATTGCTCCCTCCTATACATTATAAACCAAGTGTGGGCCTCCTTATTAGCTACCCTTGTACCCCAGCATGTGACCTAGGGCTGCCCCTTCTCATCCCCTACTTCATACACTTAATTGTCACATGGCACCACCTTTTGAAGGATGTACCTTGAAACCACCTAATATGATTATTGGTTAACCCCATTTGGAGTTTAGGAGACATTGGCACACCCCGAAGCCCATTATGGAAGGACAAGCCATTATGAAGTCCCCACTTGTGGTCCATGATTGAGAAGCTTATTTACTTGATTTCTCTAATGACTTGTACTGGAAGGCAAGGGGACGCATTGGATCTTATGCAGGATTGCAGATGGTTCCATTTTGGGTTTGGTCTCTCGATACATGGTCCTAATCCTCTAGAGGGCTGCATTGGCACATGTAGGGTGTGCGTTGAGAGCCATGGGCCTCCACAGCAGCAGATTGCACTCCATGGATCCCCACAGTCATTCAAAGTTGCTCGTGGTTCACTTATTGGACGAGGAAGATGCACCTGATCCATCATGCCCAGCTGGCCCTAGATTTGCACCATACACTTGGCAAATGATCTAGGACTTGCAAGTTACATGATGATGTGGCACCACCTACACCATCATCCCAACTCTTTTAGGCGATCCACAGGCATCTTCGATTTGTTTGGAGACCCATGAGGACACTTGTGTGCCCCCATTTCTCATTTGGATCACCTTGGGTTATTACACGGGGCCAACCCCTTGTCCATTGCTTTTGAGGGTCCTACTCTTCACTGTGGCACCCATGGACCTCAATAGGCCTCTTATAGGGCCCTAAGACATGCATAGATTATTATTTGACCTCTTGAGAGGTCGATTCTTTCATTTATGAGCTAGTTTGGTGGGCTTGTCACCAAAAGTTGAATTATTAGAACAAATTTTTATTTTGGGGCTTATGTAGGCCAAGGAGGTTAATTCGAACTCCTAATTTGTGTATAAATACAAGTGTGATGAACTCATTTTCTCATCGTCACTTTGTATTGGATCTTTCTCTCTCTTGAGAATTTCACACTTTTTCTAGAGGATGAATTGGAGTTTTATGAATGAATTTTGTTATGTTGATATTGTTCTATCTTACCCTAGAGCTTCTCTTTTTTCAATTGTGGATGGTTGGATATACTTTGTTACATGTAAGTACATGCTTTTAATGTTATTATTGTTTTACTTTGTCATATACATTGGACTGGGATTTTCACTATTTCTAGGACTAATTGTTGCATGCATTTACTAAAATTTGTGGACTTTTGTCTCTACTATAGCATCTCTCAATGTATGGGCCATGTAATGTGAACGAAATCTCCTAGGGGTAATTCTATCAATGAATTGACCTTGATAAGCCATCTCCTTTTCACATTGAAGCATAAAAGATGCAAGGTTACTTCTCCTTGACTTAGAAGGCTAGCAAAGTGGTCTTGACGCCTCCTTGACTGGGAATCAAGAATCCTCGCTCATATTCATCATAGACTCCATTCTCCCAAGACTAAAGCACTGATCTACCAAGAGGTGGTCACCAAAATTCATATCCTTTCACCTTCTCCTAAGTCCAACCATGTTGGGGCACCTAGGGCATCAATTTCCCAACAAGCTAGCCCTCCAAAAATTTGATCTCCTGGGGTCTCCTGCACTAATGTTTCCTCAAGGCCTCCTCCAATTTTGAAGCCATTCCGCCGGTGTTGTAAGAAAAGCCAAGCCCTAGCTTCGGGATCAAATTTTGCCTTGTGTAATATTCCTAATTAGCCATGGCTAATTGGAATATTCAATTTTGCTCAATTTTGCCTTATATAGTTATTTATAAATAAAAGGTGAAGAAAGGGGGGACATAACTCACTTTTTGAATAAAGTCACTCCCTAGTAGCACAACATTGTAACTTAAAAGGGGGGCCAAGGGGGGCCAAAGGACCACGTAGAGAAGAGGGCCCACGTAGACACTTGGAGGGACTGCGTAGATGGAGAATAAGCACGTGGCAAGAGAGAGGCTATTGTCAGGCCAGGCAGTAACTCCACAAAACAAAAACTGATTCGTATATCCATTCAATCAGGTAGGTCTGTTATATACATGAGGGTGACACTGTTCAGTTCATCTCCCGATGACTGTTCACATTTCTCAATTATTTATTTACAATAATTCCCCAATCACAAGGATTAGGTGTCAACATTCCCCCCCTTTAATCTGAAGGGATGTTGGTGAGTCCAAGCATCGTTCTGAATCTTTCAAGCTTTTCTCTTCCAAGCGCTTTGGTGAAGATGTCTGCAATTTGCTCATTTGTGGAACAATGACGGAGATGGATTGTTTTGGCCTCAACATGATGTCGAATCAGATGATATTTAGTATTGATGTGCTTCGTTCGATCATGGAACTTTGGGTTCTTGGCCAACTTTATTGCAGAGGTATTGTCAATCATGAGTGGGGTTGATTGTACTTGTTTTACCTACAAATCTTCAAGAATTTTCCTGAGCCACACAATTTCTTTTGTTGCTTCAGTTGCTGCCACGTATTCTGCTTCTGTTGTGGAATCTACTGGAACTGATTGTTTGCGTGATCTCCAGGAGACAGCTCCTGATCCAAGACTCATAGCATATCTTGAAGTAGATACCCCAGTTTCTTTGTCTCCATCGAAGTCTGAATCAGAGTATCCAATCACGCTGAAGTCGTCCACCTGTGTATACTTAATTCCAAGGTCTTGAGTTCCCTTCAAGTACCTTAGAACCCTTTTTGCAGCAGACCAATGTCCCTCACAAGGCTTTTGCATAAACCTGGAGAGGATTCCAACAACGAATGAAATGTCTGGTCTGGTAGTAGTGAGGTAGATGAGACTTCCTACAAGCTGTCTATACTTTGTTGCATCCTCAAATTCCTTTCCTTCATTAGATGTGAGCTTTAAGTTTTGTTCCATTGGAGTAGTAAGAGGATTGCACTCTGTCATGCCAAATCTGTTTAACAAATCTCCAATGTATTTCTTTTGAGAAAGAAATATGGACTTTGGATGTTGGGTTACTTCAATGCCAAGATAGTAATGAACATAGCCCAAATCAGTCATTTCAAAACTTTTCCCCAATTCCTTCTTTATGGATGCAATGTAGCTTTCATTATTCTCTGTCATTAAAAGATCATCTACATATACCACAAGATATACCACTGTTTTGCCAACTTTCTTGACAAATAAAGTTGCATCATCAAGATCAAAATGATTGAAGTTGAGTTTCAAAAGATGCTCAGTTAGTTTTTCATACCAGGCTCGCGGTGCTTGTTTGAGGCCATACAAGGACTTCACAAGTTTGCATACTTTATGTTCATGTCCTTTCACAGCAAATCCTTCAGGTTGGGACATAAAAACATTCTCTTTTAGATCTCCATTCAAGAAGACAGTTTTTACATCCATTTGATGGACTTTCCAACCGTTCTGAGATGCTAGTGCAAAGAGTGTCCGGATGGTGGCCCATTTTGCTGTGGGGGCAAAAGTTTCCTTGTAATCGACCCCTTCCTTCTGTGCAAAACCTTTTGCCACAAGCCTAGCTTTGTGCTTGTCAAGTGAGCCATCAGCTTTGTACTTGTTCTTGTAGACCCACTTGCAGCCAATTGGTTTGGTTCCAAATGGAGGGTCAACCAGCTTCCAAGTGCCGTTCTTTATGAGGGCATCATACTCCTTTTGCATCGCTTCTTTCCATTCATCATGAGAAGCAGCTTCTTTGAAGGAAGTTGGTTCAAAATCTGTAGACAAGTTCAATTCACAATCATAAGAAACATCCATATCAACAGGTGAATTAGAGTCATCTACATCACCTCCATTTTGTCGGTTTGAATTTCTGGTTCCTATTTTCCAATTTCATCAGGATGAACACTTTCAAGTGTCTTTGTCAGCCACTTTGGGGGACCTTTCTGAGATGGTCCAGGCTGCTCTGTTGATTGAGTTGGGACTGAATCAAGATTGAGTCTCCCAATTCTATCAATTACATCACTTAAAGCATCATCCATTGTTGGAGTTTCATTCGGGGGAGAGTGTTCTTCAGAAGAAGATTCCACATGTTGATCTAGAATAGGAATCCCCCCTTCAAGATGTGGAATCTGATTATCAAATTCTTGAAATGATTTCGTTTTTGCGAATATATCCAAGCGATCAAGTTGCCGCTCAACAACATTGTCAGATTTGGATGATTCAAGAAAAATTACATCTCTAGATACAACAAACTTTTTATTTACTTCATCATAGAGGCGATATGCTTTGGAGGTGTTTGAATACCCCAGGAAGATACACTTACGACTTCTAGCACCAAGTTTGTTTCTATGTACCTTGGTATCAAAGCATAACAGGTGGAACCAAAGACCCTGAGATGTTTTACCGAAGGAACATGTCCATACCACAATTCATAAGGAGTCTTGTTTCTTATAGCATTAGATGGACATCTATTCTTTATATATGCAGCACATAGAACAGCATCAGCCCAAAACATTATCTTTACATTTTTGAAGAAAAGCATGGATCGTACCATATTCAAGATTGTTCTATTCATTCTTTCAGCTACACCATTCTGTTGGGGATTATAAGGCACAGTTGTTTGATGTTTGATCCCATGTTGGCGAAGATAGTTTTCAAATTCATTTGATGTGTATTCTTTTCCATTATCAGTGCGAATAGACCCAATATGAGATTGTGCATCATTTTCAATCCATTTATGAAAATTCTTGAATGTTTGAAAAGCATCAGATTTGTTCTTCAATAAATAAACCCAACACATTCTGATGTAGTCATCAATAAACGTCATGATATATTTATTTCCATTTGCAGAAGGAACAGGCATTGGACCACATAAATCTGAATGAATGAGTTCAAGTTTCCTATGTGCTCTTGAATGTGAATCATGAAAAGACTGTTTGCTATGCTTTCCTAGAATGCAAGCATCACATTGCTTAAGTTTCCTAGGAATTGTAGGCAAACCAGCAACACCATTTTTCTTCAATAAGCAGAGACTGTCATAGTTCAAATGTCCAAATCTAGCATGCCATAATAAACTTGATGGAAGTGTACCTTCTTCATGATGAGAAATATATGAGAAATGTTGTGCATGAGCAGAGGTTCCTTGCAGTTTGAGAAGCCTTTCTTCTTCTATTCCCCTCATGACAAGTGAGTGGTCAGATGCTTTTCTTACCTCAAGCTTGCCATCAAACATATGAATGGAGTGACCTTGCTGGCGGATGTGGACCAAGGACAACAAGTTTCTCTTGAGCTGTGGGAGATATAGAACATGATCCAGAAGAAAGTCTGGAAGACCAGGCAGTTTAAGCCTGATTGTGCCAAGCCCTGATGGCTTGATTTTTGATTGATCTGCAAAGTATACTGCTCCATCAACATTGTCAATAAAATCTTCAAAAAAATCTTTTCTATGAGTCATGTGACAGGGTGCTCCTGAATCAAGCAACCAATCATTTTTCGAAGAAGCAAGTGAAGCATTAAACAAATCTTCACTTACTCCAATGTTACATTGTGCCTCAATATAGTGAGCAGATTCAGGTGCTTTACCTTTGTCTGTATCATCAGTTTTACCTTTCTGTTGGTTTCTTTTCTGCTCAATTTTGTCCCATGGTAGCTTGCATGTAGAGGCATCATGTGATCCATTTCTTTTGCAGCGAATGCAGTGCAAATCTGCCTTTTCTTCTTGAGGGTGTCTGCCCCCCCTGCCTCTGAAATATCTTCCTCTTTCTCTAGTATGCATACTGTAACAAAAATTATTTCTGCTGATAGAAAAATATTTCTGCCAATATACAGTAAAAATTGTACTCAAAAGGGTATTCTCAAAAAATTTCAAATCTCTTCCTCATATACCAATATGTACATCAATACCTCACGCTACAACTTTATGCAACATATTTTCTCCAAATGCCTCCAATATAAATGCGTCCATTATTACATTCAAATATTACATGATATGGAAAATATGTATAAGCATGGGCAGAGTAATCCATTGTATCCACTAATTTCGAGCTTTCAATACATAACAAATTATTTGCAACATCTCAAGTTTTCAATATTCTCTGACCAATCAAGGAATATTATATCAAATACCAGTCAATACGCTCATCGAGGTATGGACCGGCCAGATCTATATACAAAGAAGAGGCCGAGCTGATTGGCTTCCTGCGTGAAGGCTTTGAAGACTCCAGAGAACCAAAATATTCCAGCAATTCGAACCAAATCTGATGGCACTTTAAACGGGGGAGTAGTTCTTGACAAACCGTCCCAAAAAATCGAACGCTCAGAGCACCAGCATAACTTCTTTTTAACTGATTAAACAAATAAAACAACGCTGGAGTGCGCCAGGCCACCGAAGCTAAAACAACAATGTCTATTCAAATTCGAAACAACGTTGGGGTGATGCTGCTTAAACTATTCAAATTCGAAACAGCAATAAACTAATCAAATACTTTCTGCTATTACGCTACAAAGTAAGCTGACGATTTCTGGTTCTCAGATCAACGAGTGGTGGTGGTCGTGGTGAACTGCAACGCCCAACATAACTCATGACAGGCTTTCAAAACCTTAGCGATGGTGGCTAGAATGAAAGAGCAAGCGCAGGTACCAAATGTCCACAAGGAAAACCTTCCACAACTCCGATATTGCTGGAAACTATCAAGAATGAGAAGACTGAGATAAAATCTTCCACTGCAAAACAACGAGAGGTCAACTAATTTTTCAGAAAAAACTCTAGCAACGTGTGAGAAAGAAACCAGATTGCTATTACATAACCCTAAACATTATACCATGACCAGCCCACGATTTATGAGTGACTTCCACTTTTTATAAAAAATACAAAATGCTCACTGGACATTCCGGATACAAATATCTTTCATCAGTCCTGATTTCATATGGATAGCATCCAAACACATAGCGTTGAAGGGTATACATCATTCAACGTTCACGTTTGAGATGGAATGAACACACAGCGTTAAACAACAGAACCAGCATTCAATAATGTCAGAACAACGTTCAAAAAAATGGGCGGTCGATAGGGAGTTTGCAGCAGCGTGCGTTATGGACAGAGGTGGTATCGCAGCGCTGGAAAGTAATATGGCAGAGGCAGTGAGGACAGTGGGGCAGCTACCATGTCAGGAGCAGCTAATTTTATGGAGAACCTGCTCAGCTATATGGAGAGCAGACAGGGAGTTACAAGGGACACAAAGGCTAAAAAAGAGCTGGCTCTGATACCATGTCAGGCCAGGCAGTAACTCCACAAAACAAAAACTGATTCGTATATCCATTCAATCAGGTAGGTCTGTTATATACATGAGGGAGAGACTGTTCAGTTCATCTCCTGATGACTGTTCACATTTCTCAATTATTTATTTACAATAATTCCCCAATCACAAGGATTAGGTGTCAACAGCTATGTTGGAGGAGGTGGGCCATAGGGTTTTGAGAGAGGCCAACGCTATAAAGGAGAGGGGGGCCTCCTCATTTTGGACATTCGATTAGGTTGCATTTGAGCTAGTCACTTTGACTTAGAGCACGCTCGCTGTTTAGCCTGTCTGCAACACTATTTAGTGCATCGAGTGTCTCCGTTTGGAGATCTCACCCTTAGCCCCAGGGGACTTCG